>VDFB02256132.1:83044879-83107863 GCA_007258455.2 Sequoia sempervirens | reverse complement strand
AGGCTCTCCAATGCCACCTTAGAAATAACACTGATGATAACTCAATGGGGCTGAGAACAGTTTCCCGAAATAGACTTACTATAAATAGCAACTGCTAAAAATAATTACTCACCAAACACCAACTAGCACAAAACTGAAGATCACTGAGATGCCCTATGGCTTACTAAGAATAGTAAGCACTGTAAGCTGGCCACTACTATAAATAGAAAGATGCCAACCACTGCAACTTTGACCATTGCCAATAATAGCACTTACTAAAATAGTGACTCCAAACACCATTTGAGCACATTCCGGTAGCCGTTGTAACTTACTAAAGATAGTAAGTCTAGAAATAGGCACTGATTAAAATGCATGTAACTACCCACCAAATACTAGCAAACTCTTGCAAAGAACCCCTAAAAAATAGACGAGAAACCTCCAAGAGTTTAGGAAACCCTAAAAATGCCTCCGAGTAGCCCATGGGACTTTGAAAATGGGCTATCGGTTGCTGAAAAGCATAGGGCTAAAAAGGGGACATTACAGATTGGGGTTTTTAGTGTCATATTAATGATCAAATGAAAAGACCTTTAAATTTCAATCAAAAGGAATCTCTTATTCAAGAAGAAGATTGAATTGGTCAATGCAATAAAGGTGTGCAAAATGTACTTCCACATATCAATCTATTGTTTTAAAACTATATTACGGTTTACCAATTCACTCAAGTTAATGCTTGGATTTGGTTCTAGTTTGTATCCAGTCTGGGTTTCGGTGTAGGTCAAATGTGGGTTTGGATAGGATCTTCCCATGCAGACCTTAGTTCACTTGGTTATGGTTTGTAACGTACTTGGGCAAACCTAGGTGCACTTGGGTTGACCCAAGACGAACTTAGCAAAAATGTGCGCACAAATCATGTTTTTAGAACTTTTTCAAAGCTTTTTTTTCTTTCTTGGCCTCCATTGAATGATCAACATAAAAAACAACCCTAAAGCTAAATTTTTCTCTCAAAACACCTTGCAACACAAAAACACACAAATTCAACTCATAATTTAAAACAAAACAGATAAACCAAATACACTTCTTGAGAATTATTTCTTCCTTGCCACTAGAAATAGAGCTAAACATTGATCATTGAAGGTTCCAAAGAGGTTGAAATGCTATTTCAATGTATGTGCCAGAGCCCATTCATTATCAAGGAGATTGTGGAGGAACATTCTTGGATTGGAAGTAAGTTTTTAATTTTTTTTTCCTTCATTTTTCCTTATATAAACAAACTCTCATGTTTAGTTTTACATTCTTCTATGTTCAAATGAGTTAGGATATAAATATTTTTCATTTCCATTTTCTTGGAACGTGTTGTTTTCGAAACTTGTTGCCATAGGGATGACAATGATGGTTGGTTCTAGCTTTGTGGGTCAACCACACTTAAAACTAAACCCAAATTCACCATTGTAGAAGTATGTTGACCTGATACAAGAAGTTCTAGGTGATGTGGCATTTCTAGAGTGGGAATCGAACCTTGGCTAGGCGAGAAGGATGCACATATGCCAACATATTAGAGATCAGGAGCAAGCAAAAGGAATAATTTCCCTTGGAAGAGGTTATCCTTTGGCAAGGAGAGGATCTCGATCAAGGAGATTCCTTGTTTCCCCAATCTCTTTGTGTTCTTGGGATTGTGGTAGATAGCACCCATTTTCAGCCATGCACAGAGAAGAGCCTACTACACATAAGGGAATGAAGGGGTCATTGATAAAGAGTTTCAAAATGAATCTTGAGAAATAGCTGATTGATATATTTCAAGATGCATCTACATGAATAGCTCGTCTTTCAACGTTGTTTGATCCCCATATTGTTAAGAAATGGCAAAGAAAATCAATGAGGCTCCAAAAGGGTGCAACACTTTATTGACAAAGGAGGTGAACCTTGTCGATGATTAATTGAAGCCCATTAGGGATTTGTGGAAGTAGATAGGGTGTACATCATTTCCAATGGATGGAAATGTTGGTTTGTAATGTTGTAACTCCACATTCCTAGACTATGAACAAAATATGGACAACTAAGGCTCATGCTTGAGAGTGGCTAGTCTCTCCTTCACTGCAAGTTCACCTAAATCCAAGAGGGTTTTCCTAGAGATATCCTTAACAAGACATTCAAAGAGGAATAATATGACAAAATTGGGACAATTAGGACCTTACCCATGGCATGTTAGACCCCAAAAGTTGTCACTAAGTCTATGACGCACTAGCTACTTGTAAAGCCTCTCATTGAGCTGAAAACATCTTTTTGTACATATACCATGTGATATATCAGTTTGTTTATCCCTTTAGTTGACTCCACTTAACTTTTCATACACGTGGATAAGAGGGGAAAACATACAAGCATGATTCTCATAGAATATTTCAGTTTTAGGTCACTTAAGATGGAACACAAGCTGCAATACTGAATCCTAGAAGTATGGTAGAACCTAAATCTATTCTTGATTGCTTAGGATAATGTGATGTCCCCATCATACATGAGTCATTAAGATAAGTATATGTTTTAATACATTTGCATTTTTCAAATAGATAAAATATATATATATATATATATATATAGTTACATGAAAATAGAACATATCCACTGCTTATATATATATATATACTAATCAATTGATAAACAGCCAAGGAGAAAATGAATCAAGCAAGGAAACACATTTAGTCACAAACAAATCGCTAGTTAAGAATGGACGCTATGAACCGATTGAGACACATCCCTTGAGCACCCCCGTCTATATCAAGTGGGACACAATGAGGAAGAAGGCATCAAGGAGAGAAGAGAGAATAATATAAGTGGAGAAAATCGACATCAAGAAGAAAAGGCACAAACAGATCGATGCCTCCCAGAGAAAGAGTAGCATGCAAATTCAGATACCAAGAAGGGAGAATGCAGATACAAAGAAAGCAAGAAAGAAGAGAAAGGCACGTAGGAGGTCGTCATCATCCAGAAAGAAGGCACACAAAATTCAGATTCTGAGGAGGGGGGATATGAATACAAAACATAGGGAAAGAGGCGACACATACAAGAGACCGATATCACATAGATTAAAAGGGACAAAGAGAATTTGAGCCAAGCGCAATAAACCATCTAAGAAAGGGCACGCATAGGATAAAGGAATAATCGACAGTATTATTACGTCCCTCTCTAGCCATCATAGACCACACAATTTTAAGGAGATAAAGGAGCTGGGATTGACACGTCAAGGCTCCCATTCTGCATCACTAGAAATTGAAGATCCATTTATATAATATTTAATATTTGTGCTTGTTATCAGGCATAACTACATTATTCCAATTCAACAGACTTAAATCCTCCAATCGAATTAATCAACTTTCAAATTATTGATTTACTGGTGTGGCTACTTGTTTGTTGCATTTGGAGTGAATTCTTTACTTGGATTTAGCAGGGCTTTTGACTGTGGTATCAGAGCATCAGTCTTGCCAACCTGTTGGAGAAAAAAATAATAATAATGAAAACCTACCACAGAAAGGGAACCATGGCCAATCAGCTGGCTCAAGATCTTAAAACCTTCATGGAGCAAACCAATGAGAAATTTGAGAAGACTAATTAGCTAATTCTCTAGGCTCTTCAAAATATGAATAGCCATAACACTCAGGAAAGAACCAATCCGAGGAAAGAAATGCAATCAAACAATTCAGAAAATGAACATTCAACCCAAAGTTCCTCACTAAGACCAACCATGCCTCCTTTCCTTCCAAGAAAAAACGTCATAGAAGAAATAGAAGACCCAAATTCATATAGTGCAGAAGACATTGCGCTTATGTATGCTGAGTTAGACCTTGCAATTTAGAAACTCGTACCTTTCAAGGAATATTATGAAGTCAAAACCCAAGCCAACCCAAGCAGAAGGAAGAATCAGGCCAGCAAAGACCTTAGATCCCGAGTTAATAAGATGACATTGCATTATTTTGACGGCTTTGGGAAGATCACCACACAATCATGGGTTCAAAAGCTTGATACTTATCTTTCCCTCAGCCCCATGACCGAAGAGGATGCCATCAAATTTTCTGTCCTACACCTATCAGGGATAGCTCATGATTGGTGGCACCATGGACTCATCACCCAAGGTCATCGGAATATAGTCACCTATAGTGAGTTCACTCAAAAACTCATTAATAGATTCGATGAAAAGCATCCCGAGTGGTATTTCAAGGAACTCACCCAACTTAGGCAACTTGGTGTTGAAAACTAAAGATCAGATTTAATGCACAGAGAATTAATTCAAATCAGACAATAACACAGTAGATACCCTGGGAAAACGCTCCACTTGAGGGAGAAAAACCCAGCAACAAAGATCCTCTTGTATATATAATAATGGCAACAATTATCTTTACAATGAGGCCAATCACAAGGCCAATATCCAGCATCAACTCTAGATGCAATAACAGATGATAATCTGCTCTTCCTTGTGATCTAAATCTGCACCTAGAGAGATTCGCAATCTGCTCTTGAAGGAATTTGCACTTGGATGAAGGAATAATCCGAGCTTGCTTGATTGATAAACAAGGAGAGAGGTGGTCTCTTATAAATGCATGACTATAAGAGACCTCACAAGGTCGGCCTCAACCATAACCATAAATTACAATTTTATCAAGTCGGCCAAGATACAATGATAAATAATAAATACAAGTCATAAAGAAAGTCGACCAGAATGAGAATAATATTATTTACAAAGAGATGCGCCCATACTCATTTATTCTCACATATAAATAAATAGCCAATAGGCTACATTTATTTATGACTTTACTCGAGGCTGGAAGGATGAACCCGAAGCTGCCACATATCATTAACACTCCCTCTCAGCTAGGGAGAGAACTTCCAGCTGCACAATATGAACCATCTCAATATGAGGTCCATCTGCCATCATTGCCTGCAATCAGATACAAAGAGAGGAATATCACCTCAATGTGATATTAGATATCGTCTCAATATCAACCATCAATTGGTGAGTACTAGTGTTCATCACTTGCGTGATGTTGTCACCTTAATGTGACTTTCACCATGGCTCTCCCAGAGGGTGAAACACAAGTACAAGAAGATCATCACGGACTCTCTCGCGTGATGTTGTCATGGAGTCACACACATGACATCCACCATGACTCAGCTCAGAGGGTGGAAACGAGGGCTTTCACCTCAAGTTCTTCTGTCACAGAAGAAAGTGCAATAGTAAGTACAAGTGTTCATCACTTGCGTGATCTTGTCATCTCATCGTGACTTTCACCATGGCTCTCCCAGAGGGTGAAACACAAGTACAACATATGTCATGGAGTTGCACACATGACATCCACCATGACTTCATTTCCCGGAAGGGAATTGGAAGCGAGGGCTTTCACCTCAAATTCTTAAGATCACCGAGATAGGTAACAAGGGTTTCACCTCGAGACTTCCTCGGAGAAGAACTCAATAAGCGAGCTCAAATCTTGAGACTCATACTGGATCAAGAAATTTGGATTCTCCCACCATACCAAGGTTGTCGAGAGAAGTGTACAAAACTTTATCCTCATGAGAAGGTACGGGTGAGAATATCGCCCATCTGCTCATCGATGTTGATGTACTTCAATTAATGCGCCTTTAGCGTGCCAGTCTCAACATGCTTGGAGCTGTCATGAAACACAAGATTGACAGAAAGCTTCACACAACTCTGATTATCACAATGAATAATAGTAGGCTCCATTGATTGTCCAAACAATCCTGCAAGGAGCTTACGAAGCCACATTGCTTCCCGAGTTGTCATACAAGCTGCAATGTACTCGGCCTCTGCTGTACTCAATGCTACATAAAGGCTTGCTTCTGGCGCACCCGAAATCATAGCGGACCCCAAAGCGAAGCAACAACGAGGAGGTGCTCTTACGATCGTGACACAACACCTTGTCGAGTGAAACCAAGTAACTCCAAATTACGCGTCCCGGTATACCTCAACCGGTATACAATTGTGCCGCATAGAGTATCTTAGGATAGCAGCGACATCTTCTTGAGGGTTTAGCGGACTCCCTCTGAATCTTTAAGCACATGCATCAATCTTTCGACCTCTTCATCCAAGATTGCCTGCAACACTTCAACGCACACCTCTTGGTATTGTAGAGAGTTCAGGATAGTCCTCCTCGACCTCTTCCCAGATTACTCTATTCTAAATAGGTTTGCGGAGCTACCAATATGAGATCGATGAGTCTTTGAGCAATTGATCTGTTGTTGAAGGGATCCTCTAGCCTTGCAATACCCGGTAATCTTCACTCCTCTTGATCCCTACTTCAGAGATTGCAAACAAGACTTCTGGAAGTGAACTCCCTCTAACCACTAGCTCAGTTCCATAGTTGCAAGTTGTGACTTCACGCTTGATCATTTCTTTGGTTGGCATGACTTCCTCATAAGATGCCTCAAGCTTTTCATCGGCGAAGCGATCTCTTATCACCTTCACGCCTCTAAGTACACAAGCATTTTTTAAGAATAATATCAAAAGATCAGGATGAAGGGCTAAAGAAACATATCTTTATATAACTCTTTCTTCCATCTTTTACTCCTCTCGAGAGTGCCAAACTCAGTACAAAAAATAATCTACACATCTACAGATGTCTTAAGTGCAGTTAGCATGTTTAACATAGAACCAGACCCCACAATGTACTATCACGGTCCATGCACAAGAGAATAGTCTCAATGTGATCATTCTATCGCAACGAAAATATAGTTCTCTTTTTCCTCTCAAAGTCGCACTCAAAGACCTTCATAGCTGCAAAGAATAATAGGTAACTCCAGAGGATCTCATCCCAAAGATCACTATTCAAGAGAAACTAAGACAGATTTCCACAATTTATCAAAACTCAATTTCAACCTAGAATGTGATTTCAAAGAAGTAAACAAAGAGTACTTATCTCTTTAAAGATGGTACACCATAGAGTTGGATCTGTGGCTTTGACTCATCTTAGCTACCTTTAGTGTGCAATACATGGTCCGCTGCGAAAGTAATTCAAGTCTTCATTTTGCACCACTCAGCACACACTTTACACCAACAGTGCGGTTTCCTAATCTGCGCAGCCTTGAGAGAAGGGAGGAAACCTCGCTCCAGTTGAAGACATCAGATACACAATAGTCAGTATTAGAAATCATCTGAATAGTATTAATAAATGACTTGGAGATGTTGATATTCCCAATTTGGTGAAGAGATAGAATGTTCCAGTTCGAGCTTATAATTGACTTGACTAACAAAAACAGTTCCAAGGAAGAAATAGATAGCGTATAACAATAGGATGTTCAATCCGCCTTCTCAGACCTATCAGATAGCATTTAATGCCCGACTCGGGTAAGCAAAGATTCTGCGATCAACAGAACAGAGTCGACTTCCTAAGATTCATGAAGAGAGATCCGATAACCCATACTACTGGAGAAAGTTGTCTCGGTGGCTATCTCGGGTCTTTCCTTCATACGGCAGTGTCACACTTCCATTTGTGACTCTTAGTGCTCAGATAATCTCTTGATAGATGATTTATCCAACAGTAGCCTTCTTCCGTGATTTTGTCTTTTGCTTTAGACTAATCACGCTACTATAGGTAGACGCCTCCAGCATATATGATTATCGGTGCCAATGATTATTTTTATTTTATTTTAGTATTCGTGAATGCTCCCGCAACTATGAAAAAATGATCAATTCCAATATCAATCAACTTCAATGGTGAATACGACCATACCTGATATCAGAACACCTGCAGGAGTTCACGGCTCCTTAACTCTTTGATATCTCACATATTCAATGCATCTTCCAATATTGACGCCACTGGTGGTTCTCGTGATATGCTCCGGAAGGCCAATTCCGAAGGTAACATTGTGATGCAGAAGACCAGTAGCTCGGTTGACGCCAACAGAGATCTCCCAATAGCAGAGTCAGATAATATCAAGGTCGTCGTGAATGCACTCAATGCCGGCATCCAAGAATTTACTCGAGTGACCAATCTCAATATCGAGCCTCCAGATCTCATTTCAACCAATCAAGGTCGAAGTATGCATGGAGGATGAAACAAAATCCTGACAGAGACAAAACGCGACTTTAACCGTCGCTCCAAGCACAACAATCAGTAGCCGCTGGAAGAACCACCTGACGGAATTAGATTGAAGACAGAATACACATACAAGGAAATATCAAATCCTTCAAGCGGATGCACAATCACGTACATACGAACTCCAGCCATCAGAAGAGAAGCACGAACAGAGACTCATAGTGACAAAACAAATACAAAAGAGAAGGATCAATCACCAAGCGGAAATTCCCGATGCTGCATTGAACAAGAGTCGTGAAGACTTACGACGACATCAGCATCATGAGCACACAAAGAAGCACAGGAGAATCATCAGATCGAATAATAAATTTGATTACTTTCATGAAATCCACAAATCTGATCGGATCTTCACACAAAGCCTGTTCTGATACCATGTTGAAAACTTATGATCAGATTTGCATGCACAGAAAATTATTCAAATCAGACACAATAACACAGCAGATACCCTGGGAAAACCCTCCACTTGAGGGAGGAAAACCCAGCAACAAAGATCTCTCTTCTCTATATAAATAATGGCAACAATTCGCTTTACAATGAGGCCAATTACAAGGCCAATATTCAGCACCTACACTAGATGCAATGATAGATAATAATCTGCCCTCCCTTGATACCTAAATCTGCACTTACAGAAATGCGCAATCTGCTCTTGAAGAAAATTCGCACTTGAATGAAGGAGAGAAAACAAACTTGCTTGATCGTATAACAAGGAGAGAAGTGGTCTCTTATAAATACATGGCTATATAAGATCTCACAAGGTCGGCCTCAACATAAATTACAATTTGAACAAGTCGGCCAAGAAACAATAATCAACGAATATAATTTACAAAGAAGGTCGGCCCAGAATAGTAAATATATTATTTACAAAGAGATGCGCCCATACTCATTTATTCTCACATATAAATAAATAGCCAATAGGCTACATTTATTTATGACTTTACTCGAGGCTGGAAGGATGAACGCGAAGCTGCTCAGTATCATTAACACTAATGACTAAATTTGCCAAAAATGGTGAGGAATGTGTTTTTAGGTGGCTTTGCCTTGTCTGCTGGTAAACAATCTATTTCTTGGTCTGACATTTTGTTTGGTTTTCACTTTTCAATGTAATAAGAAGTTAATAAATGCTTTTCTAGAAAATTGTCACTTGTTGCATCTACTGAGGTCCTATGGATTTTGTGCAGGGCAAGGAATATTGAGTTATTTCAGGGTATAAAGAGGTCACTTATGGACTTCAGCTGTGAGGTAACTCTCTCTTCTGTTCTTTTGCAGGTCCCATTGATGCTGAAAGTGTCAAAGAGTGAATTCCAAAAGTTTCTTGTCCAAGGATCCATGACTGTATAAAGAATATTTGAATGCTACTGTTGTTGACTCCAGTCAAAAGTCAAAGGGTAACAATGGAGCGTCTACCTCTGCTTGAGAAAAGTGTTCCAATCTTCCAGTTATGTTGAAGTTGCTGATCCTTAAGTGCTTGATCAGTTCTAGAAGCTGCTTTGAACCAAACTGAGGAAGATTTAGAAAAGTTTGAAGATAGAGAGATGAAACTGACAGATACTTTCTTATATAAGAAGGCTAAGACTTCCTTGTTTGACTCTGCTGCCTGTGCTGATCTCTCCTGGGTGAGAAGTTTACTTGAATAACATGCTGATTTTCTGTTTAATTCATCAACAAGAATGCTAAAAACTAATTGGCTCTGATTGTTCTGCTGTATATTGTTGAGTTTTCCAGTACTTTGTCTTAGCTTACATTCCTACATGAATATTGTTATAAAATATTGTAATCTATAAGATTGTTCTGAAGCTGCCTACTTGGGGCCTGTTCTTTCTTGATTCTGACTTCCTGTGTGAGACTTGGACCGTCTTTATTTGGTTTCTCACTCTTTGAGGACTTTCATGTTGGGCATATATGTTACGTAATTTTGGTTCACTTTCAGCGATGTGAAAAAATAAAAAATAAAATTCATCTAAAATCCTACTCTATATTTTTTGACAAAAGAGCAGATCAGGCAACCATAAATAATAATAGATATATAAGACCTATATTTTACCATTCAGCCTACACTGTGCGTAACAGTAATTTCAGATATTAAGGTGCTAAAGAATATGTTTCAATTCCTCCTAAAGAGTAGAGTGTGCTATCAAATGGAAGGAAAAATACCATGACCAACAAATTTTAAAATGAGTCTCACTTTTGAAATGGGCAAATCAGTAGCAGAAAAGAAATTCAACACAATCCAGCATCTCATTGGCATTTCCTTGTGCAGTAGCCACATCCAAATTTTAAAACTAAGGATCAAATTCATGCAACTCCTTTTTAAGAAAAGAACAAATACCCCTAGCAATTAAAAAAAGCATTAAAGCACATATATCCTTTAGGCTTTAACGTAAGATACTAGTTAAAAGCAAAAGCTTAAGTACCAATCTACAGCATAACTTACAAGAGTTATATTCTTGAAGCTCCCCTCTGCAAATTTGGCTAGATCTAAGGGTCCATCCCATGCACTTCTGTTAAAAGGAAAGCGCAGGATAGTTTCACCACAAACCTTTGGGTCTATTAATAGATTATCCCTAAAGTCCCTCTTGCGTTCTTCTGTTGTTTCCTGATCAACAGAGCTGTATTCTGACAATAATCTCTCATCATACTGTCGTCTTCGTCTTTTCAACGCAGCTTCACCCCAAAGGTAGTCCATTTCAGACAAGCCACGGAAATTTTTCAAACTGAAACATTCAATTTCATGCAAAAAACTGTAAATTTCCAGGTCACAGTCATTTATTGTAGCACCATAACCTGCTAATAATAAAGAAACTAATTCTTTTCCGTTCATAAATGTTTCCCCTGATCCACTCAAAGAACAATGTTGAACCCTGAGAAGATACAACATCCTCAATAGCTTAACAACTTCTAACTTCTTCTTCTCTGCAAAATATAAGTCTTCTCCGTTGCTAGTTGAAACTTTCATTGTTTCCCTACTGTGAACACTCGGATAAATTGTCATATTCTCACTGTTAAGAGCCCCGCGTTGACCAGGACATGAAAGTGCAGGCAAGTTTAATATGCCAGTCAAAGACTTGAACATTGTTCCTTTATCAGACTGACCGTGAGACTGTGAAGATTCAAAGCTTGCTGAAAGAATGGTGGATATAAACTGAGAATGTGCCATCAGAAATTTTAAGGCATCTTCTGCAAATTGAACAACAACATCATAGTCATGTTCCTTTACGGACAGAAGATGAAGAACACAGCGTAAGGTTTTCAATGCCAAGCAATTCTCAAACCTATGGAGAAAAATTGATTTAGTGAAAGCTTTCAACGAAGGAAGAGACTGAATTTTAACAGATTGAATGCCTATTTCTTTGGACACATCAACCAAGTTACTTAGTATTGTCTTCTCAATGAAGTTCAACAAGTTGGCTCGGTTCCTGCTTTCCATAATACCAAATGTTTGAGACTGGATGGGCAAATGCTGAAAGATTGCATCTAGAGAGCTAATCAAACAGTTGATAAACCTAGCATACTCAGATGTTTCCATTTTCCACTCAAGAACATCAGACTCTGTTATTTTACCTGGACTACATTTGGATACACCATTTTGTAGTTGTTCATCAGAATTCCTTTCTAGATGCACATTCAAACAAGCAGACTTTGGGAACAATAGCCACCTTGCCAAGCTGACTTTAGCAATTACTCTGTTCACCACATTTAACATCTCTTTGAAAGGAAAAACACTGACATCATTTTTAAAGCAATCCAGAAGACAACGGATATTTGAAAGAATGCAAGTAAAAAATTTCCTCCTTTTCTTGCGTAATTTTTCTAAACTAGGAAAAGCCTTCAGCATAAGGATGGCTTGCCCAAGTAAAGTGTCTCGGAAATAACAGACAAAATCTTCCGTAGTCATATATCTCTCTTCATCATACTCTAAAATGTCAAATTCTTTAGAGTACGTGTACTCATCCCACTTCATGAATCCTTTCCAGAGAAAATTAAAATAATAAACTGTGATTCTCTTGAATGACTGTAAAAATGAAGCTCCTGCTCTCCTTGAATTTGAAGAAATGTATCTTAGTGTAACGGGCAGAAGTACAAGAAGATCCTTTTCTGATAATTTAAAATCAATGTTTTCTTCCAGATAATTCTCATCAATTATAAGGTCATATTTTAGATGGATTAGATGTATAGCTGGAAGATCAATAGTCATAATAGCCTCAATCAGTTCACCATAAATAGTCAAATGCAGATTACTTATCTGTGTCAAGAGAAGCAATATCTCTGCTTTCACCTGATTTGTATTAAATATGCAATATTTGACCAATTCTATGGGCGTAATGACGCTCAGGTGGGCCAAAAATATTCCAATTGGTAAAAGGAAGGGGGGTATAATTGCACCTGTTTGTACATGCAATGCTTTCATAGCTGCAAGCAAACAAAGTTCCGAAGTTTTGGAATTCTGTTTGATAGCTACTTCAACCATTTTTATATACACTTCTCGAACTAAATTTGCATCAAAAGTTTGACCCTCCAAATCCCAAAAGAACTTTTGAATACAAGCATCTCCCTTAGCCTGATTCAAATAAGCATGAAACATTTCAAAAGCTACAGTCCCAAAATACAGACCAATATCCAAATAAGAAATATTTGGGCTTGGAACAGAGGTTGCATTTTCCATACGTTCATAGATGTCATTAAAAAACAACCAATGCACTAATTCAAGTAAACTGAAAGGGGATACAAATGGAATTAAAACAGAAAGCACATAAAATGAAGGTAAAGGAGATATTTCATAAGAAATTTCTTTCATCCTCTTAGCAATCTCCATTTTAAAAACTGCAAACGACTGCAAAATGAGAGGTTTGGAAGACACTACAATGGCTTTGCAAAATGATTCCCACTGATTTAAGGCTTGACCTTTATTGATTTTACACTGGGAAGATACAAACTCCATCAGGGTCATCAAAATATTGAGTATGCCATTATCAATTGCATGAACCTTCTCCTGACATAGACCCAAAAATATCTTCCAACTTGTCTGACCAGTTTTTCTCTGCCATTTATTGCAATGCAAGTTCATATGCTGTGTATCACAATTTTCTAAGCCTTGAGTATTCTTTGAAACAGAGTTGCACATCCATTTATGCATGAACATGTTTATTGCAGGATGAACTAGAACTGTATGAATTATTTCTTCAATAGAGATCATATCCAAACCAACATCAAGTCTATCTGTACAACGATCACTCCAGAACACCTCTATAGCATGAACCAGAAGATTCCTTAGGAGAAAAAAGCAAGTTTCTAGTTGCTCTTTTGAGTCTGCCCCTTCACTCCGTGATGATTCTATTTGTAGAATCCAATGCAGAATCAGCTGTAGCATGTTAATGTAATCACATGAAACCTCAGTTAATTTTGTCTCTAGAATGCCTTTCATGGACATGCAACTCAAAAGCCTTGATTCATAACTATTTGCACTTAACATAAACAAAGCAGAAAAGGGTATAGATTGGATAAATGAAGCAAAAGAAACAGCAGCCTGATCATTAGAACATGAATCACCCATGGAAACAGACAGCAACTGCTTCTCTGTACTTTCATGTCTCATTTGGTAAAGTTTGAACCCATCATCCACAGAAGAATCCTGCTTATCAACTTGATGTACTTGAAGATTAGTATTACTATTATCTCTATTTGTCAGATAAAGATTTCCAGCAAGCTTCAGACCCAACGAAAAATAATCAGCCCAGGCCTCAGCAATTCTACCAAAAAGTTCTCTGTACGCACATAACAAAGCCAGCAAGACAGAATAGTTCTTTCCATAAACTTTATGGCAGAATGTAACAAGGGAAGGAAAGATTTCTACTATTTCCTCGGGCGTTGCAGATACTATGGAGGATGCAAATGCAGTTGCTGTGCCAAGTGTCCAATCACAATCTGCATTTTCTACAATTGACAGCACTTGGGGAAGAGACCGTTGCATGGTAGGATTGCTTTTGCTCAGCAATTGATTATCTATTGATTCCAAGCTGGATCTAGTTTGCTCTTTAGATAATATACTTTGGGCAAAAAGAAGCAAACTTCTCAATGGACTCCATTCACAAAGAAAAACTTCTGAGCCGTGATCAGATTGATATACTTGCTCAACTTTCCGAAGCAAAGTAGTCACAATTGTGAAAGATAATGCCCTCGTATTAGCCTGGCAAGGATAAATCCACTGATCAACATAAGCATCTGAATTCAAACTTGAAATAAACTGTATGAATCAGAACAGATACATACCTGAGCCTGTAAGAAAAAGTTCATCACACTGGCCACATAGAATGAAATCATTGTCCGCTGGGCAAGCTTCTGACTTTTGGAACTTGACTCAACAACTCGAAGGCACTTTTGCAAGACACAGATCACAAGAGGACTAAAACATGGAGGTGCAAAATCTGCATAATATTTAATGAATAAAAGTCATAAAATCAAAAATAAGAGAGTAAATGAAAAGACTAGAAAGGTTATTATACAGGCCCAGCTCATAGTTTTCACTTTTCAGAATGAAAATGTGGATTGGGGCTTAACATTTGTTTTCCATAATTCATCGTGCATCTGCAACAACTCATCAAAGGATAAGAAAACCATATAATGTTTGGAATGAGGCCGTTACTTTCTTCAAGTCAAATGGATAAAGTCACTTAAAAAAATTCATTTAATCTTTGATAAAAATATAATAAGTGCTACAGTGAAACCCAAGACAGAGAAGTCATTCTAGATATTTTCTAACAACAGAAACAAACGAACATGAAATAGTAGGTAAGGGGCATAAAACAGTCAAAAAGATGCTTCTCACTAGAAAAGTGGACACAAAAAAACCACAAGAGGCAACATTACTTAACCTTCAACTCTAGTAACTCGGAGGAGTCAGAACCTTCAGTGCACCAGGAATTTGAAATGAGAAACCTTATTACACATGGGCTAACAACATGAAACATGATTTTCAAGACACCCAAACATTTAATAATGAACGACAAAAATTATATACAAAGAAAAAGGTGATGATGAAACTTGAAAGAACTCTTAAAAAATCAAATACAACTGAAAATAAAGTATGACAGTCAAACAAGAGTCTACAGAGGTTGCAAATAGTTATAAGGTGATTAATGAACCTTGCGATCAGATGTGATTGAAATGAGCTCATAAGAAAATAGGTGAAAATAGGATTCAACTTTGAAAGTGAAAAAACTGCCAGTTGTAGCATGGTGGTCGTTTCGAAATTGCCAATTGCAGCAGGTGGTAGTTACAATTTATAAATGTGTCTTGGAGATTATGGAACCATCATGAAGTTTGCAGATGTGTCAGAGTAGTTGTGGAACCACAACAATGTTTTCACCAAAAGGCGATGATCTTGAATTATCTCATCTGGCAGTTTTGCCAAAAAATCCTTGAATGTTCAAGGGATGGTTTCAAAGCAATGTCTCTTTCACTTCTTTAGCTTTTTAACTTCTGTTTCGAGCATAACTTGTAATGTCTAAATACACCTGCACCTGCAAGGCTCATTGTAAAGAAATCTGCTTGAAGCTAATTGAGGGCAATCAACTAGTTCTTCTTGGTAGAATGCAGTAGAGTGGTGTGTTTTTAGCAGGTTGCAGGGCAATGCAAGTGTTTGGATATGTAGTTTTGGTGATGAATGTTCTTGAAGCCCTCAAGAAGGCAGTAAACTCATAATTGAAGTGTAAACAGAAGCTAGAGAAGAAAATTTGCCTTAATCTTGAGGAATTTCATCCCATGTTAGCTTCTTCCGGGTAATCTTGTGTGCTTGTGTTCAATTTTTTGTTATGTTTCAGTTCTTGTTGAATGCAACAACCATCATTAGTTGGTTTCAGCACTTTCTAGGCAAACAGAGAAAAGACAGCAACCTTATTGATCAAGTTGTTAATGTGAAAAAATCAGATCCAAGTTGATAAATTAGCTAAGGACTATCTATGCTATTTATGGATCACTGAGTATCAAATTTTTAACATAAATAGGTAAATTAAATTCAAATGCCCGGATCTGATAAATAATTTCATAAGACAACAGCTTTCTTGCATCAACAAAGGAGAAAAATATGAACAAATTCTCTTTCTTCAGAGAAAAGATGAACATGCATCAAGATTGACTTAAATTATCAGCAAGTTCTAAGGGACCTATTGCTGATATGAAATCTCCAAAATGTTGGTGCCATGACCAAATCCATTATGACATTAGTCCACCCAAAAGATGTATTAATAATGAGGTAGACAAATCATACCGGGTAACTTCATCACTCCATAAATAACAAAAATGCTTGCCTCGTAAGAAATTCCAGGCTAAAATAAATTGCAAATGTCTATGCTACAACAAGAAGCATGGCTCAAGTTATCAAAAAACATAACATGCAATAAGAGCACAGATGTGATTATTATCTATCTATATCTAGCCATGTTATGATTGTGAAAGTACAAATTGTTACCATTAGGTAAGTCCAGTAATTGCATTCAGCAAGAAATAAAGACTAGAAGCACCAATCTGCATACCTCCCCTTGAACTAATAGTAGAGAGAAGGCACTGTAGTTCATCGAGATACTTGAATAAATTCTTGCCAACTGTAGATACAGCGTCACATAAGAATTCCACCACTGTGGAGGTTAAACCCCCAGACATATCACTGATTTTGCATTCATGCAAATGTATTTCTTGGCTTTCCTTGATGACCACCTCTGCAGAGTTCTGAACGGACAAGAAGGAAAACCAAACTTCAATTTCTCCTTTGTTTTTCTCAAATGCATTGGTGCTTAACATCGCTCTATATGCCAACAGGTGAGCATACCTTCTCACATCTTTTGCTGGAGAATACAACATCAACTTCAGTAATGGCCGCAAGTACTTATATAGTTGTCCCGTGATGGCCCCAGGGCTTTCAAATCCTGGGGAAGGGAGATTTAACCCTCCTGTAGCTTCTACTAGCAGAGATAAAATAGCCTGTTGATGGGAAGTGGATAAGTGCAATGGCTCCTCTGGGAGAAGTTTGAAAGCATCAAAAGAACACTCACTTGTTGCAATGGGTAATGTCCTCTACAAAATGCAAGAATATAACCAAACTGATCAGCCCTTCAAAATCATCTGAAATGTAATATCTACTAGTCCCAAAGAATGAACTAATTTCACGAAATGAAAGAACCTTCAACTATGGAATGACAAAGAACACTAGATAAAGAAAATGGTGTAGCTACCACAATGAAATAAAGCTCAACTCAGAGAAATACATATTAATACTTCTTTCATGCACCTTGCCACTCAAAATAAAAGTAAAACTGATAATAAAAAACAACTCTACTAAATTTTTCAACTTTTCATGAAAAAAAATACAAGAAATTCAAAATTATGACAATTGTGCTAAATCGACATCAAAAATACATTTGAAGTCTTTGTTTGATATCTCCACAATTTATTTGGAATAGATAGCTGTATTAAAATTGAGGACTCTCATACCCAACATTTGAAAAGGAATTGGTCAAGCATTATGATAACTCCATATTTAGCAACTCCTTTCAGTCAGCTTGTTAAGCTTCACCAAACAGGCACAGTTGACAACTACATTCAACAGTTTCTAACATTAAGCTTGTTATTAAGTGATCTCTCAAAGAAGCAAAAGCTAGATCTGTTTGTAAGTAGTCTCAAGGATGTAATTTGACATGAGGTACAACTTTTTGAGCCTATAGATTTAAATTAGGTTATGGTGAAAGCTCATGTAATATACGGCAAACAACTAGCTGTCAAGAAAGAATTGTTTACAAGCTTTCGAGATCATAGCACTCCAACCTTTTTTCCTCCATAGCCAATTGGGTTGACATTTCAGCAAATGGACAAAAAGAAGGACAAATGTTTATGATTTAACTATGACAGCAAATTCAATACAGGTCAGAGAAGTGCAGAAAGAAAATTATTCTACATTGAGGGAGCACCAAACAAGGAAGAGGAACAGAACTTACAGCCAGAGATAGAACAAGTGAAACAATTGTTAGACTAGCCTATCATTTCTTGTCATTCCTTTTCAAGTGTCACCACTCCACATACACTCAAGGTAAAAGGATTCTTTAAGAAGCAGAGACTCACAGTACTGATTAATTGTTGATGGTTGTATGGTCAGTTGTTTAGGTAAGTGTCCCAACCATGAGTTAGAAATGGGTGATTATAAGTTGGACTATTGGAGAGCACTATGTTTGCCATTCCCATGGGTAGTACCCATATAGTAAAAGAAGTACAATGGCTTACTAGAATGGCATCTATTGAGATTAATGTTCAGGATCTTTTTCTAAGGTTTCAATCTGAGGGCCGAGTAAGAGAACTTTGGGGATTGCAGGCAATAACCGTGCAAATGGTTAGCCATCATCAAATGAAAAAGTTGTTAAAAAAGGCTCTTCATGATTTGTGGCACAAATATATTAATTAGAGCTTTGGCTTTTGACAACTTAAGGTATCACCACCAGCAGGCCTGGAGGCAGTGATTGACAAATATTTGGTGGTCTTCAGGGAGATCCCCAAGGGTCTTCTATGATGACCGTGCTCCACAACTTAGTCTAGGGAGCCAAACCACCAACATTAGGCCTTAACACTGCCCATATATAAGGGTGAAATTGAAAGGACGATTAACAAAATGCTAGAAGCAGGGATTACTTGTCACACTCAACGTGTGTATTTATCTATAGAGGTGATCATTCATAAGGATGACAATTGGTGCATGTGTCAAGACTATAAGGAGTTCAATAAGCTCATTGTTAAAGATAAGTTTCCTAATCTTGTCATTGATGATTTTCTTAATGAATTAAATAGTGTTGTTTTCTTTAACAAACTAGATCTCAAATCCAGGTATCATCAAATCAGAATTGGACAACAAGACATTCCAAAGACTGCATTCCATACACGAGGGTCATTATGATTTCTTGGTCATGCCTTTTGGACTTAAAAATGCCCCTTCGACATTTCAGAGTTTGATGAATTCTATATTCAAGCTATTTCTCCATGAATTTGTATTAGTCTTCTTTGATGACATAATCATTTGTAGTAAAACTTGGGAGGAACATCTCCAACATGTGGAGTTTGTACTGCAATTATTGAAACAACGTCAACTTTCTGACAGGCCTCTGAATGCTCATTTGGTGAGCAGAAAGTGGAATATTGAGTCATATGGTTTCACAGGAGGGGGTAAAGGTAAACAGCCGTAAGATCAAGGCCATGACGGACTAATTGAATCCCAAAACACTCAAAATTCATATACCCTAAGGTAGGTGGAAGTAAGATATACATGAGAGTGACATGGTACAAGAGAAATGGTACAAAAAGGAGTCAGGTCTGTCTAATGGTACTATCTACTCACAACAGAGACTAGAGCACAAAAGCATGAATTGCTCATATGGCATACAATCCTTGTGTTGGATTTTTAGCCAGACAACAGATCACTAGAAGGAGAGAGGAATAGTTAAAGAAGATAACAAGAACAAAAAATGTCTATGATCTGCTTATCACTCTAACCTCTATAGTCCTTAAGTATATCTCACAGGCATCTCTTCCAAAGGAACAAGAGGGTAATCTCATTGAATGTTGCATTAATGCACTATAAAGGGACTTAAGAACCAAATTTTTGTTGCTATGCATATCAAGTTCCCTACAAATAGATTTAGCACTTCACAACAAAATAAAGTTAAACATTTATAGTGCAAAACTAAGTTACCGATTCGTTTTTGGATTCGGGTACAGGTACGCGAATCCGGTACGGGATTCGGCAAAAAAAAATTTTGGATTTGGGTACGGCTTGGGTACGGCAATACAAAAAACATATAAAAATCAGAAATATATACATATTTGCAGTAGTAATTAAGTTCAGAATACACCACCATATTAATAGTCTAATAACATAGCAAAAATACATCACCACTTTCATAGTCACTAAGTCAAATATTAAAATATTAGTGATTACTCGATTGTTATGATATAAAATTATAAATTAAAGTTCAAACATAAAATGTCAAACGTTTACAATCAGCCATGGCCCATTATTGATCATTGATCAATCTGAATCATATGGGTCATCAGTATCAAACAAACTAGCATTATTAGATGCTACATTTTGCGTAGAACCACAAATAGCATTCGTGGCACTCGCACAAGCACTGCCACTAGCAGTAGCAGTAGCACCGACACTACCACTCTCACGATCAGTAGCTGCTTCAGGCTCATACTCATCATCAATATCAAGTGCAGCTAAGTGACTTGTGGAAGTATCCAAGTCAAGCTGCTCTGGCTCAATATCCCACCTCCTTGTGTCTCCTTCTTTGTAGGAAGTTTGCTTGTGTGTAAGGAGGCGCAAGTTTGAATGCACATACACCAAGTCCTCTGCCTTTTTTGAATGCAGCCTATTGCGTTTTATTGAGTGGATGAAGGAGTATGTGCTCCAATTCCTCTCTGATGAAGATGAACTAGCAACCTATTAAGAGTCAAGACCAAATTAAATAGTTAAGAGTTACAAAATTTAACTAAACAAAATTATTAATTAATATAAAATTATAAATTAAAATTAAAATTACAAACTATAAAACTTACTTGGGATAAGATTTTTATTGCAATTGGTTGGATGTGCATGTATTCTTGCCCATGGAAATACCACCAACTATGACCATCTACCCTGTACTTGTCTCGAAGAGCATCAAGATTCTGAGCAACACTACCGGAGCATGCAAAAGCCATGAACTCAGCCCTCACTCGATCACGTTGGTCACGATCAGTGAAGAGTCTCCGAATTGCTGCCTTGTAACCTTGAGCCACTTCAACATCCCTATATGGAGCAACTCTTGATGTAACAGAAAGAAGCTCAGGACTATAATATTTGGGACTCAATGCAAAAGCAAGAAGATGCAATGGAGTGGTCATTTTGTTCCATCTATCAACCATGATTTCCTGTAGCTCTTTGAAGAACTTTTCATCAGGATCTTCCTCTTTTGCATTGATGATGGTTTTCATCTTCTCAATCATTGAGTCGATACCATCATATACTTCTCCCAAACAAGGTCTATCCATGTCTGTGTAACGGATCATGCTCAGTATAGGCTCAGTGAAACTGACCAGGTACTCAACACGATCCCACCAACAATCATCTAGTATCCTTTGCCTGATCCTATTTGCCCTTTCACTGCTAGATTGCTTCCATATGGCCCAATTAGGGCTGATTACCATGGCACAAAGTGCCTCACGAACCTTTATAAGTCGTCTCAACACAATTGTGTTGGAGGCAAAACGGGTCTCTGCAACCTGTTTGGAAATCAAAATTAAAATTAAAATGTAATTTAAATTTACAAAATCAAAATTTAAAATTAAAAGAAAACTAAAAATTTAAGAATATTGAGAATTTCAATTAACTTACCTTCAACAATTCCAATTTTGAGAATTGTCTAAATATTCCTTGTGTCATATGGTGGTTGGTGACAAACATCTGGATGTCTTCGCCCTCAGCATACACCTGTTTGATCCACTCAATTTTGGATCCAATTTTTTGTAGCATTAGATTGAGGGAGTGGACAGCACAAGGTGTCCAAAAAATGTGTGGATACTTCTCCTCAATCAATAACCCAGCAGCCCTACAATTTCTGGCATTGTCGGTTATAACTTGCACAACATTTTGATGGCCCACATCTTCAATGGCTTGGCAAAGGATGTTAGCAATAAATGGACCATCTTTCACCTGTCCCTCACAATCCACTGCTCTCAAAAACATTGCCCCTTTAGGGGACACGGCAATAACATTGATCAATGGGCGATTTTTTGCATCTTTCCATCCATCAGAAACGATGGTCACCCCTGTTTCAATCCATGAATCCCTTATGGGCTTCAAAGAGTCTGCTACATGTTTCACCTCTTTCTCCAATAAGGTGCAACGCACCTTCTCAAAACCTGGGCCCTTATACCCCTTTGGAGCCTCATTAATAGATTTCACCATTTTTTGCCAATATGGTGAACGAACAACGTTGAATGCCAATCCATTGGCATAGACACATCTTGCTATGTCTTGATCAGCAATCTCTCTTGCCTCATTCTGAAATGAAACTTCCAACGGTCCCTTAGATCTTTTATTTGATGAGGGCACGGTTTGCTCTTGAGGGATGTTTATAAATGGATGGCTTTCTGTAGGTGGAATATAAGTAGGTGGTGTAGGGGGTTTCATGGATTGAGATCCTTTCTTCAAAGGATGGTTTTTTTTAGCACTAGTAGCTTTTTGATCTGCTTTTTCTTGCTCAGCAATATATTTCAACACTATGTCATCTGCAAGGCCTTTGCCATCACCTTCTGGAGGTCCCGGACAAGGTTTGATGCCAATATCAGGGATACTACACAAGTGGGCTTTGACTCGACTGTATGAGCTCGTGTATTGAACTTTGCAATGACCACAAATCCAAATAAATACTCCACCACCTGGACATTGTTGAACCATTTCTACATATTTCCAAAGGGGAGAGGTTGCACTTATTTTGAAACGAGATTGGCCTGAATTAGAAGCAGATGCCATTGTAATACCTAAGGGCCAGGGCACAATAGATTGAAATAATTTTGGTATTGAAATTTGAAACTAAAAAGCTTAAAAGAATGAGAACAATCAACAAAAGTTATAGTAATACAATAAAAACAAAACTAAATAGTTCATTTGTTAAACAGAAACTTAAAAAAAATGTAAAAAAAAAATCAAAAAATTTCAAAGAAACCTACCTTTTTTGAACAAATCTTGCTCTACAGTCTTCTTGAATCTTGGCAAACACTTGCAAGTGCTTAGGAATAGCACAGCAATCAACCTTGAACCACCAACGATCAGCCTTCAACTCTGTTCGAGCTTGTGCAAGCAAAAGAGCAAGTTCAGCAATGGAGGCAAAAAAATTCGTTTTTCTTTCACAAATTGTTAAAATGAAGTTGTTTTTACCTTTTTAGTGTGTTTGGAGGTCGAAATTAGGGTTGCAATGAATATTTTAATGTTTAGAAGTCAACATAAGGTCAAACAAACAATAAAAAATGATTAAAAAAAGTCGTTTTTTTTCAAACTGCGCTTTTTGACGCGAAATTCGGCTCGGATTCGGCTCAGATTCTTCATGCCGAATCCTGGAAGAATCCACAGTCAGATGAAGAATCTGATACGTATCCGCAGGCCAAAAACCGAATCCTGGACGAATTTGTACCGTACCGTACCCGAATCGTACCGTATCGTATCCGGAGGCTAGGTATGGCGAATCGGTAACTTAGGTGCAAAACAATTATAAATATCAAGGTTTACTGGGTAAGTACACCCTACCCTTATCTAAACCCTAAAAAAAAATTGATTTAGGATTACAATTAGAGCATAAATAGTAACCAAACAAACCTAGCCCTAACCCTAAACCTTAAAGAAATTAGGGCTTAGGCTTAAGGTCAAGGCATATTTGCTAGCAAAACCCTAACCCTGAACATTAAAAAAGGTTCAACATTTAAGGTTAGAATTATGTTGGGAATAGGATGCCATTTAATTGCAATCCTAAACATATTTCATGTATCTCCTAAGTCCTTGGAAAGTGTTCCCCAACATTAGGATTAGAAAGAGATTAAATTCGAATGAAATGAACATTTAAATTGACATTTGTGATTATTCCTAAATGATAGGAACATGTGGGGACGTCCAAGAAGAGCTCCCACAAAATAGGAGCACATGGGGCGCCCACATGGAAGGTGGAACCCACCTTGCTTAAGTTAACTATTTGGAGGATTGATAACACTTTAGTAATGCATGTTTTGATCCTACAAATTAGGGATTGATATGTACATGAGTGGAGTTCAGTTCAGTATCAGTTCAGTTTAGTTCAATTATGGTTCAATTATCTTCAATTGCATGTAGTTATTTTGATTTGAATGCTAGTTGACTTGAGTTGACTTGAGTTGCATGACTAATGACTTCAGGTGCATGACAAATAACAAGTGGATACTTTCAATTAAACGGGGATGATCAATCATGCATAATGTTTGCATGAATTGGTGGAGAGATATGTTTTAGTTAACTAAGATTGACTTGGGACCACCTTGGGCACCCAAGTTGGCATCTTTCAGTTAACACCTTTTGCATGAGAAGATATTTACAAGGCTCAATCAAATGGGCCCATTCTTGGGCGCCAACTTTGAGGTGAAGCTTGCAAGATATTTTCTTGACCAAAGTTCAGTTAAGTGTTCAGTTTGGGGCACCTAAATTGAGGAAGACTTTGGTTTGACTTCAAATTACATGGTGGAACTCTACTTGCCCAATCTAGGCGTAGATTTTTGTGAGGACCTTTATGCTCTTGTTTTGTACAACTCTTATGAGTTTACATGCTCATTTATTGTCTATTAATTGCAGCAAGTGGATGAGAGTTCAATGTGAGTTTATTGCAGGTTGTGAAGAAGGATTGTTGAAGGAAAGGAAGCATATCAATCAAGGATTGATATAGTATTATTGTAATCTTGTTCCAAGGTTAAATAATACAAGCACTATTGATTTTGGTGGAGTTTTTTTCCCGAAAGGGTTTCTCCACGTATATGATATGTCACTTCTATCTTCTTGTCTCATTCTTCTACAATCTTCTATCTCTTTCTACAACTGGTAAAATTGATCTAAACAGATTAATCATACACAAAGAATTGTGACAAAGAACACTTAATTAAATCTACAATCTCATAGTTTTACAAGTTTTAAGCTACAATATTACCTTCTTTTTCAACAAATTAGGGTGTATTTGCTAGCAAAAAAAACTTGACATTTAAAAAAATTCAACGGGTTAGTGTTACGGTTTTTAGTAAAATACTAACTCTAATGTTAAACACTAAAAACAAAAATAATGTTTCTATTTAGAATTAGGGCATATTTGCTAGAAACTAGAAAGCAAACCCTAACATTAGGATTTTCTAGTAATAGAACTAACCCTATTACTAAACGCTAAAAAAATCATTTTTGGACAACGTTAGAGCATATTTTTAACAAAAAAAACCCTACCTCTAACACAAAACCCTTAAAACGTTTCAAGGTTTGGTATTGGCCAATCTCTTATTGCTTTGATCTTTTCTTCAATGGTTTGCAGTTTGATGCATTGTGACATAATTGTGCAAATATCCTTCAAGCCATTTGTTTACAATTTCCATTTGCCCATCTATTTGTGGGTGGTAGCCGGTACTAGTGGTAAGTTCAATTCCATCAAGCTTGAAAAGTTCTTGCCAAAATAGACTAAGGAATCTGCTATCTCTATCACTAACAATGTTCTTAGGTAGCCCATGCAATTTGAAGATTTCTTTAAAGAAGAGATTGGCTACCTATGGTGCTTTATATTCAAAAGATATTGCATGAAAATGAGCATATTTAGTTAATCGATCCACTACCACAACTATACAATTCTTTCCCTTGGACCTTTGGAAGTTTTGTAATTAAATCCATTGGAATACTCTCCCATTTTTTATTTGGTATAGGCAAAGGTTGTAACAAGCCCGCAGGAGATGTCTGTTCCACTTGATTTCTTTGACATACCATACATTCCCTAATATGCTTCAAAATATCTCCCTTGAGGCCCTTCCAAGAAAACCTTTCCCTTACTTGCCTATACATTTTATAGTAGCCTTGATGTCCAACTAATGGAGTATCATGGTAAGCCTTCATAATCTTTTCTTTTATTTTTGATCCTAGGGTAAGGTGTATTCTATCTTAGTAGAGAATGAGTTCTTCCATCACCTTGTATTTGTCATCTTGAAGTTTTCCTTCTAATATGTCATTTGCAATTGCATCTTTAGCAGATTTTGCAAGAATTGAATTCTTCCATTCTGCAAAGATGTCCATCATAGGGTCTAGGTCAAGTCTTCTAGACAGATCATCGGCCAGAACATTATTCTTCCACTTCATGTATTCAACATCAAAGTCATAGGCTTGCAACTTGCTAACCCATTTTTGTTGTCTGTCATTCAAATCTATTTGGTTCATAAAGAATCTTAGGCTATTATGGTCAGTTTTGACCACAAACCTTCCACAAACCAGATATTGCCTAAACTTGGCTAAGGCATGCATAATAGCCAACATTTCCTTATTATAAATGGAGTAATTTCATTTTGTTTCTTTGAGTTTACAGTTTTCAAAAGCTATGGGGTGTTTGTTTTGCATAACACCTTCCCCGTAAGCATCACACTCTAGCTCAAGTGGTAGCGAGAAGTCTGGAATAGCTAAACACTGGGCAGGAACTCATTATTTCTTTAAGTTTTTCAAAGCTTGTTGGGCCTCTGCACTCCATGAGAAAGCACCCTTCTTAGTTAGGTCTGTTAGTGGGGCAGTAAATCATGAAAAACCCTTAACAAATCTTCTATAACAGCTACAAAGCCCTAGAAATCGTCTTAGATGAGTTAAGATTCTTGGTTTTACCCAATCTCTTATTGCTTTAATCTTTTCTTCATCTACACTAACTCCTTGGGAGTTGATTTTGTGCACTAAATACAAAATCTCCTCCATTCCAAATTCACATTTGGAGATCATAGCAAATAATGATTGTTGTTCAAATATCCCCAACACTTCATCAATGTGTCTTAAATGGTTTTCTTGGGTTTTGCTATAAATCAATATGTCGTCAAAGAACACCAAAAGGAATTTTGTTAATTGGCTGTGGAATATATGGTTCGTGCAAGATTGAAGTGTGGCAAGAGCATTGATTAATCCACAGGGTAATACTAGGAATTTAAAATGCCCAAAGTGAGACCTAAAGGCAGTCTTAGGAACATCTTTTTTCCTCGTTCTTATTTGATAATACCCTGAATGTAGGTCTATCTTTGAGAAGTACATTGTCCCATGAAGTTCATCAATTAACTCATCTACCTTAGGGATGAGATTATGATTTTTGATAGTTTTTTTGTTGAGAGTTTTATAATCTATACACATCCTCATAGTGTCATCTTTTTTCTTTACTAATACTATGGAAGAGGCAAAAGGGCTAGAACTAGGTTGTATATGCCCCATTTCAAGTAATTCCCTAATGGTTTTCTCAATTTCTTCCTTATATTTCCTAGGGTGGCGATAAGGTGTGGTGATAGGTTTTGTCCCTTCTTCTAGTTCAATGGTATTTTCAAAACCCCTTTTTAGAGGTAGTCCTAATGGGATACCGCTAAAAACTTTCTTACACTTATCTAGAATAGGTTGAATATCAACATTTATAGTCTTACCTCCTTTGGATGAAGATTGATCAAGAATCATACATTGCGCTACCCATTCTACTTGCCCATGCCTAAAAGCTCTTTCCAACCTTTTTGATGATACTACTCTTGGAGACCCATCCAATAGGCCTCGGAGAATTAATTCTTGGCCATTGCGTTGGAAACAAAGTTCCATCTTTTGAAAGTCTTGATAATATCTTCCTAAGGAATGCAACCATTGGATGCCCAAAACTACATTCGTATCTCCCATATTCACTACATAGAAATCTTCACTTATTTTATGTCTTCCCAAGGTGATACTTAGTTGTCGAATCATTTGTGTGCAAGGCATAGTGAATCCATCTGCCATGACTACCTTGAATCCTTCAAAAAAATTAGTTTCTAGATTCATTCTTGTCACTAAACCTTCATCAATGAAATTATGGGTGGCACCACTATCCACTAGGATAGTCACATTTTGTCCTTTTAGAACACTATGGATTTTGAAGGGGTGATATTTAGGTGTTCCCGAAAGTGTGGCTAAGGTACCACTTGCAATTTCTTCATCATATTGTTTCCTTTTCTTCCCTTGGGGTTCAAATTCTTCTTAACTCATTTCTATATCTGATATTGCTTCTAAGTTGTGTGCTTGTCCCTTTTTTGCACACCTATGGTTTGTAAGGTAGGAGGGGGACCAACCACACTAAGGCTCCAGGTCACGGAGAGCCAAGAGCAGAAGGCTGCCCTATCTTACCACAAGCTGACAAGTGTTTAGGACAAAAATCGAGAATGAAGAGCACTCTCAAGTGCTTTTGTCACTCTATAGATCCGAAATCCTAAATGGGGCTAGATGAGCCAATCTTTGGAATCCAAACTATACCTCAAACAGCTCTCTACCTGAGGACAGAAACGCAGGTCTGGGGCGACAACGTAGCCCGCTGGTGTCTCCCTGGCACGTTGGCGTCCGTACGGCCAAAAAGCATGAAATACAGTATGGAAAATAAGAAAACCTACTAATTGTCTAGCTAACTAATTTTAACGAAATGAACAAAATGATGAAATACAAGAAATAACTACATAGATGGAAAAGAACGTAGATGAAAGTAAGGGTGACAAAAATCAACTCACTGAGGCTCCAGTTCGCCAATGAGCTCCACGCACACGTTCACCTACACACAACTGAGAGAGGGAAAAATGTTGGGCTGTATAGGGGTTTGCCTCAATCAAACCCCCGCTTTGGTGTTTCCACCTCCACGAACAACCAAGAAATCCATGAAGTAGAAAATACAATAAAGGAAAGAAGAAAGGAAAGTACTGAGCACTACAAAAGATACAATGCTACTCTATCAAACCACAACAAGAAAGGAAAGTGAAGCAATACCACCTCCACCCAAAGGCACTCAAGGCCAATGAAGGGAGAATGCAAGACAACGAGCTTGGCAAAGTCGACACAGTCGCAGCAGTGACGAAGGGAGGTCTCACAAGACTCCAAACTCGCAATTTCTATGGTAGCACAACACATACGAAATGAAGTTGATGGAGTAACAAGCTGTTGTAATGCTCAATGGAGTTGTGAAAGTGCTCAAGAGATCAAGTGAAGTTGCTAGAATTGTGAAGAAGATGAAGTAGAATGCTAAAGAGATGAAGTGATGTTGAAAGATAGACATTTGAGGTGGGATAAGGAGGGAAAGAGTTGTTTTTGGGTCAGCTGGTCAACACAGAGGTGTTACGCTTCACGCCCAACAGAGAGCGTAACATCCCTGCGGACACCAGAGGTAGGAATCTGTCAAGGACGGTAGCGCGCCATGCAGATGTCCGTGTGCCGCACTCTCGTCCCTGACAAATATAACCCCACCAACACACAAGACAAACACCAAGCGGATGGAAGGCAGGTGGGTGATGTGGAATTTCGCCTTCAAGTTTGATTTTCTAAGGTGAGGGGATGCAAAAGAGGAATTTACACAAGGGATGCAAATTCGCTCCTATACATGGTCGTACCCCCATTTCTCCTTACAATAAAAACACAATCCTTTCTTTCAGAGCTCTTCCTTGTCTTCCTTTGTATTGAGGGATCGAGGAGGAAATGTCTTTAGTTGCCAATTTTTCTTATAGGAGGGTTGGGTATTGTTGGTGTACGTTTTATCATCCACCGAACACTTCAGAATAAAATGTCCAAAGACACTCTATCCTCTCTTAAACAAAGTCACCGCGTATGCTAAGATTGCGAGAAGATCATATGGCAACTCCAAGGTTTCTTTCGTCAGGTCATGACATGTGGATAAGCTCAATGGGCGTTGTGATATGCTGGTAATACACAAAGGGACTTACGTTAAAGAATTCCTCACAAGTTTGGGACTTAGACGGATTTATCATTAAAGGCTTCTTCATTGGGACTTTCAGTTTGGATCTCAAAAAAAAGGCAAAAAGATAAGGGTTTAGAGAATCTAATCTACGCCTAGGAATTCAAGAGACAGTAAAGATCAAGTGAAAGGAGTAACCACGCTTTGTTTCGCCTCCCTGGGACAACTACGCAAAGTGGGTGCAATCTTCAAAGGGTGTGATTATAATTTTCATGCCTCAAATAAGACCAAAGTTAAGCATCCACAATCACAAGCTCGGGCTAACTTTACGCATCGAATGAAAATCATCCATCCGAAGAAAGTATGAGCAATATTTCACCATTTAATCTATACGATCAAATCTTGCATTCACTTAACAAACATTCAAAGCAAATTCTATTCTAATTGCAATCTAATTCTAATCTATGGTAGAAGTTATGCAACCTTGCTCACTACTTGACAATAAAAGTGATTCAAAGCAAATCATGCATAAGAGTTTTTATTATCAGAAATAGTCTAATGCAACAATTTCATACACTGTCTCCACACAAATGAAAGTGAGAGATCACAAGTTTATATAGAGTTTTCAGAATCAAATGAAAGGCCAAGATTAAAACAACATCAACGGCCAAGATTAATACAACTCAACCCTAATTAGGGTTGCCCAAAATAACATCAGTAAACAACCAGCAAACAAGCAGTGAGGTGGTAGTTGGAGCTATCTTCAAGGGAAGGCGTCCCTATCCTCCTGGGCAGCATTGTGCTCAACGAATCTGGACACGATCGTGACGACTTCCTCCATCGTGACTAGCGGCAGCATGCTTATCCTGAATTCAAGCCTATCCAAATCCTCAGCACATCTAGCGAAGGTGTTCTCCCAATCCGCTTCCTATCTCACAAAATCATCCTGGGTAGACAAGAGATTTGCCACTTTTGTGAAATCCTGTCTCAGAATTGGTCCAGTAGTAGAGAAGAAAACTTCCTGAACCTTATGTTTCAACCTTTCCAGCTACATATCGTTCTCTTGAACAATCTCTTTGTCAAACACATATGTAGCTATCATATAATTCTTCCTCTGGATTTCTTTGACTTGCTCCTCAACTCTGAGCCCATCTGCCTTTGCCTTCTCCAGAACCTCGCTCTATATTGTCATTGCCCAAAACCAATGATGAAAATCATAAGCAGCTCCTGCAACAATCACCTTTCCCTCGACCAATTCTTCCTTTGGAACGCCCTTCAGTACTCTAAGGCATGGAATGAGCCTCTCCTGAATATCTAGGAGGTTGTCCCAAGTTTCCACCATGACGGCCAGTCTGGAAAGGAATGAGGAAGTATGTCTATAAGCAAGCATCAATCTCTCCATGAACAAAGCCGCTTTCATGCCCTTGCTTGCCATCCATTACTGGGCCTCCTTGGCCGTGACCATCCCTTCTTCCACATCCTTGGCCATCTCCTATGAGGAATTGAGAAGAGGAGGAGCTACTGCATCGCCCTGATTGAGTGGTTGGGTGAGATGTCGTATATACTCCTTCAAGCGCTCGACCTCCCTTTTGTACTCTTTCTTTTTCGCCACTTCCTTTTCCAATCTCGCCTTGATAGTTGAGACGGAGTTATCCAGTTCTTCTACCTCCTAGCCTTTTGTTGTTGGGCCAAGGTCTATAGTGGTTATGGCGTATTCCTGGGGAGTGATTTCATCTTGTGCTTTATCAACTGTTGGTATTGCGATCTGTATGGAACGGCCGCCGGCTTTGTCCCTCTGAATCGTGGAAAACTTCTTGGCAAGTTTCTTAGTAGCAACTTGTTCCAACCTTACCAAGAAATCCGTAGTATCATCCTCTTCTAGGATCTCAACTGGTGCCTGAATTTTCATCCTCTCCTTCAGCCAGTCCAAAATGGTAGGCTGCTCGATACTATCTTCCTCTTGAACGTTTTCTGCACTTGGTACGTCCAAAACTCCTCTGAGGGCAGAAATCATTCCCACTTCAAAATCATCATTTCGGACTTCCATTTCATTATCTGAACCTAGCACTTTTTGTGCCCGTAGGAGATGGGGGCTCATTGTCATCCAACTGGATCGGCTCATTGTTCTTCTCCTGAACAGTAGAAGGTCTCATCATCTTAGCCAAGGATTCATCTGCGGTAGATACTAGCTCATCAATGTTTCTAGATGTCGCGGAACGAGATGGCTCCATCTTTTGTCGCTTTGGAGCAGGTTCTATGCTTGCAACTACTTCTTTCTTCTCACCAATCTTAACCAAATCATCATTGGGGGATGCGTCAACATTGGAGGAGTATGACTCTGTCTCGCTCAGCAAATCATATGTGAGTGTTATTCTTTTCTGCCTCAACTCCTGGACCTAATGGTCAACCCACCACTGAGAATACTTAATCACTGGTCTCATCAACGTAGCCAAGTCCGAATGCTCGGGTTCTGACCACTTCATGGAAGGAAGAGGCCAGCTCTCATCGAAGCTCAGTTGGGCATAATTTTCGTCGTCCTGCAACTGATCGGGCACCTGGCAAAGCTCGGTTGCTCTTATCAAATCCACTGGCACCCTAGACCATAACCTCTTTCTTACTTCATACTCATCAACAGCATTTGCCCAGAAGTCCTCCAAGTCTACTCTGTGTTTGTATCTTCTCCCATCCACGGTCTGAATGTGATGATGCGGGTCAAAATTGGCCCTAGAAGGATAAGCTGTAAATGGGTACCATTAAATTTCTAGTTTGGGGCTCTTAGGGGGCTCTCAGCTGCTGTGCTGACGGACAGGACTCCAACATATTCCCAATAAAGAATGGGAAAGTAATAGCCGCCTTCTTACTTGGCCTCTGGATGTTCTGGTACTCTTCCAGTTGTCTCAGAACTTCCAGCAAAATCATCTGATTATTAGGATAAATAGGGAGCTTATAAAGACTTCCAGTGAATCCCTGGTTTCTAACATATGTAAACCTTGGAAACTGGATAAACCAGGATCCATACCTACTAATCAAACTCTTGGCTTCGTGACTCAATCTCTGGTGAGTTCCTCCTTGAAGTATTCTTGTGATATACACGAGGAAAGAATCATGTGCCCGCCTAAAATGAAACTTCTCCCTAAGTTGAAGTTGCGGGTAGTAGTCATAGGACTTGAGTTCATTCTCACCATTGCCAACTTTGCCCTTGCATATAAGTCTTGAGTATCTGTACATTCTGGCCAACAAATAGACGACATATGAGCTCATTTGGAAAGACTTGGTCTTCTCAAGATTGAGTAACTGCTCACGGAGATTGTCGCTTATCATTCGGGACCAGTTAAACATCCTCACACCGGAAGTGATTTCATCTATAAAATAATACATCCATGTCTCAAAATATGTGCCTTGTGGATTGCCGACTATCCTATTCAACATCAAAATGATATCTCCATAATCCTCCTTAAAGTCTGTCCGACGCAACTTCTTAGGCATCTTCTTTGTGGATGGTCTAGGCTTCTCCAGCCATGATTTGTTAATATTTGTGGCGCACAACTCAAACTAGCTATCATTCAATCTCTTGGCATCCTCCTTGGTCTTATAAACAGTTTGGTGATGTGTTGGGATGCCAAACGCCTCCAAGATTGCCACTTCGCCAAGGTGAGCTAGAATCCTTCCATCAGGGGCAATAATTTGTCTCTCCTGCCATCATAATGAATGGCGCATTCTACCATCAACTCGGCACATTCTATTGCAGGTGAGAATCCGATTGCTTGGAAAATTCCATTCGTCACCATCCGTCTGGCAATTGGTGTAAGTAACCCAGCATGTCCATACACCCTCTTTTTAAACTCCACGAAGTCTACATGTCCAAGATCAGTGTCTGCAACATTTTTCCATTTTGAATTGATCTTCGACTCTCGTTGTACCCCTTTACTGGTGAACTTCATCAGCACCTTTTTTGATGGTTCTCCTGTCGTGGTCATTAACCTCAGGAAAAATCTTTTGGCTGCAAATAAAATTCAAACTTTGAGAATTTAATCAAAAATCCAATAACAAAGTGCACCAACTTTGCTGAGAAGTTCGACTTTTAGCCAAGAAATTCTTTTACTTCTCCAAGAAATTACTTCCTCAACATAAAATTACTCTTTTCTCTGAGAAAATCAACTTTGCCTACAAAAGAATTGATCTTGTCTAAACTTTCTTACAATTTTGAAAGATTAACTTCTCTTCAGCTGAGTTTGTGAAAAATGAGTTGTTAAAACTCATTATAATGCTAAAGAATTCGATTTGTTTTAGCAACTGCATCTTTTCCTCTCGCTTTCGATTTGTTTTCTCATCAGGCAAGTTTCCATTCTTTTTCGAAAAAACTCCATGTCAGGCTTATCCAGGCAAATCCCTTTGATTTTCCAAAATTCGATTTTTGCTAGATGTTTATCTTTTATTTTCAATATTTTGGAAAAATATTAAATGTCCAATTTAGATTAAATTCGATTTTTTCCAAGTTTTGATTCATAACTTTGCTCATGGATTTTCTCATTTTCCGACATAATTTATTTTCTTCCATGAATTTCATCCAAGACATCTACGGCGAATTTTATTTTTGTCCGAGGCATTTTATATTTCTAAGTGTCGGAAATAAATTATCAAAAGTATTAAAATATTTAATTTATTTCCAACCCGTTCATTTTTAACCCATGGCTATTTTAATTTTTTTTTCTTGGCTAAATATTTATTTTCCAAGTTATTTCATTTTTCGTCTAGCCAAGTTGAACTTTTAGCCATCTTGCCAACAAATATTATGCCAGATCTTCATTTTCTTCTGCCATGGCGAACTTCGAATTGTGTCGGGCACATTTTCACATGCCAAAACAAAATTTTCTCTTGCCCGAACAATTTTATCTAGGCAAAGTCGGATTTTAGCTTGTGTTTGGATGTCTTAATATTTCACGCCTGAACTTTCATGCCTTAGAATATTTTCATCACGCTTCCATAAGAATTATCTTTTTACACTTAGCCAAAATTATGAAATTTCTCTCTCTAGACATCCATACTTAGGCGAATTTCCAATTTCCTCTCTTCCTAGGCCTCCAAACTTAGCCAAAATTTTAACTTTCTTCCCCTTCCCAAGCTGGGCAGACTTCACACTCTCCTTGCCATGGCCTAAGCGGACTTCACCAACTTTATTCCACTTCCATCAAGGCATGGCAAACTTTCTAACCTCTTTGCCACATGCATTTTCCTCTGTGCACTTAGCCAACTTCATAAACTTCTCCCTAGTTATCCATACTTAGGCAAATTCTCAATTTCTTTTCCTGATAGACCTCCAAACTTAGCCAAATTTTTAATTTTCTCTCCTCTCCTAGGCTAGGGGGACTTTACCAACTCCTTTCCGTGGTGGGGTGGACTTCAAAAACTTCTTTCCATTCCCCTCTCAAGGCATGGCGGACTTTGGAGGTGTCTTGACATTTCCCCTTTCTAGCCAAGGGCGGACTTGGCTTACACTTGGACGTCCCTCTTTTCTCTCTACTTGGGAGGACTTCACACTCTCTATGCTTGGGTGGACTTCCTTGCCTCCTTGCCATGCTAGGGCGGACTTCAAGATGTCCTTGCCATTGCCTCATCCAAGGCATGGCGGACTTTGAAGGTGTCTTGCCATTTTATGGCGGACTTCAAGAATTTCTTGCCATCCTCATCTCCATGGCAAGGGCGGACTTGCCAGTGCCTTAACCATTTTCATTGCCATTTTCTCCTCCATGGGCGAATTTCATGGTCCAAACTTAGGCAAATTTCTCCATGGACTTTATGCCTTTGGGTTGATTTTGGGTGATTTTCTCATGATTTTCAACTAATTTTTCCAGATTTTTATCTTGCTTTTCTTGATTTTTGCTTGATTTTTACCTTGATTTTTCAATGATTTTTCGATTTTTTGGCTTTTTTTTTGTTCTAAAAATGGAAACGCTGACTCGTTGACCAAGGTTGGCTTTCTAAAAATAGAAAAAGCAAAATCCCTAAAAAATAGGGAACCCAGTTTGGTCCAAAAATGCCAAAAATGAAAAAAGCAAAAAGCAAAAAAGCAAATTCCCTAAAAAGTAGGAAGTGTCAGAATTGGCCCAAAGCACAGGCGATCCTCGTCTCCCGAACCTTTTGAGCCCTTCCATGACATTTATGCACTGATTCAGGCATGGATTATCAACTTGGCTCGGATGACTCTCAAAAGACTGACTTGAAACTCTCAAAACAATGACCTCATGAAACCATTGCTCAAAGCAAAACCCTAAAAACTAGCAAACTACTAGAGGTCCCCATTTGCAATGGGGCGATGTGTGAAAAGGTCACAATAGTTATGCGTGCTAGAAGGTAGATTCTTTGAATAGATTTTATCCTTTGTTTTTGTGACTTCTAACCTTGATGCTTTTTGGATTGCATCTTGAAGTGATGCACGATCAAGAGCACCGACCAAGCCAAGGATTGACTCTTTTAATCCCTAAATATATAGGTATGTGAGCCTACCCTTAGTAATACTCGGCACCATAACTAAAATTCTTTGAGATTGTGCTACATATTCCTCTACTAAACCTTATTGTTTTAATTGGGTCAACTCCTTGAAATTTTGTTCGAGATGCTTTTGATCAAATCAATCAACAAGTTTTTGTGTAAACTACTTTTAGGTTGTTATGTTTTGATGCCCCTGTGTGGCCATTCCATGGTGCCACCAATCATGTGCATTCCCCTCTAAGTGTAGAATGGCAATTTAATAGCATCCTCTTCAATCATGGGGCTAAGGGAAAAATGTGTCAATTTTTTGGATCCATGCCCATGCAATGACCTTCCCCAATCCATCAAAATTGGGAAGAGTCATTTTACTCCCTCTTTGTCATAAATCTTTGTTGGGTTGCTTTCCTTCTCTTCTAGGCATCACAATATTCTTTAAAGGGAATATGTCTCCTAAGGTTAGGGTCAATTCTTGAATATGCTTCTATACCTTCATCAAGGACATTTGCTCCTATGTGGGGTTCTTTGTCTTCCCTCGGATGTTCTTCTCTAGGTCAGAAGGTAGGCCTAGTCAATCTAGGTGATGATCTTACTAGCATTCTGTTATTTTCAGAATGGTTGGAATTTGCATCTCTTCCATTAGTTGGGTTGGGCCTAAGTGTATTGATGGAGTTCTTTATGTTTTGAAGGGTTTGGAGAAGCAACTGTGTTGTCTTTTCTTGTTTTTCCATAAAGGCCCTCAATTCATTTCCTAGGTTAAACTCATGATCGTCCATCGTATTTCCTCTAATTGGGTTTCTACTTGCCTCTAGTTTTCTCCTCTCTTTCTAAGGCTCTTTGACCTATTTGACTCAATTGCATACACCAATTTCCTTTTTGATCCTCCAGCCGGCAAGATCAAGGCTCTAATACCAACAGTAATGTCCCCTTTTGGGAAACCCCTAATTTTAGGCCTGCAAAACAATAATAATCACTCAAAATTGATATTAGAATAACAAGTATCAACTTTAGGATAATATTCAAATTAATACAAAATATTATAATATTGAGAGCAATACATCATATAGCTAAAACATCAAAATATTTAGATTTATAGTTCATAGCATCATTAATATTTGAATTCAAAATACCTTAACATCATTAATGATTATTCCAAGGCATATCCCTATAGTCAACCATATTATGAATTCACTAGAAATGCTTGAAAACCGCAATATCAAGGGTGGTGGCCCTTGTATTGCAAAAGCATGGAATGATTCTAGATCTGTTTCATCCCTCAATCCACCTTGGAGGCTGGCTGTCCTCCTCAATCAAGCCCAAGAGCACCATTTGGCCTCCTGGCACACAAGTATGGCAAAACCTCCAATTCATCCATCTCGGGGTGGCGTGCTTGATATTAAGAAATTCTATTCCTTCAGCATCTAGTGGCTCAAAAGGTTGATCAGCCTCCCTATTTTCAAAACACTTCTATAAATTCAAAATAGATTGCTAAAGGAATTTTCCATATAAATTGTTAATAAAATATCATTATGCAATTATAATAGATTTACTTACAAGTGGCTGTAATAACTTGATTTCTACAAATAAAATATATATATGGTTATTAATTTATATTCTAAGATTACCTTTTAAACTTACTTCCCAATAATATTCTTGCTGAAAACAATATTTATTTCCAATGGATATCTTATATTCCAATTCCTTATTTTCCTTTTTCCAATTTGATCCACTTGATGCCTCTCCCCACTCATTTGTTCTCCCTTTTATATCTTCCATGGTGGGGAGAGTCACATCCTTTCATTGGTCATCTTAACAAGGGACACATCCTTCTACAACCAAGCACTGCCCCTTAAATTCTTTTAATTATTAATTATTTATTTTCTTATGGAGTCACTGCATTAACATCTTCCTTAATTAATGCTCATCAAACCCTTTGAAGAGTCACACTTTCATATCTCCTTGGTCGCTGCTTCCATATCTCTTTGGTAAGCTACAATCAGGGGAGTTGTGATTTAGGGCGGAGGCATGACATCCTCAAGCAACCTAATCTCTCACACACAATTTGTGTATGATACAATGCTCACCCTCTTTCCTACAGTTGAGGAATGTGCCTAGAGCAAAAGAATTTTAAGAGGATATGAATTGAATTCAAGACAAAGCATTACCAAAAAAAATCTAAAAGTGTTCTACTCCTTGCTCAATGTGTCATAGGGTAAACAAGGCAATCAGGCAAGGATTCTCAATTGTGAGAAATCTAATTTTCCATGTAAATATCTAGGGAATTGACTATTTCAAGGTCAAGCAAGGGTCCCCAATAGGAATAGTGTTAGGTCAAACAAAGATAAAATAATGTTGGGGGAACAAATGGTTATCTTCGGTGGAAAGGCTTCTAATAACCAATTTGTACTACAAATTATTCTTGTTCATCAATTGTCCATTTTACAAGCCCCAAAAACGGATACATAAGGAAATAAATAACATCCTTTAATCTTTATTTTGGAAAGGAATTAGGGAAAAGAAAAAATCCCCCTTCATCTCAAGGAAAAAGGGGTGCCTTCCAAAGGATCTATGAGAGATGGTTACACAACTTCAAAACAAACATGGCTTTATTGGCGAAACAAAGCTGGAGAAAGTACCAAAACTCATAAGCCTCTTGGGCACGAATAGTATATGGGTAGGGATAACCCCAAGAATTTCTCCGCCACAATGGGCTCCCTAAGGGGTCAACTATATAGAACAACATATGCAATTCTCATCCCCTTATTCAAGATTTTTTCTAGAAGATTGGGAATAGAGAAAAATCAACTTCCAAGATGATGCATGGTTTAAATGTGCTCATTTAAACAATAACTACAATGTCAAGGGTATCAAGATCTGACAATATGTGGGTACTAACTTTATTGTATCAATAGTAGGAGGAAGCTTTTGAAGACAATATTAAAACTAGGAAATAGTAGGGTTTGATTTCCATATTGTTACCTCAATTCAATGGGAAAAAGCGACGACTAAAGGAGCTATGCAATTCTTGTTTATGTTTATCTACTACCAAAAATAAACTTTGTGCAAATTGGTCAACCACAAGGCAATATTCAATAAAAGAGGGTTTGATGCAAGAGTATCCTTGGGGTATGCAATCTTGCATCATCCAAACATATTTTATGTCCAATTTTGGTTTGTTTGTGCTAACTTTGGGTTCCTTGGCGTGGGTGTAATGTTTGAAATTCAAGCTTTTCAAATTCAAAATTGTTTCCCTCTCATTTTGGGTGTCCCACTTGGTGGAGACTTGAAGATTCCTCTAAAAACTTGTCAACTTGCTAATGACATGTTCATGACCCCTCTTCATGAAGGCAGTTACATGACAGTGATTACTACTTGTAAGAGGATTTATGATGCATCATACATTAGGAAAGCATCCTTGGCAAGTCCAAGTCCATCGTGGAATTTGAGTGCTCCATTTTGGCATGGGGATGCATGATATGAATTTTGGCTTGTATGTTGATGCATGTAGGGAACACGCCACTAGACTATTTTTAGCCAGTGGATGAGTTACTTCTTGATGGTGGGGGTTACACTTGACTATTCTTGATTTGGATGCCACATTCAGGAAACGGGGATTTACATTTGACCGTATTTTGAACCTCTCTTGATTTGGGCACAACATTTGGAGGATGAAGCATAAAATCCCATGCAGTTAGCTTCATTAGAGTTGTTTTGCATGTTTAAGGGATGGAGTGTGAAATTGCTTCATTCTGTGCAGATTGAGCAAACAGCGATTAGGCTTTTCTTCAAGTTTTGCAGGTTGAAGGAAGAGAATGTATAAGTTAGATTTTGTTTTGTAGGTCTTTGGAGACCAGAGTCAGTGCTTGTTGTTATAGGTTGTTTAGATTGTTTTATTCCAGGTCTAGATGTTGTTTTTACATGGGGGAAACTCTGCCAGATTTTTCCCAGAATTTGTGTATGTAATTTTGCATTGCTAGATATGTAGGAGAGCTGTAAACATGAACATTGTAATTTTCTGTTGAATCAAGTGGGCAATAAAATATGATTTGAAGCAATTCCTATGTGCTCAAATGATCTTGTGTGGTTTCATTCATTTTTTAGAAGTGTTGTCAAATCTCGCACATGTTTGGGTAGTTTTTTGTTGAAATTTTCTAGATTGTGTTAAGAGTAGTTAGGTGTTACTGCAAGGAAAAGTTTGCCAATCATTTGGCTCCTTATCCTCGACTTATCAAGGCTGTTACCTTCAAGTAAACAAGACACAACAGGGCAGGTTTTGGAAATATGGAAGAAGGAATGGGATCCCAAAGCTTGGCCTAAATCTCAATTCTTCCTTTTGAGTGTTGTACACAGTAAGTGCCTAACTATGGAAAATCTTCAAAAATAAGACTTTGCAGGTCCTTTTAAGCATGAGTTGTGTCACACCAATGAATAGGAAGTCAATCACCTATAGATAAATTGCCAGTTTGCAAATGAAGTTTGGAACAGTGTAATTGCTACCTTCAGCATTAAACAGGTTTTACAGTTTACCTAATAATTTTGCATCTTTCATACAAACTTGGGAGATTAAGTTTAGTTCTATTGCATTACAAACTCTATGTTCTATGATTCCTGCGATGGTTGGTTGATCAAGTTGGAAGGAGAGAAAAAGACAAATCTTCTCAACTAGAGTCTCATGGTTTAGGAGGCAGGTTTAGAAGGCAGTCGAGGGAACTAATTAACAAGCAAATGAGTTCATTAAAGATTAAAAAGACCAAGGAGTTGGCCAAAGTCTCACAGTTTAGGAGATAGTCAAGGGAACTAATTAACAGGCAAATGAGTTCATTAAAGACAAAAAAGATCATGGAGTTGGCCTCTCAAGACCATAAAACACTAGAAAACTGAAAGGAAATCAGAAAGAAAGTGGACTCAATATCAGTAATTCCAAAGGCACAAAGAGGGAATGTAAAGGGGGTGCCCTCTAAGAAGATAATTAAAACTCAACTTTGACAGGGAAGCTAAGGGTAATCTGGGTTCAGCAAGGTCAAGAATGATTATAAGAGATCACAAATGGTATATAATGTGCTTCCAAGGGGAGACATCAAGGAGTAATCTAATTATGTGGTGGAAGCAGTCTTGTTCTGTGACTAAAGCTAGCTATCAAATTCCAAATCAAACCCTTGGTTGACAACAGCAATTCTACGATAATGAACTAAGGTATTAAGAAAGGCTCAAGCCCGAATTGGAATATTAATAATTTCATTGAAGAAGCCCTTCACTTGAACCAAAATTTTGGGAAGGTTATTTTTAACTATTGTTTTGGCGAAGGTAACAAAGCCGTTGACTATACAGCTTAGCTACATCCCTTAATTTCAAGCTTCTTAATGGAAACATCTCAAATCAGTGGAAAAAGAAAATAAACTGCTCAATCGTTCCTAAATTATCAACAAGATGCAACATGACCCTTGGCCATAGGATTTCTAGGAGCTATGTTGTTGGCTTGAATTTTAAAATGGTTATTCTCTTTCTCAAAATTGGCAAGTTAAGAGTTCAAAAGGATTTAAAAGTTTGGGGGAAAAATTCTTATCCCAAGGCCCCTTTGTTTTTTCTTCTTACCTTTTCCTATCATGGCCTTGTCTTTTGTGTTTTCTTTCTTTCTCAATTTCATCCTCCCCATTTTCTATTCTCCTTTCTTCAACTCATCTTTCTATTTTCTTAGATTTTTCCTTTCACTTTACTTCTTTGTTTGTTCCCTTCTTTCCCCACACCTCTCCCTACTCATCTTCATCTCTTTTGTCAAAATTGTTTCGCCTCATTTGTTTTTGCGTTTTATCCATGTTATTTCCCGTGGATGGATTTTTCAATTTGTAACTTCAGCTCAATTGGGAAGCTTGTTTGTTCCTTCACCATGTTTATTACAATGCTTTATCATGACGGAACATCCTCTTTTGATGGCATTGTTGGCCCCATGCCTAATGATTAATTTCAAAATATGGTGCATGGAATCAGCACCTATTCTATTAGTCATTGCCTTCATTCATTTTTCCTATGTGTGGTTATCTATTTTCCTTTTAATGGCTGCTTATGGTTCCACAGAGTCTGTAATTGACATTTTGGGCTCATATTTCTAATAACAGATCTTCTAAAGGTTTTTATGAGGCAAAAATTTATACTCAGAGAATAATAATAATAGGTCTAGTCACTCTTGCCTTGTTCCTGAGCATTGTGCTTGTTGGCCCCACAATTGTTGTTACACCAAAAGGTCGACTTGTAAATGCCCAATACAACCGCCAGAGTTAATGGATCCATGGGAGGCGGTTAAGCCATGTCACGAATCAGAGTGGAGCGCTAACCATCTGCCAACAATCTCCCCATCAACATTACCCGAGGGGATTCGAACCTGGCACCTTTGGCTCTAATACCAATTGCTGGCCACACGATTGTCGTTGCACCAAAAGGTCAACCTGTTAATGCTCAATACAACCGCTAGAGTTAACGGATCCATGGGAGGCGGTTAAGCCATGTCACGAATCCCGAGGGGAGTGCTAACCATCTGCCAATGGTGCTCCCAATCCCATCACACCCCCATTAGTTATTATGCATTCCAAAATCCCATTGCCCTTGATCCCCATCTTTTCTCCCCTCATCATGCATCCGCTTGTATCCCCTTCAATCACGAGTTGCACTCTTTTCCCTCTCCCATGGTTGATTTTTCCCCTCTATCATTCCATTGCTCTCATCATTGGTCCTCCTCTAGTTTTGGATGTAGATTCTACCAAGATCAAAACTATAAGCATGAGACCATATGTGGCAAAAGGCAAAGCCTAAGGAAGGTGCAAGTTAGGAAGAGGATCGTTGTAATGTTACTAAACAACTACGAGATGTTGGTTATGGTCCACCTTTTCTCTCAATTTTGTTCTCATTCTAGTGAAAGGTATTAATGGCAGCGATGCTAATCCCAATCCTACAAGTCTCAAAGCTTCTATGCATTTGGAAATAATCAGGGCTATAAACACTCAAATGAAAAAGATTGTTGTAGTTCTCAAGACAAGTTCCAATACAATGGTAATACACATCAATGGCCATGATGATTTCTATTGCCTCTCAAAACAGTACATCCAAGAGATATATAAAGGTCAGCATTGGAGCATTTTGTAGCTCAAGGAAACTATTAAAATATTAAATGTAATATTAATGGTCATCTTAGCTTTAATTAGTCTTTTGTTAACTTAGTCAGTTTTTAGTAACTTTTGTTTAGCTTTAGTCTGTTTTAGATTCTTTCTACTTTTTAGCTTTAGTTAACGATTGTTTAGTTTTAGAAACATCGTCTTGTATTTTCCTTTATAAAGAGATCTTCTTTCCTTTTGTAATCACTCAATAATGAATATCATTAATCTTTTCATGGTATCAAAGCTTAGGCTCAAACTTGATTAGTTGTAGAAATTTTTTAGAAATTTTTTGAATAGTTTCATCTGCTGAGATTTTCAAAGGGTTTTTTTGCAGAAATTTTCGAAGGTTTTTTTTTAGTCTACAAAATACGGTTTTGTTTTGAGAAAATTTGTGGGTTTGTGATTCTAAAAATTGCGCTGGGTACAGCTTGAAAAAGATTTTGAGCCAGTTTTGACAAAAATTCTAGGAAAAATAAAATTTCTCTATAGATTTTTTGAAATTTTTTCTTAAAAAATTTACACAAAATTTTTGAAAATTTTTTCTATCTTTCAGAAGTTTTTCGAGGATTTTTTTCTAAAATCTTACTTTTAGAGTTTTCGAGGGTTTTTCGAAAAAAATCTTATAGTTTCTAAGCCTCTTCTTTAGACAATTTTTGAAAAATTGTGTGTTGTGCCAGCTGATTGTGCAGTGTTTTGCCAACTAATCACAATGTTACCTCGTTTTTCATTCTTTGGAAAATGGGAGGGATGGCGTCTTTATCCAATGTTATGTTGGAAAGTACGTAGAGGTTCAATGGAAAGAATTACAACACGTGGAAGCAAAGGATGCTTACCATCTTTAAGTACCGGTGTCTAGATGTGCTTGATCTAGGTACAGAAGTTCGTCCCACTGTTGCTAGGAAGGATCATGACAAGTATGGTGGAGGTAATAGGGAAGCAGTTATGCTTCTCAAATTATATGTCACCGATGAGATATTACCAGAAATACCTTCTGGTAAGTCTGCTGCGAAGATCTGGAAGCATCTAAAAGATCTTCATGAAACCACGGACAAAAGCAGGGCTTTCTTCCTGAAGAATATGCTCTTTTCTATTATGATGGATGACCAAGTGTCTTTATAGGAGCACTTGATGAAAATAAAATATATTCGCAATCAACTGGAGGCCATTGGTCGTAAGATGGAAGAGGAGGATATGGTGGTGATCACTTTGAAAAGTTTGCCACATTCCTACGAGCACTTCATTGAAACGCTCAACATTACATCCACCAATGTTGACTTGAAGTTTGATGAGTTGTGCAACAAGCTGTTGCAGCAGGATAGGAGGAGGAAGTAGTTTGGAAGCAGCAGTGAGTCTCCCATTGTTGCACAAGCATTTACTGCCAAGGACGTTGGCAAAGGCAAGTCCACTCAACAGAAAGGATGAGGCGATTCGGAGGAGGGCTCCAAGAAGTCTATTACTTACCATTACTGTGGGAAAATTGGTCATATACAAAGGTATTGTAGAAAGTGGTTGGTTGATGAGAAGTCCAACCAGGAAGCGTCTCAGCAAAGTGCTCATGTGGCGGAGCAAACTGAGCGGAAGGAGTCTACATACTATGCATTTTGATGACCAACACACCTTCTGAATATGGGTAGACTTAGTTTTTGCTTGTACAATGACCATTAAGGGAGGGTATTAAAATATTAAATGTAATAGTAATGGTCATCTTAGCTTTAATTAGTCTTTAGTTAACTTAGTCGGTTTTTAGTAACTTTTGTTTAGCTTTAGTCTATTTTAGATTCTTTCCGCATTTTAGCTTTAGTTAACAATTATTTCATTTTAGAAACGTCGTCTTGTATTTTCCTTTATAAGGAGATCTTCTCTCCTTTTGTAATCACTCAATCATGGATATCATTAATCTTTTCAAAAACTACCACCTCAATGAAGAATCAATATTGGTTGCTTCTTGAGATAATCTAAAGACAGAAAAAATTTCAAAGAAGAGATCAATTTCATGTACAACACCTTGTGAATCATGCAACTGAAGAATGATAATGAGGATAGTAGTGTGGATGAGCATGAGTAACTCCTCATCCAAGGGAGGGTTCTTCGACTATGGTCAATGGTTTTTGTTGTTCCTTGTCTTTCAGATTCCATTCTCAATTAATAAGCCAATCCCTCTAGCAGTAGTGTAAGCTGTCTTTGTTCATCAAGTTATATTGTTGTATCTAAGGCTTTGGGCCATTTCTGATGTAAAGCATTAAATTAATGGGAAAAACAATATAAATGGCCCAAGTATGAGCCTTGTTTGGGAATTCAAGAATTTGAAATAAATTGGGAAATAAGTATTGGGAATTTTTTTCAAAATTTGATAGAAATAGAGAAATTCATTTTCCCAAAACCTTTTTTGGAAAATCAAGAAATTGAGGAAAATAGCAAAATCGGGGAATTGACAGCAAGAACGAAAATTTCATTTTCCCCAAAAAATCGAAGATTGACCACCTCATGGGCTTTTGAAGAGACCAGACAGAAAGACAAGAACCAATTTTTCCAAAATTTTCTGTTTTTTCTCAGCCTCAAAATCGACCAAATGTGGAAAGATTTCCAAGGATGCAAAAGGTGTAAAGGAATAGGGTACTTTTATAAGTAAAAGGTCATTTGACTGAGTTAGTATAAGTTGCTTGGTGAGTAATTGTAAAAGCACTTGTAGGCTTTTAAATAAAGTTCTGAAAAAAAAAATTCCTCTCAATATAGGTCGATTTGACCAATGAAAATTAAAGTCCTGAAATATGAGATAAGAAAGCTTTTAGTGATAAATGTGTTTATTTTCATCAAAGTTTCAGATCACACTACACAATCCATTAATAGGATAAGCAAACAATGTGAGGATTGCAGGAGCAGCCAGATATACTTTGAGAAGCCAAAAGAACGTGATAATTATATAAACTAATAAAATAAAAAAGAAGATAATGAAGGATAAAACACCAGAAAGGTTAGTGAGAAATCCAAAAATGGTTAGTAAAGTAAAATAATGTCATATTAAAATAATACTAATATATGATGTATCCCCCATTAAAGAAATAAAAGATAAGAAGTTTGTCAAGAGCAAATGCTCATTGGCTCAAGACCCTAGCCCCTAGGTGGCTTCTTGAAAATTAACTTTGCAATTCTTTGAAGGGTAATCTTCATAACATGGGATGGGCTGTTATTTTGAGAGATGAAAAGAGGGATTTTGAGAAAGATAGGTCTTTCTTCCTGGGTGTTTGAACTAACAATGAGGCAGAATGGCTTGCTACTTTAGGACTTCACCTTGCAAAATACTTGGATTATAAGAGGTTGATTGTGGAAAGAGACACATTGGTTGTCATTCATGGGATGACCAAAAAAGACTTCCCCAATTGGAAGCTGAAACCTCTCTTGGAAGAAGCATTAGCTCTCTGCAAAAGCTTCAAGGATGTTCTTTTCAATCATTGTTATTGAGAATGCAACAAGGAAGATGATTTGTTAGCCAGTGTCATGGTGAATCTTAATCCTCTCTCCTATCCTCTGGCCAGCCACATGGATGAGTTGGAAAGTCTAGGTGCTCTTTTGGAAATTATCTTGCCCTGCGGTTTAGTGTTGAGATGTGTTGGGTGGGGCCTTAGCTTATGTATTCTTTGGCCTTATTGCCTCTCTTTTATTGTCGGTTTGTTTCCCTTGCCTGCACTCATATTTTGGCATGAAGAGAGTTGGTGATTAGCTTAATGAGGTTAATGCTTGGAGTTAGTGATGTGACAGCAATTGCTTGCTAGAGTGTGTCTTTCCTTTTAACCAACTAACCTCCCTCTACATGGTCGTATATCTTTGAATTATGCTAAAGCACTCTACGTATTTGCCTTGTCCTCTTTGCTTCTCCTATGGTTGGTGGGCCTTGCAACCTTTTGTGGTGGCTACCTTTGGATCCCACTTGTCATGGCTCATGGGAAGAAGGATTCCAAATCCTAGGACCCTCATCTTCATGGCATAGCGTCAAATGGTCTTTCTAAAGTTATTAATGAGTACTCGTCCTCGAGCTCTCTTAATTTGGTGAAATGCATTATGAGGCTAGAGGGCTTAGATGACATAGGTTGGTTGTGAAGCAAAGCCTCCATCTAGAAGAATTTCCTTTTAGGTTTGGATGCAAGGATTTTGGATGATGAGGTAAGCTGTTGGGTGAAAAAGAAATTGCTTCTAGAAGAGTCTTTTCTATTGGTTCTTGCTATGGCACCCTCTCCTACAATTCAATCAATTATGGAAGAGCCAATGTCTTTTGGTAACCTTCATGTGCTCAATATGAATAGTTTGGCTATCCATCGTCAACTCTACAACCTCCAATCTTTCTAGATGGACTTGGGTATGGTGGTAAAGCACCTTCTTCTAACCCATGTGCAACGTACATTGGAGGTTAGAGTTATCATACTCTATAGTGCTAGTTGATAGGTGTCACAACCCTACTTGTGACCCAGCCCTACTTGTGGCTATCCATCGTCAACTCTACAACCTCCAATCTTTCTAGATGGACTTGGGTATGGTGGTAAAGCACCTTCTTCTAACCCATGTGCAAGGTACATTGAAGGTTAGAGTTATCATACTCTATAGTGCTAGTTGATAGGTGTCACAACCCTACTTGTGACCCAGCCCTAAATTTTGTATTGACATGTTGATATAGATGTTTAACTAAATATGGAACCCAGCCCTAAATTTTGTACTGTCATGTTGTTATGGATATTTATCTAAATGTAAAACTTAACTATCATAACGGTTAGCCCTAGATTTTTATACAGTTGTCTTGTATATGGTTTCATCTGGATATAAGAACAATTGTTTTAGTTAGTGTTAAGGGTAATCGTTTGATGATACAATGAATGTGGTTGTTATGGTGTTTATGAATGTGTTCTCTATGATTTCATTTATGGCTATATGACTGAATTTTATATGGAAATGCTAATTTTATTGCTAAGCCTGGATCTCATTATTGTAATAGACTAATATTTTCCTGATTTTGGAGTGTCACACGACAACCATGCACTCCCGTCGAAGAGAGGGAGAGTATCATCAGGGAGGGGAGTCTAGCCATCCGAGGGAAATTTGCGTTAGAGTAGCACACACATGAGCACATAACGTTTTTCCCCAAAATGCATATTACATTAGGAAGGGTAAATCAGAATATCTTAACTATTTAACTATGTTCCACGGCCTGTCGGGGACGGGGACGGGGGGGCGGCAGGGGACGCGTTTCCAGGACGTTTCCTAAGGGGCAATTTTTAGGGGACGACAGGGGACGGCGACATACAAAATACATATATATATATGATTTTTTCAAAATTTATTAATATATTAGAGAGAGAGAGAGGGAAAGAGAGATAGATATGTCAATAAATTAATAATTGATAACAACAATATCAATATGTAAGTAAATCGTGAGAGTAGTACTATAACAGCATAAGAAATGTCATTAAAGCATTATAAAATTTATCACAACAGTATCAAACATCAATAAAACCATGGTCTATCAATATGAAATATCCAAATGTCTCAAACATGTATCCAAAGTCTCAAAGTTCAAACATGAAAATCAAAATATTAAATACAACAGTCTATGAAATTAAGCCTCATTCAGGCTATGAATATCCAAAGACTTGGAACTATCTGAAGTCACTATCATCCTCTGGCAAGAGTGGAACTAAAAGATTTAATATTTAGTCTTTTTCAGACTTTAGCCCAAACAATTAAAACATTAAACAGTTGGTGGGTGAAGGAACTAAACCTTTAAAAAATCATTTTTAATTGTTTTTACATATATTTTGACTTGCAGCCTGTAGGGAACGGCTAGCCGTCCCCTATCCGTCCCCAATCCGTATGGGGGACGGGGAAACGTCCCCAAAGTGAAGGAAACGTTTCCTGACTTTTCCGATGGATTTTTTTTCGGGGACGGGGGATCCCCTTTACGGCAGGGGACGGGGACGGGGGGTTTTGGGGCAGGGGACACGTCCCCGTGTAACATAGCTATTTAATTATTAATTCAATAAGAAATTAAAAATTATTAACCATTAATTAATAATTTAATATTCATATTTATATGAATAAGTAAATAGAAAATATATATATTAAAAATAAATAAAAATAATAATAATAAATAAAAGAAAGAGGGAACAAAACACAAAAAGAATATAACCAAATAAAATGTATTAATTAAAAAAAATTATTTCCCTTTTAAGGTATGATAGAATATTGTGGTGGGACCCATGCCTTTTTAAAAAAACAATAAATAGTACCTTAATAAGGTACGCTAACCCCACATCTTCCCAAAGAAATAAAGAAAAAACAAAAGGAGATGACAGCAAATACAGTTGCAGCCAGCTGTCAGCAGAGGTAAAGAGGTTTTTAAATAAATAAAGCAACACCTTGCACATGAAAAAATGCCCCTATCTCCACGTAGCATGGAAGGCAGTATGAGAGGAAATAAAACAAAGTAGAGGGGAATTATTTACTCATTTTTTCTGTTTTGTGAGAAAGGATAGCAGACAAGGGAGGGGCTGTGTGTGGAAACACTGTGAATCTACTTAATTTACAGGTATGTAACATGGTTTCACGTTCAACAATGTTTGAGTAAGATCTTTTCCTAATGAGAAGGGTTGTTAGGAAGGGAACTGGTTGTATTTGGAGGTAGATGGTATAATCTGTACTTCCAGACTTTCCAGTTGTTGCTATCATTTACATCTTATACCTTACTCTCTTGTCGAATTTAAACATATCCATCAGGTTTTACAGTTAAATAGTTTAATTTTCTTGTTGACTGGATTGGTTCTATAACAAAGAAATTGTAGCAAGCAAGAGTCAGGGCAGGTTATAAATTGCTGTTAACTGTGAATCAATCTAGCAATGATGGCATACTTGCTCATGAAAGCTCGGAAATTATGCTTGGAATAAAAGGATTTATTATGGAATGGTAGGAATACTGGGTAGAGGGTGAATGAGAGTATTGTATACTTTACAGCAGCCATGAGAAGGCTGGTAAGTTATGAGTTTTCTCATGACTGCTGTGACAGTATACAGTGTTAGCATTCAATCCATCTTCAACTAAACATTGTGAATTCTGTCTCAAAGCTAAAGAAAACAAAATTGAATTTACCAGTATGAAACTGAAAAATCAGTGAGTCCGTATCAGTGTTAAGTTCACTTGGTCTGAAATCTGGCAACTTTTATCTTATGAAAATAATAAGATTAGCAAAATGTACAAAATTTGGAACAGCTGTGAACATATGATGAATCAATGGGAATAGTTAATACAGAATTGTTAATCTCCAGCAGCAAGTAGAGATGGTATACACACGTTGAACTACTTTATTTGAAGTCTTAAGCCCTAATAATAATTTCTACCACAACCTTTTGTTTTCTAAACAAGGATACTAACAGTTCTAAAACTAAAACAACATGTGTAAAGGTGCTATGTGACTACTGGGATAAACCCGAGGAAGCAATAACAAATAAATGCTTTGGCCAAAGCTTTTACTTTAGATAAGTAAGGACTCTTGAATTAAATAGAGTCACTTTATGGGTAAGGGACATATGCCTAGACATTTTGCATGGGGCATTAATAGTTGGCATGTGTTTAGTTATTCCATAGTTGCACAGATTCCACACATGTTGGCCACGAATTGCTAGACTCTTCGTGATGGGTCGGGCTCCCTTCGTGGGGTAGCACAGGGAAGCCTATGGCTTCGTGGCAGGGTGGAAAATCGCCCTGATGATTGTCATGTCCCCCGAAATTGTGACACCCAAATGCAAAGTATTAATAAATAAATAAATAAAATGAACATCTGAATGAATATCGGAAAATACAAACATTTGACACTCTTAAAACAATTATAAGCAAAATAATATCAATATATATATATATATATATATAAATCAGAATATTGCAATAAATGATATTATAGAGATAATACAATTATAATAATTATTATTAAAATAAACGTCATTTTGCAATTTGAACATCACTATATTTCCTTCAGCATCGATAACAAAATATAAGCTTTGAGTTCCAAAATTGTAACACACCCGTATCAAAGCTCGAACAGAGACATTTAATTTAACTCCTCACTCAAAGCCTCCAAGAAGATTCAAATTGTTGCTTTGTCACCACTTATTTAAAGCATCTTCAATAATACTTGGAGCGGCTACCTTTGTCCAAACGGCAACTGGCATTTCTAACAGTTAGAAATTAAATATATGTTTGTTCACCAGGAAATTTCAGACTCTTAATCTCCCATATATCTCCTGCCTCATACGTTGCCAAGATCTCTCGTATCTTCTTGCCACTTGTCAAGTCCTTGATTTTAATACCTGTTGTGACCTCATAAATCACCCGATACTTCTTTAAATCTGTTGTGTCAATTTTGTTCTGGTGCTAGTGCATAAACGTACCTTCTATAGTCAAATATAGTAATAACTTCTCTTTGAATTGCGCCATATCTTTAGAATCCAAATTAACTGCCTTTCTTTAACATATCGACCCCATAATCTTCATTCACCCAGTAGAGGAAAGTCTTTGAAAGCCAACGTATTTGATGGCCATGATTAATCAAAGCAGTGCTTAGAAAGTTATTAATTAGTCAAAAGCAATTAACATAAAACAAAGAGACATGTCCCGTAAATGGAAGGTCATGTCCCTTGACCCAGTCATGAATATAAAAGGGATATATTTCAAAGCAACAGGGGGAAATCGGTGTTTATGGAGAAAGAAGAAATCAAGAATTACCATCATCATTGAATACAAACAAAAGGTTAGACGCGGCAAACAGGAGAACAATCATCTACAGAAAACACGTGAGAAGGTAGCACAGCCGCTGAGCCAGAGGTAAGTATACTCGACCATGGATTATGTTTTGAAGATGAAATTAGTTAGACATCAATTTGCTCTAGCTGCATATGCATGTGATGAGATAAGCCATCAAGAAATGGTGTAAAAAAGAAAGGAAGATCTGATAAGAGATAACGTCCAAAAACCCCTAAAGCCGCCTAAGAGTAAGTATCTGGTTAGTCGCAGAGCAGAGGTAAGTAATTTCTACCCTTGTTTGTTATGAAATGTATGATTCATATTTCAGTTTGTAAATTTTATCGTGCCCTAACACTATGAATGTTTAAATTGCTATGATAGAATGTTCATATGCAAATTTATTAGAAAGTGTTGCATCATTATGCAATTTTATTTTCCATTCCTATGAATATAACCGTTGGAGTAATTCCTAACTCATTATGATGAAGAAATTGTGTAATGTTAATCATTGCATGTAACTCAGTCTGATGTTGCTTGTTGCAAGTTGGATACCTGTTGTTACAATAGGGCTCTTCTTCTTTCAAAGAAACACAATTAGGCCATTTACAAGTTACAAAATTAACTTCCCCTGGCTCATGAATGTCTCCTTGAAAGCCAAGCATGCCATGATGTGGGTTCTTCTCCTAGTTGCTGTAAGGGTATTAGTGGGTAGGGCATTTTGTCTTTGCCCTAAGTTCTAATGTGTAATATCCCCAATGGGATCTGCCCTAAAATTCTGATTTTTATTTCTGTTCAAACCCTAATTCTGATTTCTGATTTTTATTTTCTGATTTCAAACAAAATATCACAGTGAACATACAAGTGCCGAAACATGACAAATAAACATGCCAAATGATGCTACCAATTGATATTCATATTAAACATGAAATCCACCATGAAAAACACAAGATAGGGCATCCAAATCCAACATACAGATCTGATCTTCTATAGATCACTTCTGTTGTTACAAAACTGAATATTCTGGACTGATTTTACAAAGAACTCAAGGGCTCAAACATGCCAAACATATGCCCAGATTTCTGCTCTACAGGTGACATGAGATCCAAAGAAAAGAATGAATAACCTTGCTGTTCAGGCATCATTTTAAAAATGCTAAGTTCACAATCCTCTTAAACAATTTTATCCTCTCCTTCTCAAGAAGCTTGGGTTTAACCACAGTTCCCTCCCTTAAGGGTATTGATAACAAACATTAGATTTTCACAGTCTGTGAAGATGAAATAAAAGAGTCTTTTGGTAAAAACCTGTGTGTTTATTTTAATCTACATTTCACATCACATTCTGTGACCCATCATCAGGATTCGGGATAACTAATGATGTGGGGATTGCAGGACCAGCCCAATATACTTTGAGAAGCCAAGAGGACACAAATTTAATAAAATAATAAAATCAAAATGAAGATAATGAGGGATAAAGCACCAAAAAGGTTGTACTAAAATTTATGTCAATGTACGATTTATTTCTGTATATGAATATGTTGTACTTGGATACATGTCAACCGCACTTTGGAATTCGCTTACTCTCAGATGCTCTGCATGCATAAACTTCGAGGTGAGGGTAAGTTTGTTTAAAAATGGGAATTAACTTGTGCATTTTTCACACTTCTGCAATACAGATTGATTTCACACAATAATTTTCCAGTTAAAACAAGGTATTATGGGACATAAATTTTGGAGCTTTCAATTAACTGTGAATCACCTTCTCCAGAATTTTATATTCCCTGTTATAGTGTTTTTTCCGTATTGATTATATTAAACAACATCTCTTAGAAAAATACAGAGTTGAAAGGCAATGAGGGTTTTTGTTCCTTTATGATCATGGTATATTTAGAAGTTTGTACTAGGGACTGACCAAACTCATCCAGGCTCATCAATTACCACCAAAACTTACCAGGTCAATCCAGACTAAAGTACTCACCAAACTTATCAGGTAGGCCTACACTCACCAAGTTGATCAAGATTTGCCTAGTCAATTCAAACTCGTTTGATTCAACCCCAACCCACCAAGTCTTGACTTTGACAGGAAAGTTTGGCAGGTCTTGTCAGTTATTGCTGCCAACGAATTTCTCATATTGGTACACTAGTTGTCACACCAATGAAACATTAACCCTTCTCACTTCTCAATCGAGGTTGGAGACTCCCATGATTTGAAAATTTTAATGCTCCTAATCAGGAGTTTGCATTAATAAGAAATTACTGAGATCCTACACACAAGCACTTCTCAAATGAGAAAGAAAGACAGAATTTAGATTCATAATGATGGATGATAGAAAATTGTCCACTAGAAACACAATTAATTACAAGACTTTACAAAACGGCATTCAGCCTCACCCTACAAAAATCAAAAGGAGCATTCTCTATAAATTTTCAAAAGAGAGTGCAATGGAAAATACTCCCAAAAATCAAAATAATTTGCCAATAGTCCTAACGTACATGATCAATTGAATCATCTTCAAAATATGATGAACTTGTAAGAACCCAAAGTAATACAAATGTAAAAAGAAGAGTATAGCAGGGAAGGATATCAATCATTATATTCATTGACTACAAGTATAATTTCAGCTCCCACAAATAGTTCCAAATACAATTCAAATAAGTTCTTAAAAAGAACATAACAGAGCACGAACAGAATTGACAATCACATAAACACCTATCCTGGCCAAAGGGAAATCAATGAGTATGCTTATACAAAAAATTGCACTGTAATGAAATTAATTGAACACTCCGTGCTCATGGAATAATCTAGTACAACCAAAATGCAGAGGGAAACAAATACCTGATACAAACCCAACACATCAAGAACTTTTGTGTAAAGCACGCTTTCCTCATCTTTACAATCATCTATGTGTGAAGCTGCATCCTGTATACCCCATATCTCAGAGATTGTTACCAAATCTTCATCTGTGTTATCAAAGGCATGGCTGTCCTGGTTAGGATAAAGTGCTGCAGATCCCTCGAGCATATCTTTTCCATCCCCCTCATTAATTCCACTAACAATGATTTCAACACCGTTGTCATTTGAGTCGAACTTTATTTTTTTGAATTTTGATTTCATTTCAACCTCCTTAGAATTTGTGGACGGGAAATTTCTCTTACTGCTTTTGCCAGCACTTTCAGTTAATCTAGACTTCTTGGACGAAAGCAAGGATAGTAAAACTTGAGGATCTGGCAATAATCCCCTTATTTCATCCTGAACCTCACGATAAAGTAAAAACCACTTCTGTCTGGAGAGCTCAATAAGAGTGTATAAGCTCTTCTCTTCACTATGTGCCAAACAGCTTAAGGCTCTCAAAACAGTTATACCAGATAATCCCTTTACTTCCCCTAAATGACTTTCAGATATGCATTTAGACAAACATTCTTTCTGCATTTCATTAGAGTGCCCCCTCTTGTTTACATTTTCTGCTGCAGCATGTATTGCATTTAATAAGCATTCTAAAGAACCCAATGCCTCTTTAAGTACTCGCAGAGTACCATGCTTCACAAATATGTTAGCATGCAAGAGGCCCCTATTAATCATAGCCCGACTAAATGAGCAAGGAAGCATGCACTTCAGTCTATCACCTAATGTAGGATGCTCCAAAGAAGGTGGAGAAGACCCTTCTGTTGCAAGTGAAGAAAATGATGGAGCAACCTTAGAAGCTTGTATCAAATCAGATACAAGAGATATAGCTGCAAACCTGATTGGAAAATAATCATAAAACACTCTTATTGTATGCCCAATAGCAGAAAAATAAAAAAATAAAACTAGAGGACATTGAGATAATGAATTCCCCTTGCAGGCATTGCAATAAACACTTACCAGGTAGATGATGCCCGTGGCTCAAGCGAGTAAGGAAAATTATCCAAGTATGCAGAAACTAATGATGGTTGATTGCTAACTATTGCCAGCAGCAGATTTCTATGATTGTCTACATCAGTTGACCTTAATTTCAACATCAGTCTCAGTAACCTTGCTGGGTTACCTCCATGAAATTTTTTACTCCCGTTAAAAATGCTCGAAGGTTGGGGAAGCTCTGGAAAAAGTCCATGACAAGAATCAGTGCAAAGCATCAGTAGAATCTCATGAGCAATATCTGCCGCTTTTCCTAAAGAAAAATTTGCAGAAATCATGCTCAATTGTTCAAGGGCTGTATCCCCAAACACTGCACTGCGAATCCAAGAAGGCACCATCGAACTCTCACTCAATACCTTTTCTCGTATAAGGCTAAGCACATACACAATTGTTTCTTCGTCATCATTTCCAAGCCCACGCAGAACACCACCATAAAGAGGCTGCTTCCGAAGCACGTGCCTTAGGACACTCGGATTGCTGACTTCCAAAAAAGCCATTGCAAATTCAATAAACCCTCTTCTTGTCAAAAATTTAGGCTTCTTATTGTCCTCACCATCTTTTTTCTTACCTTTCGGCTGTTCTGCCAACTTAGGGAAAACCTTGTTTTCAAAATCAAAACTTGCAACAACCTCGGATGCAATAGTCCTCCCTCGCCGAACAATTGCAGCCATAAGCAGCAGAGCAGCGTTCTGCCGCTTCTGCCCATGCGAATTAATTTCACCATATACATCATGCATCTTCGTTCTAACAATTGTACTCGCTAATTTATCTAATCTCAGACTTACATACATAACAATTTTACTTCTCTGCTCATCGGGGCAAAAATCATCCCTAATGTCCTTTCCCCCCGGGTGTTCTAAAATTTCCGCAATAAGCAAAAAAATAGACACGCTGCTTTTCCCCTGTATACCTAATTTCCAAGCCTCTAGAAGCTCAGTACAACCAGGCGATGCCTTAACATATAGCTGAAGAACTTCCGCACCAGATTCTCCCTGCAGCATGTCTCTGAAACCCTTGGCACCATGTAAACGGACTGTGAATTCTCTGGAAGTTAAAGCTGTTAGATTTTCTTTCAACTTTTCATTTAGTTCCCTCGATATCTCCATCTTTAAAGCTTCCTTGCAGGGTTCGGGTTCTTCACATCCCCAAAATAACAGAGAACGATTAAATGTGGCATTTAAAGTCATTAAATTTCCATACTGCTGAATTCATGAACTCTGTTTATTTGCAGCTACGAATGTGAATGGTAGTTTAAATTCTAGAAAATAATCAAGTTCTCCAATTCCCACAAAAAAAATCATAAGGAAAATAAGATAGAGAATTATTCCATTCCTATATTGTTTAAGTCGTGTATCGTGTTTATTTGAATCGATAAATTTCACTGTAGTAAAAATAATTTGTCAAATAAGCTGATCAGAACGTACCTTCTTCTTCTACTTCTATTTCGATATCTGAGTGTAATTCGCCGCTCAATTCGTGCTCCTCTTCATCGTAAACCACTTCTTCTTCAGGGACTTCCATTTCGTCGTTCAAGTTGTTAAAATCTGTGTTCTCGTCATACATTGTTGAAGTATTATCACAAGCAAAACCCTTCTTAGATCAAACGAAATGTTCCGTTTGAAATTTTCAGTCAACCTTTATACTTTTTGAAGAATTGTAGGGATAAAAGCCTTCTTTAATATGTAATAGGGTTTTAAGCTTTCAATATCTAACTTGCAACTGTTGAAAATTTCCAGGCATGAAGCCCTTGATAAACCCTATCGGACAGAGGACGAACCGATGTTTAAATCTTTCGCTCATAAATTTATGATTTAGGCTACGGTCTCATGAAGGAGCTTCCTGAAGTGTCTTAATAGGTGTTAGTTATCATACACAGGTGTTCCATGGATTTTATAATAATAGGTGAATTTAAAACTTTAAGTTCTTAAAAATAGTATAAAAAATGTTAATCAGAAATTTAAATTTATAATTATATGGTTAAATTTAAAAATTATAGATGAATGTAGTAGTAAATTTTTTAAAAAATTGTGAAAGAAACTTCTAATGGGATTCCAAAAATATCTCCTTAAAATTAAAATCTAAAAATAGTCTCTTAGAAGTTCCACAAAACTCTTCATTAAGGACTTTTTTAGTGGCTAAATCTTTGTCAATTGATGAATAGTTCATATCAGTCAATTTGAAATTGATTAATTATGTCGAGGTAACCTATAGTGATAGCAGTGGAGCATGACCATGTTAAACACAAAAGTGGTACCATATTCTGGCTATAGTGTTTTCAATCTCTCAATTGTGAAAATATTTTTATGCATTATAATACTTTTTAGATTATTTTTTTAGGGTAAAAAGGTTAATTCTATTATAATGCTTTTTTAAGAAAGTAATTTAATATAAAATTTAAATGTATTATTAATTTGTTTTAGTTTTATTCTTTTAGGGTAAAAAGTTAATTTCATTAAAATGTTTTTAATGCTTACATTATAATATTTGTTTTATTATAAGTAAGTAAATAATTTTTTAATAAAATATCTATTATGTGATAATGTTCACTATGATATAACACAATAGTTTAATATATAACATAATAATTATATAATTCATATATAACACATACAATTCATATTACATACAAAAACAAGCAAATAGTGTAATAGATTAATAGGTTTGATTTGTAATTGAAGGGTTATGGATTCAACTCTCATTGTGGGTTTAAAAATTAATACATTTTTTAATTAATTTATTTATTACTAATTTTATTGAAAAATTTATTAATTAACAAAATTGTAATCATAAAAAAATCAAAATAAACATGTAGTGCAATGGATTAGTGTGTTTTGTTTATAATTGAAAGGTTGTGGGTTCAACTCTCATTTGGATTCAAAAGTTAATATATTTTTCAATTAATTTATATTTTGAATTATTTAATAAAGAGACTCTCAAAGACTTTTTTGTCATTCTCTCTTAGGATACACATTAAATTAGTTTTAGACTGACTATGTACATCATTAAGTGTCTTTACGAATTCTTAACAATTGTATAGATTTAATATTTTAAAAAAAAAATTGTAGGATGCCTCGTCATCCAAGGACAAGTTTTCAAAATGAAGAGCATCGAAGAGAATATGCTTGAAATTATATGAGACAATGACGTGAACAAATGGCTAATGCACAAAGAGAGGAAGTAAGGAGTTTTACAACTGATGAGCAACAAAGAGAACAAAGTAGAGAATATGCTCGGAACTATATGAGACAACGACGTGAACAAATGACTGATGTACAAAGACAAGAAGGAAGGATTCATTGAAACCAAAATGATAGAGAAAGAAGCGTTAAACGTAGGGAAGATATGACAATAGAAGAGATTGAAGTAGAAATGAGACAACATGCAGATAGAATGATAACACATCATTCACGAATTCAAAGAGTTATGCATTCTAATCAATTGAATGAGATAGAAAGACAACAAATACAAGTGCGCAATCGTGAATCAATTGAAAGACATCATCAATCTCATGGGAATGTTTAGGTTAGTTCTAAAGGGGTGAATTATGTTACAATAGATCATGTGCTACAAACACCAAATGATAGAGTTCAAAATGTAATGAATGTTGATAATAGAAGAGATCAAGAAGTAGTTAATAATAATACAACTATTGAGATTGATTTGAAAAGTCTACAAATGATATTTCGACATGGACTGGATAAACTTTCTACACCAAGTATGTGTTATATTTGTGAAGAGAGTTATCCTGCAATGAAGGTTGTACGGGTACCTGAGGGCCCTATTTGCAATTGATGTCGACAAGAGAGAAATGAACATCGATTTTCAGCATTAAACAATATGGATCCTGGTCCACAACCATTAGAACTTGCAAATTTAACGCAAATAGAGGAAATGTTGATAGCACATGTCAACCCAATACTTCAAGTAACACATGCAACTAGAGGGAAATACAAATATAAAGGGCATACCATAAGTTTTCCACAAGAAGTGAGAGAAATAGCTAAAATTTTACCGCATCAAATAAAAGATTTACCAATCATTATTATTAGAAAAAAGGATCAACGTGGAACAACTTATGATTTTACCGTTAATAGAGAGAGGGTATATAGAACACTTAAATATAAAATAGAACACGATAGGTTCTATAAAAATGTTCAAATTGATGAAAATGCACTTAGTGAACTTACATGCAATTCAAATCAAAACATTTGTGACCAACCGAATTTTGTTTACATGGAGTTTGATTCAAATGCAGATGAGTATCTATTTGCGGGTCCAATATTGGAGATAGATGAAGGAAACATTATTAATCACACTACATCAATGGCCTTTAAACCACCAAATGCTCGAAGAGAGATGGAACTAATTCATGCATGGGTAAATAACCCTAATGTAGATCATGGATCACTAATTGATTGGCCAGGAATTGGACCATCTCCAGTGAATGAGTATGTTATTGAAGGATTACTTGATATGACTTTTCCAACACTATTTCTAGATGGACGATGTGATTGGATAGAACCACGGATGAGGAGAGTTCATCTGCATGAGTTTGTTAAACATTTATTTAGATATAGAGATCATCATTTTGGAAGACACCCATGATTTAGATATTATATGATGAATATGATTATGCGACATCATGCACAAAACTCATCAGCAATGTTTATCAAAAAGAGCTTGCAAGATATGCCAATCACAATCAATGAGTTAAGAGAACATATGGAAAATGTCCTCATTCACATCTAGCCGACCGTTTGATGCATTTTGGTACAACGCTAAGGGGTACAAGGTTTATTAGGAAAAATGTCGAGCTAAATTAACCGATCTATTGCATCAAATTGGAACACCAACAATTATCTTTACTTTGAGTGCAACAGATATGTATTGGCCAGATTTACATGCATTAATGCCAAGGACACATCCAACTAACCCACAAGAAGCATAGAAATGGCGATGACAAAATATTATTGACTACCCACATATTGTGGCACATTACATGCACCTACCATATACAATATTTTGCAAGGAAATACTACAAAAGGGAATAAAGGTAAAAGATTATTGGTCAAGATATGAAAAGAAACATAGAGGATCACCACATGTGCATGGATTCATATGGTTAGATGGAGCACCTAACATAGACAACTTTAATTGGAGAAATGTTGATGAAATAAAAAAATGTTCAAAAATATTTTGATTCTATTGTTCATGCATGGAATCCATGGGGAGACCCACATCAACGAAACATACAGGTATGATATTAATTATCAATTATATATTCTTTTTACAATATATGATACTTAAAATTTTGTATTTCAATTAATAAAATATGTTATATCATGAATGATAGGTCCTACAAAATTTTACACAACATTCATGCCTTTGAAATACACAACAACTAAGCCAAATAGACTTGGCACGTGACTATGAAGAGTTGCTCAATTATGTTGAACACCATACAATATGTAAAGAGGGTGCTTGCCTTTGAAAAAAAAGAGGAAGAATGGTTTGTAGGTAAGATATTTATACTTTCATATATTTTGTACCAATAAATAACTAAAATGTTTATGTAAGCTAACAATTTACTCTTTGTTTGTAGGTACAATGCACCATGGCCATTACATCTAGATAGATCAAAATTATTTGAAGATCCAACCACAGGAGATAAAGTATATGAACCTGCAAGAAATGATGATCAATTAAACACACATAATCATAATATACTTCAGTTATGGAGAGAAAATATAAATTGGCAACCAGTTCTATCAAGACATACTATAATAAATTATATTGCAAAGTATGCAACAAAAGCAAAAAAGGGTTCAGAAACTTATCATCAAATCTTAATGTGACTTGCAAATATTGAAAACCCAAATGAAGCAGCATCAAAGGTGTACAGGAGACTTCTAACAGAAACCCTCATTGAGAGAGACATTGGAGCACAAGAAACATGTCATATGTTATTGGAGTTGCCATTGGTAGAATGTGGTAGAGTATTTGTTACATTAAATGTTTCAAGAGAGGTGTTCAAGCCAATGCTAAAAAATGAAGAAAATGATAATGATGGACATCTAAAACATTTCATTCAAGGATACATGGACATACCATATGCAATGGAAAGTATCACACTTATAGATGCAGCTAGATCTTGGACATATAATCCCAAAAGAAAAAGAGATAACAAATGGGAACCAAAGACTATGGCAGCTATTGTAAGAGTGTTTCCAAGATTGACCACCATACCTACACATCAATCAGAAAAGTGGGTTAATTTTTGTTGGTCAAAGTTATTGTTGTACAAGCCATTTCATAATATACAAAGGGATATTGGACTTGATGACAATACAATTATGTCAAATTGGGACTCACTCAATTATAATCCATGGCATTTAGAACGAAGAATTATTTCAAATGAAACTAAAAATCACAATGATTATGAAGATGAGGATAATTTACCAAATGATCAAAATATAATTGAACATGAGTGGGAGATCATATCAAGATTACACCGTGAACAGACTATGGATGCAACAAAAATAGATATGTTAGGAAGAAGAGATATTGATAGAAAAACTCCATGGAGTGTTGAATATCAAGGAGAAGATTACACAAATAATGCAATAAATTTTATCAACTCTAAAAGTTATAATGTAAGCATTAAAAATATTTTAATGAAATTAACTTTTTACCCTAAAAGAATAAAACTAAAACAAATTAATAATACATTTAAATTTAATATTAAATTACTTTCTTATTTGTAATTGAAAAAGCAATATAATAGAATTTATTTTTTACCCTAAAAAGAATAAAACTAAAAAAAATTATTTACTTATAATAGATATTTTATGGAAAAATTATTTACTTATAATAAAACAAATATTATAATGTAAGCATTAAAAACATTCTTAATGAAATGACTTTTACCCTAAAAAGAATAAAACTAAAAAAAATTAATAATACATTTAAATTTTATACAAATTAGTTTCTTTATTTGTATTGAAAAGCATTATATAATATAGAAATCTTTTAATTCCAAAACATTATAATAGAATTACATTTTTTACCCTAAAAAATATTATATAATCTAAAGAAGTATTATAATGCATAAAATATTTTCAATTAG
>VDFB02256132.1:82787440-83044779 GCA_007258455.2 Sequoia sempervirens | reverse complement strand
GTTTGTTAGTAGCAACTTGTTCCAACCTTGCCAAGAAGTCCGCAATATCATCTTCTTCTTGGACCTCAACTGGTGCCTGAATTTTCATCCTCTCCTTCAGCCAATCTGGAATGGTAGGCTGCTCGATACTATCCTCCTCCTGAACGTTCCCTTCATTTGGAATATCCAAGACTCCTCTGAGGGCGGAAATCATTCCCTCTTCGAAATCATCATTTTGGACTTCCATTTCATTATCCGAACCCAGTACTTCTGTGCCCGTAGGAGATGGGGGCTCATCGTCATCCAACTGGATCGGCTCATTGTTCTTCTCCTGAACTATAGAAGGTCTCATTAGCTTAGCTAAGGATTCGTCTGCGGTAGCTACTAGCTCGTCAATGTTTTTAGACGCCGCGGAACGAGATGGCTCCATCTTCTTTCTTTTCTGGACAAGCTCTATGTTTGCAATCACTTCTTTCCTCTTTTCAGGAATTTCCACCAAATCATCATTGTGGGATGCTCCGGCATTGGAGGAGTATGACTCCATCTCGCTCAGCAAATCATACGTGAGCGTTATTCTTTTCTGCCTCAACTCCACCTGATGGTCAACCCACCACTGAGAATACTTTATCACTAGTCTCATCAACGTAGCCAAGTCTGAATGCTTGGGCTTTGACCACTTCACGGAAGGAAGAGGCCAACTCTCATCGAAGCTCGGCTGGACATAATTCCCGTCGTCCTGCAACTGATTGGGCACCCAACAAAGTTCAGTTGCTCTTATCAAATCCACTGGCACCCTAGACCATAACCTCTTTCTGACTTAATACTCATCAGCGACATTTGCCCAGAAGTCCTCCAAGTCTACTTTGTGTTTGTATCTTCTCCCATCCACGGTCCGAATGTGATGATGCGGGTCAAAATTGGCCCTGGACCAATAAGTTGTGAATGGGTACCATTGAATTTCTAGCTTGGCGCACTCGACTATTTGTGCTGACGGACAAGACTCCAACATATTCCCAATAAAGAATGGGAAAGTAATAGCCGCCTTCTTACTTGGCCTCTGGATGTTCTGGTACTCTTCCAGCTATCTCAGGACTTCCAGCAAAATCATCAGATTAGTAGGATAGATAGGAAGCTTATAAGGACTTCCAGTGAAACCCCGGATCCTGACATATGTAAATTTTGGAAACTGGATAAACCAGAATCCATAACTACTAATCAAACTCTTTGCTTCGTGACTCAGCCTCTGGTGCGTTCCTCCTTGAAGTATTCTTGTGATATACATAAGGAAAGCATCATGTGTCCGCCTAAAATGAGACTTCTCCCTGAGTTGAAGTTGCGGGTAGCAGTCATAAGACTTGAGTTCATTCTCGCCATTACCAACTTTGCCCTTGCATATGAGTCATGAGTATCTGTATGTTATAGCCAACAAATAGACAATGTACGAGCTCATGTGGAAAGACTTGGTCTTCTCAAGATTGACTAATTGCTTGTGGAGATTGTCGCTTATCATTCAAGACCAGTTGAACATCCTCACACCGGAAGTGATTTCATCTATAAAATAATACATCCATGTCTCAAAATATGTGCCTTGTGGATTGCCGACTATCCTATTCAACATCAAAATGATATCTCCATAATCCTCCTTAAAGTCTGTCCGACGCAACTTCTTAGGCATCTTCTTTGTGGATGGTCTAGGCTTCTCCAGCCATGATTTGTTAATATTTGTGGCGCACAACTCAAACTAGCTATCATTCAATCTCTTGGCATCCTCCTTGGTCTTATAAACAGTTTGGTGATGTGTTGGGATGCCAAACGCCTCCAAGATTGCCACTTCGCCAAGGTGAGCTAGAATCCTTCCATCAGGGGCAATAATTTGTCTCTCCTGCCATCATAATGAATGGCGCATTCTACCATCAACTCGGCACATTCTATTGCAGGTGAGAATCCGATTGCTTGGAAAATTCCATTCGTCACCATCCGTCTGGCAATTGGTGTAAGTAACCCAGCATGTCCATACACCCTCTTTTTAAACTCCACGAAGTCTACATGTCCAAGATCAGTGTCTGCAACATTTTTCCATTTTGAATTGATCTTCGACTCTCGTTGTACCCCTTTACTGGTGAACTTCATCAGCACCTTTTTTGATGGTTCTCCTGTCGTGGTCATTAACCTCAGGAAAAATCTTTTGGCTGCAAATAAAATTCAAACTTTGAGAATTTAATCAAAAATCCAATAACAAAGTGCACCAACTTTGCTGAGAAGTTCGACTTTTAGCCAAGAAATTCTTTTACTTCTCCAAGAAATTACTTCCTCAACATAAAATTACTCTTTTCTCTGAGAAAATCAACTTTGCCTACAAAAGAATTGATCTTGTCTAAACTTTCTTACAATTTTGAAAGATTAACTTCTCTTCAGCTGAGTTTGTGAAAAATGAGTTGTTAAAACTCATTATAATGCTAAAGAATTCGATTTGTTTTAGCAACTGCATCTTTTCCTCTCGCTTTCGATTTGTTTTCTCATCAGGCAAGTTTCCATTCTTTTTCGAAAAAACTCCATGTCAGGCTTATCCAGGCAAATCCCTTTGATTTTCCAAAATTCGATTTTTGCTAGATGTTTATCTTTTATTTTCAATATTTTGGAAAAATATTAAATGTCCAATTTAGATTAAATTCGATTTTTTCCAAGTTTTGATTCATAACTTTGCTCGTGGATTTTCTCATTTTCCGACATAATTTATTTTCTTCCATGAATTTCATCCAAGACATCTACGGCGAATTTTATTTTTGTCCGAGGCATTTTATATTTCTAAGTGTCGGAAATAAATTATCAAAAGTATTAAAATATTTAATTTATTTCCAACCCGTTCATTTTTAACCCATGGCTATTTTAATTTTTTTTTCTTGGCTAAATATTTATTTTCCAAGTTATTTCATTTTTCGTCTAGCCAAGTTGAACTTTTAGCCATCTTGCCAACAAATATTATGCCAGATCTTCATTTTCTTCTGCCATGGCGAACTTCGAATTGTGTCGGGCACATTTTCACATGCCAAAACAAAATTTTCTCTTGCCCGAACAATTTTATCTAGGCAAAGTCGGATTTTAGCTTGTGTTTGGATGTCTTAATATTTCACGCCTGAACTTTCATGCCTTAGAATATTTTCATCACGCTTCCATAAGAATTATCTTTTTACACTTAGCCAAAATTATGAAATTTCTCTCTCTAGACATCCATACTTAGGCCAATTTCCAATTTCCTCTCTTCCTAGGCCTCCAAACTTAGCCAAAATTTTAACTTTCTTCCCCTTCCCAAGCTGGGCAGACTTCACACTCTCCTTGCCATGGCCTAAGCGGACTTCACCAACTTTATTCCACTTCCATCAAGGCATGGCAAACTTTCTAACCTCTTTGCCACATGCATTTTCCTCTGTGCACTTAGCCAACTTCATAAACTTCTCCCTAGTTATCCATACTTAGGCAAATTCTCAATTTCTTTTCCTGATAGACCTCCAAACTTAGCCAAATTTTTAATTTTCTCTCCTCTCCTAGGCTAGGGGGACTTTACCAACTCCTTTCCGTGGTGGGGTGGACTTCAAAAACTTCTTTCCATTCCCCTCTCAAGGCATGGCGGACTTTGGAGGTGTCTTGACATTTCCCCTTTCTAGCCAAGGGCGGACTTGGCTTACACTTGGACGTCCCTCTTTTCTCTCTACTTGGGAGGACTTCACACTCTCTATGCTTGGGTGGACTTCCTTGCCTCCTTGCCATGCTAGGGCGGACTTCAAGATGTCCTTGCCATTGCCTCATCCAAGGCATGGCGGACTTTGAAGGTGTCTTGCCATTTTATGGCGGACTTCAAGAATTTCTTGCCATCCTCATCTCCATGGCAAGGGCGGACTTGCCAGTGCCTTAACCATTTTCATTGCCATTTTCTCCTCCATGGGCGAATTTCATGGTCCAAACTTAGGCAAATTTCTCCATGGACTTTATGCCTTTGGGTTGATTTTGGGTGATTTTCTCATGATTTTCAACTAATTTTTCCAGATTTTTATCTTGCTTTTCTTGATTTTTGCTTGATTTTTACCTTGATTTTTCAATGATTTTTCGATTTTTTGGCTTTTTTTTTGTTCTAAAAATGGAAACGCTGACTCGTTGACCAAGGTTGGCTTTCTAAAAATAGAAAAAGCAAAATCCCTAAAAAATAGGGAACCCAGTTTGGTCCAAAAATGCCAAAAATGAAAAAAGCAAAAAGCAAAAAAGCAAATTCCCTAAAGAGTAGGAAGTGTCAGAATTGGCCCAAAGCACAGGCGATCCTCGTCTCCCGAACCTTTTGAGCCCTTCCATGACATTTATGCACTGATTCAGGCATGGATTATCAACTTGGCTCGGATGACTCTCAAAAGACTGACTTGAAACTCTCAAAACAATGACCTCATGAAACCATTGCTCAAAGCAAAACCCTAAAAACTAGCAAACTACTAGAGGTCCCCATTTGCAATGGGGCGATGTGTGAAAAGGTCACAATAGTTATGCGTGCTAGAAGGTAGATTCTTTGAATAGATTTTATCCTTTGTTTTTGTGACTTCTAACCTTGATGCTTTTTGGATTGCATCTTGAAGTGATGCACGATCAAGAGCACCGACCAAGCCAAGGATTGACTCTTTTAATCCCTAAATATATAGGTATGTGAGCCTACCCTTAGTAATACTCGGCACCATAACTAAAATTCTTTGAGATTGTGCTACATATTCCTCTACTAAACCTTATTGTTTTAATTGGGTCAACTCCTTGAAATTTTGTTCGAGATGCTTTTGATCAAATCAATCAACAAGTTTTTGTGTAAACTACTTTTAGGTTGTTATGTTTTGATGCCCCTGTGTGGCCATTCCATGGTGCCACCAATCATGTGCATTCCCCTCTAAGTGTAGAATGGCAATTTAATAGCATCCTCTTCAATCATGGGGCTAAGGGAAAAATGTGTCAATTTTTTGGATCCATGCCCATGCAATGACCTTCCCCAATCCATCAAAATTGGGAAGAGTCATTTTACTCCCTCTTTGTCATAAATCTTTGTTGGGTTGCTTTCCTTCTCTTCTAGGCATCACAATATTCTTTAAAGGGAATATGTCTCCTAAGGTTAGGGTCAATTCTTGAATATGCTTCTATACCTTCATCAAGGACATTTGCTCCTATGTGGGGTTCTTTGTCTTCCCTCGGATGTTCTTCTCTAGGTCAGAAGGTAGGCCTAGTCAATCTAGGTGATGATCTTACTAGCATTCTGTTATTTTCAGAATGGTTGGAATTTGCATCTGTTCCATTAGTTGGGTTGGGCCTAAGTGTATTGATGGAGTTCTTTATGTTTTGAAGGGTTTGGAGAAGCAACTGTGTTGTCTTTTCTTGTTTTTCCATAAAGGCCCTCAATTCATTTCCTAGGTTAAACTCATGATCGTCCATCGTATTTCCTCTAATTGGGTTTCTACTTGCCTCTAGTTTTCTCCTCTCTTTCTAAGGCTCTTTGACCTATTTGACTCAATTGCATACACCAATTTCCTTTTTGATCCTCCAGCCGGCAAGATCAAGGCTCTAATACCAACAGTAATGTCCCCTTTTGGGAAACCCCTAATTTTAGGCCTGCAAAACAATAATAATCACTCAAAATTGATATTAGAATAACAAGTATCAACTTTAGGATAATATTCAAATTAATACAAAATATTATAATATTGAGAGCAATACATCATATAGCTAAAACATCAAAATATTTAGATTTATAGTTCATAGCATCATTAATATTTGAATTCAAAATACCTTAACATCATTAATGATTATTCCAAGGCATATCCCTATAGTCAACCATATTATGAATTCACTAGAAATGCTTGAAAACCGCAATATCAAGGGTGGTGGCCCTTGTATTGCAAAAGCATGGAATGATTCTAGATCTGTTTCATCCCTCAATCCACCTTGGAGGCTGGCTGTCCTCCTCAATCAAGCCCAAGAGCACCATTTGGCCTCCTGGCACACAAGTATGGCAAAACCTCCAATTCATCCATCTCGGGGTGGCGTGCTTGATATTAAGAAATTCTATTCCTTCAGCATCTAGTGGCTCAAAAGGTTGATCAGCCTCCCTATTTTCAAAACACTTCTATAAATTCAAAATAGATTGCTAAAGGAATTTTCCATATAAATTGTTAATAAAATATCATTATGCAACTATAATAGATTTACTTACAAGTGGCTGTAATAACTTGATTTCTACAAATAAAATATATATATGGTTATTAATTTATATTCTAAGATTACCTTTTAAACTTACTTCCCAATAATATTCTTGCTGAAAACAATATTTATTTCCAATGGATATCTTATATTCCAATTCCTTATTTTCCTTTTTCCAATTTGATCCACTTGATGCCTCTCCCCACTCATTTGTTCTCCCTTTTATATCTTCCATGGTGGGGAGAGTCACATCCTTTCATTGGTCATCTTAACAAGGGACACATCCTTCTACAACCAAGCACTGCCCCTTAAATTCTTTTAATTATTAATTATTTATTTTCTTATGGAGTCACTGCATTAACATCTTCCTTAATTAATGCTCATCAAACCCTTTGAAGAGTCACACTTTCATATCTCCTTGGTCGCTGCTTCCATATCTCTTTGGTAAGCTACAATCAGGGGAGTTGTGATTTAGGGCGGAGGCATGACATCCTCAAGCAACCTAATCTCTCACACACAATTTGTGTATGATACAATGCTCACCCTCTTTCCTACAGTTGAGGAATGTGCCTAGAGCAAAAGAATTTTAAGAGGATATGAATTGAATTCAAGACAAAGCATTACCAAAAAAAATCTAAAAGTGTTCTACTCCTTGCTCAATGTGTCATAGGGTAAACAAGGCAATCAGGCAAGGATTCTCAATTGTGAGAAATCTAATTTTCCATGTAAATATCTAGGGAATTGACTATTTCAAGGTCAAGCAAGGGTCCCCAATAGGAATAGTGTTAGGTCAAACGAAGATAAAATAATGTTGGGGGAACAAATGGTTATCTTCGGTGGAAAGGCTTCTAATAACCAATTTGTACTACAAATTATTCTTGTTTATCAATTGTCCATTTTACAAGCCCCAAAAATGGATACATAAGGAAATAAATAACATCCCTTAATCTTTATTTTGGAAAGGAATTAGGGAAAAGAAAAAATCCCCCTTCGTCTCAAGGAAAAAGGGGTGCCTTCCAAAGGATCTAGGAGAGATGGTTACACAACTTCAAAACAAACATGGCTTTATTGGCAAAACAAAGCTGGAGAAAGTACCAAAACTCACAAGCCTCTTGGGCACGAATAGTATATGGGTAGGGATAACCCCAAGAATTTCTCCGCCACAATGGGCTCCCTAAGGGGTCAACTATATAGAACAACATATGCAATTCTCATACCCTTATTCAAGATTTTTTCTAGAAGATTGGGAATAGAGAAAAATCAACTTCCAAGATGATGCATGGTTTAAATGTGCTCATTTAAACAATAACTACAATGTCAAGGGTATCAAGATCTGACAGTATGTGGGTACTAACTTTATTGTATCAATAGTAGGAGGAAGCTTTTGAAGACAATATTAAAACTAGGAAATAGTAAGGTTTGATTTCCATATTGCTACCTCAATTCAATGGGAAAAAGCGACGACTAGAGGAGCTATGCAATTCTTATTTATGTTTATCTACTACCAAAAATACACTTTGTGCAAATTGGTCAACCACAAGGCAATATTCAATAAAAGAGGGTTTGATGCAAGAGTCTCCTTGGGGTATGCAATCTTGCATCATCCAAACATATTTTATGTCCAATTTTGGTTTGTTTGTGCTAACTTTGGGTTCCTTGGTGTGGGTGTAATGTTTGAAATTCAAGCTTTTCAAATTCAAAATTGTTTCCCTCTCATTTTGGGTGTCCCACTTGGTGGAGACTTGAAGATTTCTCTAAAAATTTGTCAACTTGCTAATGACATTTTCATGACACCTCTTCATGAAGGCGGTTACATGAGAGTGATTACTACTTGTAAGAGGATTTATGATGCATCATACATTAGGAAAGCATCCTTGGCAAGTCCAAGTCCATCGTGGAATTTGAGTGCTCCATTTTGGCATGGGGATACATGATATGAATTTTGGCTTATATGTTGATGCATGTAGGGAACACGCCGCTAGACTATTTTTAGCCGGTGGATGAGTTACTTCTTGATGATGGGGGTTACACTTGACTATTCTTGATTTGGATGCCACATTCAGGAAACAGGGATTTACATTTGACCGTGTTTTGAACCTCTCTTGATTTGGGCACAACATTTGGAGGATGAAGCAGAAAATCCCATGTAGTTAGCTTCATTATAGTTGTTTTGCATGTTTAAGGGATGGAGTGTGAAATTGCTTCATTCTGTGCAGATTGAGCAAACAGCAATTAGGCTTTTCTTCAAGTTTTGCAGGTTGAAGGAAGAGAATGTATAAGTTAGATTTTGGTTTGTAGGTCTTTGGAGACCAGAGTCAGTGCTTGTTGTTATAGGTTGTTTAGATTGTTTTATTCCAGGTCTAGATGTTGTTTTTACATGGCGGAAACTCTGCCAGATTTTTCCCAGAATTTGTGTATGTAATTTTGCATTGCTAGATATGTAGGAGAGCTGTAAACATGAACATTGTAATTTTCTGTTGAATCAAGTGGGCAATAAAATATGATTTGAAGCAATTCCTATGTGCTCAAATGATCTTGTGTGGTTTTCATTCAATTTTTAGAAGTGTTGTCAAATCTCACACATGTTTGAGTAGTTTTTTGTTGAAATTTTCTAGATTGTGTTAAGAGTAGTTAGGTGTTACTGCAAGGAAAAGTTTGCCAATCATTTGGCTCCTTATCCTTGACTTATCAAGGCTGTTACCTTCAAGTAAACAAGACACAACAGGGCAGGTTTTGGAAATATGGAAGAAGGAATGGGATCCCAAAGCTTGGCCTAAATCTCAATTCTTCCTTTTGATTTTTGTACACAGTAAGTGCCTAACTATGGAAAATCTTCAAAATTAAGACTTTGCAGGTCCTTTTAAGCATGAGTTGTGTCACACCAATGAATAGGAAGTCAATGACCTATAGATAAATTGCCAGTTTGCAAATGAAGTTTGGAACAGTGTAATTGCTACCTTCAGCATTAAACAGGTTTTACAGTTTACCTAATAATTTTGCATCTTTCATTCAAACTTGGGAGATTAAGTTTAGTTCTATTGCATTACAAACTCTATGTTCTATGATTCCTGCGATGGTTGGTTGATCAAGTTGGAAGGAGAGAAAAAGACAAATCTTCTCAACTAGAGTCTCATGGTTTAGGAGGCAGGTTTAGAAGGCAGTCGAGGGAACTAATTAACAAGCAAATGAGTTCATTAAAGATTAAAAAGACCAAGGAGTTGGCCAAAGTCTCACAGTTTAGGAGATAGTCAAGGGAACTAATTAACAGGCAAATGAGTTCATTAAGACAAAAAAGATCATGGAGTTGGCCTCTCAAGACCATAAAACACTAGAAAACTGAAAGGAAAGCAGAAAGAAAGAGGACTCAATATCAGTAATTCCAAAGGCACAAAGAGGGAATGTAAAGGGGGTGCCCTCTAAGAAGATAATTAAAACTCAACTTTGACAGGGAAGCTAAGGGTAATCTGGGTTCAGCAAGGTCAAGAATGACTATAAGAGATCACAAATGGTATATAATGTGCTTCCAAGGGGAGACATCGAAGAGTAATCTAATTATGTGGTGGAAGCAGTCTTGTTCTGTGACTAAAGCTAGCTATCAAATTCCAAATCAAACCCTTGGTTGACAACAGCAATTCTACGATAATGAACTAAGGTATTAAGAAAGGCTCAAGCCCAAATTGGAATATTAATAATTTCATTGAAGAAGCCCTTCACTTGAACCAAAATTTTGGGAAGGTTATTTTTAACTATTGTTTTGGTGAAGGTAACAAAGCCGTTGACTATACAGCTTAGCTACATCCCTTAATTTCAAGTTTCTTAATGGAAACATCTCAAATCAGTGGAAAAAGAAAATAAACTGCTCAATCATTCCTAAATTATCAACAAGATGCAACATGACCCTTGGCCATAGGATTTCTAGGAGCTATGTTGTTGGCTTGAATTTTAAAATGGTTATTCTCTTTCTCAAAATTGGCAAGTTAAGAGTTCAAAAGGATTTAAAAGTTTGGGGAAAAAAATTCTTATCCCGAGGCCCCTTTAATTTTTCTTCTTACCTTTTCCTATCATGGCCTTGTCTTTTGTGTTTTCTTTCTTTCTCAATTTCATCCTCCCCTTTTTCTATTCTCCTTTCTTCAACTCACCTTTCTATTTTCTTAGATTTTTCCTTTCACTTTACTTCTTTGTTTGTTCCCTTCTTTCCCCACACCTCTCCCTACTCATCTTCATCTCTTTTGTCAAAATTGTTTCGCCTCATTTGTTTTTGCGTTTTATCCATGTTATTTCCCGTGGATGGATTTTTCAATTTGTAACTTCGGCTCAATTGGGAAGCTTGTTTGTTCCTTCACCATGTTTATTACAATGCTTTATCATGACGGAACATCCTCTTTTGATGGCATCATTGGCCACATGCCTAATGATTAATTTCAAAATATAGTGCATGGAATCAGCACCTATTCTATTAGTCATTGCCTTCATTCATTTTTCCTATGTGTGGTTATCTATTTTCCTCTTAATGGCTGCTTATGGTTCCACAGAGTCTGTAATTGACATTTTGGGCTCATATTTCTAATGACAGATCTTCTAAAGGTTTTTATGAGGCAAAAATTTATACTCAGAGAATAATAATAATAGGTCTAGTCACTCTTGCCTTGTTCCTGAGCATTGTGCTTGTTGGCCCCACAATTGTTGTTACACCAAAAGGTCGACCTGTAAATGCCCAATACAACCGCCAGAGTTAACGGATCCATGGGAGGCGATTAAGCCATGTCACGAATTAGAGTGGAGAGCTAACCATCTGCCAACAATCTCCCCATCAACATTACCTGAGGGGATTCGAACCCGGCACCTTTGGCTCTAATACCAATTGTTGGCCACATGATTGCCGTTGCACCAAAAGGTCAACCTGTTAATGCTCAATACAACCGCTAGAGTTAACAGATCCATGGGAGGCGATTAAGCCATGTCACGAATCCCGAGGGGAGCACTAACCATCTGCCAATGGTGCTCCAAATCCCATCACAAACCCATTAGTTATTATGCATTCCAAACTCCCATTGCCCTTGATCCCCATCTTTTCTCCCCTCATCATGCATCCGCTTGTATCCCCTTCAATCACAAGTTGCACTCTTTTCCCTCTCCCATGGTTGATTTTTCCCCTCTATCATTCCATTGCTCTCATCATTGGTCCTCCTCTAGTTTTGGATGTAGATTCTACCAAGATCAAAACTATAAGCATGAGACCATATGTGGCAAAAGGCAAAGCCTAAGGAAGGTGTAAGTTAGGAAGAGGATCATTGTAATGTTGCTAAACAACTACGAGATGTTGGTTATGGTCCACCTTTTCTCTCAATTTTGTTCTCATTCTAGTAAAAGGTATTAATGGCAGCAATGCTAATCCTAGTCCTACAAGTCTCAAAGCTTCCATGCATTTGGAAATAATCAGGGCTATAAACACTCAAATGAAAAAGATTATTGTAGTTCTCAAGACAAGTTCCAATACAATGGTAATACACATCAATGGCCATGATGATTTCTATTGCCTCTCAAAACAGTACATCCAAGAGATATATAAAGGTCAGCATTGGAGCATTTTGTAGCTCAAGGAAACTATTAATATATTAAATGTAATATTAATGGTCATCTTAGCTTTAATTAGTCTTTCATTAACTTAGTCGGTTTTTAGTAACTTTTGTTTAGCTTTTAGTCTGTTTTAGATTCTTTCTGCTTTTTAGCTTTAGTTAACGATTGTTTAGTTTTAGAAACATCGTCTTGTATTTTCCTTTATAAAGAGATCTTCTTTCCTTTTGTAATCACTCAATAGTGAATATCATTAATCTTTTCATGGTATCAAAGCTCAGGCTCGAACTTGATTAGTTGTAGAAATTTTTTGAATAGTTTCATCTGCTAAGATTTTCGAAGGGTTTCTTTGCAGAAATTTTCAAAGGTTTTTTTTTAGTCTACAAAATGCGGTTTTGTTCTGAGAAAATTTGTGGGTTTATGATTCTAAAAATCACGCTAGGTATAGCTTGAAAAAGATTTTGAGCCAATTTTGACAAAAATTCTAGGAAAAATAAAATTTCTCTATAGATTTTTTGAAATTTTTTCTTAAAAAATTTACACAATTTTTGAAAAAATTTCTATAAAAAATTTTCTGTCTTTCAAAAGTTTTTCGAGGATTTTTTCCTGAAAAAAATCTTACTTTCAGAGTTTTCAAGGGTTTTTCTAAAAAACTCTTACAATTTCTAAGCCTCTTCTTTAGACAATTTTTGAAAAATCATGTGTTGTGCCAGCCGATTGTCCAGTGTTTTTCCAACTAATCACAATGTTACCTCGTTTTTCATGCTTTGGAAAATCAGAGGGATGGCGTCTTTATCCAATGTTATGTTGGAAAATACACAAAGGTTCAATGGAAAGAATTACAACATGTGGAAACAAAGGATGCTTACCATCTTTTAAGTACCGATGTCTAGATGTGCTTGATCTAGGTACAGAAGTTCGTCCCACTGTTGCTAGGAAGGATCGTGACAAGTATGGTGGCGGTAATAGGGAAGCAGTTATGCTTCTCAAATTATATGTCACCAATGAGATGTTACCAAAAATACCTTCTGGTAAGTCTGTTGTGAAGATCTAGAAGAATCTGAAAGATCTTCATGAAACCACAGACAAGAGCAGGGCTTTCTTCTTGAAGAATATCCTCTTTTCTATTATGATGGATGACCAAGTGTCTTTATAGGAGCACTTGATGAAAATAAAAAATATTCACGATCAACTAGAGGCCATTGGTCGTAAGATGGAAGAGGAGGATATGGTGGTGATCACTTTGAAAAGTTTGCCACATTCCTACGAGCACTTCATTGAAACACTCAACATTACATCCACCAATGTTGACTTGAAGTTTGATGAGCTCTGCAACAAGTTGTTGCAACAGGATAGGAGGAGGAAGTAGTTTAGAAGCAGCAGTGAGTCTCCCAGTGCTGCACAAGCATTTACTGCCAAGGACATTGGCAAAGGCAAGTCCACTCAGCAGAAAGGATGAGACGATTCGGAGGAGGGCTCCAAGAAGTCTATTACTTACCATTACTGTGGGAAAATTGGTCATATACAGAGGTATTGTAGAAAGTGGTTGGTTGATGAGAAGTCCAACCAAGAAGCGTCTCAGCAAAGTGCTCATGTGGCAGAGCAAACTGAGCGGAAGGAGTCTACATACTATGCATTTTGATGACCAACACACCTTTTGAATATGGGTAGACTTAGTTTTTTTGCTTGTACGATGACCATTAAGGGAGGGTATTAAAATATTAAATGTAATAGTAATGATCATCTTAGCTTTAATTAATCTTTAGTTAACTTAGTCGGTTTTTAGTAACTTTTGTTTAGCTTTAGTCTGTTTTAGATTCTTTCCGCATTTTAGCTTTAGTTAACGATTGTTTCATTTTAGAAACGTCGTCTTGTATTTTCCTTTATAAGGAAATCTTCTCTCCTTTTGTAATCACTCAATCATGGATATCATTAATCTTTTCAAAAACTACCACCTCAATGAAGAATCAATATTGGTTGCTTCTTGAGATAATCTAAAGACAGAAAAAAATTCAAAGAAGAGATCAATTTCATGTACAACACCTTGTGAATCATGCAACTGAAGAATGATAATGAGGATAGTAGTGTGGATGAGCACGAGTAATCCCTCATCCAAGGGAGGGTTCTTCGACTATGGTCAATGGTTTTTGTTGTTCCTTGTCTTTTAGATTCCATTCTCAATTAATAAGCCAATCCCTCTGGCAGTAGTGTAAGTTGTCTTTGTTCATCGAGTTATATTGTTGTATCTAAGGCTTTGGGCCATTTCTGATGTATAAAGCATAAATTAATGGGAAAAACAATATAAATGGCCCAAGTATGAGCCTTGTTTGGGAATTGAAGAATTTGAAATAAATTGTGAAATAAGTATTGGGAATTTTTTTCAAAATTTGATAGAAATAGAGAAATTCATTTTCCCAAAACCTTTTTTGGAAAATCGAGAAATTGAGGAAAATAGCAAAATCGGGTAATTGACAGCAAGAACGAAAATTTCATTTTCCCCAACAAATCGAAGATTGACCACCTCATGGGCTTTTGAAGAGACCAGAAAAATGACAGAAAGACAAGAACCAATTTTTCCAAAATTTTATGTTTTTTCTTAGCCTCAAAATCGAAAGTGTGGAAAGATTTCCAAGGATGCAAAAGGTGTAAAGGAATAGGGTACTTTTATAAGTAAAAGGTCATTTGAGTAAGTTAGTATAAGTTGCTTGGTGGGTAATTGTAAAAGCACTTGTAGGCTTTTAAATAAAGTTCTGAAGAAAAAAAATTTCTCTCAATATAGGTCGATTTGACCAATGAAAATTAAAGTCCTGAAATATGAGATAAGAAAGCTTTTAGTGATAAATGTGTTTATTTTCATCAAAGTTTCAGATCGCACTACACAATCCATTAATAGGATAAGCAAACAATGTGAGGATTGCAGGAGCAGCCAGATATACTTTGAGAAGCCAAAAGGACGTGATAATTATATAAACTAATAAAATAAAAAAGAAGATAATGAAGGATAAAACACCAGAAAGGTTAGTGAGAAATCCAAAAATGGTTAGTAAAGTAAAATAATGTCATATTAAAATAATACTAATATATGATGTATCCCCCATTAAAGAAATAAAAGATAAGAAGTTTGTCAAGAGCAAATGCTCATTGGCTCAAGACCATAGCCCTTGGGTGGCTTCTTGAAAATTAACTTTGCAATTCTTTGAAGGGTAATCTTCATAACATGGGATGGGCTGTTATTTTGAGAGATGAAAAGAGGGATTTTGAGAAAGATAGGTCTTTCTTCTTGGGTGTTTGAACTAACAATGAGGCAGAATGGCTTGCTACTTTAGGACTTCACCTTGCAAAATATTTGGATTATAAGAGGTTGATTGTGGAAAGAGACACATTGGTTGTCATTCATGGGATGACCAAAAAAGACTTCCCCAATTGGAAGCTGAAACCTCTCTTGGAAGAAACATTAGCTCTCTGCAAAAGCTTCAAGGATGTTCTTTTCAATCATTGTTATTGAGAATGCAACAAGGAAGCTGATTTGTTAGCCAGTGTCATGGTCAATCTTAATCCTCTCTCCTATCCTCTGGCCAGCCACATGGATGAGTTGGAAAGTCTAGGTGCTCTTTTGGAAATTATCTTGCCCTGCGGTTTAGTGTTGAGATGTGTTGGGTGGGGGCCTTAGCTTATGTATTCTTTGGCCTTATTGCCTCTCTTTTATTGTCGGTTTGCTTCCCTTGCCTGCACTCATATTTTGGCATGAAGAGAGTTGGTGATTAGCTTAATGAGGTTTATGCTTGGAGTTAGTGATGTGACAGCAATTGCTTGCTAGAGTGTGTCTTTCCTTTTAACCAACTAACCTCCCTCTACATGGTCGTATATCTTTAAATTATGCTAGGTGCACTCTACGTTTTTGCCTTGTCCTCTTTGCTTCTCCTATGGTTGGTGGGCCTTGCAACCTTTTGTGGTGGCTACCTTTGGATCCCACTTGTCATGGCTCATGGGAAGAAGGATTCCAAATCCTAGGACCCTCATCTTCATGGCATAGTGTCAAATGGTCTTTTTAAAGTTATTAATGAGTACTCGTCCTCAAGTTCTCTTAATTTGGTGAAATGCATTATGAGGCTAGAGGGCTTAGATGACATAGGTTGGGTGTGAAGCAAAGCCTCCATCTAGAAGAATTTCCTTTTAGGTTTGGATGCAAGGATTTTGGATGATGAGGTAAGCTGTTGGGTGAAAAAAAAATTGCTTCTAGAAGAGTCTTTTCTATTGGTTCTTGCTATGGCACCCTCTCCTACAATTCAATCAATTATGCAAGAGCCAATGTCTTTTGGTAACCTTCATGTGCTCAGTATGAACAGTTTGGCTATCCATCGTCAACTCTACAACCTCCAATCTTTCTAGATGGACTTGGGTATGGTGGTAAAGCACCTTCTTCTAACCCATGTGCAACGTACATTGGAGGTTAGAGTTATCATACTCTATAGTGCTAGTTGATAGGTGTCACAACCCTACTTGTGACCCAGCCCTACTTGTGGCTATCCATCATCAACTCTACAACCTCCAATCTTTCTAGATGGACTTGTGTATGGTGGTAAAGCACCTTCTTCTAACCCATGTGCAAGGTACATTGGAGGTTAGAGTTATCATACTCTATAGTGCTAGTTGATAGGTGTCACAACCCTACTTGTGACCCAGCCCTAAATTTTGTATTGACATGTTGATATAGATGTTTAACTGAATATGGAACCCAGCCCTAAATTTTGTACTATCATGTTGTTATGGATATTTATCGAAATGTAAAACTTAACTATCATAACGGTTAGCCCTAGATTTTTATACAATTGTCTTGTATATGGTTTCATCTGGATATAAGAACAATTGTTTTAGTTAGTGTTAAGGGTAATCGTTTGATGATACAATGAATGTGGTTGTTATAGTGTTTATGAATGTGTTCTCTATGATTTCATTTATGGCTATATGACTGAATTTTACATGGAAATGCTAATTGGATCTCATTATTGTAATAGACTAATATTTTCCTGATTTTGGAGTGTCACACGACAACCATGCACTCCCGTCGAAGAGAGGGAGTGTATCATCGGGGAGGGGAGTCTAGCGATCCGAGGGCAATTTGTGTTAGAGTAGCACACACACGAGCACATAACGTTTTTCCCCAGAATGCATATTGCATTAGGAAGGGTAACTCAGAATATCTTAACTATTTAATTATTAATTCAATAAGAAATTAAAAATTATTAACCATTAATAATTTAATATTCATATTTATATGAATAAGTAAATAGAAAATATATATATTAAAAATAAATAAAAATAATAATAATAAATAAAAGAAAGAGGGAACAAAACACAAAAAGAATATAACCAAATAAAATGTATTAATTAAAAAAAATTCTTTCCCTTTTAATTAAAAGGTATGATAGAATATTGTGGTGGGACCCATGCCTTTTTAAAAAAACAATAAATAGTACCTTAATAAGGTACGCTAGCCCCACATCTTCCCAAAGAAATAAAGAAAAAACAAAAGGAGACGACAGCAAATACAGTTGCAGCCAGCTTTCAGCAGAGGTAAAGAGGTTTTAAATAAATAAAGCAATACCTTGCACATGAAAAACTGCCCCTATCTCCACGTAGCATGGAAGGCACTATGAGAGGAAATAAAACAAAGTAGAGGGGAATTATTTACTCATTTTTTCTGTTTTGTGAGAAAGGACAGCAGACAAGGGAGGGGCTGTGTGTGGAAACACTGTGAATCTACTTAATTTACAGGTATGTAACATGGTTTCACGTTCAACAATGTTTGAGTAAGATCTTTTCCTAATGAGAAGGGTTGTTAGGAAGGGCACTGGTTGTATTTGGAGGTAGATGGTATAATCTGTACTTCCAGACTTTCCAGTTGCTACTATCATTTACATCTTATACCTTACGCTCTTGTTGAATTTAAACATATCCATCAGGTTTTACAGTTAAATAGTTTAATTTTCTTGTTGACTGGATTGGTTCTATAACAAAGAAATTGTAGCAAGCAAGAGTCAGGGCAGGCTATAAAATGAATTAGAACACCTCAGTTGCCAGCAGAGGGTTCATTGGCCACCTGCAATAATTTTGACCAGAAACTGAAAACTGATTTAACTTAAACGATGTCCTGCTGTTGTTGATTAACCGCGATCAGCCAGTACTGGTCAACTGCGCAGAGACGATACCAACGCCGAAACCACTTCACTTTGAACATCAATGAATATCCACGGTCACCCGCGACTGGCACCGTTCACCAGCCACTTTGCTGGCGCACCGGCCGCGTCAACTGTTCATCACTGACGTTCGGCCCAACTGATCCGCGAAGCCTATGGCTTCGTGGCAAGGCGGAAAACCACCCTGATGATTGTCATGTCCCCCGAAATTGTGACACCCAAATGCAAAGTATTAATAAATAAATAAATAAAATGAACATCTGAATGAATATCGGAAAATACAAACAATTGACACTCTTAAAACAATTATTAGCAAAATAATATCAATATATATATCAGAATATTGCAATAAATGATATTATAGAGATAATACAATTATAATAATTATTATTAAAATAAACGTCATTTTGCAATTTGAACATCACTATATTTCCTTCAGCATCGATAACAAAATATAAGCTTTGAGTTCCAAAATTGTGACACACCCGTATCAAAGCTCGAACAGAGACATCTAATTTAACTCCTCACTCAAAGCCTCCAAGAAGATTCAAATTGTTGCTTTGTCACCACTTATTTAAAGTATCTTCAATAATACTTGGAGCGGCTACCTTTGTCCAAACGGCAACTGGCATTTCTAACAGTTAGAAATTAAATATATGTTTGTTCACCAGGAAATTTCAGACTCTTAATCTCCCATATATCTCCTGCCTCATACGTTGCAAGATCTCTCGTATCTTCCTGCCACTCATCAAGTCCTTGATTTTAATACCTGTCGCGACCTCATAAATCACCCGATACTTCTTTAAATCTGTTGTGTCAATTTTGTTCTGGTGCTAGTGCATAAACATACCTTCTATAGTCGAATATAGTAATAACTTCTCTTTGAATTGCGCCATATCTTTAGAATCCAAATTAACTGCCTTTCTTTAACATATCGACCCCATAATCTTCATTCACCCAGTAGAGGAAAGTCTTCGAAAGCCAACGTATTTGATGGCCATGATTAATCAAAGCAGCGTTTAGAAAGTTATTAATTAGTCAAAAGCAATTAACATAAAACAAAGAGACATGTCCCGTAAATGGAAGGTCATGTCCCTTGACCCGGTCATGAATATAAAAGGGATATATTTCAAAGCAACAGGGGGAAATTGGTGTTTATGGAGAAAGAAGAAATCAAGAATTACCATCATCATCGAATACAGACAAAAGGTTAGACGCGGCAAACAGGAGAACGATCATCTACAGAAAACACGTGAGAAGGTAGCACAGCCGCTGAGCCAGAGGTAAGTATACTCGACCATGGATTATGTTTTGAAGATGAAATTAGTTAGACATCAATTTGCTCTAGCTGCATATGCATGTGATGAGATAAGCCATCAAGAAATGGTGTAAAAAAGAAAGGAAGATCTGATAAGAGATAACGTCCAAAAACCCCTGAAGCCGCCTAAGAGTAAGCATCTGGTTAGTCGCAGAGCAGAGGTAAGTAATTTCTACCCTTGTTTGTTATGAAATGTATGATTCATATTTCAGTTTGTAAATTTTATCATGCCCTAACAATATGAATGTTTAAATTGCTATGATAGAATGTTCATATGCAAATTTATTAGAAAGTGTTGCATCATTATGCAATTTTATTTTCCATTCCTATGAATATAACCGTTGGAGCAATTCCTTACTCATTATGATGAAGAAATTGTGCAATGTTAATCATTGTATGTAACTCAGTCTGATGTTGCTTGTTGCAAGTTGGGTACCTGTTGTTACAATAGGGCTCTTCTTCTTTCAAAGAAACACACTTAGGCCATTTACAAGTTACAAAATTAACTTCCCCTGGCTCATGAATGTCTCCTTGAAAGCCAAGCATGCCATGATGTGGGTTCTCCTAGTTGCTGTGAGGGTATTAGTGGGTAGGGCATTTTGTCTTTGCCCTAAGTTCTAATGTGTAATATCCCCAATGGGATCTGCCCTAAAATTCTGATTTTTATTTCTGTTCAAACCCTAATTCTGATTTCTGATTTTTATTTTCTGATTTCAAACAAAATATCACAGTGAACATACAAGTGCCGAAACATGACAAATAAACATGCCAAATGATGCTACCAATTGATATTCATATTAAACATGAAATCCACCATGAAAAACACAAGAAAGGGCATCCAAATGCAACATACAGATCTGATCTTCTGTAGATAACTTCTGTAGTTACAAAACTGAATATTCTGGACTGATTTTACAAAGAACTCAAGGGCTCAAACATGCCAAACATGTGCCCAGATTTCTGCTCTACAGGTGACATGAGATCCAGAGAAAAGAATGAATAACCTTGCTGTTCAGGCATCATTTTAAAAATGCTAAGTCCGCAATCCTCTTAAACAATTTTATCCTCTCCTTCTCAAGAAGCTTGGGTTTAACCACAGTTCCCTCCGTTGAGGGTATTGATAACAAACATTAGAGTTTCACACTCTGTGAAGATGAAATAAAAGAGTCTTTTGGTAAAAAGCTGTGTGTTTATTTTAATCTACATTTCACATCACATTCTGTGACCCATCATCAGGATTCAGGATAACTAATGATGTGGGGATTGCAGGACCAGCCCAATATACTTTGAGAAGCCAAGAGGACACAAATTTAATAAAATAATAAAATCAAAATGAAGATAATGAGGGATAAAGCACCAAAAAGGTTGTACTAAAATTTATGTCAATGTATGATTTATTTCTGTATATGAATATGTTGTACTTGGATACATGTCAACTGCACTTTGGAATTCGCTTACTCTCAGATGCTCTGCATGCATAAACTTCGAGGTGAGGGTAAGTTTGTTTAAAAATGGGAATTAACTTGTGCATTTTTCACACTTCTGCAATAAAGATTGATTTCACACAATAATTTTCCAGTTAAAACAAGGTATTACGGGACATACATTTTGGAGGTTTCAATTAACTGTGAATCACCTTCTCCAAAATTTTATATTCCCTGTTATAGTGATTTTTCCGTATTGATTATATTAAACAACATCTCTTAGAAAAATAAAGAGTTGAAAGGCAATGAGGGTTTTTGTTCCTTTATGATCATGGTATATTTAGAAGTTTGTACTAGGGACTGACCAAACTCATCCAGGCTCATCAATTACCACCAAAACTTACCAGGTCAATCCAGACTAAAGTACTCACCAAACTTATCAGGTAGGCCTACACTCACCAAGTTGATCAAGATTTGCCTAGTCAATTTGAACTTGTTTGATTCAACCCCAACCCACCAAGTCTTGACTTTGACAGGAAAGTTTGGCAGGTCTTGTCGGTTATTGCTGCCAACGAGTTTCTCATATTGGTACACTAGTTGTCGCACCAATGAAACATTAACCATCCTCACTTCTCAATCTAGGTTGGAGACTCCCATGATTTGAAAATTTTGATGCTCCTAATCAGGAGTTTGCATTAATAAGAAATTACTGAGATCCTACACACAAGCACTTCTCAAATGAGAAAGAAAGACAGAATTTAGATTCATAATGATGGATGATAGAAAATTGTCCACTAGAAACACAATTAATTACAAGACTTTACAAAACGGCATTCAGCCTCACCCTACAAAAATCAAAATGAGCATTCTCTATAAATTTTCAAAAGAGAGTGCAATGGAATATACTCCCAAAAATAAAAATAATTTGCCAATAGTCCTAACGTACATGATCAATTGAATCATCTTCAAAATATGATGAACTTGTAAGAACCAAAAGTAATACAAATGTAAAAAGAAGAGTATAGCAGGGAAGGATATCAATCATTATATTCATTGACTACAAGTATAATTTCAGCTCCCACAAATAGTTCCAAATACAATTCAAATAAGTTCTTAAAAAGAACATAACAGAGCACGAACAGAATTGGCAATCACATAAACACCTAACCTGGCCAAAGGGAAATCAATGAGTATGCTTATACAAAAAATTGCACTGTAATGAAATTAATTGAACACTCCGTGCTCATGGAATAACCTAGTACAACCAAAATGCAGAGGGAAACAAATACCTGATACAAACCCAACACATCAAGAACTTTTGTGTAAAGCACGCTTTCCTCATCTTTACAATCATCTATGTGTGAAGCTGCATCCTGTATACCCCATATCTCAGAGATTGTTACCAAATCTTCATCTGTGTTATCAAAGGCATGGCTGTCCTGGTTAGGATAAAGTGCTGCAGATCCCTTGAGCATATCTTTTCCATCCCCCTCATTAATTCCACTAACAACGATTTCAACACCGTTGTCATTTGAATCGAACTTTATTTTTTTGAATTTTGATTTCATTTCAACCTCCTTAGAATTTGAGGGGAAATTTCTCTTACTGCTTTTGCCAGCACTTTCAGTTAATCTAGACTTCTTGGATGAAAGCAAGGATAGTAAAACTTGAGGATCTGGCAATAATCCCCTTATTTCATCCTGAACCTCACCATAAAGTAAAAACCACTTCTGTCTGGAGAGCTCAATAAGAGTGTATAAGCTCTTCTCTTCACTATGTGCCAAACAGCTTAAGGCTCTCAAAACAGTTATACCAGATAATCCCTTTACTTCCCCTAAATGACTTTCAGATATGCATTTAGACAAACATTCTTTCTGCATTTCATTAGAGTGCCCCCTCGTGTTTACATTTTCTGCTGCAGCATGTATTGCATTTAATAAGCATTCTAAAGAACCCAATGCCTCTTTAAGTACTCGCAGAGTACCATGCTTCACAAATATGTTAGCATGCAAGAGGCCCCTATTAATCATAGCCCGACTAAATGAGCAAGGAAGCATGCACTTCAGTCTATCACCTAATGTAGGATGCTCCAAAGAAGGTGGAGAAGACCCTTCTGTTGCAAGTGAAGAAAATGATGGAGCAACCTTAGAAGCTTGTATCAAATCAGATACAAGAGATATAGCTGCAAACCTGATTGGAAAATAATCATAAAACACTCTTATTGTATGCCCAATAGCAGAAAAATAAAAAAATAAAACTAGAGGACATTGAGATAATGAATTCCCCTTGCAGGCATTGCAATAAACACTTACCAGGTAGATGATGCCCGTGGCTCAAGCGAGTAAGGAAAATTATCCAAGTATGCAGAAACTAATGATGGTTGATTGCTAACTATTGCCAGCAGCAGATTTCTATGATTGTCTACATCAGTTGACCTTAATTTCAACATCAGTCTCAGTAACCTTGCTGGGTTACCTCCATGAAATTTTTTACTCCCGTTAAAAATGCCCGAAGGTTGGGGAAGCTCTGGAAGAAGTCCATGACAAGAATCAGTGCAAAGCATCAGTAGAATCTCATGAGCAATATCTGCCGCTTTTCCTAAAGAAAAATTTGCAGAAATCACGCTCAATTGTTCAAGGGCTGTATCCCCAAACACTGCACTGCGAATCCAAGAAGGCACCATCGAACTCTCACTCAATACCTTTTCTCGTATAAGGCTAAGCACATACACAATTGTTTCTTCGTCATCATTTCCAAGCCCACGCAGAACACCACCATAAAGAGGCTGCTTCCGAAGCACGTGCCTTAGGACACTCGGATTGCTGACTTCCAAAAAAGCCATTGCAAATTCAATAAACCCTCTTCTTGTCAAAAATTTAGGCTTCTTATTGTCCTCACCATCTTTTTTCTTACCTTTCGGCTGTTCTGCCAACTTAGGGAAAACCTTGTTTTCAAAATCAAAACTTGCAACAACCTCGGATGCAATAGTCCTCCCTCGCCGAACAATTGCAGCCATAAGCAGCAGAGCAGCGTTCTGCCGCTTCTGCCCATGCGAATTAATTTCACCATATACATCATGCATCTTCGTTCTAACAATTGTACTCGCTAATTTATCTAATCTCAGACTTACATACATAACAATTTTACTTCTCTGCTCTTCGGGGCAAAAATCATCCCTAACGTCCTTTCCCCCCGGGTGTTCTAAAATTTCCGCAATAAGCAAAAAAATAGACACGCTGCTTTTCCCCTGTATACCTAATTTCCAAGCCTCTAGAAGCTCAGTACAACCAGGCGATGCCTTAACATATAGCTGAAGAACTTCCGCACCAGATTCTCTCTGCAGCATGTCTCTGAAACCCTTGGCACCATGTAAACGGACTGTGAATTCTCTGGAAGTTAAAGCTGTTAGATTTTCTTTCAACTTTTCATTTATTTCCCTCGATATCTCCATCTTTAAAGCTTCCTCGCAGGGTTCGGGTTCTTCACATCCCCAAAATAACAGAAAACGATTAAATGTGGCATTTAAATTCATTAAATTTCCATACTGCTGAATTCATGAACTCTGTTTATTTGCATATTTGCAGCTACGAATGTGAATGGTAGTTTAAATTCTAGAAAATAATCAAGTTCTCCAATTCCAACAAAAAAAATCGTAAGGAAAATAAGATACAGAGTTATACCATTCCTATATTGTTTAAGTCGTGTATCGTGTTTATTTGTATCGATAAATTTCAAACGTAGTAAAAATAATTTGTCAAATAAGCTGATCAGAACGTACCTTCTTCTTCTACTTCTATTTCGATATCTGAGTGTAATTCGCCGCTCAATTCGTGCTCCTCTTCATCGTAAACCACTTCTTCTTCAGGGACTTCCATTTCGTCGTTCAAGTTGTTAAAATCTGTGTTCTCGTCATACATTGTTGAAGTATTAGCACAAGCAAAACCCTTCTTAGATCAAACGAAATGTCCCGTTTGAAATTTTCAGTCAACCTTTATACTTTTTGAAGAATTGTAGGGATAAAAGCCTTCTTTAATATGTAATAGGGTTTTAAGCTTTCAATATCGAACTTGCAACTGTTGAAAATTTCCAGGCATAAAGCCCTTGATAAACCCTATCGGACAGAGGACGAACCGATGTTTAAATCTTTCGCTCATAAATTTATGATTTAGGCTACGGTCTCATGAAGGAGCTTCCTTTATTAAGGACTTTTTAAGTGGCTAAATCTTTGTCAATTGATGAATAGTTCATATCCGCCAATTTGAAATTGATTAATTATGTCGAGAGGCATAACCTACAATGACACAGTGGAGTGTGACCGTGTTAAAAAAAAAATGTAAATAAATGTGTGACCGTGTTAAAAAAAAATGTAAATAAATGTGTGACCGTGTTAAAAAAAAAAATTGTAAATGAATGTGTTGATTAAAAACAAATTATTACCAACAACAAGTGTGAATAGTGTAAATAAAAAACAAATTATTACAACAGTAAGTGCAAATAGAATAAACACAAAAATGGTACCGTATTCTATAGTGTTTTCAATCTCTGTAATTGTGAAAATATTTTTATATATTATAATATTTTTTAGATTTATGTTTTTAATGCTTATTGTTTTATTATAAGTAAATAATTTTTCAATAAAATATCTATTATAAGTAAGTAAATATTTTTTTTTAGTTTTATTCTTTTTAGAGTAAAAAGGTAATTCTATTATAATGTTTTTTCAATTACAAATAAGAAAGCAATTCAATATAAAATTTAAATATATTATTAATTTGTTTTAGTTTTATTCTTTTAGGGTAACATAATAATTATAATATCTATAATAATTTTACATTATAATATTTGTTTTATTATAAGTAAGTAAATAATTTTTTAATAAAATATCTATTATGTAATAATGTTCACTATGATATAACACAATAGTTTAATATATAACATAATAATTATATAATTCATATCTAACACATACAATTCATATTACATACATAAACAAGCAAATAGTGCAATGGATTAATAGGTTTGATTTGTAATTGAAGGGTTATGGGTTCAACTCTCATTGTGGGTTTAAAAATTAATATGTTTTTTAATTAATTTATTTATTACTAATTTTATTGAAAAATTTATTAATTAACAAAATTGTAATCATAAAAAAATCAAAATAAACATGTAGTGCAATGGATTAGTGTGTTTTGTTTATAATTGAAAGGTTGTGGGTTCAACTCTCATTTGGATTCAAAAGTTAATATATTTTTCAATTAATTTATATTTTGAATTGTTTAATAAAGAGAATCTCAAAGACTTTTTTGTCATTCTCTCTTTAGGATAATGTGATTTAAATTAGTTTTAGACTGACTGTGTACATCATTAAGTGTCTTTACGAATTCTTAACAATTTTATAGATTTAATATTTAAAAAAAAAATTGTAGGATGCCTCGTCATCTAAGGACAGGTTTTCAAAATGAAGAGCATCAAAGAGAATATGCTCGAAATTATATGAGACAATGACGTGAACAAATGGCTAATGCACAAAGAGAGGAAGTAAGGAGTTCTACAACTGATGAGCAACAAAGAGAACAAAGTAGAGAATATGATTGGAACTATATGAGACAACGATGTGAACAAATGACTGATGTACAAAGACAAGAAGGAAGGATTCATTGAAACCAAAATGATAGAGAAAGAAGCGTTAAATATAGGGAAGATATGACAATAGAAGAGATTAAAGCAGAAATGAGACAACATGCAGATAGAATGATAACACATCATTCATGAATTCAAAGAGTTATGCATTCTAATCAATTGAATGAGATAGAAAGACAACAAATACAAGTGCGCAATTGTGAATCAATTGAAAGACATCATCAATCTCATGGGAATGTTGAGGTTAGTTCTAAAGGGGTGAATTTTGTTACAATAGATCATGTGCTACAAACACCAAATGATAGAGTTCAAAATGTAATGAATGTTGATAATAGAAGAGATCAAGAAGTAGTTAATAATAATACAACTACTGAGATTGATTTCAAAAGTCTACAAATGATATTTTGACATGGACTGGATAAACTTTCTACACCAAGTATGTGTTATATTTGTGAAGAGAGTTATCCTGCAATGAAGGTTGTATGGGTACTTGAGGGCCCTATTTGCAATCAATGTCAATAAGAGAGAAATGAACATCGATTTTTAGCATTAAACAATATGGATCTTGGTCCACAACCATTAGAACTTGCAAATTTAACGCAAATAGAGGAAATGTTGATAGCACGTGTCAACCCAATACTTCAAGTAACACATGCAACTAGAGGGAAATACAAATATAAAGGACATACCATAATTTTTCCACAAGAAGTGAGAGAAATAGCTAAAATTTTACCGCATCAAATAAAATATTTACCAATCATTATTATTCAAAAAAAGAATCATCGTGGAACAACTTATAATTTTGCAGTTAATAGAGAGAGGGTATATAGAGCACTTAAATATAAAATAGAACACGATAGGTTCTATAAAAATGTTCAAATTGATGAAAATGCACTTAGTGAACTTACATGCAATTCAAATCAAAACATTTTGACCAACTGAATTTTGTTTATATGGAGTTTGATTCAAATGCAGATGAGTATGTATTTGTGGGTCCAATATTGGAGATAGATGAAGGAAACATTATTAATCACACTACATCAATGGCCTTTAAACCACCAAATGCTCGAAGAGAGATGGAACTAATTCATGCATGGGTAAATAACCCTAATGTAGATCATGGATCACTAATTGATTGGCCAGGAATTGGACCATCTCTAGTGAATGAGTATGTTACTGAAAGATTACTTGATATGACTTTTCCAACACTATTTCTAGATGGACGATGTGATTGGATAGAACCACAGATGAGGAGAGTTCATCTGCATGAGTTTGCTAAGCATTTATTCAGATATAGAGATCATCATTTTGGAAGACACCCATGATTTAGATATTATATGATGAATATGATTATGCGACATTATGCACAAAACTTATCAGCAATGTTTGTCAAAAAGAGCTTGCAAGATATGTCAATCACAATCAATGAGTTAAGAGAACATATGGAAAATGTCCTCATTCACATCTATTCGACCATTTGATGCATTTTGGTACAACGCTAAGGGGTACAAGGTTTATTGGGAAAAATGTCGAGCTGAATTAACCGATCTATTGCATTAAATTGCAACACCAACAATTATCTTTACTTTGAGTGCAACAGATATGTATTGGCCAGATTTACATTAATGCCAAGGACACATCCAACTAACCCATAAGAAGCATAGAAATGGTGACGACAAAATATTATTGACTACCCACATATTGTGGCACATTACATATACCTACGATATACAATATTTCACAAGGAAATACTACAAAAGGGAATGAAGGTAAAAGATTATTGGTCAAGATATAAATGGAAACATAGAGGATCACCACATGTGCATGGATTCGTATGGTTAGATGGAGCACCTAACATAGACAACTTTAATTGGAGAAATGTTGATGAAATAAAAAATACATGTTCAAAAATATTTTGATTCTATTGTTCATGCATGGAATCCACAGGGAGACCCACATCAACGAAACATACAAGTATGATATTAATTATCAATTATATATTATTTCTACAATATACGATACTTAAAATTTTGTATTTCAATTAATAAAATATGTTATATCATGAATGATAGGTCCTACAAAATTTTACACAACATTCATGCCTTCGAAATACACAACAACTAAGCCAAATAGACTTGGCACGTGACTATGAAGAGAGGTTCAATTATGTTGAACACCATACAATGTGTAAAGAGGGTGCTTGCCTTTGAAAAAAAAGAGGAAGAATGGTTTGTAGGTAAGATATTTATACTTTCATATATTTTGTACCAATAAATAACTAAAATGTTTATGTAAGCTAACAATTTACTCTTTGTTTGTAGGTACAATGCACCATGGCCATTACATCTAGATAGATCAAAATTATTTGAAGATCCAACCACAGGAGATAAAGTATATGAACTTGCAAGAAATGATGATCAATTAAACACACATAATCATAATATATTTCAGTTATGGAGAGAAAATATAAATTGGCAACCAGTTCTTTCAAGACATGCTATAATAAATTATATTGCAAAGTATGCAGCAAAAGCAAAAAAGGGTTCAGAAACTTATCACCAAATCTTAATGTGACTTGCAAATATTGAAAACCCAAATGAAGTGGCATCAAAGGTGTACAGGAGACTTCTAACAGAAACCCTCATTGAGAGAGACATTGGAGCACAAGAAACGTGTCATATGTTATTGGAGTTGCCATTGGTAGAATGTAGTAGAGTATTTGTTACATTAAATGTTTCAAGAGAGGTGTTCAAGCCAATGCTAAAAAAATGAAGAAAATGATAATGATGGACATCTAAAACATTTCATTCAAGGATACATGGACATACCATATGCAATGGAAAGTATCACACTTATAGATGCAGCTAGATCTTGGACATATAATCCCAAAAGAAAAAGAGATAACCAATGGGAACCAAGGACTATGGCAGCTATTGTTATATTGTTTCCAAGATTTACCACCATACCTACACATCAATCATAAAAGTGGGTTAATTTTTGTTGGTCATAGTTATTGTTGTACAAGCCATTTCGTAATATACAAAGGGATATTGGACTTGATGACAATACAATTATGTCAAATTGGGACTCACTCAATTATGATCCATGGCATTTAGAATGAAGAATTATTTCAAATGAAACTAAAAATCACAATGATTATGAAGATGAGGATAATTTACCAAATGATCAAAATATAATTGAACATGAGTGGGAGATCATATCAAGATTACACTGTGAACAGACTATGGATGTAACAAAAATAGATATGTTAGGAAAAAGAGATATTGATAGACAAACTCCATGGAGTGTTGAATATCAAGGAGAAGATTACACAAATAATGCAATAAATTTTATCAACCCTAAAAGTTATAATGTAAGCATTAAAAATATTTTAATGAAATTAACTTTTTACCCTAAAAGAATAAAACTAAAACAAATTAATAATACATTTAAATTTAATATTAAATTACTTTCTTATTTGTAATTGAAAAAGCAATATAATAGAATTTCCTTTTTACCCTAAAAAGAATAAAACTAAAAAAAATTATTTACTTACTTATAATAGATATTTCATGGAAAAATTATTTACTTATAATAAAACAAATATTATAATGTAAGCATTAAAAACATTTTAATGAAAATGACTTTTTACCCTAAAAGAATAAAACTAAAAAAAATTAATAATACATTTAAATTTTATATTAAATTAGTTTCTTATTTGTAATTGAAAAAGCATTATAATAGAATTACCTTTTTACCCTAAAAAACATTATAATAGAATTACATTTTTACCCTAAAAAAATATATCTAAAGAAGTATTATAATGCATAAAAATATTTTCACAATTGTAGAGATTAAAAACACTATAGCCAGAATACAGTATTTATTTGCACCACTTTTGTATTTATTCGCACTATTCACACCTATTGTCGGTAATAATTTGTTTTTTACTCGCACTATTCACACCTACTGTCAGTAATAATTTGTTTTTAATCAACACATTCATTTACATTGTTTTTTACTTATTACTATTTATATTAGTTTGAAAAGTTATGACCGAAAAGATATAATATTTAATAAAACGCTTTAGTTGTCGGCTTTTAATTTTTATAAGTTAACATTTTTTTAACATAGTCACACTCCACCCATGCTGTCACTGTAGGTTATGCCTCTCGACGTAATGATATGTTGTCAACTATATCATATGGAACATTAGGTGCTAAGCAAAAAAAAGCACTTGATATTATTATGTCACATTATAATCAACAAGATGATGTCGTGACACTATACATGATAATTCAAGGAACAACTGGAACAAGTAAATCATATTTGATTAATGCAATTCATCAAGCTCTTTATGATGCATCACAGCCAGAACGTTCTCCCTTATTATTACTAGCACCAATTGGAGTTGCAGCCTTTAACATTAGTGCATCAACAATTCATTCAACTTTAAGAATACCTATAGAAAATTTTGTTGAATTAGAAGGAACAAGGCTCACAAGTCTTCGAGAAGAAATTAAACATATAAAATACATATTAATTGATGAAATGAGTTTTATTGGACAAAATTTGTTACAAAATATTGATTCAAGACTACACTAGGCTTATCCTGAAAAATCAAACATGAGTTTTGGTGGAAGATCAATCATTTTGGTGGGGGATTTGGGACAACTACCTCCTGTAAGTGACAAAACACCTTATGATAGTAATGTACGTGCAAAACTATTATGGGAAGCGTTTAAGATAGTTGTTACTTTGGATAAGGTGTTCAGACAAGAAGGTGAAAGGGAAGACCAAAAAAGGTTTCGCTAATTACTCACAAATATTAGAGATGCACATCCAACCACAGATGATTGGAAATTACTCATGACAAGAACAGACACTTCATTACATCCAACAATTAAGGAGGATTTTGATAATAATATTCATCTATTTGCAACAAATGATAATGTACATAGCCATAACAGAAAAAAGTTACATTCATTAAGAAGACCAGTAGCCCATAGCATTGCAACCAAACAAGGTAGCGCTAATCCAGCAGAAGGTCAGAATGATGAATTGGATGTTGAATTATTAATTTCAAAGGATGCAAGGGTCATTTTAACATCTAATTTATGGATAGAAGCAGGTCTTGTCAATGGAGCTTTAGGTTACATCAAAAATATCATATACAAACCTAGATGTGGCCCACTAGATCCGCCTACATATGTTATGGTTGAATTTGATAATTACTCTGGAATTCCTTTTGAACATGCATCTCCAAATTTAATTCCAATTTCACCAATACAAAGGGGCCGCACACATCAATTGCCCCTACGATTGGCTTGGGCACTAATGATCCACAAATCACAAGGATTGACTCTTTCCAAGGCAACAATTGATATAGGACCAAGAGAAAGGGCAAGATTAACATTTGTTGCTATATCACATGTTAAGTCTTTAGATGGAATTAGAATCTCACCACCATTTACATATGATCGTTATGAAAAAATGAAGACAAGAAAGCAACTTGCCAAAAAAAAAGCAGAGGAAGAAAGACTAAAATCTTTGGAAACATAACATTTTTATGTGATATATATTTTTCAAGTGAACTCTTCTATTAATATTGATATTAAATTTTTGGTATAAAAGATGAATTTTCTCATTCATTATGAATTCCTATTGTACACATCTCTTTGTGCATTTGAATAAATATGATATGAATCATAATTTGTAAAGTATTATAATTATTTATTTAAAACAAAATATGTGATAAATTATTCTTTTACATTGTGCGTTGTGGATGCTACTAGCTTAGATATCTTATATACATCTATCTAAAATACACCGAGAGATATCAGTCTTGAGGTGCCTATCTATTCTCAATAACAATTTAAAATAGGCACCTTGAGACTGATATCTCTCGGTGTATTTTAGAGAGATGTATAGGCGCCTCGAGACTGATATCTCTCAACGTATTTTAGATAGATGTATATAAGATATCTAAGCTAGTATATTGCAACCAATGGTAAGACATATGCAATTAATAATTGTGCCATAATAAACTACACTTTTCCAATAGTATAATTAATATTTGTGCTTGAAATTTTGGATGCATTATTAATCTACTCACATATTTTCCAATACCATTGAAAGCATATTGTGTATGAGGACTCATTTCATCAATAACATTAAACGTTCACTGCGTGTGAGAACCTATTTCATCAATAACATTAAAAATTAACTACGTATGAAGACACATTTCGTCAATATTATGATAACTCCATACTAATCCTAGGTCCATTCTCACCTTGAAAATTACAATGTATGTGTTTTGTCGAGATTTCCTTCGCCCAATGTTTACATGTATTGTTTTATAATCACATAGGATTCACCAAATTTTTACTATGCCATTTAAAATTCCTACAAAATTCATCAAATATTGATTGTTAAAATACAATCGAAACTCTAATTTATTTTTACACATTTTGTTCAGCTTTGAACTTTTGAGCTTTCAATTCATATTATAGGTAAGTTACAACTACAAGCATTGTTGCATTAGTAAGTCAATGAAAACCTATAGGTAAGTGATCATTTATTTATAGTGTTATAAGATTATTTATCTCTTTGTCATTCTTACTTCATTCTTATATATGATATTGAGTACAAAGACATCTAGGGTCTAGGGATCTATATTTATGATTCCTTCTTAAATAAAAAGACATTTTTTTGGTATCTTTTATTTCGTGAGATATGTTGAATAGGATCAAGAGTAAGACTCTTGAAAGTGGTGAATGGAGGCCATCAAAATGTAGAACCATAATGTTGTACTTTGGCAAAGTTTGTGGTTTGTGGTCCATCAGATCAAGATGAAACTACAAAACCAACACTTACACCAAATATTAACGAAGAAGGCAATATCTCAGAGGAAGATTGGAATAAGTTAATTGAGTTGAATGACAATGTTGTAGAAGATGTTCCAAGGGATGCCCAAGGTAATCGGAATGAGTTAATTGACTTGGATGATGATGTCGTAAATGATGTTGTTGCGTGAAAGGGGAAAAGAAAAGCCAAATAAAAAATAGAGTGTGTGTGAGATATGACAAGGAATTTTCATATAGATTGAAGATCAAAGTACCCATTCATTGAAGTAGTGGAGAATGCAAACAAAGATGAACCTCCAATAAAATGCAAGTGTAAGACTTATAGTTGAAAATATAAAAGGGACAAGAAGTTGCAGCTAAAACTTGGCATTGTAGAAAAGCATATCAATAAAGTTAATGAAAAAAAAATAGTAGACAGAAAATAAAAAAATTAGTGATAAGATGGAAAACAAAGAAATAATGTCTTCATGTTAAGCATGCCCTCGAATATGATGTGCATTGGGTTTTTCTAACTTTTTTAATGCACATTGGTCAATAAAAAGTGGATGAGAATGGACAAGTTGTCTTGTTGAGGTGAAAAATAAGATTTATAGGAAAAAAAAAAAAGCTTCAACTTTTATTGAATTATTTTTCAATGAAGTTACAATGATAGATCATGTTTCTTGGATATGTATGCATGTGTATATTGCACACAAACATTTCCACCAACCTCATCTACTTTGTCTTTATAAAATGTAGGAGAATTCAACATTGTAAAATATATTTGAACTAGTTAAGAAATATTTGAATGGAGGTATGGATGACTTCAAAATTGTTAAAAAGTTGGTGTGTGTAGGAGTTGATGGAACTTCAATAAGGCAAGGTCATAGGAACGATCTTTGCATAAAGTTACAAATTACTTCTTTACCATGCATGATTTTCATTCACTACATGACCCACATAATAAATGTTGCATTTAAAATTGTGAGAAAATTTCCTTCAATATCAAAAATTAATAATCTAATTCATGAACTCTACTCATACTTTTGTTGAAATCCTAAACTATTTGTTGAATTTCAAATTTTTACTAAGGGAAGAACCACAAGAAATAATCTTATTAAGGATGTTGATACCAAATGGATCTCCTTGCATGAACCAACACAATGATTTTTTCATAATATCAAATCATTGATTGAAGTAATGCATGAACATCACCACACAATAGACAAAGCTCTTAACCTCTTACATAGATTAAGTGATATAGAGACACTCTTAACTCTATTTGGTCTTCACCCCATGCTAAATGAAATGAACAATTTTGTAAAAAAATCCTAAGAAAAACTATGTAGATTGTACAAAATATAGTAAACTACATAGAATGACATTCTTCACCCTCAATAATATATATATCTATCAGATTCCTCGTTTATAAGTCCAAAATTTAGTAGTTGGAATTTAATGACAGATGTGAATAATCTTGCTAGGTTTTTAAAGTTTAATGTAAGCAGGAAGTTATGTATCTTTGTGCATGAACTTGAGATACCAATGTACTATTATACCATATTCAAGCACTCTACCAAAGAAGCAACTATTACAAGGAACGTTTTTAATGACATTGACAATTCTATAAGTACTACTTTAAAGAGTATTGTGAAATCTCTTTCCTTGAAGATTATAGAATGATTCCCTCGAGATGAACTATTTGAAGCCATGTCTATTATGTATCCTCTATTTTGGGTCCATCGTCAACCAAATGATTATCATAAGAGGATAAAGACCTAAATCGATCATTTTTACAAAAGTTTAGATTCAATGGACAACAAATATAAGTAGTTATAAGTAGTTATAAGTCTATCTAAGCTTATAGAGAAACATGACCATTTTGCAACAACTATCATAGAAGAAATCTAACTGTTTTCCGATAACTATGATGGAAGAATTTGATCTCATGGAGAATCCCATGCAAGTAAGATCAATAAAAGATATTTGGGTAACCTTAAGTTAGAGTGAAATATTGTGTGATTTAATATTAGAATATTTCAAACTTGTTGATTTATGTCAAACCATGATATTAGAGTCAATGGAGAATGAGAGATTTTTTAGTGCATTGAGGTTCTTGAAATCAAAGATAAGAAACAATTGGACAAGAATTTGAAAAAATGTTTGAGGATGTATATATAAGTAGGTATGATATTTGAAGTTTTCCTTTTGAAAAGACACTCACAATCTGGAAGTCCATATGTGAAAGAAGAGGGTTATGCAACACTTCAAACCATAGTGTCACAAATGACAATGATTATGGTAATGTTTAGATACAATTAAAAAAATGTATACAAAGTGAAGAAAATGAAGACTAGAATCAAGACAACTCTAAATGTCATGGTTAGAGTGAGGAGGTGAATTGGCATTTAATGGAAGATACTTAGGAGTTACTAGGTATTTATACTATATTTTATGAATTCTATTCTAAATTGTCATTGATATTTTATATTATATTCCATGAATCATAAATTAAATAAATTAATGTATTACTATTTTCTATTGTTCCATTGTAGAATAAATTTAAACATTATTTTTAAATTTATATTTAAATTTATTTTGTTAAACATGTTTTTCAATTTTCATTTATTAATTAAAATGTTATTAGTAATTTTATTTTTTATTGTGTCATACTAATAAGTTTTACATGCACTCAATGATTCAACTAAATGCTTACTAACAACAATAGCATATACATCATTAGCAATTTTTTAATGTATATCTAGAAACTATAGTTTTTTTTAATTGAAAAATTAAATCATATAGATAATTTGAACACATAAATGGATTTGAGTTTTATATTCAATTTTTTAATTTTAAAATGAAGGAATACATAGAAGTATTGTAAAATCTTACTAAAAAAAAACTCTACACAAAGTTAAGTTGGAAACTCATATTATCAAATCATTCTATCAACTTTTGTAACATGCTCCACTGTTCATTTGATAGAAGTGCAATCTATTCTAACTTATATTATCTGACTTGTAAATTTGTTAACAATTCATAAATGACAATGGAACTTGGCTTGAATGTTTCAATCAAATTTTTATTCAATATTATCAATGGTTTGATGGAATCCAAAAAGTTTGTCTTGTCTAGGTTATGAGTAAACTGGTCCAAATCAATCTTCATTCCATCCTCCATCTTCTTTTTGGAAACATCATTTCTAATGATCGCTCTCTTGTGTCAAAATCCAATGATAAACCAACGTCTTTTAAGTCCTCTACCTTTTATGTAACTTTTGAATCTATTTTGTAGATTGATCTAGAAATTCCTTTGCTTCAAATTGTTTCAAATATTTATGAAGGATAGATGATGTCTTTATTGAGGCATCAATATGATTATGAATTCCTTTGGATGCCAATTCACTGTCACTAGCTTTGTAGATTGTTTAAAAACTTTGATTTGCAATTTTCTCTCTTGAATTCGTGTTTTTGTTGTCAACAATGTATTGTTTGAGCTTCCTATTATATACTTTGAGACAATCAATCAATTCAAACAATTGACACAAATGATCAATCTTCTGCATTATTACCTCTCAAATCTTTTGTTTCATATCCCTCACCTTTTTTCTAGAAAATGTAGTTAGTATGTTTTGAGAATAATTTATTTAATTTTATTCTTTCTTTAGCTCTAGCATCAATCTTTCATTGTTTCTTCTCTCTTCCTTTATTTGTGGTTTCCACAATTTTGTTCTTTCTTTTTGTTAGTCCATATTGACTTGTAATATATTTGTTGAGGCATTGGCATTCACCAAGTTTTGCTCTATTTTTTTTGAAGTGGTTCTTGCATCATCATATTTCTTGATGCTTTTATCTAACCTTTGCTTTAGTTTATTAAGTTCCATTGTAATATACTGAATGTACTTTGAAGTAAATTTCCTAAGTTTTACTGTGCAATTAAAAACAAAATGTGTACAAGCCATTGCAATAAAAAAAAATTCCTTTCTTTATTGAAAATATAAATGAACAAAGATGCTATAACAATGTACAAAATGATTTCCATTCCATTACGATACTTTACAAAGTACATTATTCCAAGAAAGTACAAACAACATACATAGCTCTTTCGAGTTTCATAGCATAAGATATAGATGGTCCAGGAATCCACCTTTCAAAACCTTGGTCTTTTGTCACCTACCAAGGAGGAGAAGCATCACTCAAGTTCTTTTCCACAAACCACAAACTCATATGCAGTCCCCCACACATCTATCATTGATAGATGACCCCTCCCTTCAACGAAGGCATTGGTTGGGTAACCCTATACGACATATCATTCTGAGCTAGTGTTGTGTCCTACATGACTAGGATTTATAACCTACACTAGGTAACCCTCATGCATTTAAATAGATACGGTGAACTGATGGTGGAGTCTTGACAATCTCACTATCTATAGTGGAGTCTTGGACATTCACACTACTTTGGCCAAAGTGTTCTCACTCAATACTTCGAGTGATGGTCTATCATTCACTTACACTATAGCCGCTCATTTTGACTTAAGGCCATTATATCTATGCTTAGGCAATACCTCTCCATGAGAAAGCTACTCCCCAGGATAACCTATCTCTTTAACACAACCTATGGTAACACAACTCATTAAACAAAGTACTAGTCCCCTCCCTTCATACGATAACAATCCTAGGAGTAACTTACTAATCCTCTATCATAAGTAAATATCTAGGTATGAGTGTACCTTAAGCTACCCATGTTTAAACATATCTAGTATTAACTTAATACTAATACTTGTGTCAAGCAATCTCTCCTATCATGGAGTAATTACAAAGAATGCACAAACAAGTAAATAGTTTCTACTTTTCTTTCAAATCAAACAATACTTTTCCCTATATGCAAGTAATAATTAAAGACTATTTTAATCAATCAAGACATAGCTCTTTCAAACATAGAATAAACAAAAGTAGCATATCCTCATGCCTGCGATAAGCTTTCCAATTGACTAATTGCGAACACAACACTTCTAGAACAACAACTATCTTGATATTGATCCTCCAACAAAGTCTCACAACTCTTAACTCTCAAGTTGGCAAATGCTACTTCTCAAAAGATAATAAACTCACTCTAATACTTAAGGATTCTCCTCACTATACTTGGAAAAATATTGCAAGCAAAATATAATTAAAATGCAGAACTTGCTCAAAAATATTGCACAAAAGAGTGCATAAACTTGTGTAAAGAAGGCATCCCAAATAGATGAACTTATTCCTCTATTTATACAACAACGGGTGATCACATGGCCTATAGATTATGCATGATCTTTGACAGAAAAATGCATGCATAGCAACACACTTAACTTAGCTGAAAGGTGGGGAATATGCAAGTACTTACTTAGCTTAAGCAATTATAGATCGACTCTCAAGTTTGACAACAAATAGAGACCAATTCAAATCTGCATATGCTAGAATTTGATTTGCATCTCCAAATAGGCATCTACGGTTAAGAGGATTCAAAGGTAGCGCCAATATCATAACTATTCATTTAAGAGATGGCGTGAATTCCTTCATAATAGAGATAGTCAAAAACAAGTGAATGACATTTAAGCTTGTATTGACCAAGTCAAAGGATGAGTTGATTTCTTCATTTAATTGGCTTGACATAGTCGTTGAAATGTTTCCAAGCTTTTACAGTTGTTGATCATTGCAATATATCATGATAATTCTGTTTACTAAGTCCATGGTTTCCTCATAAACATGCATCAATCTTTTCTTATTTGATCATCAACTTAAATGGTTGTGTTTTTCAAATTTACAAAACTCTTTTATTGTTGACAGCAAGAGCACATAATGCGGCCCAAAAATACAATCATAGCTAATAAAAATTTGGCCTTCAAGTCGTTCATGGTAATTGACTTTAAAACTATATAAATAGCATTAAAAATTGGCTACTATTCATTGCTTAAGATAGTCGATCTCCAAGCAAATAACGTTTAAATATATAAATACAACGTATACGTATATATATGTTGTGTGTGTGTGTGTATACATATATATATATATATTTATGTATACATATATATGTATATGTTAGTATATATATTTTATTTATCATATGTCAACAAAGCATGTATACATAATCGATATACAAAAGAATATATCAACATGGCAATCACATTGTTACATTAATATATCGGTTGTGTACACACACACACACATATTATATGTTTTTATGTACATGTATACATATATTGATACATTCGTATGGTCATGTCCATTTGCTACCATACGCGGGTATGTATACACATATACATATGGACATATGTATATACATTATATATATAAAGATACACATTCGATTCACACACCAAAATCATACACAATTACCATGGTGTTGATAAGAGACTACAGGCGATATGTCTATACATATACATATGCATGTAATTGGTTTCATTGGATAGTTCCATGCACATAAGCAACTTGTGCATGAGTGTGCATAGGTACATCTACCTATGTAACCTTATGTACACGTTCCTTCGTGCGTATAGCCTATCATCATCATGCATGTGTGTATGCATACACATTTTTTATGGTCCTCATATTAATGCAAGCATGATAATCAAAGAAAGAACTCTCAAGCTCAAACAGATAAACCTCATTCATGCATTCACTCAATAGTAAACTAGACTCTTACTAATGCAGACATAATGACTAGGGGTGACTTACTAATTTTCCACTTAATAACCCAACTCAATTATTCTACTTTGGTGTGTATAAGCTTAGATAGGTTATGTTACTAGTTACTCGATCAAGACCTTCTCTTGAGTGATACTTCCCCTCTGCCTAGAGGAATTGAACATGTACTTGCAAACACTAACACATGTACATGACAGTCAGTTATTCACAAAATATACAATATACACATTACGTCTCCAAAGTTAGAATATCAACACAATATTCATCCAATCACATAAATGCATTCCTTCATATAACATTAACTGCGATGACATTTATTCATAAAACAGTGATAACAAAGTACACACACAATTTATTCATCCACTGGATTCACATTTTACCCTACATAGTAATAGTAAATAGTAATTACACAATTGGGGTGTAACATCCACCTTTGTCTATTCATTATTTTTGCTTGTAGAGTAGAGATAGATTTTTTATTCTTTTTTCTAATTTATTGATCTTATTATCTGTTGCTTTCCTCTTTGCTTTCTTATTTGCTAAGTCTAGGTCTATATCTTTTCTATTTGACTATGCAACCTATTTTTCTCTCTCTTATTTTAGCAATGATGTGTACACCACTTCGTTGTTCTTTTTTGATACATTAATTTTTTCAAAACCTTTCATTCAAGAAAAACCTATTTGGACACTACACACCTCAAATTTAGAGTGATGCATCTAATGCTCTAGTTTATTTTGAACTTTGGGCACAACAACCATGTACTTGATGGTTTTTGTATTTTGGTCAAATTAGGGAAATACCTTGGTTGTTGCGGGCTATGAAGTTATAGTAGTTGAAATCTCTATCATTTCTTCTTGTGTTCTTTATATTTTTTTATTTCTTTCTAAACTCAACATTGTAATTAAAACAAGTGGGACTATAGATACAATTGAATGCTTGAATGGTAAAGAAGTACTTGTAGAGATGGGGGCATCTCTAATTGTTTGAGGATGAGGATTAGCCATTCTTGTTCTAGAAACACTAACAACTATAGGGGTGCCTCTTAGAAGTGGAAATAATTCCTTTGAGGTGGAAGTGGAGGTAGTTGGACTTGGACTTTTTATAATCTTTTACTTTTTTAGAATGCTTTGATCACTATATTTTTGTATGGTATCTTCTAGTGTTGGCCTCTTTTGAATAATTTTTTTATAGCATTGTTGACCATTATTAGTACTACTACCCATATAATTTCCACCAAAGATAGTGACATTAGATTCTCCACCATGTTTTAGTTGTGATTATATTTGATTATCAAGATTTAAAGATTTAATAAAATGACTTGTATGACCTATCCTTGTATGCTCTTGGGCTTGTTTATTAGCTCCAATACGTCCACTTGATTTTATCTACTTTGCATCTATTGGATCCATATGGCCTTGTCCTTTGGACCCCAAACCACGACCTTCATAACCCATTTTTTCGATTATGGTTGTCCCTAAAGTATATTTTTGTTTTGTGCTCTTACTCAAACCAAGGTTGTATGCATAGTTTACACTAGAAATGGTATCCATGGGTTCCTCTTCCCTATAATCATCAAATTGATGATCAATTTCTTCATAGCTATTGGGATGCTCTATATTCCACAATTTTTTAAACTCATAATCTTCTAAAATCTCTTCAAAACCTACAATAGTTTTTGGATCACCTAGATCCTTCGTCATAGACCAAAAGGTAGTTTTGTGTCCAGTGTTCATATATACAAGATATTTTCTAGAGAATCTAATATTTTTATTTCAGTAGATTGTTGACCACCTTTTTTATACAAATTATTGTACATCTTGATTATAATCTTTGCTTCTCTCTATGGGTGCAATGTCATTATTTTTGTTGATAATTGTTAAAAAAATACCTTTCTCAGAAGTAGTTTCCTCCATTACTTTTTTGAATTCATCCCAAGAATTCTTGTTTTTTAATATTTCTAGCAAGGGTTTACTTTGATGTTGAATTCTAATTGCAACATTATTATTGGCCACAAACCTTGCTTTAATGACATCACATGGATCATATTATAAGTGAGTCAACATTGAATTTTTTATTTTTATTTTTAAATTTGGTGTACCATAGTGAATGTTTTTCTCTCAAATGTGAAACCTCTAAATAAAAAAGGTAACAGAGGAAATATTCTCCTCTTTTGCTGAGTAAAAAAGTATAGTTGATTTATACTCTCCATCTGTCATACATATTCCAATGAAAAACCCTCTCTGTCACATGTATTGGAAGTTTGTAGGGCTCTACTTCTAATCCATAAAATTCACAATATATTCTTCCATGAAGTACTAGTTAAGAAATTGTATTTATAATCACAATTGAATGCAATCTCTACAAGACTCAAGATGATCTAGGAATTAGAGTATTTGTAACTGTTTGATACAATGGAGCCAAAAATTAGTCTAGAAAATTATTGTATTTCCTTCGATTATCATGCATCCTTATCTTAAGGGTCCAATGATATAGTGGAATCACTATTTTCACCCCTTCATATAGGGTTGAATCTAAAGCTTGTTGGCCCAAAACATTCCACTAAGTTTCACTAAAAATAAATAACACAAGTAGGTTGTGAACTTAAATATCTTTTTTTTTATTCATAAGCTTTTATTAAATCATCATAAAAAGTAAGGAACAATAGGCCAAACAAGCCAAGAATATGAAGAAGAGAGAACCAGAGGCATCTTAGGAGAAAAGAAGAAGAGCCTAAAAAGGACTAAGGGGAGAAAGAGATACATAGATCCTTGAAAGCATCAAAAGAAAACCTAAAACAAAGCACATGAGGCATTTAGCCCAAACTCAAAAAGAACCTAAGATTTTTTCCCATGTCATGATAGGAGAGTCTCCATAGTTCACTGAGATCCTCCTCCCACAACATCCATTCCTTCAATATGGAGCTTCTCTGCATCAGTTTTCCGTCCTTTCTTCTTTATCGTCTTGCAATCTGGTTTAAATTTTTTGCTATCATGTTGTGTAATCCCAAGCTTCCATGAAGGATCGAAAATTACATTAGGTTTGAAGAGCTCAAAGTTCTCTTCCAAATCCTCCATGAAAGGGTAAGTACTGTCTGAATTATAGCCATCACCCTCTGAGTGAGGAATGCAATCTTTGACATTATTATTAACTGCTGCCATAGGAGGAGATGAGATGTGCACAAAAGGAGGCACATGAACAGGATCAAGAATAAATTGAGAGGAAAAGAACTTCCCATGATTCTGCCAAACAAAATTAGCATTAGGGTCTCTCGACTTTTTAACCCATTTTTTGAGACTTATATATCTTGTGCCAAATGAACGTTGAGTAGTGCAAGCCTCAACTTTGTATCCCAATTTATTGTAGCAGAAACATCTGAAGGGAAGCCCTTCAAAATTTAAGAAGTGCATCCAAGTGCCTGCAAAAGAGTGGATTTGAATGGAGTGGGGAAGAGGTTTGGAAATGTCCACAACACAAACCTTGAAATACCTGTGAGAAGGAGCAGCCTCCTTCGAATCAAGCTTAACAAAAAGGCCCACCTGATTGATCAAATTTTTATGAGGTTAGGAGACCACATAACAAGAGGAAAATTGTAAAGTCTGATCCACATGGGGATGCTTGTAACAATGGCTGAGGCAGGGTCAAAAAAGGAGACCATGGGGTTAGAATTTTTTTAGAATTCCTATAAAACCATGGAGCATTTTGCACCATGAAATTGCAATCGTCGGCTAAAAGGAAGGAAAATAGGAAAAAACCAAAATCAAAGGATTCAATTAGAGGAAGGGAAAGATTATGTTAGGTATTTTTAGCCCACACAAAAACTAAATCAATGGATGTACGCCTGCACATGAATCTCAAAACCAAAGTATGGGCACCAATGTCCACAGATACCTCACTGATGCAGTCATCTAAGATGAGGAAGTTCGCAGGATCATTAGTAAAGACAACCTCCAAATCACCAATAGAAACAAGAGAGCTATCAAAACATTGCACATGATCCACATTTGGATAAGCAACAAGAATTTATGGAAATTTGGGAGGGGGAGGGATAGGGTTTTCCCTCTGGATTTTCTCCAGGCAGAAAACATTGCATTCATGATATGGGTTGGCCCTATTTTTGCAACTTGTAGTGGAAAGCAGCTGGATCCAGGGATTTTGTTGATGCCGTCTTCTGCACTGTTCCCAACCTGGCACCAAGGGGATTAGAACCCTGTACAGAATCTATGAGGAAGATGGAAAATCCATGGGAATCTGAGTGCTAGTGCCCACAGCCGAATGAAGGGAATACCGAGTCCTCTTGTCCCCCACCTGCATGCTACCTTGCTTTTTCTTGCTACTTGTGACCTTCTTGCATCTGGAAACACCCTTCTCCCTTGTGCTATGCTGTTGCTTCACCACTCCATTGCCCACGTTCACTGCAGGAAGTTCATCAATGCGAGGAAAATTAGTGCCCTCACTCATGTTAAGACTTGTGAACTTAAATATCTTAGTGAAATCTTCTCTAATCACTTTTTTTTGCATAGATTCCACAACATCCTCAAGAAATTTATATTTAACAAGTGGAGTAATGTAATGGATATTATATACCATTTCAAGGAGGCTTGCACCCACTTCTACATTACTATCCAATGTGAGGAAAAATGCTAGCATGAAAATAGTATCCTGAACCCATGGTTTGAAATATCAATTTATAAGGAGGTTTTTGATTTTCTTTGAATATGTTACTATTTATTATTTTTGAGAAAATATTTTTTTGATAATTGAGGGGCTACTTCATAATCACTAGCGAGGTTTTCTAGGTCAATGTGGATGTTTCAAAAAAATTATGTTGGAAACCCCAAAACACTTCCAAGTTATTTTATAGTAATGGCTAATATTTCTTCTTGGCTATCTTTTTTAACAATTATTTTTTATTATCATCATAATTCTAGATGCAAACCATGTTAAATTCTAGGCAAAGGAAAACCTCTAGTAACATCATGCTTCCCAATCCAACCACCCCTGATGTATGATACTATTAATTGGTAATGTTTTACTTTTGTTAGTTTGCATTTGCATTCCAACCTTTACTTTGACATGCAAACATAAGTTCCGAGTTAAGCCTACCATAGATTACAATCATAAATATCATGATATTCATCAACAAAACCTGGGGTTTTAAGAAATCTAGCATAGTCTATTTTTTCTTTGATTTGTCTTTCCCAATCATTGGTCTAGTAGTGGTGGTAAACATGCTTGTAAACCCTCAACCTTAAACCCTAAGATTGAAAAATTGAAAATTCATGGAATGTAGGATTTATTTCTTTCACTTACCTAGAATTTGAAAAGAAGAATACAAAGACTAGTGTGGACTGACTTTGTTGCATCCTAAAATCTCCTTGGTGCACTACAATCTTCCTAACCCTTTCACTTCAAAACAATATCACTTAGCAAATGGGTAAGTACACAAAAATGGGGGACCAAAAAAGGGTCTTAAGTGGCCACTTTTTTTTTTAAAGAAAGGATAACATTGAATGAGAAATTGAAGATAGTTACACTTAAAATTTTAAGATGCAACGAAAACAAGAGTTGTAATCTACTTTCTAAAATACTATTTTTTTGAACGGTAGAGATTAAGGGGTTCAAAAATGGGGACCACACAAATTGGTCTTGTTTTAGTATTTTAAAAATCTCTTTTGTGAGAAATTAGCTAACACCATGTAGTGTATCCTCGAGTTTTTTGCTAATTTTTTAATGAATACATGATTTTTTACTAATTTTCTAAAATAAAGAAAAATAGGGAACCCAAGGTCTAATGTGTACAACTAAGATTTTTAAAGTTTTGTTGTTGTGTGTGTGTTTTCTTATGTTTCATTTAGATGGAGATCACAATGTGTTTAGATTGAATTTCAACCATGAATGTGATCCAATTAGATATGGATTTGCATCTTTCGGGGTCTTGGAATGATTTGGAATTGATTTGATATGATTAACCTAATTTAACTATGTGACCTAATATGTAAATTACAATAATCCAATAATTAATAGACTAAAACAACAACTTGTAGGCATATCTAGGAAGTACAGAGGATTGTGTACATGTCCTAAAAAGTTGGTTCTAATCACTGTATGAGGAAAGAGTCACCCTAGGGCATATGAGTCCTTGTATACCTTTCCATCTCTATTTTTGAGGTCCTCTAATAATAGATCTGAGCTTGCCAGAACACTATCGAATAATTTTGTAGGTGAGTTTCTATGAGTTGGAAAGATGTAGGGATTTTTGGGAAAATGTGTCTCAACCTTGCAATTACATAAGGTATTTATGATGCATTAGAAATGGGGGTGCAAGGGGGTTCCCCCCCCCGTGTGAGGGATCTGGGGGGATCATTCCCCCGGTTGGGGGTCCAAAAGGAAAATTTTATTTATATTTTATTATTGTAAATATGGACTGTTCATCATTAGGTCTTAGATTTGACGGCTGATATTTAATTAGCTTGACTTTCTCTAGAAGGCAACCCCATTTTATGATGGCATTGTAATACGACTATGTATTATGATGTATTCTGAGAGTCTCATAGTGGTCGTGTTGCCTCTAGATCTCTTGTTGGTGATACTTCTATGAGAATTTTGCTCTACAAGTATATTGTAATCTTTGTGATTTTTGAATAATATATTGGGCACCTTTTGGAGTGTGGGGTTTTTTTCTTGAAAGATTTTTACCCATGTAAATTACTATGTTGTGGTATGCATGCTATTTATGCTTAATTTTGTGTAATTGTTAAAGATCTGTAAAAGTTTTACATTATTCTCCTATCAAGATTAGTGTAGGAAGTTGTTTTGCTACCTTAGCTTCTTTACAAGGCTTTAATAGAAACAATGAACAATTTGTCTTCAAGATCCCTTAATCCTCTTCAAACCTAAAATCTACACATTCGCAAAGAGAGGAAATGTTACGCCATTTAGGGGCTTGCCTTAGTCAAACCCTATGTTAGTGTGTGCACTTCCACAATGGCAATGCCAATGATAAATGGATAAATGATAGGAAGGAATGATGAAATCACAAAGTGTTGTACCTCACCACCCTTTAATGGCTTTCTTGAAGGACTAGAGTCATACACATCACCTCAAGGTCTTGGATCTTGCTTGCTTGAATGCTTGAAATTGCTTGAATACCTACAACAAGGGTTAGCCTTTACAAACAATGATAACATAAACACATATGAACTCACATAAGATCTGACACAATGTTAGGATCTTGAATAGTTGCAATAAAGCTCTAAAATGTTGCTCTTGACTTGCTTGATAGTGCTCTTGATAACAATTTCTCATAAATTCTCCTTGTTAAATTTCAAATGATGTAATAGCTAAGTATTTATAAACATTTCTCTAATTTCCCAAAAATTAAATCCTGATAGCCGACATTTGCAATTTGAATTTTGAATATTAAAATGTTGACACTGACTATCCAAAATTGGTCCTCGACAAAATAGGGGGACCTATATTCCCTAGGGAGAATGGGTCCTGGCCTTATTTTCTAGGACATTAAGTGTCAGGGGAAAAATATTAATTAGATGCATTTGTTCAATGCTTGCAATTTCTCAAAAAGTGGTACAAATGGGCTATAGAATGTGTTGGCCTCCTTCAATGGTTCAATAACTAAGCCCTTAAAGCTGTGACTTGGAGATTAGATATTTGTACTAAGTAGTTATCTTGCTCATCATGAAGGTTCATTTCATTATCAACCCAAGGACATGAACTTGAAATGGTTCAACACTGTCTGTGCACTAGAACTCAATTGTAGTCATCCTTATCCTATAACTAGAAAGGAAACAATGCTGAAAATAAAATTCTTGAAAGGAATTAACATAAGTATTGAGCATGAATAAACAACCAAATTGAACTGAAATGAATGACAAAAACAAGAATCTCAACAAATAGATAGGAAGCTACTCTGTCTTCCTTGGCTACAGGAATAGACACAAAACAGAGTTCCAATGGCTGTAGGAACTGACAATTGATAAGACCGTAACTAATTACTGAACATAAAGTAACCACTAAACTAAATGGATGGAATTCTCACCAAGTGGGCCCCCTTGAATGAGTCTTCCCTAAGCTAATTCAAATGTAGCAAATCAAAATATCATTTTATTCATTGAAAACATGATTACATCATATCAGCAATATGACTGTATTCCTTGAAACTGAAAATGAGAGTACAATATCAGAACATCCAACCTTGTGAAGAGGGATATCCAATCATTATTTACAGAAGGAAAACTTCTAACTAACCCTAACTAATTGGGCACTCAACTCCAACAAACTAGGAGGACGCCATTTATTGAAAGCATGAAAAAGATGAAGTTATGCATGCACAAGACTTTAGTCAAACTGGTTTTTCCTTAATGAGGATCCAACATAAGTACACCTCTTAAATCTGCTCAACTAATAGACATGATCATTTAAAGGTAAGTTACAACTTCCACACAAGCTAGAAGTTTTCCCTCCATTGACCTCTTTAATGACCATCTCCTTGACTTCTTTAGCAACCGACCAGCTGGCATGAACTCCTTCTACCTTGCAAGCTTCATTTATATCTACATCTTAATGTGAACCTGCATAATGGCATTAGCATGCACAAAACAATTGTATATCCATAATCACCTTAGAATAACATTCATTCCATCACATGTAAAATTAATATAGATATATCACATAGCAAATTAATATCATCAAAAGTTACAGGGGTAAGTTCATGCCCAAAGTTCATAAATTTAGGGAAATAACATAGAGAGTGTCAATTAACCAGGTGCTAAAGTCCATAGTAACAACAACAAATATATGATAAACCCTATCAAAATTGAGTCATTATTTGGACTCATCATCTCCCCCAACCTAATGATCTGTTGGTCCTCCAGTAGAGGGAACTTAATTCCTTTGCCTAACAAAAGCTTTGAAATCACCAACTACTATCTGCCTTTGATCAGTCGCTGCAGTATCTAAATTCGGATCCCAATAGAACCCTTGCTTGCTTTCCAGTCTGCCCCACCTTGGCCTCTCTGTATCTATATCATATTGATATGTTATGTAATCTGGTACTGGCCACAATAGAATAAGTGGTTGAAATATCAATGGGAGCCAATAATGTTGCTTCATCCTCCCAAGATGTATGTACCTGATGCTTTGTTTATAAGTTGCATAATAATTTTGTAGGGAATGGGGTTCAACCTATTTTAACTGATCTGGAAAATCATTCCATCTCTGTGATATATACCCCAATACTACTTTTCCTGTAGTAGCAACTACTTTCTCATATTCTAAGTATCCTTCCTCCCTAGTAGGCATGATCCTCTTTCTGTATTCTAAATTATAAAAAAGTTTGTGCCATGTGTAATAGATATCTACAAGATTGCTTGATTCAGCTCATAGAGATAAGGGGGTATGGAGTTCTCTTTCTCTATATATTTTGAGTTGTTGTCCCCAGCTGATTTCATTTTGAATCTATGACATTAATGCTCTCAAGTGAATATCCCCAATGTATAGCAATGGATTAAATTCATGGTCATTGGGATGACATAGTTATGCAAATACAATTCACACAACAGATTTTTAACTTCAAGAGGAGAAGATTGATAAGCTTGTAAAAATTCCTATGGGGTCTCAATGGAAGGGCTTAGACCCAAAATAATCCTTGACAACTTAAAAGAAAGATGATGCTCCTTTAAATGCAATGTATATACCCTTGGGGGAGTTCTACATGCCATCATTTGTGGTACTATAGCCACCACATTATCTACCTATTGATGGGTGTTTTTGCACCTCCTCAACACAGGCAGCGCACAAGTGCACTACCTCTCTTGAAAGGTAGAAATCTGCAAATGAGTTACAAATCACTACCCCAAGGTCTCTCGAGTGTCAGGTCATGACAATGCTTGGAATATCTTAGTTGGTTGATGTGTTTCCTTGGTAACACAGGGTTGGTCTTTATGGTTTACAAAGCTTGGGAAGTTGAGTCTACAAATGGAGTTTCAAAGTGTTGTAAATGAATGAATAGTGGCTTCCCACTCAAAACAATAAGTTGAAACTCACCAAGTTCATCTAATTTAGCTTCATGGTGATGTTTGAGATCATATTCTAAAAAAAGACTAAAAGAAATAGCAAAAGAGGAAGGGTTGAGAAAGTTGTTCTAATCCTAAGCTATGAATGAACAATAATCATGGAGGGTGCTACAGTAGATAGACTCCCACAAACTGGATTTTGCTTGACCAAGAAGAACTTACAATTACATAAAATTAGTGCAATCTTCTAAGGACTACAAATTTTTAGATTATACATTCACCTCATGAACATACAATTGAACTAGGTTGTAGCAAATAAGTTAGCTTAGACTAGCTTTACAAAGTGATTCATCATCAACAAACCACAAAAAGCATGAGTTGGAAGTGCATCAAATACTGTAACAGCCAACACCATTAAAGTCATCCAAAAAAACTACAAGCTAAAACTAACTTGGAAGTAGAGCCATGCATACATAATGAACAAACTCAAGAGAAACACCCATAAATCATGCAATGTTGCTCTCTATTGCTGCAGAATGCCTTTACACCGGCTCTCCAACCATTTAAAAATAAGGGGAAAACCCCTATTTATTGTTTTGCAAAGCCCAAATGAATGGATAACATTAATACACAATGTGTGGCCAAGATTCATTACAAGTTATGGTTTCACCTACCCCCAATATTTCTCAATTTTAAAATAGACTATTTTGTCTTCTTCCCTATTTTGTCTTGTAGCCTATTTTGTCATCTAGCAACCCTGACACTGTAGCAGTTTTGTCCTGTAGTGTCTGCCTTCTTTGATGCAGCTAAAAACTTGTAGGAAGATGCCCTTTGTCTAATATGTTTGTTGCATCCTTTGTTACAAATCAGTGTCCTCGAGGAGTGGGTGCGTTGCTCCTGATTCCAGTGGACAGCTCCTGAAAATCATCATCATTTGGTGGAAAATAAAATAGCTCCTTCTTGTTCCTTTGAAGGTCACCCTTTTCAGTTTTGTCACTAACTTCATTGGCATGCATTTATATGTTGGTTAGTCCTTCATTGTTTAAGCAAACATCCTTTTCCTCTTTTCCTCTAGGGGCTCTTGCAGGCTTCTTCGAAGGCCCCTTAGTAGGTTCCATAAGTCCTGCACACAAGAGGTGCAGTAAGTGCTTTCATACGTAAATCAAGGCAAATGCTAGTCAAATCCTAAAAAACTTATTGTTAGATCCATCCATGCATCATTAAAAGATCATAATATTCATCATTGTTCCACATTTGGAGCTCATTTAGATCATAAATGTGGGCCAAAGGGTGTAGACGGACAGTGGACAACAGACAGCGGACGACGGACGACAGACGGAGGGCAGACGATGGATGACAGATGACAGATGGATGGCGAACGATGGACAGTGATGAAGGGATGAACGACAGATGGCGACCCGCAAGGAAGTTCTCACATACGACGACAGAGGGATGACAACCCACAAGGAAGTTCCCGTGGATGGTGATGGAGGGGCGATGGCCCACAAGGAAGTTCCCGTGAACGACAGCCGAGGGATAATGACCCACAAGGAAGTTATCGCGGACGGCGACAGAGGGACGACAACTTGGAAGGAAGTTCCTGCAGACGACGACAAAGGGACAACAACCCACAAGGAAGTTCCTATGGATGACGATGAAGGGACAATGACCCACAAGGAAGTTCTCGCAACTTCATAAAACTTAGTAAATTTGAGATTTTTCAATTTTAGCACGTGGGAAAAGGGGTAGAAAGAGTGCCAAGACATATTTCCTTAAGATTTGACTCATTTTGAAAAATGCAAAAATTTGCAATGCGGAAGCCGGAGGGTCCGCCACCCTTTTATAATGGCAATGAGCACACGACAACCCGCAATGAAATTTTTGCAATGTCTAAACACATGGAAAATTAATCCAAACCCCTTTAGGCATGTGAAGACACTCACTTTATGGGCCCTAGATGATGAAAACTTGAATTTTGCACCCCTTTTTGGAAATGCAGAGATTTGGAAGGGGGAAGCTGGAGGATCCACTGCCCTTTTGAAAACGGTAATGAGCACATGGCGGCCTGCAAAGAAAGTTCTGAAACGACAATGGAGGGACAGTGACCGGCAAGGAAAGTTCTAAAATGGCAATGAAGGGACGACGACCCACAATGAAATTTCTGCAACTTCTAGAAACTTAATAAAACCTTGGCAGTTCACTTAGGCATCATAGAAACATCCCAAATCCATAGGCAACTTGTCCCCAAAGTCAAAAAATGAAGGAAAAAGTGAATCAAGCAAGCAAGGACCAAGTCAGCAGGAACAAGGCAAAAGGCGGAAAAAGGAAGGGGGGACTTTGTTTCTCTCTTATATTCGAATGCCCCAGGTAAAATTAAGGGTAGGGAGCAGCGTTTATAGGCCAATTTCCATTAATGGCATGCATTGATTTCTTGGTATAGCAGATCTGGGTTAGGTGAGATGTGAAAACCCACACTCGTTTGGATGCTTGGTCAAGGCTTGGGTAGAGAAACTAAGTGCAGATCCTACCATGCGGGTGGAAGTTGGGCGTTAGTTGCTACTCAATGACAAAACATGAGTTGCGACCTGCATGAGGCAACCTACAATTGTGGGTCTGCAAGGCTTGGAGGACACTGGGGCAATGGGAAAAGGGAAACCCGCAGGGGCATTTTCGTGAAAGCAAAAGACTTAGTGAAAATTAGGTGGGTGAATCTAGTCAAGGGGAATTTGATCATTCTAAGGCATGTGACCCACTTGGACTCTAGAACAGGGGAACACAAAGCAAGGCAAGAGAAAAAATGACCCAACAAGAGCAAGAATGAGGCAGAGGGAGCAAAAAAGAGGGGGTCCCTACCTATGGCGGGGCGTGTGTGCAAAACATGCACAACACTACCTTATCCTTTAATGTAGTAATCTCTATAACCCAGAATCTCTAGTTCTGACCTTCACGCTAGGGAAAACAAACCAGATGCTCGACCTAAGGATCAAAACCACTAATTAACCCAACCTTCAGTATGTTGTAAATCCAAGTGTGTGCAATTGCATTAATTCCCATCCTTGAGTCGTTACAATAACCTAAGCTCCATAAAGTTAAGCTACGTAGTTTATTCTAACTCTAAAAGCATCTGGGACATTACCTCACTACCAGTCAGGCATCCATAGCCCCGACGAGGTTGTCGTTGTGATTATCCCGAACATTGCTCTACTACCAGCCAGGCATCCATAGCCCTAGTAGAGTTGCTCGAATCCTCCTAAAAGTTGAATTTTTCTTTTGATTTTCAATGTCTTACTTTTATTTCTTTTGTTTCTCTTCTTTTAATTTTCTCTTTTCAATTCTTTTATTTCAACCCACAAGTAGTAAAGCTCGCGCTCAGGGCTGAGAATCACAGTGACGCTGAAGCAAAATTTTAGATTTTTCACTTAACTAGACTTCACAAAGGACCTACGATGACCTAAAGATTCTTAAATTATGTGAGAGATATAAGAATTCAAAATACCTCAGAATCAGACCAACCAACAATTTATCCCGTTCAAACCAAACATCCAGGTCACTTGACACTAACAAAAGACCCTCACCATCCACTCTGAAAACTTGATTAGAATTTAATGAAGAAATGCATAGAACAACTCCAAGCAATAAAAATGGTTGTTTTGCACATGAACATGCCCATCTAAAAGCAGACAGACCCCAAACAAAGTAGCAACAACGAAAGCAAACAGAAAGCAAAGCACCTAAACTACCCAAAGCAGGAAAGCGAAAGCAAATGAAAGGGAAACTAACCCAAAGAAAACCTAACCTACAACAAACCAACTACTCTAATGAAAGTAGGAAAGGGAGACCATATACACGAGCCTGAGGTATGTACAGGAAACCTACACTACTCAAAACAAACTATGTACAAAGATATTTACAAAGCACTATGTTCAGGCAAGGAAAACTAACGTTAACGCTCGTTGGACCTCGTAATGCATGCACAAACAGACATGTGATCATCACAGTTCTAAGCCATGCAAATTTATCCTTGTACTTAGAAAAATGAAGTTCAACATTGCAACATTCAAATTCAATCACATAATCAAGAAAATCAGCAATTGAGGTGATTTATTAAACCCATGGTCGATCCATAAACACATTTGTCTCCCCTCGTTCCCATAATAAAAATGATAAACACAACTACAAGTATTCATAGGAGCAAGGAAAGATAGAACCTGGATGTCACTATGTAGATGTGGCAGCGTTTGACAGTCAAGAGTGAGCACTACATCGTTGGTTGTTGCATCAACAACCTCTAGTGGAGGCACCAAATTGTGCATCATTTCTAATCTTGGGATTGCATGGGTTCAAGAGAATAGGGCAACAAAGACCTCTTCCAAGCTACCAGTGGGACCCACAGCCTCCGTTGGTTGTTCTTTAAGGAGATACACTTCATCTCGTTGTTTCTATGTCATTTCGATATCTTCTTGACTGGTGTCTTCAAAAGGTAACACGCTATCCCATCTCCCTCACTAGGTGTTGACCTTATTTTTATGATGTTCAATGTCATGAGAACATGACATGCACAAATCTATCCTATTGCAGCCTTCTGAATGTGAAGGAGGGTCAACAATGATCAAGGCAAAAATACTCGTGGTTGCATCTTGCAATTGGTCAGGTCCATCATACTTGTTGCCAGGCATCAAAACACCCCCACCTTTGTCTTCTTCTCTTTGCAGTTGATGTATCTCATCATGTCGTCCACTCGTTTCCTCTTGTTCACTATCATTGTAGATGGAGAAGTAATTCCTCTCCAAATCTGGAAGCTCCAACACTTTGATGTCTAGAGGTTTAGGTAACGGGTCTTCATCACCCCCGTCTTCTAAAATGTACTCATTCTCAGTATTGGTATATCTCTGGAGTGTAGCTCCCAATGGAAAAAAGTCATCAATGGATGGCACCTCATCAAGGGGGCCAAGATTTACTATGTGATTTCCCTCTAAGGATTCCCCATAAATCCTGTCATCCATTGCGTACAAATGCTCTACAAGGGGGACAGGTTCTAGACTACTAATGGGCAACTCTCCTACTTGGTTTGCTTCATCATTTAGAGACCTAGGATTGTGTCACTATCCTTCTTCCTTTGTTGTTCCTGTTATCACCTGAAGTTGCACCCTTGTTGAACCTGATGTTCAACACCTCAGTGTAACATGGGAAGACCTCTAAAGCTGTGGGTCACTTGTAGACAGAGGTCAACCTCCGGAGAAGGCCGACTTCCTTTGGTGTCACCTAAGCTACTGATATGGGAAGGAAAAGGGAGAAGGAATGCATAAAATAAAGCTAAATTCTAAGGTGATGCACCAAAATGACAAGAACAATGAGATACTCAATTTACACTTGAATACTAACGATGAACATAAGATTACACATCAAATTCTGTAAGCCTTGCACTAACATTTCACAAACAGGTTCAATTCACACACTTTTTCCAGAGAGGAAAGAAAGATTTTCACATACTAGAATCCCTGTGTGACTAGGTAACACAATTTGTAAATTGTATAATGATACTTTTGCAAAGGAAGGCATGAAACACAAGATAAAGTTATGAAGGAATAAAAGAAATTCACAAAAATAACTTGATCATGAACCTGAAATGCACAACACTCTGCAAGAACAAGATGGAAATCTGAACATCAATAGTCACCAAGGCAAACTTTATACATCATGCTCCAAAATGAGTTACAGAATTTTGCTAATCTGAGCGAGGACTGTAGAAGTCACAGACTTCAGAAAAGCATTCGCTGAACTGTTTTACAAGAAGGAAAAAAGCCTTATATACAAGAGTGAGGTTGGCCCCTCAAGGCTTACAAAAATATCTCCCCCGGGGATAAATCTCCCTCCGATCTTTTGATGAAAATTAATGTTGCACCCTGTGTGTCCATGTCGGTGAAGAGTCATCCCCGGAGAGGCCTTCAGATCTTTCACAGCTACCGCATTCATTTATGATCCTTGTGTCCTCCTTGAACCTCTTCGGCCGAGCGCTTTGAATGCTCCTGAGCTCATAACAGATACACATTGTTTTTCATTCCGTTGACATTCTTCATCTTGGTTAGACTGCCACAGCCCGCCTTCAAATCTTCTTGATTGGTCGGGTGTACTCCACGCGGATTCTTCGGGCGATCAAAAGCTCGTTCAGTCAAAATCGCATCTCGGCGAGACACTGGAAGTGTCTCACCGATGCGATTATGTCCATCTGAAGCTTTCGGCATAACATGACACTATCAATGAGAGTTCTTAGCGAGCCCAAAAGTCATGCTGATATCGCCTTTATTATCGCCCAGAATATTGGCAAGACATATCCCTTTCGGCAAGATGTTAGGATGAGCCCCTTAGAGTCACACAAAAATCTCTTCATTACTGAGACCTTCACCCTTCGGTAAGACCCTTTGGCAAGCAGCCCCATTTCCTCCGAGCTCCTATCATTCGTTCGATGAGACTCCCCGTTGGTTGGTGAGAGATCTTATCAATCTCTCCTTTTTCTCCCCAAGCTCACTTGACCCGGTCACCAAGACATTCCCGGGTTGCCGAGACTTCTTAGCAAGCTCAAAATGTTACACCGAAGGCTCCCCTTACTTCGTTGAGATTACTCCTTGGCGAGCTTCTTTATGTCGGTGAGACTTCCTTTCTTCACCCAAACCTCACACTGAGGTCTTCTCTTTCGCCGAGTTCATTTCGATATCTCCCTGAGCTCCTCTTCATTCTGCAAGACACCTGAGTGTCGGTGAGATGTTTTACCGAAAGCAAGAGGCTACCTCGAGACCCTTCATCTTCTGTCGGCGAGACATCTTTGATGTCACCCCGAATGCATTCCATTCCACCGAGCTCTAACCGTCGGCAAGACATTACGCCGACTTAACCTTCCTTGGGCGAGAACCCTGGCCTTCGGCAGGACATCACTTGGTCGCCGGGACCTCATGGTGATGGCTTCAACTCTTGGTGAGACCCTTTGTTGCCGGCGAGACATTGGCCTGTCAGCCAAACCTCTCGCCGGGCTCCTTATCTCTCGGCTATGAGCTACTTTCTCTTCGGTCGGGGAGACATCGCCATGTCGGTGAGACCTCAGGGCGAAAACACAATGCTATACCGAAGTCAATCCACTTCGGCAAGACTTCAAAGAGTCATTAGGACCTCATGGCGAAAGCCTCAATCTCTCGGCGATCTCCTTTTCTGTCGGGGAGACATCTTTATATCAACAAGACCTTTTACCGATGTCAAACTTTCTCGGTGAGGTCCTTTTGTTGTTGGTGAGACTCCTGTCGAAGGCAAAACACATATCAAAATCCCCTTTATTTTTCGGTGAGACCACCTCTGTTCACCGAGACATCACAGCGAATCCTCCCTCCTTCGCCAAAACCATTATCTCTTGCCAAGGCTTCCCTGTCTGTCGGCAAGACCCTTGAGTGTCGATGGGAGATCTTACCGAAATGATCATCCTATGCCGAAAGCACTCAGTTTTGGTGTGACTCTCCCTCATCGGTAGGACTTCATGGTGGGACCATCTTGCTCTCGGCGATGAGTTTACTTTTTGGTCAGTGAGACATCATGCGGTCGCTGAGACTTCATAGCAAACTCTTCCTGTCTGCCTGAGCTCACTTCATTTCGCTGAGACCTCATCAAGTCAGGAAGACATTACCCCGACGGCTGGAAACCATACTGATGTCAAATATGTCAGGGAGACCTCCTTCATTTGGCGAGACATTCTGGTGAAGGCACCAACCTTTGCTGAGAGCCCATCCTTTCGGGAAGACATCTTGCCGAAGGAAAAACTTCAAGCCGAGAGCTCCCCGGTGAACTACCGTCGGTGTGACCTCTTGCATTCAGCCAAACCTTTTGCCGAAGATGCCTCCCTTCACCGAGACTCACCCCTCTTTTTAGGGAGACACGACCATATCAGTAAGACCATTTTCAAGGGCACAACCCTATACCGAATGTGTCATCCCCTCTGAAAGACACTAGTTATTGGGGAGACTCTTGCCGAACCTCATTACTGTCACCAAGATGCTGTTGCTTTTGGTGAGACTTCACTCTGACACCGGCTGCTTTGACGAGACTACCAACGGTCGTCGAGACATCACAACAAATGTGAAACCTTCTCCCCAATGGCAGCCCTCTGAATAACTGTCGGTGTGACTTCCTTTCAGTGGAGAGATACATAAAAACTCCTGGCGACCCGAATGTCCTGGCGACCGGTGTATTCAAACACAAAGAACACACTACCAGTCGGCAAGACAACAGGAAGGTCTTGTTGACTTTCCTCTCTGATGAGTTTATGCCAAATCTGACTGAGTGATACTTCCAATAGACCTCCCTTGTGAAATATCCTCAGGTGCATGATTAAACTCTTGATTGAAATGTCCCATTTGGCCTTCAAGAACACCTGAAACATAGATTGCCTTGCCCAATTGAGCCCGTAGGTGAAAATTGGGTAACAGTTCCAACATTCTCATGAGGACGACCTTTAGCTGAGTTATCACTTGGTTCTGGCTCTTGATCCTCTAATTCAATCCTTGAAGCGACTACAGGAGGTAGTGCACTTGGCTACCCCACTTTTTCTCTAACTTGTATAACAACCTCTTGACATAGTTCACACATGAAATCTGAATGTGTCGAATCATGGAGTCTCAACCAACTTGGCAATAGCAGCACCTCCAAATCCACTTGATATCTCAGCTCAAACCAATCCCTTGTAAGCCTTGAGACAAGCTCGTTGTATCTTTCCACTATCAAGTCTTCATCGTCAGTTGGGAAGGAAGTCTGATGGTAAACAGTCATGACCTGTGGTTCTTCTCACTCCTCTAAATCTTCATTTTCAGATGATTGATCACTGTCATTTATGAAGGAGAGGTCTTCTAATCTTATTTCACTTAAGCTTTGATCATTATTTTTTGTTTTCCCAACTCTTTCAGCCTCTTCTTCTTTCTGTTCTTCAACATCTTCTTTGGTTGTCCCAGCATGTATTGCTATAGATTCTTTTGATTCATTTTGCATGCATAGCCTTTCAACTGCTGATGGTTCCTCTCCTTGGTGAAGGACTGCCCCTTTCCTATGGAAAAAAGGCCTTCTACTTCCTTTCTAAGTGAACATCTATCAAGACTCCTTGCTTCCCCAAGGAACTCAACTCCTTCCTTTTGACTTCCAGCCTCAGCGTTGGCTGTAGCAACAATTACTTGTGTCAAATTTCTTGGTTCAACTTGCATGTGTTGTCCTCCAAATGTTGATAGCTCTCCTGCCTCATGGGATGACTCTCCTTCATTGAGAGTTGGTTGTTCCGATTTGTTCAAACTACCCTTGACCTGAGTGATGATGTTTATACATGATGGACAAGTGAATTCTGAATGGAGTGCATTATGAAATCTGTACCAACTAGACATCAATACCTCTTCCATCATTGGCCCATCCTTGTTGCTCAAGTGTTCTTAGATCAACTCTTTGAATGCCTTGGTTGTCATGCTAACCAATTCTTCCTCTGGGTCTAGCGGAGCTAAGGGTTGGTATATTTCCCAAAAGGGAATTTCTCCTTGCAAGACTCTTTCAATTCTGTCCAAGAATGTTAGACATCCCAATTCATTGTGTCTGCGAGTGCCATAGATCCTGCATTTGTTTGCCAATGCAAATTGCTGCAATGGTCTCCTCAATCTCCTATTCAAATTTGCATATAGCTGAGTGATGTTGAGTTGCAAATGCTATTCCATCTTAGCTCAACTCTTGTTCTTGTTTTCCTTATCTTCAAACTTTCTGATTTTAAAATTCCAGCATGTAATGTGATATTCTCTATCTCAGATTTGACTTGAGAATGCTTTCAACTTCCAACTTTCAGCTTTGCAGCCTCAAGCTCAACCATGCCCTCCTTTTAGCACCAGTTTTGTTGATGGGTGTTTTTGCACCTCCTCAACACAGGCAGCGCACAAGTGCACTACCTCTCTTGAAAGGTAGAAATCTACAAATGAGTTATAAATCACTACGCCAAGGTCTCTCAGGTGTCAGGTCATGACAATGCTTGAAATATCTTAGTTGGTTGATGTGTTTTGCTGGTAACACAGGGTCGACCTTTATGGTTTACAAAGCTTCGAAAGTTGAGTCTGCAAATGGAGTTTCAAAGTGTTGTAAATGAATGAACAGTGGCTTCCCACTCAAAACAACAAGCTAAAACTCACCAAGTTCATCTGATTTACCTTCATGGTGATGCTTGAGATCCTATTCTAACAAAAGACAAAGAAATAGCAAAAGAGGAAGGGTTGAGAAAGTTTTTCTAATCCTAAGCTATGAATGAACAGTAATCATGGAGGGTGCTATAGTAGATAGACTCCCACAAACTGAATTTTTCTTAACCAAGAAGGACCTACAACTACACAAGATTAGTGCAATCTTCTAAGGACTGCAGATTTTCAGATTATACATTCACCTCATGAACATACAATTGAACTAGGTTGCAACAAATAAGTGAGCTCATACTAGCTTTACAAAGTGATTCATCATCAACAAACCAAAAAAAATCATGAGCTGGAAATGCATCAAATACTGTAACAGCCAACACCATTAAAGTCATCCAAAAAAACTACAAGCTAAAACTAACTTGGAAGTAGAGCCATGCATACATAATGAAAAAAATCAAGAGAAACACTCATAAATCATGCAGTGTTTATCTCTATTGTTGTAGAATGCCTTTACACAAGCTCTCCAACCATTGAAAAATGAGGGGCAAGCCCCTATTTATAGTTTTGCAAAGCCCAAATGAATGGCTAGGATTAATTCACAATGTGCGGCCAAGATTCATTACAAGTTATGGTTTCACCTACCCCCAATATTTCTCAATTTTAAAATAGACTATTTTGTCTTCTTCCCTATTTTGTCTTGTAGCCTATTTTGTCATCTAGCGACTTTGGCACTATAGCAGTTTTGTCCTGTAGTGATTGCCTTCTTTGATGCAGCTAAAAACTTGTAGGAAGATGCCCCTTGTCTAATATGTTTGCTACATCCTTTGTTACAAATCAGTGTCCTCGAGGAGTGGGTGTGCTGCTCTTGATTTCGACGAACATCTCCTAAAAATCATCATCATTTGGTGGAAAATAAAATAGCTCCTTCTTGTTCCTTTGAAGGTCACCCTTTTCAGTTTTGTCATTGACTTCGTTGGCATGCATTTATATGTTGGTTAGTCCTTCATTGTTTACGCAGACATCCTTTTCCTCTTTTCCTCCAAGGGCTCTTGCGGGCTTCTTCGAAGGCCCCTCAATAGGTTCCATAAGTCCTGCACACAAAAGGTGCAGTAAATGCTTTCATACATAAATCAAGGCAAATTCTAGTCAAATCCTACAAACTTATCATTGTTAGATCCATCCATGCATCATTAAAAGATCATAATATTCATCATTTTTCCACATTTGGAGCTCATTTGGATCATAAATGCGAGCCCAAGGGTTCAGACGGATAACGCACTATGGACGATGAATGGAGGGAAGACGGTAGACAACAGACGACGGGACGAATGATGGATGATGGACAATGGACGAGGAACAAACAGTAGACGATGAACGATGATGGAGAGACAACAACCCGCAAGGAAGTTCGTGCGAACGGTGACAGAGGGACGACAACCCACAAGGAAGTTCCCACGGACGGTGACAGAGGGATGATGACCCACAAGGAAGTTCCTATGGATGGTGATGAAGGGACGACGTCCTGCAAGGAAGTTCCCGCAAACGGCGATGGAGGGACGGTGACCCACAAGGAAGTTCTTGCATATGGTGATGAAGGGACGACGACCTGCAAGGAAGTTCCCGCAACTTCACAAAACTTAGTAAATTTGAGAATTTTCAATTTTAGCACGTGGGAAAAGGGGTAAAAAGAGTTCCACGACATTTCCTTAAGATTTGAGTCATTTTGAAAAATGTAGAAATATGCAATGTGGAAGTCGGAGGGTCTGCCGTGCTTTTGTAACGACAATGAGCACATGACGACCCACGCATAGCGACTCGCAATGAAATTTCTGCAATGTCTAAACACATGGAAAATTTGATCCAAACCCCTTTAGGCATGTGAAGACACTCACTTTATGGACCCTAGATGATGAAAACTTGAATTTTGCACCCCTTTTTGGAAATGCAGAGATTTGGAAGGGGGAAGCCAGAGGGTCTGCCACCCTTTTGAAAATGGTAATGAGCACACGACAATGCACACATAGCGGCTTGCAAAGAAAGTTCCAAAACGACAATGGAGGGACGACGACTTGGAAGGAAAGTTTTGAAATGGCAACGGAGGGACGACGACCCGCAATAAATTTTCTACAACTTCCTGAAACTTAAAAAAACCTTGGTAGTTCACTTAGGCATCATAGAAACATCCCAAATCCATAGGCAACTTGTCCCCAAAGTTAAAAAATGAAGGAAAAAGTGAATCAAGTGAGTAGGGACCAAGTTAATAGGAATAAGGAAAAAGGCAGAAAAAGGAAGGGGGACTTTGTTTCTCTCTTAGATTCGAATGCCCCAGGTAAAATGAAGGGCAGAGAGCAACGTTTATAGGCAAATTTCCATTAATGGCATGCATTGATTTCTTGGTATAGCGGACCCAAGTTAGGGGAGATGTGGAAACCCACAGTCATTTGGATGCTTGGTCAAGGCTTGGACGAAGAAACTAAGTGTGGATCCCACCATGCGAGTGGAAGTTGGGCATTAGTTGCTACTCAGCAATAAAACATGAGCGGTGACCCACATGAGGCAACTCGCAATTGTGGGTCTTCGAGGCTTGGAGGACGTCGGGGCAATGGGCGAAGGGAAACCTGTAGGGGCATTTCCGCGAAAGAAAAAGACTTAGTGAAAATCAGATGGGTGAATCTAGTTAAGGGGAATTTTATCATTCTAAGGCATGTGACCCACTTGGACTCTAAAACAGGGGCACACAAAGCGAGGCGAGAGCAAAAATGACCCAACAAGAGTAGGAACGAGGCAGAGGGAGCAAAAAAGAGGGGGTTCCTGCCTATGGCGGGGCGTGTGTGCAAAACATGCACAACAATAACTTGTCCTTTAATGTAGTAATCTCTATAATATCCTCCTCAATTTCTTCATTCTTCTTATTGATTTCTTCCTATAGCTTGAGTTTTTCTTTCTTCCACTCTTCCTCTTTCTTCTGCATTTCTTTCCATAAGTCTAGTGCTATTGATGCCCAAGAAAAAGTTGGAGGTTTATGCTTTCCTAATAGGATCTTCCCTTGCACTCATTCTTGATGTTCATCTTTCTCTTCTAGGACTGGTTCTTGATGTTCCATTTGCTTGGTTTGCACTAGTTCTTAGTTTTCAACTTGCTTTGCAACAACAACAAGTTCTTCCAACCCTATGTTTGTTTGCTCCTCAGGAGTTTCTTCCACTTCTATATTTACCTGCTCCTTAGGAGCTTTTGTCCCCTTCGTAGGTGTCCCTCTGAGTCTAGGGCTCCTTTTTGGAAGCACACCAGTAGAAGACTCGGTTAGTTTTAATTTCTTGTGAGGGATTTTATTTTTCTCAATGGCTGCAGGATGACAAGTGTCTTCAGTTTTTTGCTTCCTAGGGCTAGATTTTACTTTTCCTAGTTTTTGCTTCTTAGCCTTCCCTTTGCTAATTTCCATTTTTCTCATTTTTGCTTCCTCCTTTTGATTGGAAGCCCTAGTGCGAACATGAGTTTTAGGGGAAATATCAACATTGGGGTCTGAAGATGAGCTTTCTTCATCCGTATGCTCCGATTTATAGGAACCTATTTCTATTACAGGTTCTACTGCAGGAGGGTTTGTGCTATGCTTTGCCCTAGAAGTTGATGCTCCAGGAGTGATTTTAATAACCCCCTCATCCCCACTAACCCTATGAGTTAGGGATTGACCTCTAGGACCCACATTTTCTAATATGAATTTATCAATGTTCAAAAATTCATCCCATGACATACTGGACACTTCTTGCAAAGATTTTTCTAACAACAATTTAATCAAACAATGATGGGAAATAAAATTTTCCCTACCTTTTTGTGTCTCAGCAGCCATGATTGCAAGAAGAGTGTACATGACATTTGGCACATTCATCCTCCTGCCATGTCTCATGTGATTCAGAAGCTTGAAATGTACAGAATGAAGATAGGATTGGCGACCCACACAGGTAATATACTTGATAATGTGGACAACAACTTGTTTCCATTTTTCTGGCAAACAAGTTCTCCTTGTTCCTTGCTTGTCTACAACGAGTGGAGGATCACTAGGCTCAGTGAATTCTGCCCTAGCTGATCTAGCATCCCTAGAAGCAGGGTAGGATTCTCCTTCAGCAGGAAAACCTGTTACTTCAACAATCCTCTCTTCAGTGGCTATAACTTCTAGTCCTTTCACCATTGCCTTACCATCAGAAAGTGTTTGTGCAAATTCCAAGGCAATGTCGTCATTGAAACTATCTAGTTTCATAAAGTAATCTAGCCATCCACAATTTCTGAATTCAGCTAGAGAGAGTGCATCTTGTAGGATTACCTGGTGAACTATAGGTTCATTTCTGATCAACTGACATCCCATTGCTTCTACTCACACTCTGGAAAACACCTCTGTAAGGAATTCTTTCCTGCAATCCCTCTTTTGAAAACCCAATTTCTGCTTCCTACAACTCCTCACTAGTACTAATGCCAATATCATATGACTTTTCAATTTACCTTTTTAGTGGCATTATGATTTCAACTAAGGCAGGAAAGAAGACATAAAGGAGGGGTATCATCAAAGAAAATGGCGGCGACTTAGTGTCATATCATGCATGTAGGACGTCACTTGAACTATATCATTTCAAATTTCAAATTTGTTGCCATGTCGGCGCATGAAATGTGATTAATGACATGTATGACACATGGGTTCACACTCCCCCCAACCTAAATAAAAGCATGTTTCCGCATAGGCTGGGATGTAATTATGATGTAACAGAGCATAGTAATAGGAATTTCTATGTGAAATATCAATAATAAAGTACAGTAATTAAATAAATGCATGTAAGGTAATTAAGATACATTAAGTTTTTTTGTATGTACCTGAAAATATGGAGTGTCATTTACAAAAAAAATGTGTAAGGAAGTACCCATCACTAGAAAATTATGGTTGAGCTTATTAAATGAAGTGATGATGGAGTGAAGTGATGGTGGAATGATGGTGAAGTGGTGGTGGAGTGATGGAAGAGAGAGAAGGGATGGAGATGAATGGGTGGGTAGATTTATTGATGGAGAAATTAATTCCCACAAAAAGTGGAAATCTTTATTATGATTGCATGTGTACCTTTGACTAGTCAGAAGGATGGACTCTAGGTCCACTTCCTTCGGCTGCAGGAACTTTAGAGTTTTGGTATTCAATAAATTGCCACATGAACTCTTGTTTTGAGGCCGGTTTATGGTATAGCCTGAGGCAATGACCATTGACCGGGAGCTTGAACTTGATAGGATCAATTTATGTAAGCTGAACAACACCATTGGAGAAGACCTCTGCAACCTCATATGGTCCCAACCACCTAGTTTGTAGTTTTCCTACGTTGTCCTTATACCTGGAATCATAAAGAAGTGTCCAGTCACCTAGACGAAACTTCTTTTCTTTGATGTATTTATCATGCCATCTAACTCTCTAGTCCTGCACCATCTCAACATGGTGGAGAGTTGATTCCCTCATCTCATCTAAGGCATTTAGTTACATATTCCTATCCTTCTAGGCCTCAAATATATCTATCCCAAGGTCTAGTGCTATTCTAAGAGTTTTGTGTTGAAACTCTATAGGCATCATTACTATCTTTCCATTCAATAGTTCAAAAGGACTAAAACCAGTAGTGGTTTTCCAAGTGGTTCTATAGGCCTAGACAACTTCTGGCAACCTATTTGCCCAATCTTTTATGTGGATTGCTATTGTTTAAGTCAGAATAGATTATATTTCCCTATTTGTTACCTCAAACTGGCCATTGGCTTGAGGGTGATAGGGCACGTAGATTTCCTATGCCTGACATTATACTCATTCACCAATGTTGTGACAAGAGTGGATGTGAACTGAGCCCCTTGATCTATGACTATCTCTTTAGGAACTCCATAGCGTGTGAAGATTTCTTCATAGAGGAATTCTATAACTTTATTGTCCCTAGCATGCTTCATTGCTTTGACCTCAACCCACTTAGTCACATAATCAATACAAACCAAGGTGTAAGATTTGTCATTTGATGGTGGATCAATTGGACCCACAAAATCAAGTCCCCATTTGTCAAATGGTGTGATAGCTACTTGAGGGTATAGAGGCATCTCATTTGATTTACTTGTTTAGCCCATCCTTTGACATCTATCACACTTCCTAGTGTACTTTCCTGCATCCTTATGAAGTGTAGGCCAGTAATACCCTATATTGAGAATCTTCACGACAATTCTCTTAGCTACAAAGTGCCCCCCACATGGTTCATTATGGCATGCATGTAGTATATCATAGGTTTCATCCTCTCTTACACATCTTCTCATCACATGATCTAGTCCAGTATAGAATAAACAGCCTGTAATCCATGAGAATGGAAAAAATTTCTTAATAAGAACCCTTCGCTCTTTTGGAGAGAAATGAGGGGGAACTCTCCCTGTAACCAGATAATTGGCTATATCTACATACCAAGGCGTGTCCACATTGATGGAGAACAAATTTTCATCAGGAAAGGAGTCATCAATGACTTGAGTGTCCTCTAATGTAGTCAGTTTGGAGAGAAAAACTTCCACAACATTTGCTTTACCTGGCTTGTCTATAATGGTGATGTCAAACTCCTGCATTAACAACAACCACCTGGCTAACCTTCTTGAAATCAATGGCTTATTCATAAGGCATCTGATGGATTTATGGTATGTATGGACAAAGATCTGATATCCTGTGATATAATGCTCGAGCTTGTTGAGAGCATAAATGACTGCCAACATCTCCTTCTCTGTCACTTTGTAGTTAAACTTAGCTCCTTGTAGGTTCTTGGTGACAAAGTAGATTGCATTCTCTATTGCTCCATATTTTTGTCCCAAGATAGCCCCTATAGCATAATCAGATGCATCTGTGTGAATATGGAAAGGGAGTCCCCAATTAGGGCCTTTGAGCACACGAGCATGTGTTAATGTTGCTTTTAAATTAGAGAATGCTTTATCGCAATCCTCTGTCCACTAGAATTCAACATCTTTAGTTAAAAGATTATAAAGTGGTGCTACCATTTTACTGAAATCTTTTATGAAGCGCCTATAGTATCTTGCATGTTCCAGGAAACTTCTAACATATTTTTGCTTGACAGGAATAGAAAGATTGGTAATTACTTCAATCTTGGCTAGATCCACTTGAATTACTTTCTGAGAGATATAATGGCCAAGGACTACTCATTCCTGCATCATCATAAAGTGTTTCTCATTGTTCAAGGATAAATTATGGTCCTCACATCTCTGTAAAACCTTTCTTAGGTTTTCCAATGCTTCTGCAAAATCAATACCATAAGTAGTAAAATCATCCATGTAGATCTCCATACAATCATGTGAAACATCTGAGAATATACTAATAACTGCTCTTTGAAAGGTTGCAGGTGCATTACATAGACCAAATGGGAGTACTGAGTAGGCATAAGTCCCCAAAGGACAGGTGAAAGTTGTCTTCTCTTGATCTTCAGGTGCAATTTGTATATGATTATAACCACTGAATCCATCTAGGAAGGAAAAATACTACTTTCTTGCAAGTGAATCCAATACTTGGTCTATAAAAGGAAGGGGAAAGTGATCCTTTTTGGTGGTAGAGTTTAATTATCTATAATCAACACAAACTCTCCATTTCCCTCCCTTTTTTAGGCACAATTACCAAAGGGGGCACCCATTGGCTGTTTGAGATAGGGTAGATAAATCCTGCATCTAATAACTTCTATAGTTCCCCTTTCACAATCTCCCTCAATGCAGGGTTGATCCTCCTTTGTGGTTGCATTACTGGTATGCAGTCATCTCTAATGTAGATCCTGTGAGTATAGAGTTTTGGATCTAATCCTTTCATGTCATGGTAATCCCATGCAAATGCATGCTAATGCAACTTCAACAGGTTTTTCAGGGACAACTACTACTCTTGAATCAACTTGTTAATATTTAAATGTTTTCCCTCTGAAACTTGTACTTGTGTGGTCAACTTAATCATGGTTGTTTCACTAATACTTGGCATTTTTAGTTCACGCGGTAACAATGTATGAAGCATATCTGTTGTTGCAGGAAATTCAGGTGTAGGAGGAGCAGGCAGAAGTGTTTGCAATGGACAGGTAGAATTGGATGATTCTTCATGCACTTCACAATGGTTCTGAATTATATGGGATAATATTTCATCTTCTTCCTGAAGTTACATAAAAGGGCTTTTGTCTATCATCAGGAGTTATGCCACTAAATTGACCTCCTCAGCCTCTTCTCCAACATGTGGCCATATGGGGTTGTCCATATCATGGGATGGTTGAGCAGGAGGATAGAGGACAAGCTTTCCAGTGCTTCTCCCATCAGAAATAGTCATGTCCCCTAACCAGAATCCAATGGAAGCATCTGCTATAGCTAACCATGGCCTACCTAGAATAATGGGATACCCTCCTAATGTAGCTTTATGGGAAAGGATCATGAAATCCGCTGGATATTCCTAAGAGTCTAGAGTAACAATGATTTCTTCTACTATACCATCTGGTTTGATAGTGGAATTGTCAGTAAGTTGCAAAGTAGTAGGAGTATGTCTCATATTTGCAACATTCAGTTGTTGCAGGATATCTTTAGTCATCACATTGATAGCTGCTCCCAAGTCTATTAGAGCATTCTTTACTTGGATTCCATTTACAATGACTCTAACTACAGGACTACTTGGGTCAGTATATTTAGATACAATGACTTTCCCAAGCATGATATCTACCAACTGCCCCACCACATGAATGGTAGTGGGGTCCTTCTTTTTCCTCCCTGGCTTTTTGAGACATGCTTCCTTAATTGCCTTGCTATATACAAGGACATCTTTTATGGCTTGTGATGGAGCTCCCCAAAAATTTGCAATTTTTGGATAGCACATGGAATTAATCAACATATAAAGCCCTTGTCCCCATGGTTTGGATTGGGTTTTGGCTTAGAAAACCCTTTGTTCTTCTAATTTCATGTTGACTTGCCCTACCTGTTTCCACTTTTCCAAGTTGTCACTCGAGCCATCATATGCGTTCGGCCACCAACCCCTTTGGTTTAGAGCATCAGTCATCTAGTTTGTCGCCCACTTTAATGTTTCTCCTAATGTTGGGCCAATAAATATTTTCCTAAATGACTTGAGCTTAAGTCATTCATCCTTGAGGGTTAAACCATCATTGGCCTAACAGGGGCACCTTCTTTAATGCTAACCTTTCCATATATGTAGGTTTATGGATATGTGATCGTGAGAAATAATCCTGGCCGTACCCCGCCAGCTCGCGGATGTTAAATGCGGCTGGTTACGCTATGCGAGGATTGCGAGATGAGGACGCTTGTCCTTATATGGATGTGGGGCCCAGTCTCCACTGTCAGGCTTACCACTCATGGTTCCATTTGAACTGATGGTGAAGATTATGCACATGGAATAATCTCTGCCTTTCCTTGCTAGCTCATGGAGAAAAGATGAACGCTCATTAAAGGCTGCGAGAGCGACAAGATCTTGACATGTGGATTAATCTACCAGTTAGTGAAATGCGTGAGACCTACCGATGGGTAAGGTGTCATATGATTTGGATGAATGCTATTGGCCGAAGATGAATGAGCAAAGAACTATTGAAATTCAAACTCAATCAGCTCAATGTGAGTCATTTGATCTACCATCTCATCAAAGGATCGATGGTTGACATTCGAAATCAATAGACATGCATGTGATAGCCATTTGGTTTTGCAACCAGCAAGCATTAATGGTATGCTCTTTATGGGAGTGATCAAATTGATCTTTGTGTGTGTGGAGACTTAATTGTCAGTAATCATGAAGCATAATATGAAGATTTCCATGCACTTGGGAGATAAACGGTGATAATATGCATGCCAATGAATTGCTAACATTTCACGCGTGTATTTTCTTTAGGCATTGATGGTTGTAATCATCACATCGCTCAATAAATACAGGAGGAATGACTGCTAGTTTCATCATTTGTATTTAGAAATTAGTAATTTTTTTAATTTTTTGAATTTGAGTTGAGTGAATAGTGTTTGATTGCAAGCTTGAGAAGCGGCCAGGCATCAAAATGAGTAAGTCTACTACTGTTAAAGTCCCAATTAGGAGGTTGCCAAGGTTCAGTGCGAAGAAAGAGCAGGATAGGGTCGATGAGCAAGAATGAAACATCCCTAAACATGCTCCGATTATAGAGGAGAAGGTTCCTATCGACAAAACTTCACTTGTCCTTGTCAAGTGTAGTAGGAGGCTATTGCACCAAAGTGTTGCCACTGGGAAGATACGAGGAAAGGGAAAAGAGCTTGTCCTGTTCACATCTAGAGTTTCTAGGAGAGTAAGGTATGGATGCGGTTCATATGGGAAACAAAATTCTCCAATTGCAATCATAGATAGTTCTTTGAAGAGTGCTACAGAGACGAAATCGAGCTACCAACAATATCTCATGATGCAAACTCCAATTGTTGCCCCGGGAATGAAGGTGCTGTCAATCATGCCAATATTTTTGTGAACTTCGAGTGGTCATGATGGCTCTCTGCCAGGAAAGGACAAGAACCAGGAAGGAGATGAAGTTTCCTCTCCTGCTGTTGCCACAACGCAAAGCGGGTGCATATACCATGGCTCCAGTGCTGGTGTTGGTTTTGTGTAATGGATTTGCTTTCCGAGTTGTTGAATTTTGTTATGAAGATGAAATTATGTGCTGGTTGTTCTTGCATTTTGGCGTTGGTGAGTTTTATGCTGAACATGGACAATTGAAGTTGGCTTTTGTGATGACTATGCTAACCGCGGATGTGGGTTGATGGGTTATTCCAATGGTTAAGGGATACTTTTGGCGGTATTAGAAAATTTTGATGGTCACACATTTTGTCTCCCCTTTTGGGAAAATGATTGTAGGTAGTGTTCTGGGGGGAATTTTGAAATGAAATACAAATTATTGTGAAATGATACATCTGAATTGTAACTGAATTTTGAGCTAGAAGCTTGTTTGCTCCTTGTGCTATAAAAGGAATTCATGGCTCATTTGTAGTGGTTCTGATCTTAAGTTTCGAGTTGGGTATATCTCTGGGTAGAAAACCGAGTATAGAAAGAAGTTAATGAATAGAGCAGATGACTTGTTTTGGCTCTGAGGCATATATATAGTGATCTTAAATGGTTTTATAGTAATGACTGATGTCAAAACAAATCTATAATTCTAATGCATGTACTCTCCTTTTGTAGGTCGTTGCAAGTTTTGAATGAAATATCAAGGATATCTTTGTTCATCTTCAAATATTTGTTTGAATGTGTGCCTCTGTTTCTGCTTTGATTCAAAGAATCAATTAAAATGCTTAAATAGAGCCATGAATTTACGATAATTTAAAAAGTGGTAAGCAGTCATGTTGTAGAAACTACGAGCTCCATGATGCAATGTATTGTGAGATTTGTCCATTATTATTAGAATTACATCATTTCTATATTACTGGTTGTTGTGTATGTTACTTTGATGCCCTATTTGACAAGACATTGGTCTATTTGTTAAATATTTACATAAGAAGTGTACTAATTGTCTGTCTAGTCACCGATTTGAAATTAGAATGCAAATTCATTTTAAAATTCATCTATCATGAGGCATGTGTGTGAAGTATTTTGAAATAACCCTTGGTTCCTAGTGAGTAGCTCATAGTTTGCTCAAAGATGAGCCAGTCTTTCAGTAATTCATGTATATTTTCTCCTCATAGGAATTGATCTATGAATTAATGTGTTCTATAACGTATGAACCAAGATGAACATAGTAGGAACACCTTCCTAGGTCCCATAGAGCCTGAAGTGTAGAGGATTTCAGTCTTTGACTGAATCTTGTTAGTTGGCCATTCATTTTAAGGGTCTTGAGTATAAGAGTTGGATACTCTTTAGAGATTCCTTAGGTGTATTGGAAAAAACACCAACAGAATGGTGACTTCATTGGGGAAACCTTTATTCTCCAAATGCAGATACAAAGTGCAGAGTCAAATGGTTATGTGAATCTGAATGTCTTGTTCAGATATTAACAAATTCTTAAACCTAGTAGACGATTTGAGTACAACAAAGATTGAAGGATCCAAACATGACCCCGCTGTGGAAGATAGCCCAAAATGTGTTCCATTTGTGAAGAAAGTTCATCTCATTTGAAGTTCAGTCCTATAAAAGGAGGTGGTGACTCTGATTCACAGAACCTAATAAAGCATACATCAAATGGTAAGATTTGTAGTTTTAAATACAAAGGAAAGTCAACCGCTGCAAAATACCAAGTACTCTCATAGAATTTGAAGAAATTAGAGCATATTATGGGTAAATCAGGATAAATATCCCATGCTCAAGATGTAAATGATTCCCTAATAGGTGAATTAGCACTAGATGAGGGAATATTAGTGATAATTTAACATACCTTTTGCGTATAAGCTGAATTTTGTGCATTATGATAAAAGGAGCATGTTATATCATTAGATCTTAGGCAACATTTATAGGGAATATACGTGCTAGAGGCTTAGGATCACAATTGCAAAAGGAATTGATGTAATATTGTATAATTGTACAGTAGATCTTAAATTCCTTTTCAAGAACTAAGGATGAGTTGTCAATTTATGCCATTTGGTGTAAATATTGATAAAAGCATGCACAGTGAACAATCCTTGTCCCACCAAGGCAATTTAAGTACTGATAGGTACATGGCCCTCAAATTTGAAAATATTTGTGGTTACCCAAATATTGTACCATCCAAGATCAGGGACAAAATACCAAAGTTTAGTGGTGAGAGGTCAGAATCAACAAGTAAGCATGTGCAATAATTTGTTGATTTAATGGGAGATTATGAGATAGATTTTGAAGATGTGGTTATGAAACTATTTGTTCAATCCCTGAAAGGAGACACAAGAGATTGGTTCTCTTTCTTGCCAATGTCTTATGTACATTATTGGAGTGAACTTAAGGCAATCTTCATGGAACAGTTTGGTGAAAGGATAAATCCAAGTGTTGCAAGGAAGAATTTCATGGAAATATCTAGGGATAAGGAAGAGTTGATCCTTGCTTTCAACCTTAGATTTGCAAAATTCATAAGAGAAATCCTTGAACACATGAGGCCAAATGATGAAAAATGTTTGGTTGTGTATCTAGGAGCATTTGATAGTAAGATGGGCTTCTTGTTGAGAGATAAAGAGCCTACTACCTTACAACAAGCCTACCAAGATGCTATGAATATTGAGAACAATTTGAAGTACTCAATCATGAGGGGACATGAGACTGCTAGTATGAATGGCTCTAATAGAATTCAAACTATTGAGCCAAAAAAATCAGGAAGTAAAATTATTTGTTAGGAAAAGTATCCCTTAGACGTAATATTTGCATTACTCCCACGAGATGCAGAACAAGAGCAAGCATCAACCTCATATCAACAAGGATTGGGAAGGGTTGACTTAGTATTCTCTACCAGAAAGTTGTATGAAATGAAAAGACATGTAAATGAATCACCATATGACTTATTTTCAGTATTCCTAGATGTTCTGATGAAGATACCAAAGAGTGTCAGACCTAATGACTTAATGTGCATTGATTTGTTTTGTGAAATCTACAAATCAGGATTAAGCAAATTGCTTGAGAATTTGAAGCCTCATAGTCTTGATCAGGTAGTGGATTGGATAAGCATTGTGGAAGACATTGAGCATAATTATATGCCACATGTTGTTTCTCGAAATGTGGGCAATAATTTCCATAGTGAGAATCAAAGGCTAAGGTTGACAGATCAGGAAGATGTATCAGAATGTGGACAGTTAGTCGATGACTATTGTCATTTCACAAGCAATCTAGATGTAGGCTCAAGCAGTAGTGATGAAGATGAAGAGACATAGTACATGAGGATAAGAAAATAGTACCTAATTGTCTTCCTTGGGATGTCATAGTCCATGAGAAAACACAAGAGGTATAGGGTGAAGCCTCACATGTTGATTTAATTAGGAATAATGATGCACAAATCAATGATGGAGATGCACCTGGTCTCAATTGTATGGCACAAATGAGGAATCAAAGAGATGATATTGAGCCTAGTCAATATTCTATTGAATATGATTCTTCTTATGAAATGGAGATGGAATCCTTTGCTTCAAGTAGGGGGTATGTTAATAGCCTTGAAGGGGTGCGTTTCCTAGGCAGTGAGCAATTCTCTTCATGTGAATAATTTTCTGAATGCGGATCAATTGTCATGAATGCAAATGAAGAAGAGGATATTGAAAGTGTTTCTCTCTACTCTTCAAGTGATTATAGTAATTGAGTGAATTGATGATCAAATAGATTGGGATCACTAACATTGAAGAGGAAGGGGTACATGTGAAAACTATGAAGGTGTGGAAAAATCCCTTATTTAATGAACCCTTGTTGTTGGGTGAGGTTACCAATGATGACCCCTACTAGTGTAGGAGCAATCCAATTTTTGTGGAAAATCTTGATGAGTCTCTTGTAGACACTACTTGTGGACATACTAGAATTGATGCAAGTCAAACAAGAAGGGGTGCCTGGATGGCATTGAGGTTTCTGATCTTTTCTTTAGAGATGGTAATGTTGAAGCATTGATACCCCATTCACATGGAGAATACAATGGTATAAATGTTGTTGAACAAGGTGGTGATGCACATAATGATAGTTCTGAAGTTGGGACTGTCATTTCCCATGATGATGATTGTAGATACAGTACTACTATTGATGAAAATCTTAAGCACAAGGAAGAGGCTATTCATTATGATGAAACATGGATTGATGAATACCTGCACATCCCTATAGCTTATGGTGATTGTGATAAGGTGGCCACCAAAGTAATATCTACACCTACAAAGGGAAATGAATCACATATTAATGAAGGAGAAGGCTTAGTTCTTGACCATAAGGAGAAACAATTTGAAGAATGCTCAAACCATATGGGCAGTGTAGAATCTTTTGATTGGTACAAAGAGATATTAGATGATATAAACAGTAGTGAATGTGCTAATGATCAGTGTGAGGTGGGTTTCAAGTGTTACTTTGTTGATGCCCTATATCTTCTTGATTTGATAATGTAAATGTTTCCATTAAGTGGGTATAACCTTGGTATTGAAGATAAATTAAATGCTGATTCATTTGAGCAAGAAAATGTAGACTCAGTCTTGGGTCTTGATTTCCAACTCATGCAAATTCCTGAATTTGAGTCTTTTTATTTTGGTATATTTGAGGATTGCATGTATAATGTGAATCAGAATAGCTACACCAACTTGCGACTAGAAATGTAGGAGGGGTATTCTGTTATAGCTTTCACCCTCTCTAGGTCGATAGTTATCCCTTCCTTAGAGATTTTAAAGAAAAATTTCCTTTAATATTTTTAGTTTTTGGCCCTTACTCTTTTTTGGCTTCAAGACGAATTTGCGCTCAATAAGTGAAGACTGCTCCTAAAGGCACGCAATGTGCCACGTGGTGGCTGCACGACCTTTTATATATCGTTTTCCTTTCGAGCACAGGTCGAGGTACATGTTAGCTTGGTGGGGATTTTCTTCAAAGCTATTCTCACAATTCCTAGATTTCCCACTTGCTTGACACGTCATCTATTTGCTTTGGGTAGTTTGTCTTTTTTGCGGAGTGATCTCTTTGGGAAGAGTTTGTCAGAATGTGGTGGGTGTCTTGCTTTCAGGGTGAAACCTTTGAGTCGGTGTCGTTGACCTCTATGGTTGATTGATCAAATTTTTCAAGGTTATGATTGAAATCCAATCATTCTCTGATAGCTATCTTTTCCAAATATCTAAAAGCCATTAATGAAGCAATTGGGACTTAATGAGCGAATATTGCTGCAATCTAATTGAGGTCTAGGATTGGATCGTGGGCTATCAGAACAAGGGATTTGGTAGTTTATGCTTCCAAAATGTTTGTGATGGTGCTCTCTTCTTCTGATTATAAATAGGGGTTGGCAACATGGGTTAAAGAGTTAGAAAAATTGCTTCGAAAGTCTGTTTGAAGGATATAGATCTAGTAGGGAGTTTCTTTTTCTTAGAAGTAGAGAGTATTATAGAATACTGTTATTCCCTAACATGCTATATTTTAAATCTAAACTATTATTGGATTGGCATTCAACATTTTTTTTCAAGTTCATCTATTATTGAAGTTTGATTTATTTGGGAGAAATCTTTGAAATTGTGCATGTTATGGTCTTTTTCAAGTTTCTTGTTTATATTTATTTCATGTGAAAAAAAATTGTGTTAAGTCTGCTTTGATATATCGTATAACTAATTTTCATGTTGTTTGCTGAATACTAGCTTTCAAAAACTAGATTATGTCTATTAGACTTTTCCATTTTTCGTAAAACGTTTGCTATTCTTCATACTATGCTGTAAAGGGAGAAGTTTTCTGTGAGTTTTAGGATATTTCTATTAATCTATAGAGCTTTCTTATGTCTGATTAGACCTTAATGGGTGCTTCCCACGAAAAGATTTGAATGACTACACTATGATTTCACTAAGCCTTTGTTGCTTGTTCTTTTCCCAACAATGAAGGGTTTGTGGCATTCATTGTCTATCATATTAGTAATAAGAAATAGTTTAAGGTTTGAAATGTTGTAAAAGCTTTGGTGCATCACCATTTTTATGTTTTATTCATATTTATTTCTACCTTTTCATCCAAAACACAAAGAAGAGACAACTTTCTATAAAAATCTTGGAGGCATTCAGTGAGGTGTAAATTGGTCCCCCACTCATTGAATTTCCTATAAGGATGTCAGAGAGGCACAAAATTTGATGATCAATAGTTCTTTTTCTGGCATGCTTGGTGGGACACAAAGTTTTTTCAAACGTTTGATTAGGAGTTAGAAATATTTCTTAAATTTGACTAAGAAAAGAGGCTAGAAATTTTATGCCCAGAATCCAAACAAGAGCATCTTCAGGAGGCTATTTCTAGTACTCCCAGTTACCTGCCTCAGTATCAAGGAGAAGAAGACTTACAGGTTCTATATCACCTATAAGAAGCAACCAAGTAAGAAGTGTTAGCCTGCAATCCAGAGCTTTATCTACTCCACCAAGAAGTCAAACTTTCCAAATCAGAATACCAATGTACCCTATCCATAGGAATCTATTTTCAATAGCTCATCTAGGTGCCCTCGCTCCTAGATTTTTTTTAACTTGGGATAGCGGTAGTCTGCTACAACCACCTATGCCCCTAGATGTATGGCCTGCCATACCCGCCAATGCTCTCAAGGCCATCCCAAAGTTTTTTGGGGAGGATTTCAAGACCCCTTCCAAACATCTCCAAGATATAGTGGAGATATGTAGATTACATAAAATCGCGGAGGAGAATGTTTCTCTAAGATTATTGGTTGCATCTTTCAAAGGAAAAGCCCAGGATTGGTATGGGTATTTGGCTTCCAGTTTTATCCACTCTTGGGATTAGCTCAGAGAGAAGTTGTTTGAGTGCTTCTTCGAAAAGGGAGATTGCTCCTCTTTACTGTAGTAACTAATCACCATCAAAAGGGCCCTACAAGAGGCCATAGGCGACTTCAACACCGGGCTTCACAAAACTTGGAAAAGAATTCCTATGACCGCTAGGCCTCTAACCACTATGGTGTTCATGTTTTACCTAAAGGATTTTAATTTGGATATCACAGTCATGGTGCAGTCTATGGGAGGAGATATTTTGTTCAATGTATACAATCTGGTTATACTCATAGAGAATAGTTTGATTGATGCCGGGAAGCTTCCACCACATCCATCGATGCCCATGTTCATGAAAATATTTGGTAGCTCCTAGGAAGAAGTAACTCTGAGCGCCTCTGCTTCACAAGAAATCACGTCGGCTATACCGCCATCCATGTATGTATACCCTAATGCACAACCAATCATGTCAAGCTCCTCTTCATTAGCAACAAATGTTAACAATATGAAAAATCTCATGCAGTCCTTTACGAATGAGCTAGTCCTCATTTGACGACAACAACCAGCACCTTCGAAGCCTTTTGTGTAGACCTATCAAGGAGGAAGGACATCTTACCAAAAAAACACATATCAAGGAGCCTTGAAACGAGGAAGTCAACAACTAGTGCCCGCAAAATAGATAGTCTTGATTACCATGCCTCTCTAGGCCATTAGGAACAACCCAAGTAAAGATTTAGTCCCAGGCCAGAACAACCTGGCGGAGGACGAGAACGTATGGTGCTTCCCTTATAATGATATTCATACTCCCCAAAATTTTTTGAGGGGAAATTTTCAACATAAGATAGCAGAGCAAAGAAGCTAGGGTGTTTTCTCAAGCGTAGAAGAATATCAATCTCTCAAAATGGAGAATGCCCGCTTTATAGCGCAAAATCAAGGAATGTCTCTAGAGTAGGCGCTGGAAGTCACTCCAGACCAAGCACTTTTCTCTTGGATGGAAGAAGAAGATGCAGTAATCACAAATGATGCTCTAACAACTAGTGCCCTGCAAGTACAGCTAGCCTACAACATAAGGTGCAAAAGAAGGCTCACTAGAGAGTACGTGCAACAAGTTCAACAACCACGTCAGCGACAACCACAAGAAAAGCAAGCTGCATAGGCCCGACCCATTCAACAGTCACAAGCTCCACTATTTCCAGTGAAGGAGATAAACATATCATCGAGCGCAGCCAAGTTAGATCAACCTCCCCTAAAGGTGAAAGAGATACCACCATTCAAACCCAAGGTCTCGCTAGTTGAAACACTCAACATGGTTGAGTAGTTGAAGAAGGTGTCTGCTAATGTATCTCTGTGGGATGTTATATCAATTTCAAAACAAAAGACGTTGCTCTAGGAAGCATTAAAGAAGGAAGAACAAACACCATGGATGGATGCAATTCCACCGTGCGATCAAGTTAAAGAAAAAGATCCTGCATTGGACCCCCAATCTTCGAGAGTCGTGACATGTGTGAACATTGTGGATAGTGCAAAGGTGAAAGAGGTAAGCAAGCCAAAGCCCACACCTTTCTTTTGAACACTTATTGTGGGAGATAAGATTCTACACAATAACATGATTGATTCGGGAGCTAGTACTATGGTCATGCCTAAATAAGTGGTCGATACCTTGAAACTCAAGTGCAAGCCTCTTGAAAGGGATCATGCAATTAGATGGTAATAAGGTTCTGATCGTTGGTCACATCAAGGATCTATATTTAACCCTCTTCTCATGTCCAACCCAAATGGTCACGCAAGAAGTAGTTGTGATAGACATCCCCCAGTGATTGGGATGTGCCTTTCAAGGGAATTTACAGTAAAGCTTGGTGGATATCTAGCACTTGATTGGTCTCATCTAATATTGCAGACCAAGCATGGGGCAAAGATAAAGATCTTGTCTAAATTATTGCACTCAGAACATATAGTGAACAATGTGGTTCTCTACTTTGAAGTAGCACATACCTCCTTCTCAAAAGGAGAGATGTATTGTGTAGAGATGTTAGAAGATGAGGAGGACACGAGTGAGTAAACCCTCAAAGAGGAGGTCCTCCTCAGCCAGTTTATTGAATCTGACCCATTCGAAAACTTCCATGCTACTAGATTGGGCACTTACATGATCTTTGACGATGACCAAGTCTTCCCAAAATTGGTAAAAGAACAAGAAGAGCCTAGTGGTCTGGGTGACAATAGTCTATGGACGTTATATTTTGATGGTGCCAAATGCAAAGTTCGGTTCTAGAGCAGGCATCTAATTAGTATCTTCGACCGGATTAGAGACCCTCAAAGATTTTTATTTCCAGTTCCCATGCTCAAATAATGATGTCGAGTATGAGGCCTTGGTCCATGGTTTCTTTCTCGCAGAATGGATGGGCATGAGAAGAGTACAAGCATTCAAAGATTTAGAGCTGGTTGTAAGCCAAGTCTATGGGTAGGTAGCTACCAAAAAGGTAAGAATGAAGTCTTATAGACATAGAGTATGGGATCTGATTGAGAGCTTTGAAGCTTTTAACATAGAGGTTATCCCACAGTCCCAAAATAATGTTATTGATCAGATGGATTCAATTGGTTCACAATTTGAGCCAATTTTTGACTTGGCGACAAAGAAAAATACAATGCAAGTCATCGTCCAACCATCAATTCCTAACAATGATCAAAACTGGTAGGTTTTTGAGGATGATATTCAGATTGTTTCCTTTTTATAGAAATCAGGAAAAGTGTTTGACCATGCACATTCCAAAGCAAGAGAAGCTATAAAAGGGAAAGTAATCCAATTAAAAGATAATAAGCTCCCTCGAGGTTTGATTTCTCTTGAGAATATTTTCAACTGCGAAGATGCCAGAAATAGAAAACAATGATTCACTGCTGATGAGAAAGACTATGAAGATCTCGATGTCAGAAACGATAGAAAGTTAAAAGTCAGAAGAGACGTTCAACAAAAGGATAAAGAGAGACTAAAAGGGCTATGTTCTAGATATGACGGGGTCATAGCTTGGACCTATGATGATCTTAGAGGATATGATCTAGGCATAATCCAACATACTATTGACTTGGATGAAGGCTCAAAGACTATCTGACAGAAAAAAGGTCAATCAATCCAAAATTCAAAGCATTGATGGCACAAGAGCTCACTAAATTAATCAAATTGAGGATCATATACCCGATCAGACATTCCACCTGGGTGCCCAATCTTGTACTAGTACAAGAAAGAATGGCGATATTTAGCTCTATGTGGATTTCAGGGATTTGAACAAAGCTTCACTAAAAGATCACTATCCTTTGCTGTTAATGGAGCATATTCTATAAACTGTGGGTAGATTAGAGATGCTCTCATTGCTTGATGGTTTTTCGGGTTATAACCAGGTCTATGTAAAGGAAGAAGACCAACATAAAACAACATTCACTACCAAGTGGGGAATGTTTGCATACTAAAAAATGCCCCTCAAGCTCTCCAATGTTGGTGCAACCTTTCAACGAGCAATGGATATCGCTTTGAAGGGATTGATTAATCTAATTATCTTAATATATCTAGATGACCTAACAATTTTTTCAAAATCAAAGGATGATCACTTCGATCATTTGGAAAAGCTTTTCCAGAAATGCCAACACTTTGATATTTCCTTAAATCCCAAGAAATGTGTTTTTGAAGTGCCCTAAAGCAAGTTACTTAGTTTTTTGGTATCAAAGGAAGGAATAGCTATAGATCCTGAAAGGGTGAAAGCTATAATGGAGCTACCACTACCAATCAACCGAAAGGGGCTACAGTCTTTTTTGGGGAAGATTAATTTTGTCAACCGGTTTATTTCAAACTTCACAGGCATTGCAAGACCTATCACACTGATGTTAAAGAAGAATCTAGTGTTCAAATGGAATACCAAAGGCAAGATGGATTTCGAGCGAATAAAGGTAGCCATATCCATGGCCTCAGTGTTAGCAAACCCGGACTTCTCTAATGATTTCTTGCTCTACGTCTATAGTGTCCAACACAACATAGCTTTGGTGCTCATTTAGAAGGATGAAGATAATAACGGAGAGCATCCCATTGCATTCCACTCCAGGACTCTCAAAGGATATGAAGCTAGGTAGAATTTTGTTGAGAAATAGGATTTTGCTATTGTTAAAATCCTTAAGAAGTTTTGACACCTGGTATGAGCCAACAAAACCACCATCCTCATCGCCCATCCCAGTGTTTGAGAATATATCATCGAGGGAAAAATAACTGAAAAGAGGGCCAACTAAATTACAAAGATTCTAGAATACGATGTAGACATTCAACCAACCAAGCTGGTTTAGGGAAGGGGTCTTTGTGAATACCTTGCCCAAGAATTAAGCTCCTTGGTGGAGGAAGAGACTGATCAAGCCTATATGAATCAGTTCGAGTCTGATGAGTTGTGGGTCATAGATTGGGCATGATATATGCAAGAGGGGCAGTACCTTACCAATGTTCTGCCTCACAAAAGATGCTACTATTGACTACAAGGCACTAGGTATGTACTAATTGAGGGGATTTTGTTTAAAAGAAATTATGATGGTGTCTTGCTCCATTGCTTAGATAAGCCACACGTGGAGAGAGTTCTAAATGAGTTCCATAACAGTCCTGAGAGCAGACATTTCTTCGCCAAAACTACTATTTTAAAGATAATGCGTGTATGATATTATTGGCCTTCCATGATTTCTAAGGCACACCATATGGTGTGAAAATGTACTCAATGCCAATATTTTATCAGTAAGCAAAGGAATTCCGCCATGCCACTGAGCTGGATCATAATAGAGGAACCTTTTGCTTAGTGGGGTATGGATTTTTTTAGAATGATAATTCCTATCTCCAACGCTAGCCATAAATGGATACTTATGGCAATCGATTATTTCACAAGATGGACAGAGGCCGTTGCCCTAAAAAATGCTATGAAAATTGAAATTATCAATTTTCTTGAGGAGTTGGTAGCAAGGTTTGGTTCGCCAAAAACTATCATATCCGATAATGCACGAGCTTTTGTGGGTTATGGGATGTCGGGCTTTTCTCTCAAGCATGGGGTCTACCTCAAGACTTCATCAAATTATTACCCACAAGGAAATGGGTTAGTAGAATCAACCAACAAGAACCTAATTAGGTTAATTAAGTGCATCGGGTTGGAACGACAAAAAGAATGGCACAAGCACCTATGAGCCGCTCTATGGGTTGACAAAATCATGCCCAACAAAATCTTGAAGGCCTCTCCATATGAACTAGTGTATGGAAAGGAGGTGGTTTTACCTGTTTCTATAGAAATTCCAACATTGCAACTAATAAAGGATTTGGAAGTTGAAGAAAGCAGCGGAATGGAAGTGAGGTTGGTGGAACTCTTGAATCTCTAAGAAAAAAGGGAAAAAGCATATGAAGCCATGATCAGGTGCTAGTAGATAATCAAATGATGGTTTGATAAAAATGCCTTCAACCCAGAGTTCCAAGAAGGAAGCCTAGTGCTAAAGTACGATGAATGCATTGCAAAACCAAGTCAACATACAAAATTTGAAGCACTATGAAAGGGTCCCTTCTGCATTCACATGTGCAAAGAAAAGAACACATATGAGCTAGAAGGCATGGCTAGCAACATTCTAGCAACATTCTGGATATATTGGTAAATGGTATTCATTTGAAATTGTTCCATTAAAGCATGCAAGTTCTTTTAAAATTTTCATAGTTATGTACCATATGTAATTTTTTTTGTAGAATATGATTTTTTTTGCGAATAAGCCATGAGAGTAACACAAAAATAAGTAAAAATGTATTATATTATATTCACTGAAATATTTTACATTATAATACGAGTCTGAAGCTCTGGGAGAAGCTTGAAGCTTTTTCAAGCAAACCCAAAAAGAGTTACACTACAAAAAATAAAAAGGGAGGTGACGTACAAAAAGCAGTAAATTTAAAGACTCTAGTGATTGCCAAGCAGTTGAAACGACACTTCATCGAGTTCTTCTTCTTCTTCTTATTTGGCATGGTGGAACAAGGGGTGAACACACAACATGCGCATGGTTGGCACAACACGAACCTCAGTCCTCGTTACTACAACTATACACCAAAAACTCAAAGTGTTTTTTTAGTCAAGACCAAAAATGCACTCCACACCATACTCCCTGAAGGAGGCCACGGGCCAGGACAGTGAGTGATGCCTCTCGAGGTCCATGGTGCAAAAATTGGTAAGGAGAGGCAACCAGACCACGTCCTCCCCATAATCGACATGCCTGTAGAGGTCCATGACATTTGAAATGCCACCACTAGGGATAACCACTTGCATGATTTTGCCGAGCCCATCCAAATACACAAAATTGAACATGGCATGGCAAAATTCAATTATCTAGGGCTTGGTAATGTCCAATTCAAGTAGGGAGGCCAAGAAGCAGGAGACAACATTGGAGTTGCACTGCGACTAGTTTTCACACCCACTTGAATGCAACAAAAACAAGGCAATCATTCTTCTTCACCAGGTGCTTAATTCTGTCATTGGTAATCTCACCCACAAAAGGAGTATTGGAACCTTCATGGTAAGATCCAAATTGGAGTACCTAGGCCTAACGAAAAAATGGAAAACAAGCTAAGGCTAGCAGAACAAGATATAATAGGGAAAACTTGCTAACTAAAAGAGCTATTTCAAGTGAATATTTCACTAAGGTGGTATAGCTATTAATAGAAAAGTTGCACCAGTGAGCTCAATAGATGGAAAAGAAATCTCATGTTGGATGATAATGGAGAAAATATCAAAGCAGCTGGAGGGCGAGAGATGAATCGTACAAAAAATATGGCACCAAGCCTAGAGAAATAAACTTGGGGGTTGGGAGTAAATGCTTGCATGTACCGATTGTTGCCATGTGTTCATTGCCATCATTAGTGCCAACTTGCTTACTTATGAGAAAAGACATTGATTAATGTGCTAAAGTTCTGAAAAATTAAATACACATGTATTTTTGAAGTACCTTGTATCGCGGTCCTTTCTTCCTCTCTTCTTTCAGCCTCTGTGATTCTGAGCTTTGGATTGTGCCAATGGAAGGACCAGATGGCAAGCTCAACAGAGCCCTTCAACTGGAAAAAGCTGCACAGTTTCATGGAGGTCACAGTATCAGAATCATCGCTTATAACCCTAAGCAAGCTGCAAACACTGAGTAACCTCCTAGATTCCCAAGAAGTCCAGGTTTGAATACCAAAAATTGCAAGAAAGGGTTAGGAAACCTACCCAACTAGTTGCAGTTTAGGATAATGTAGCCCTGACTATAAAGCGCATCACGGGATTTAACCCTGGGCCAGTAGGGGATGAAGCCTGGTTCTGATTTAGAAAAGAAGCAGAAGAGAGGAGAATGCTTTGAGGATTCAGTTCAAATTCCCAAGGGTTAGAAGTAGAAGGTGCGAGCTGGAAGGTGTGCTATTGTTTGAAAACCCTTAAGTAGCTTGCACTGAAAGTAACATAGGATATAGCTGGGGTCAATTGTTATTTTCAAGAGGGAATTAATTGTATGTATTTTTTATTTTGATTAATTTCGAGTGTGGTTGTGGGCTGCCTTAAATGAGGTGTGAGATCTCTAGAACCATATCATCAAGATTTATGAACATGGGTGAGATCGTAACTTACCCCGGTTATCTTTACACCACAAACTGGCCAAAGCATCTTGTCTAAAATAATGCCTAATTTTTTATATTTATAAGAAGCATCTCACTACTACAGTATCCATCTCGTGCATAGGGCTAGGGTTATGATTATGGTTCAAGGTTGGATGCGATGCGTGTTTAGTGTAAAGTGTAGGAAGGATGTCATATCCTCAATGGAGCGTTAGTGTTTGTTTTATGCACACAACATCTATAGAATGATTGAACATGGCTGTTGTGCATTCTTCTGTTGTTAGTCTTGGTTTTATGTGGACCTTCTTAGCGTCTGCAAAAAAAAATCTCTAACAAAAGTTGACATTACCATTAGCTTTTATCCAATATAAACTTAGGATTATCAAGTGTCTTGTTCAAAATAGATTTTAATTGCAGTAGGAAATATTTAGGGAAAGAAATCAAATGCACAGGTATGTCAAGCAACCCAACAAAGTTTATATATTTGTTTGAGTTTTTTTTGCACTTATAAATCGTGTGTCTTGATTTGAAGGTAATGTTTCCATAACAATTTGAGACACTTGGTTTTTGATTTTCCTTAATTTTACAGTCAATGTGAGTGTAATTAGTACCTTGCATTCTGTTCTGTCAATTTTTTTTTTTGTGCTTTATCTTATTGACTTTCTAGTAATGAAGATCTTAGAAGTATGAACTTTGTTTTATTGCGATGAGCTAAATGAGTTTTTAGTTAACTAAATAGTCTGTATAAAGCAAAACCATGTGTGTACAACAATATGATTTCTTCAAATATGCTGAAGAGTAACTTGAACACTATTTGGTGGCAAGAGGGCAGTTGACACTCAAATTATAATTGATCCTCCAACAACCCAACATTTTAAGGTTTCAATGTTTATCTAACGTTCTCCCAAAAATTGCTTTCATTAAGCAAAATCTGTCTCTTTGTTTTCAAGGTTCCTTTGATCTCCAGCAAAGGTTCCGTTTTACCTGTTAATTGTTTGATTTGAATTGATTCCCTTCCAATCATTTTCTAGATATTCTCGTTGAGTAGAATGCATAAGTACTGCCAGTACCCACTCCATCACGGCTAGTGTACAAATCTAATAACAAAGGTAGGCACTGTCAAGCTTAAAACCTTACCAATCACATTAGAATAGCCATCGTACAATTCAAATAAGATTCATTCAATGAGTGGTTAGGGGATCAAAAAATTTTGGGTGCACTTTTTCTTATTGATTTTATTAGAGCAAGGATCTCTGAAGTATGAAATTTGTTTTATAAATTTATTGCAATGAGTTTAATGGGTATTCAGTTTACTAAACAATTTATATGAAGCAGAACCATGTGTGTACAACAATATGATTTCTGTATATCTGCTGAAGAGGAACTGCAATAGTATTTGGTGGAAAGTGGGAAATCGGGACACAAATTATAATTAGCTCTCCGATAATCATTTTCCCAACATTTTAAGTTTTGAAGGTTTATTTAAGGGGGTTGGGGCCCTAGCTCGGTTGGCTAAATCTTTCTTGTTGCAGGAGGTTGGTCACGAGGTCTAGTCTGCCCCACCCCTATGGTACCGGAGGGCGTGTCGTACCAGCACTGTCGGTCACATTAAAAAGTTTACCAGGTACGCTATAGTTTATAGGGGGTCGTGCTACCCGATTCCTGTAGTCTAATAAAAAAAAAGTACCTTGTATCGCTTAAAGCACACTTCTAGTGGCTATATGCTCGCTTTCCAATACATAAGCTTGTTTGAAAAGGGCGGCAAGGAGAATGTACTAATTACATTCTCGTGGTGAATTTGGCATTCCTAAGGGATACAAATCCCTAATCCACACGTATCACCTCATTGGTAGCATTTAGTAAGCTAGTGGTAATGACAATGCCTTACTACATGTACGTGCAAGAAAATTTAATACACCCAAAATATTTTTTTTTCTAAGTAGCAAAAACAACAAGAAACCATTTCTCTGGAGAATCTCTCTGCAAAATTTTAGCACAACAATGGTGGAAGCATCAATTTTTGGTAGACGGGATATATATTCATCTAAAAAACTAGGTCACACCAACATTTTTGGGGGGGATTTGTTTGCTAATTCCCCAACATTAGAAGAGTGACATTTTTCCCACACCAAAACTATATAGACAAGCGACCCCATTAAGAAGAATCCATCCAAGATTTCACAAACAATATTTCTGACTGAAGGTTGGTGGAAAACCCTAAAAGCCTTAGGGAAGGGGCATTACAAAGAATGGTCAAACATGGGGCAACTGGAGGTTTTGCACTATGGATCTAGAATTTTGGTTTGCCACAATTCATGTTACCCATTGTACACCCATGTCCAGAGCTGGTGGATGCATGTGAGCTAAGAGGTTTGACAAGGAAACATGGGTTATAGTCAGCCACAGGATAAGGGTTACAATTAGTGCAGTGACCATCCAAGATATATTGTGTATCCCTACAAACTGGGGCACTGAGAGATTCAAACAAGAATTGATGGAATAGTTCTGGAGAACTAGAACTAAACAATTAAAATTCTATGAAGATGAAACAAAAGAGAGGCTAGAAGGAGGTTAGCTCCTCTTCCCTTTGTAACGCAGAAAGTTCAAACAAGATGTACAAGCTATTTTCACAATGTTGGCATGTATTTATAGCTATGATGATGGTGATGAAGGGGTTCATCCTTTCTAGATGGGCTTGGATTTTATGCTTAGGAGGGAGAAGAGCTAGAAGTATTTTTTATTTTTCTGAGGTAATAGCTGAAAGGATGCTAGAACAATTGAGAAATTATGACACTAAGTGTAAATTCAGGTATTCTTCTTTCTTGGCAAATTTGATCTTGCATCAAAATTCTAAATTTCTTGAAAGACACTTGTCACTATTTTAGGTTTGATGTAAATGGGTCCTACCAACCGATTTCAGTTTGGACCCATGTGCTTTCAAAGACATTGGATTATTATTGGTTTGTGGATTCTTTCATGATGCCAGTGCTCATAGACTTGTCCCCACACCCTTCAAGCCATTTTTCTCTTGAAGTATTGCAATGAATGAAAAACTCACAGACCCCGATGGATTATTTTTTGGGAGCTAATTTTACCTTCATTAAATTCCATGGTTTTGTTGAGGAGCCTTTTAGGCTCCTTAAATTTGTAACAAATAGGGTTTTTTCTTTAGAGGCATGTCGTTAGGCAACTATTTCCAACAAGGCCTATAGCGTCGGAAGGCACATGAAAATGCTTTACCCAATTCCTCTCAACATTGCCAACAGTCAGGTAACACTGACAAAAATAAAGGAGCAGGAGGTGCTTACCAAAAAATTAATGGGCCTAGGCCTAGTTCTCATTTGCGATGCATGGAGCTACAACTCGATAAGGCACCTCCTGATTGTAAGGCATGAGAGGAGGGATAAATTTGAATCAAGAATGAACCCGATCGAAGAGAGGCTGGATTTCTACATCGACTTAGCCTTCATACCATTCGAGTGACCAACATGGCTTGAATTTTATGTCAAGACAACATAAGACTAGAAGAGCCTCTTGATGGGAAAGTCCCTCAGTACATAACTGAAGTGCCTGGGATGGTCAGAGAGAAAGAAAGCAGATTTTTGGAGGTTCCAGTAGGAAATTAAGAGCCTCAATGCCATGTGTGGGGATGTTCAACCACATGATCAAAGGTTCAACCAAATTTATGATAAGGAGGCTGAAACTGAGGATAGCAATCTTGAGTCTGATTAGGAGATCAAACCAGAATAGATTTTTCTCTACACTTCCCAACCCCAAGAGCCTGACATAGGAAAAGGGAAAGGAGAGGGGTCAAAATAGAAGGAATCATAGGTCACATCTTCCATCAACGCTTGAGGAAAAGGAAAAAGGATCCGATGGTCCCCAAGGAGGTCCACAACGACTGTTAAAGGCCAAGTTTTGGTGGGATCGACCGCCAAGGGATCCGATTCTGCCAGTTTCACCCATACAAAAAGGAGACGAGTCCAGGAGGAAGTGGAGTCTGCTTTTCCAGGATATTCGGCTTCAATAATCGAGGTAAGTTTTTCTCCCCCTCTTCTTTCTACCTCTGCATCCTTAGTTGCCCCTCCAACCTCATTTGTTGAAAAGAGTCCTTCATTCATGGATTTTGATATTTTCGTTTTGAACGAACCCCCAACCATATTCAACAATGAACCCTGTGAAGAAACCCCGTGTGTCGAGCGAGCATCATCCACTTCAACCACAATTGATTCTTTAATCGCCCTATCAAGGGCCCCCATTGAAAATGTTGAAGCATCTATGTTGCTAGTTTCACCAAACCCATCTACTTTCAAGAAAATGTCTCTCTTTCTACCCACTTCCCCTTTCACTCCAATGGGTGTTCCCCCCTCTCAATCTCCATATGGCATCCCACCTTTTTCCATGATAACACTCCCTTTCACCTCTACACAATCTCATATAGCCGAGGCTCCTCCTTCTGTCACCCTTTTCAGTCTTAGTCTAGGTGCTTCTTGTTGGAAGATGGTTAGTGCTCCCCTCGGGATTCGAGACACAGACTAATTGCCTCCCATGAATCCATTAACTCTGGCAGTTGTATCAGGCATTAAAAAGTCAATCTTTTGGTGCAATGACAACTGTGGGCCAACAATTGGTATCAGAGCCAAAGGTGTCGGGTTTGAATCCCCTTGGGTAATGCTGAGGGGGAGTTTGTTGGTAGATGGTCAACGCTCTCCTCAGGATTCATGACATGGACTAACAACCTCCCGTGAATCCGTTAACTTTGGCATTTGTATCAGGCATTAACAGGTTGATATTTTGGTGCAACGACAACTGTGGGCCAACACTTCTATTACTGAACAGAGCATCGACACCCCACAAAGTCTCTGAGGTCATTTGGATGCGATGAAGCTGGCCCGACGGGATATAAAATGGAAATTGCAGATACAAGCCGTGAAACAACTAGCTACTCAAAAGATTGAGGCTTGATTCAATGTAGAGCATAATTCCCTGTTGATTGCTACCATGAAGCCTCTAGAATCCAAGCTAGAGGGAGAAATGTAGATAAAATATTATGACATTAGAGCTATGTTAGTCCATATTTTTTTCCTTCAAAATAACTCACTATGCCCAAAATGAAAGACAAACTGAACTGACAGTTGGATAGATTTCCATTAAATGGGAAATATTCCTCTAAATTTTAGAGTTACAACTCCCTCTTAAGATGTAATTTGGTTTTTTGAGTATGATTTTTCCCCAAAAACAATAAAGACTACTAACATCTGCACATGGCTATGCTACATATGTGATTATGAGATTGAGATTAAAAGAGGACAGATTCAGATGATACAAAGCTCACCCTTTCAACACTCACACAAAATAAACAAGGAAAATGACAACAATCCCTTTCAGATCGTATATACATTCAAGATTCAAAGTTCATTAAACATCCACACTTATAATCTACCATAATAGGTCAAATTACCCAAGAATGACTACAACTGACTTGAGAAAATAACAACCATAAAGAAGAAAAAAATAAGCACAAAGTCTTAGAAGCTCTTCCTCGTTTCTTGAATAAATAGCAGAGTTCAAGGCCTTTGTTTCTGTACAATAGATCAGAACTGAAAATAGAAAGCTATCTATTCCCCTTACAATAATAGGATCAGATAATTCCCCCCTCCTTCCTGCTGAGCCTAGGCTTCTAGAAAGAAAAATAAGATATCCCCTTTACAATGAGAAAAATCAAATTTATAATCTTCTTTTGATGAGGCTTTTCAATTTTTTTGAAACTTCTTCTCGAAAAGAAAATAAAATTCTCTTTTTTCATCTTCTCGAGAGTAACCGTTTCTTGAAATATTCCCTTTTGTATTCCTATTGAAGACATTTTTATAATAACTTTGTTTCTATGTGGCTTTTCAATTTCTCATCGATATGCAAAGTTCTCCTTATAGATGAATGTGTGCATTCCTCTACATGATCTGTGCAGCTTCCAGATTCATCCTTGAGCTTTCTAGCACTTGTTAAAACTATAAATTGAGATATTTTTTTTCCACCAGGCATAAAATGCTTAATATCTTCCGATAATTGAGAAGGTGAGAGTGATCCTACATCATTTAATGAAATCTCGGACTCTAGAGAATTGAAAGTATTTCCCTCATCAGTAAATGACATAGGTGGGGATGGCAGAAGACTGTATCGTGTTATCCCAAAAAGAGAAATAGGTTTAACTAGTGAAGAAACTGCACGTGTGTGAGAATGCTTCTCTTCCAAAGCCACACTTATATTTGAGTTTATCTCTCATTCAGAAATAAAGCTCACTTGATTTGAAACATGAAATGTGGTTGCATCGTTAACCATATCTTGTTTGATTTCTGATTTTGAATGAGCTTGACAGAATGAACTTATAGCCCTGAATTGCAAACCTAAATCATTTTGGGACCATATTCGAGTATTTCCAATTTTCTTTCTAATATACTGCAGTTCAGTCGCTTTGCAGTTAAGAGTAGTTGAAATGACTTCAATTTTTTGTGGCCAAAACTTGATGAAACCACGATTATTACCAGATCCCCATACAACTACGAAAGAAACAATTCTCCTATTATGTTGAGAGCGTCCTATGCCATCATCTTCAATTTCTTTTCTCAGCAAGGATAATATAAATTGCTCTTCCAGTTACTGCCTATCGGAATTACATTTGAATTGTCGTACTGATTTGCATTCATTAGATCCTTTGATTAGTAACCCAGAGCCCTTGAAAGAAAGAAAAAATTACATCCCACTTTCTCAAGAATCCATTTCATGTGATTTGTGTTTTCTTGATGGGTTCTTGTATTACATGCTGCTCTATGCTTTCATAGCTGCAAAAATTTGCAACCAAATATCCTACAATCATTCTGTTCTAGAAAATAGTATTCCTAAGAGACATTGGCCTAGTAATTGGTGAGGCCATGATTTTCATGCATCAAACGAGCAATAACCTTAGGTTGTTCAGAGGAGTTCGATATCCCTGCAATCCCATAGGTCATGTGAGGAAATAAATCAATTTCTGGTCTTGCTCGTTTGAAGTTCTCATGAGCGCGGGCTATGAGGAGGTATCAACAAAAGTAACATAGTTTAGTTTTACATCCACCAATCACATATTCCTGAGAGCTTCTAAAGTGACTTCAACGAATATTGAGTCCCTCAAATAACCAGTGCTGCCCCTATATACGAGAGCCAAAGTATGTAGACCGCCAAATGTAGAGAGGAGTCGATCATACCACCCATCGATCTTGATAATCTCTATATAGCAGCTTCAGGGTCGAAGTTTATATTGCTAGAAGCCTTTTAAAGGGGAGATTTCCATTGTCGAATTTGAGCTCTTCCTCATTCTGAGTGACAGGGTGTCCAGATTATCGATGATATGTAGTAGTTTTATAATTTCAATTGGGCTCCATTGTTGTTGGAATTCTTGTCCTTTTGATCAATCTATTCCCCCACCTCAAAGAAGCCCAGTTGGAGATAATGGAGCCGATCGATTACATTTAATTTTTGAATTTTGGAAGCCCTTTCAACAAAGCCATTTTGTGCATATCATACTGGCTACATAACATGAGACTTCACTGTTTTTGGAAAATTTAGTCAAACATTTTATATGCTCTATTTGTGCTTTCATTCTTTCACATAAATGTTTGCTAGAGTATAATATTGGACAAGAATCTTCGGTGAAAATATCTCAACTCGGATTGGGCTCAGAGATGTTGGCAGAGTTTGTGAAGTTAGGAAGTCGAAAGATTTGCTAACTCACTAACCTTGAAGTCGCGCCTTCTTGGAGTTTTATAACTTGGAAAATTCCCAACAATAAAGAGAAGTTTGGGAATCGGTGTAAATAAGAACCTTTGAAACTTTATTATGAGGAGTTCTAATATTGTGGAAACCTCCAACAATAAAGAGCCCAATTTTAATAAGGTTAATATCTTCGCAAAATGACTTTATGGGTGATGGATGCTTGACTTTAATAAAATCATAAGTGGACTTCAAAAAGTTAGATGCTTCAAATAAATTTTATGACTTTGGAAGGCAGATTAAACTTCATGATGACCAGACAACAATTTAATTCATTGTAAATTGGAAATTGAGACTTCAAAACCATGATTGGCTTGAGAGACAAAACCTTCATATCTCCCGCATAACAGCTCTGATTTGCATGAAATTTGGACAGCAAGGTGAATGGACCACCCCGACCAAAACCCATAATTATTTTAGACTCCAGTAATCGGAAAGTTGGTTTTTGACTTAGTTTGCGGATCACAGGCATAAAAATGTGAAGCTATAGATCTTGCAAATGATAAGGTATATCAGCTCAAAAACATGGAATTTCGGGTGAAATAGGGTTAGGATCATGCCCATAAGAGGATTTTCTACCAAAATTAGTAGATTTACAAAAATAATTATTTTTTCAGAATGGCAGGCTAAGGCAGACAAAGGGGAATGCACTAAAAATTGGAAAATTTCCAAATTTCAAAATTTGGGGTAACATTGGCTCCGACTGGGGATTGTATTTTTAAAGAAAATGTAGAGAACTCCAAAATCTTGGGGTAGACCAGTCCAAGTCCATTGGGTACAGAGTCAAAAGAAAAGCAGGAAGATAGGGCGCTGCTTACAGAAGGGTGGAGGGGAACAAGGCACAAACCAAAAATGAAACAAGCCAAAACATAACAAAACCACCTACTATATACATGGTCATAAGACCCTACCTCCAGAGAATACCCGATTTTGCTCATGCGAAGCCATTGACAGGAAGGGAGAAATAAGAACCACTACGGAAAAGAGATATGCGGTTGTGAAACATTTGTAGATTCAACATTAGCATATAGGTCCAACGAAGACTTGCCAGGTGTAAAATTCCCTTATACATCAACATGCAGCCAAAGGGCCATTCTTCATCATAAACCTCTTGGGTATAACCAACTATATCTTTGTACTTTATTTTAGACAAATAGGAAGCATCCACTAGATAGAGATCAGAAGTTTTTCCAGCAGCATCGACAATCACAAAGCCATCGCTTACGAAGGAGATCTTGTCATTTTCTCCAACAACCAATTTAACCAGTTGAGCTTCTGAAAAATCACCAACCATGGTTTGTAGACTAGACATAACACCTTCACTCTCACACAAACAATCATTAGTGAAAACCCCTCTTTGTTTGTCATTTCCAAGTTCACTTTTATTATGAGAAGAGAACAAGTCTTCATCAGATAATTCAAAAAGGGGGTTATCTCTAACCTTTGAATTTTCACAGAATTCCGTTGGCAGATATAATGTATTGAATATGCTCCAATTAATCTTATTTTTAGGTCTCTTAGACTGTCCCTCTTCTTTCATTTCCACTGTAATATTTTCTTCACATGCAAAATTTCTCAAGACATTATTCGTACATATAGGGGAAACAACATAAATTAGACTTTCTTTCTGTAGACTACGAGATAAATCAATTTCTGGGTCTATGTTTGATGACTGTGGTGTCTGAAAGTTACTTTCAATAACCATAGGATCAAATTTCACATGAATCACATCCTTTTCTTTTGCACAAACAAAGTCCTCATTGAGAACATATGCAGGTTGAGAGAAAAAATTGTCCATACCTTTAGTAGATTCAGCAAGACTACGTTTACATGCACGTATTCCTTTTTTTGACAGTCTCTTCTCTTTGAGTTTTTTTTATCAACAAGACTTAGTTTGCAAATCATAGGCAAAAAAATGTGAAGCTATAGATCTTGCAAACGATAAGGTATATTGGCTCAAAAACATGAAATTTCAAGTGAAATAGGGTTAGGATCATGCCCATAAGAGGATTTTCTACCAACATAAGTTGATTTGCAAAAATAATTATTTTTCAGAATGTGGCAGGCTAAGGCAAACAAAGGGGAATGCATTAAAAATTGGAAAATTTCCAAATTTCAAATTTTGGGGTAACAAGCTGTAGGCCTTAACTTAAGTGAAACTCTCCCACACGACAAAGTGGTTCTGGCTAAAGCCACTTAGAAAGTGGTCTACACTGATTATGAGAAGCTAGACAAAATAATAAAGAAGCACGAGGCAAAGCTAGAAAATGCAAAAGACACGATGAATAGGTTGTAGGAAGAAATTAAGGGCAAGGACATGGAGATGGCTCGCACAAGGAAGTTAGAGAGTCAACAGGGGAGAGCAACTACGTTGCTCGAGGAGGCCTGAAGTGAGTAGAATCGACTTCATGCCGAGATAGAGAAATTGAAGGGTGAGGTTGCTGCTGAATGTGAGACAAATACATAATATCAATGCAACTAGGAGAATATGCAAAAGGAATTAGATAATGTTTGATCTCAGGCTTCTAATGATCTCTAGAAGGCCCAAACAGAAATGAAAAGGGTGAAACAAGAAAAGTAGGAGACCGAGTCTATTTTGCAAACTTGCTAAGAAAAGATCGAGAACCTGAACTCTGAGCTCACAAATGCCCTCCAGGAGAAAATCCAATTGAAGGAGAACATAAAGGAAAGAGAGACTCAATTCCATTAGGAGTTGGCTGCAGTACAAGGATCCGAGATCCTCCTGATACAAAAAAGACTGATATCTACACATTGGGATAAAATCATAGTTGCATTTGCTTCCTTAAAGCCTGTCTTGTAGTTTTTGAGGGATGCTCGAGAATTAAATGAGAAGGTTGGCCCGATGGTCGACCAAATTCTACATATATATGCTCCTCAGTCTATGAAATCAGAGAATTTGATCTCTAGGTTATGTAAGGCCATTGAGGAAGTTTTAAGAAATGCGGGAATTCCTGATTGAAGGGCCACCTCAAGGAAAGAAAGTGAATTCATCAATTGCCACAAGGTTGTGGTGAAAGGAAAAGATCATTAGGAAGCATTGAATATGAAGGTCAATGAGATCAAGAAGGAGTTCAGTGTTCTACTTGATTCTAGATTGCCCACCCTTTTCTCACCAGATGGAGAGGAGCTATCAATCGAGCAGATCATGGATGCGATTAGACTCAAAATCAAGACTTCCACAACACTCCCAGGTCTAAGCCCATCACCCACCATTGAGGAAATTGAGAAGGAGATACTTCCCCTTTCTCAGCTTTATTACTATGTCGGGGTTGTTTTGAAAAGGTGGGCAGGGGTTTCTTTTAAGGAGGTCCTTGAATTGGATCAAGCATACAAGATTCTTCGCACTCTCATTCGACCCACTGATTTGGATTGGGAATTCCAGCACTTCACCTTCCTCAAACTCCAAGAATTACCAAAGCTTTAGGTTTGTGCCTCCGCAAGCGAAGGATCCCTGTGAGTCACCAGAACTGTAAAGCAATTTTTCCTTTAATCTTTTTGGTTTTCGGCCCTTACTCATTTTCGGCTTTGGGATGAATCCACACTCAATAAGAGAAGATTGCTCCTAAAGGCGCATAATGTACCATGTGGTGGCTACACAAACTTTTATATATCATTTTCCTTTTGAGCGCAAGCCAAGGCACGTGTTAGCTTGGCAGGGATTTTCTTCAAAACCATTCTCACAATTCTGAGATTGCCCTTGCTTGACATGTCATCTATTCACTTTGGGAAGTTTGTCTTTTTTTGTAGAGCGACCTCTTCGGGTAGAGTTTTTCAGAACACGGTGGGTGTCTTGCTTTCGGGGTGGAACCTTCGAGTCAGCATCATTGACCTCTATGGTTGATTGATCAAATTTTTCTAGGATGTGATTGAAATTTGATTATTCTCTGACAACTATCTTCGCTAAATATCTAAAAGCCATTAATGAAGTAGTTGGGACTTAATGAGTGAAGATTGCTGCGATCTAATCAAGGTCTAGGATTGGATTGTGGGCTATCATAACAAGGCATCTGGTAGTTTATGCTTTCAGAATGTTTGCTGTGGTGCTCTCTTCTTTTGATTATAAATAGGGGTTGACAACACAGGTTAAAGAGTTAGAAAAATTGCTTCGAAAGTCTATTCAAAGGATACAGATCTAGTAGGGAGTTTCTTTTTCTCATAAGTATAAAGTTTTATAGAATACTATTGTTTTTTGGAATGTTATATTTTTAATCTAAACTATCATTGATTGGCATCTGACCTTTGTTTTTTAGTTCATCTATTATTGAAGTTCGATCTATTTGGGAGAAATCATTGAAATTGTGCATGCTATGGCCTTTACCAAGTTTCTTGTTTATATTTTTTTCATGTTAAAAAATATTATGTTAAGTCTTCTTTGATAGTTTAGATAGCTAATTTTCATGCTGTTAAGCTTTTATGCTGAATACTACCTTTCGGAAACTAGATTATGTCTGTTAGACTTTTCCATTTTTCATAAAAAAATTGCCATTCTTCATACTATGCTATAAAGGGAGAAGTTTTCTGTGAGTTTTTGGACATTTCTATTAACCTGTAAAGATTTCTTATGTCTGATTGGATCTTAATGGGTGCTTCCCTTGGAAATATTTAAATGATTGCACTATGCTTTCACTAAGCCTTTGTTGCTCATTCCTAACAATGAAGGGTCTATGGCATTCTGTGTCTATCATATCGGTTATAAGAAATAGTTTAAGGTTTGAAATTTTGTAAAAGCTTTAGCGCATTGCCATTTTTATATTTTATTCAGATTTCTTTCTACCTTTTCCCCCAAAACAAAAAAAAGAATCGACTTTCTATAAAAATCTCAGAGGTATTCAATGAGGCAAAAATTGGTCCCCCACTAGCTGAATTTCCCATAAGGCTATCAGAGAGGCGTAAGTTTTGATGATCAATAGAGACCACAAAGCTAAGCAACTTGCCTTGTGGCACACCAAATACACATTTTTTGGAATTAAGGAAATCCTAAACTATTTACATCTCTGAAAGACTTTTTTCCAGGTGATGAAAATGGTCACCCTTAGATTTCGAAAATATAGTCAAGTCATCTAGATAGATAAGGATGATCTTATTGATCAAACCCTTGAATGTGACATCCATCGTGCACACTAAAAAGTGGCCCCCACATTTGATAGACCAAAAGAAATATTTGTCTACACAAGCGTTCGCCATTTGTTGGTGAACATCATTTTGTGTTGGTCTTTTCCTTTAACATAGGCCTGATTATAACCCAAAAAGTCATCGAGTAGCGAGAACATTTTTGACACTGCTACAGTTTGCAAGATCTATTCCATCGAAGGTAGAGGGTAATGATCTTTTAAAGAGGCATTATTTAAGTCTCTGAAACCCACACAAAGTCAGATGTCACCATTCTTCTTTTGGACATGGACCAGATTAGATACCCAAGTGGAATGTTTAATTAGGTATATGATCCTTGAATCGATTAACCTTGTGAGCTCTTGTGCCATTAAGGCCTCTACTTTCAGGTTAATCAACCTTTTCTTCTGTCGGATTGGCTTGGACCCCTCAACCAGGTCGACGGTATGTTGGATTATGTTTGAATCATAGCCTTTTAGATCATCATAGGTCCAAGCTATGACCCCATCGTTTTTGGTACATAAGGATTTCAACCTTTCTTTATCACCTTGTGGAATGTTCCTCTCAACTTTGAGCTTTCTACTGTCTCTGACATCAAGGTCTTCATAGTATTCCTAGTCGGTGATGAACCTTCACTTATAGTTCCTTCCATCTTCAAAGTTGAAGAAGTTCTCTAGAGTGATTAGGCCTCATGGGAGCTTATTGCTTTTGAGCTAGATTATTTGCTCCTGGCCTAATTTTCTGGATCTCACATGTGTTTATTCATTAAATTCTCTTGAATATTGTGGGAACATAGCAATCTAGGCATCATCCTCAAAGACCTACTAGTTTTGATCATTATTGGGGATAGACTGTCAGACAATGACTCGCACTGCATGTTGGATTTCAACTAGATCAGAGGTTGGATCAAACTGTGAGTCAATTGAAGGAATTCTATCCATGGTAGTGTTCTAGGATCTTGAAATGACCTAGATGTTGAATGCCTTAAACTATTCAATCAAATCCCACACCCTGTACCTGTTGAAAGGCACAAGATAACTGAGAGGGGGTGAATCAGTTGTCACCAAATTCAAACACTTAAAAACTTTACAACCACTTAATTTTGTTATTAAGTATGAACATGAAATGAAAATAACAAAAATAAATAATGACACAGAAAACACCAGATTTACGTGGAAAACCCAATAAGGGAAAAACCATGGTGAGGGTTAGCTCACAATATAAAGTAGCTCAAAAACTGAATACAAAAGGCTCATTGCTAAAGGGCTCACTGCCCAAAATAGGATTCATTGTCTAGATACAAAATCTCACTACTTACAGAGAGGACTCACTGTCCAGGTGTGGAGGCTCACTACCTACATAATAGAATTGCAAAAATAGAAGTGGCTTTACAGCCAGAATGAACTGCTAAGAGTGCGCCTAATAAGTGCTGATTTAGTTTTGGTGATGCTTAATAAATTGAGTTAACACACTTCATCATCTTCGCACTTCTTCACATTCACAACTTCACAACAACCACTCATCACAATCATCAAAACTGTTCAACATATATATTTGATTCATCGACAAGCATCAATTAGGTTGGCCTAATGAGATGCAATATTCATTCACCAAAAATCAATTGTCGGCTTTAAGCATATACAAAATCTTCCCAAAAGTAATCCAAGTGTATAGCACGCTACATCATGTCGGCATGGACCAAAGATAGGTCACACATATATCCGCATCAATAGTATATTAGGTTGGCCAGGGATAGACCTAATAGCAAAAATGCAATCAACAGAATAATGCCGATACGCCATACAAGCACTTGTGCATGTGAGATTATGAAAATACATGCTTCCAACATCCATAAACCATTTACCAAAACCTCAAGCAACAACAATCAACCGCGGAGGATTGTGAACCAAAATACCAGAGGATGATAACTGCATATTGGTTCAGATACCGATCAAAATACCATATAAAATAATGAATTAATCTTCCAGTTGCAACTCATACAACATGGTGACATCAATGAAAACACACAAAATTTTATAGTAAGATGTTCTTCTTCATTCTTCCAACAATCTCCCCCTTTTTCATTGATGGAAACATGTGCCAAAAGTTTACAAAACTTCCTATATACACCATAACATTTCCTCCCCCTATCACCAATATTCTCTCCCCTTTTTCTATTTTTCACATGACTCTCTCCCCCTTTGACATAAATGGAAAAGGGAAACCCAAAAAAATAGGATGTAAATGTATGTACATGGCGATAATGGATATACAAAGGAATTCCAACTCCCCATTTTGAACATTCAAGTGAAAATAACGCTTTTTACCAATTTTTTTTTCTTGTACCTTTCTCTTATTGTCAGAAGAATCCTCTTCCAAGAAAATACTGCCGAACTCATTCTTGTACTCATACTATCCAATAAAGACAATATCATAAATGAGGATGTCTAGTCCAAATACAGACATTGTCATTCACAATCTTCAACATCAAAGAGTATTGAAGAGAGATGATCTAATTGGACCTCAACAATCTCTTTAATCAACCAAAAAGTTTTAACCAGGTCTTCCCTTTGTATCTGAGCAATAAACAAATCCACTTGCAATTCACCAACTCTTATTCTCTATTTTCCATTTTTGTCTTTGAAGAAGTTAAAACTCTTTCCAATACTATTTATCTCAGATTCAATGGCTTCAATTCTGCTTCTAAAATTTTCAATAGCTACAGGCCATCGTAGACAATGCCTGTAGATGTCAGATATTTCCTTAAAACATTCTCTTGTCTCATTAATGTGTTTGGATAACATTTATTTAGATTTGGCACATCTTCTGTCAATCATAGCTTCAAACTTATGTCCTTCAGGTCATTCCAACAATATTCTTTCTTCAATAACTTCTACTAAATTATCCAGTAATAAGCTAGACACATCTGAGACAATAATACCCCTTTTTGAGTAAATAATTAATCAACACATCATCAATTTTAAGTCTTTTGATTGGAGAGCAGACACACCACATTTTACCAACCTTCTTCATATCACCTTTATCTAATATCATTCGAATGTCCTTTGGATAAAATGAGTCAGATCCAGGCATAAATTCTTCTTCATTCTTCTTTTCTTCTGAGATAGTGATGACATATTTTGTGATAATTTTCGTCCTTTTAGATTCCAGAGGGGAACCACCAATAAAAAATTCTAGCTTTTTCTTTCTAGAAGAGGAACCCTCTTCAAACTAACTGGGCACTAACACACCGGAGCACAGATTCATCTACAGGAATGAGAGATAGGTTTTGCATACACCTGCCTTATCCTCCATAGATTCCAAATACCTATAAACTTGCTTTCTAATAGGGATGCTGGATTCCCACTTGACATTCTCTCTTACCGGTAGAGAGCTCAGAAAGTAAAATACCAAACATGTGAGTAGAGACCCAAACCGAAAAGGATAACCCTCAACCAAGGACATTCTGACATTCTTAGTTAGGTTTTCCATAATAAGGCTACACAAATAAAATTGCTTGTTTTCCTTCACCATCATGTGTGTAAGATATACAACAATAGCCGAAGTAGAACCTTCGTAATTTCTAAAGTAGATTTTATAAGAGATGTCGTAGGCAACATACCTTACTGCAAGATCAACAATGGTATTTATTAGTAGGGCTCAGGGATCCTTGTTGATTCCAGTAAGCTCCCCTACATCTCTGTATTTCATGATTTTCTTCCTACGGAGGTCACCAACATTGCACAAACCAGTAATAGCCTTGATTTCCTCCTTCGTGATCAGATAGGGTTTGTTCAAATAATGTTTCCCTCCTTGAATTGAATTAATAGAAACAAGGTAGATTCTTTATCTGCAAACTAGGGAAATTCTCCCCATAAATCCATACCCAAGGTTTTTACATTCCATAGTTCATTTGTCTTCTGAAACCCTTGTTCCATTTCCTTCATTTTTTGATGATCAAACTCTTCCAACTCAACACCCTTCAACCTTAGTGGAATATCGCCACTTGATCCTTTGCCAACAGATTCCATTGCCATGCTAAACTTCTTCAAACCTTTTCCTGCTCAACGAAACTTCTTCTTTTTCCCTTTTTGTAAACTAAGAGATGAAATTGAAAAATTTCCATCTTTTACTCCTAATTATTCGTAATGATTTCTCCAGATTACCTCAAAATCACTCCAAATCACTTCGAGATCACTTCGAGATTGTTCCAAGTGATTTTCCAAACTTTTCAATTGTACACAAGTGATAAAAAATAGCTTATAGATTTTGATTTATATACCATCACGTTGCCCTAATTCACATTAAATGTGACAAAATTCAAAAAGCTGATAAAAACCCTATTTCTTTGCATTGAGAAACCCTAATTTGCTCCACAAATGACCATGCCTACACATTTTCTTCCGATTTCTTTTTCACAACCTCTATCTATCCATTTCTTACAACATATCTTCGTGTCAACATCTGACACGCCATATATCTAGGGGGTTTGTATAGTTTTCTGTTAATGCTCCCCCTAAGACCATGCTAGGTCTAATTCCCGAAGGAATTGTCTGCACCGGATGAGGGAACATACACATCTATCGTCTCTAGTTCTTCTTTCTTCCTCCATATCTTGATCATTTCTTGCTTAACCTCTTCCTTGTCAATTTTCTTCACTGGTTCATTCTGCCTTATTGGATCAGACTGCTTTCCCTTTTTGCTTCTGCATACTCTTGAAGTATGTCCTGGTTTGTTGTAATTGTAGTAGACAAATTTTTTCTAATTTAGTTGACCTCCATTTACCCTTGATCTGCATTGATTTTCTTTGTGTCCAAACTTGTTACATGTATAGCAATAGCCATTAAAAGATTGATTCATTCCACCTCCATTAAACCTATTCATCATCACCCGACTAATCATCCTCACTTGAGATGTGTATTCAGTAGATCTATGTCCAAATTTCTTGCATGAAAAACATTGTCTGGAGAAGGGACTAGAAAACTGATTCATTCTACTTTTGCATTTTGTTGCTTTATGACCAAATTTATTACATGTAAAGCAAACACCATTGAAAGATGGATACCTTTGAGCATTTGGCTGTTTGACAGGCGGTCTTCTAGCAAATTTCCTTGGATTTCTTTCCTACTTCCCTTTATTTTGAGTCTTTTGATTATCCACATGATTCTACACAAACTTAGAACTTTCACCTGCTTCATTTCCCAAGCCACCTTTGTCTTTACTTGGTTTATGTCCTGTAATCAATTCATCAAGCTTATCGGAGCTAGATTTGAAATTATTTTCATAGAGTTTTGCTTTCTCTAGTTCTACTTTCAGGTTCACCACTTCTTGTTCAAGTCTAGTGCATTCATTAGACTTGCTTTGCACCACTGTATTCAAACATTCTTCAATTCTCTTCTTTTCTTCCACTAGTACTTTCAATCCGACAATCTCTTGTTTCATTTGCTCGCTCATTTCTCTATGCCTTTCTTTGAATTTTTTCAATTTCTCTTTCAATTTTTGAACACATTCATTTGCCTCATCAAGGTTTTCTTTCAAATCTATGTTTTCATTTTCAGCCTTATCAAGATCTTCAAGTGCAGTCTAGAGCTCATCTTTATCATCCATTTTGTTCAATCTTCAAGATCTTCCTCAAGCTGTTAGGCTTCTCCAGAGGAACCGGGGCTCTGATACCAATTGTTGAAAGGTACACGACAACTGAGAGGGGGGGGGTGAATCAGTTGTCACCAAATTCAAGCATAAAACTTTAAACACTTAACAAATTTACAACCACTTAATTATGTTATTAAGTATGGACATGAAATGCAAATAACAAAAAGCAATAATGACATAGAAAACACCAGATTTATGTGAAAAACCCAATAAGGGAAAAACCATGGTGAGGATTAGCTCACAATATAAAGTACTTCAAAAACTGAATACAAAAGGCTCATTGCTAGAGGGTTCACTGCCCAAAAAAGGACTCACTATCCAGATACAAAAGCTCACTGCTTACAAAGAGGACTCACTGTCCAGGCATGGAGGCTCACTACCTACAAAATGGAATTGCAAAAAAAAAAGTGTCTTTACAACCATAATGAACTGTTAAGAGTGCACCTAACAAGTGCTGATTCAATTTCGATGATGCTTAATAAAATGACTTAACGCAATTCATCATCTTCACACTTCTTCACATTCACAACTTCACAACAACCACTCACCACAATCATCAAAACTGTTCAACATATATATTTGATTCATCGACAAGCATCAATTAGGTTGGCCTAATTAGATGCAATATTCATTCACCAAAAATCAACTGTCGGCTTTAAGCATATACAAAATATTCCCAAAAGCAATCCAAGCATATAGCACACTACATCATGTCAACATGGACCAAAGATAGGTCACACATATATCCACATCATAAAATTAACCCATTACAACTTCAACAATATATTAGGTCGGCCAAGGATAGACCTAATAACAAAAATGCAATCAATAGAATAATGCCAATACGCCATATGAGCACCTGTGCATGTGAGTTTCTAAACATACATGCTTCCAAAATGCATAAACCATTTCCCAAAACCGCAATCAACAAAAATCAATCGCGGACAATTGTGGACCAAAATACCAGAGGATGATAACTGCATATTGGTTCAAATACCAGTCAGAATATCAAATCAAATAATGACTTAATCTTGCAGTTGCAACTCATACAACATGGTGACATCAATGAAAACAAAAAAAGCTGTATAATAAGATGTTTCTTCTTCATTCTTCCAATAGTACTGGTAGGATCACATTCTTACATTTTTCATGGCTGCTTGTCCTCGGACTTGCTTCACCACTAGCTCAGAATCACTGAACACTTGTATCCCTTCAATGCCTATATGTTCTGCTAGCATTAGGTCGTGAACCAATCCTTCATACTCCACTTCATTGTTTATACATGGAAACTAGAAACAAAAATCTCTAAGATTTTTTGACCCGACAAGAGATATAAGGCAGATATCAACTCCAGAGCTGGTCCTACATTTGGCACCATCAAAGTGAAAAGTTCATAAGCCATCGTTAACTAGCTCACCTAGATTCTCTTGTTCCCTGATCCAATTTGGAAGGGCTTGGTCTTCATCAAATATTACGTATGTGCCTAGGATAGTAGCATGGAAATTGATGAAAGGATCAGAATCGATAAATTGGTTTATTAGGAATTCCTCTTCTAGGCTCCAATCACTTGTGGCCTCTTCATCCTCCAACATTTCTATGCAATACATCTATTTTTTCTAATTGGAGCTGTGTGCAACCTTGAATCTCATCACCACATCCTCTGTGATGTGCTCAGGATGCAAAGTTCAATTTTTTTTTCATTTTTTCTCCATGTTTAGTCCTCAATAAAAAGTGGGACCAGTCAAGATCCAAGTATCCACCGATCTTTACTATAAAATATCTCGACAGACACATTCCAAAAATGGGGGGAATACTGATTATAACCACCTCTTGGATGACCATCTGGCTTCGATAGGAGTACAAGGTCAAGGGGAGATGTTTAATCTGACCTATGGTTAGGACCTTTTTTCCATTCAATTGCATAATTCCCTTTTCTAGGGGTTCATATTTTAAGTTCAGGGCATCAACTACTAGCTTGGGTATCATTGTGGTACTAGCCCCTAAATGTATCATGTTGTTGTGTAATAGTTTGTCCCCTATGATAAGAGTTAAGAAAAAGGGGGTGAGTTTTGGCCTACATACCTCTTTGTCATTTGTTTTGTCTCCCACATTCATATATGCTACGGATCTCAAAGATTGAGGATCCGACCTGGGCCTTTTGTCTTTATCTTGGTTGTGTGGTGGGGTTAGATCCAATTGTGGAGCCTACTCCTCTTTACTCAAATCATCGCTCAGCAAAGGCTTCTTCTCTGGAATGGATAAAACATCCCACAAAGATATATTAGCGGGAGCCTTCTTCAATTACTCCACAACGTGGAGTGCTCTAATTGGTAGCACCTTTGGTTTGAATGGGGGCGTTTCCCTCATTTTAGGAAAAGACTAGTTTATCACCGAAAAACCGAAAACCTTATTAGTGACTTTTGGTTGTAACTAGGGCATCTGTAATTGAGGTTGTTGTGGTTTCCATACTAGTGGCACCCATGGCATGTATGGCACATACTCCTTAGTGAGCCTTCTTTTGGATTGGGTATTGTAGTCTGATTATGCTTGCAGTGCTCCTGCTATCGGAACTTCATTTGTAATCATTGAGTCTTCTCCATCCATCCAAGAAAAGAGCACTTGGTTGGGGGAGATATCTACTTCTTGCTCCAGAGACATCCATTGCATCTAAGCACTAAATCTATCATTTTCAATCCTGGGGGACTGATAACTTTCAACATCTGAAGGAATGCCTTGACTCCTTTGTTTCGCTACTCTCTATTGAATATTTCCTCTTAGAAAATTTTGGGGCATGTGGGTGTCATTTCACGGGAAGCACCATGCATTTATGTCTTTCACAAGGTTTTTCTGGCCTGGGACTAAGTCCTTGCTTGTGATAGACTTAACCATATGAAGTAGAGTGGTTACTAGGACTATCTGGCTCGATGCCTGCGGTTGGTTGCCTCCTCTTAGAGCTCCTTGGTACACATTATGTTGGAAGGGTGGTCTTCCTCCTTGATAGTTTTGTGGGGGGTTTTGGAGGTGCCACCTGCTGGTGCTTTATAATGACAATCTCATTCACAAAATTTCTCATTAAATTTTTCATGTCATTCACATCCATAGCTAATGAAGAAGAGCCTAATGTGCTTGGATGTGCATTTGGATACACATACATTGAAGGCAACGACACAACTGATGTGCTAGGAAGTGAAGTAGACATACTGGGAGCTACTTCCTCCTGCATTTTGCTAGATATTTCAACAAACATTGCATTGACGGTCATGGCGGGAGCTTCCCTACGTTGATCAAACTGTTCTATGCTCTTATGGCTAAATCATACACGTCGGGCAAAGTATTGTCTCCAAGTGACTGTACCATAATCACAATAGCTGAATTGAAAGCTTTTGGGTAGAACATGAATGCTATTGCCATTGGAGGTCTGGATGTCATGAGGATCCTTTTCCAGGTTTTATGGAACCTGGTATTGAAATATGTCATAGCCTCATATGAGGTTCTCTTGATCGTTATCAACTATTTTAATAAGGATGAGGGATCTCCTTTCTCTGAAAAATGCTTGAATAGCTTCCCTTTGAGTTCATCCCAAGAGAAGATAGGATTGGAAGCTAGGGACTTGTACCAGTCTTAAGCCTTACCCTTAAAGCATGCAACCAATAAACTGAGGGCTATATTCTATGATGTGATATTGTGAATTCTACAAACATTTTCAATTTCTCGGAGATGCTCAGAAGGTGTTTTAAAATCCTCCCCTGTGAACTTTGGGACTACTTTGAGGGCATTGGCAGGGATAGTGGGCCATACATCTGGAGGGGTAGGAGGAACTAGGAAACTGCCACTATCCCAAGTCACAAAATTTCTTGGAGCTCCTTGGAGAGCCATAAGGAACAAACCTTTGTGAATGTGGAAAATAAGTATTCTAATTTGAAATCTTGGTCGCTTGGAGGGGTAGATAGGGCTCTAGTTTATGAACTAGCACTCTTGACTCTATTTCCTCTAATAGGTGAAACAAAATTTGTGAATCGTCTCCTCTAAGAAACATAAGAAGGCAATTGGGAGTATTGGAAGCTACCTCCAGAAGATGCCCTTGTTTGGACCTTAGGAATGAGTTTACAAACCTCTCCTTTTGATTTGATTCAATTGCCTCTTTAGATTTTGTGAAAGATCTTGGTCCCATCGGGCGTGCCAGAAAAAGAACTATTGATCATGAAAGCTTACTCTTCTTTGAGCAGCCTTATGGGAAATTTAGTGAATGAGGGACCTTCTTGCACTTCATTGAATAACCTCTAATATTTTTAAAGAATCTGAATCTTCCTTTGTGTTTGGGGAAAGGGAGAAAGAAATGCAAGAATAAAACTTAACTAAGGTGATGCGTCAAAAGGTTTTACAACATTTCAAAACCCTAACAGGTTCATAATTCTGATAAAATGAACACAAAATGTCACAAACCCTTTATTGTTGGAAGGAGAATGAGCAACTAAGGCCTATACAAGCATAAAGTAGTCATTCAAATCCTTATGTGGGAAGCACCCATTAAGGTTTGACAAAAAACAGGGAACCCGAACTTGAACAAGATGTTTTGGACCCTTACAGAACTATTTTTCCCCAATAGGATAATATGAAATCTAACATAATTTAAATAGGAAAATGAAAGAGTATCATAACATGGTTCAATTCCTGAGATTCTAAATTAGAAGAACATAAAAGCTAGCAATTAAGAATTAATTATCAAGACTGTATCCAAAAATAAAGTGACATAGAGCATTTAGCATGCTTGAATAGAGAATAAAATGTAAAACAGGGGCCACATGTGCATAGTCTAATACAATTTTTCTTCTTGTATTGCTTGATCTTGTAGAACAATGAAAATGCTAAGGTCAGATGATAGATTTGAATATTTATCTTGAGATTGATTATAAAATTGCTATACATCAATGAGAATTCTATAAGAAATCTTCTACACCACTACTCCATCTATGTATATTTTTCATCTGTATCTATTTATCTATCTATATATATATGCCTATCTATGTAGAAGCTACTGGAAATTACCTTTTATAAGACAAGGGAAGCATACAATCATAGAGCAATCTCCGCCACCAAAATACAAAACCGTAATAGGTGACATCAAAAGGCAACCTAAAAATCCAATCAAGGATAAGATCCGATTGTGACAAGCTTGTGTAATAAAAATTGAGCTGCTTCAATAATGGCAATGGGTTCAATAACTCGATGAACTAGATGCCACAAGAGCTTCATGAAGCTTTCCCTATCATAGGGAAGATATGCGGTTGTAAATGCTTGATCCAATCTAATTTGATCAGTTGCAGGTAGTAATGGTGTCATCAAATGGAAGTTGTCCCTTAAGGTTGTGAAGGAGCAAAAACACCTTGCCACCCGACAACATCTACAAAGATACTATTCCTAACAGTGAAGAAACCTGCCTAATGAAAGACAGGAAAAATTGCACGTTGGTTGGAATTCTTCAACATTTGTGAGAGTGTCTTGTGAGAAATCCCCACAAGACAACCGCGTATCCTACTTCGAGGCCGAAAGGAAAGCGATATTCAAAAGGGTCACACAGCCACTACGTGGCACCATTGCACACCTTTTAGCCAAAAGTAACCCACATCCTCCAAAATGATGTGTCAGTGGAACACGTGGTAGGGTGAATAACAAAAATAAAAAAGATAAGAAGCTCAAGGCCGAAAGAACAAAGAGGAAAAATAAACACTTAGAGAAAAATTTGCTCCACACCTACCACCAGCAATGTCAAAACTCTAATTCCTACACCATGGGGTTATCATCCTAATGAACCTATGGTTTACTCAAACCCTCAAACAACCACCAACTTTTAATGCTCATCCACCACTTGACCTCAATCCATTACAACATGATACCGACGTTCATATTCAACATTAATGAAGATTTGCTTGACAACAAAACCAACCCCTAATCCTCAAGATGTAATCATAGAAGATGATGATAGTGATGTGGAAATTATTGAAGAGGATATATTAGAATAAACCCAAGATCATAGGATGCAAAGGATAATGAAAAAGTACTTATATCAAAACCTAACCCATACTTTCAAAAACTTGCACAACATGGTGCCAAGCTACTCGTGGAATTTAATGTGGAAGCTCTCAAAGAATGAAATCTCATTTTTATGGGTGATGATATGGTTTTGAGACAAATATTAAAACCAACTATAGATCCAAAGATACCATCTATCTTTACCAAGTCAAAAGCACCAATCAATGAACAACCATATGGACAACATGTTGATAATCCACTATATAGACATCCATCTCAAGTAGAACAAGCAATGGTTGCTCAACATAGTCAAGTGAATCCAAATGCTATGGAAACTCAAAACATGCCTCAACAATCAACTAATCCATTCTCTACACCACTTGTAACACACAATATTTCAACAAATACATGGAGACCTAACGTATCAAGAAACCTATATGAGACATCCTTACAACAAGGAAAAAATGTTAACATGCAAAAAATGGGTAACCTTCCACCTAGACCACCATATCACACACTGAATCAACAACCCAACATTCAACCAAAGCTTCATGCCAACATCCCCCCATAATCATAACACATGGAATCACCCATTTATACTATGACCAATCAAAATAATCCTCAAGCACAACAAAATAACCAATCCATTCATACACAATGATAACCTATCTACCAACAAACACAAACTAACACCCCTCAAGATCAAAGTGTGTATCAAGAAAATAATCAAGATCAAACACAAGCACAATACATGCAACAACAACCCCAATACTATTACCCTTCATACAATGTACAATATCAACAAGGGTTACAACAACAAAATCCAAATCCTAATGTCATGCAAAATCAATATGGATTTTCATTCATTCAAAACCCCCAACAACAAACAAATACCCATCATCAACATTAAACTTACATTCCACAACAACAAAAAAATACTCATCCTCAACATCAAACTTACGTTCCACAACAAACTAACATGAATCCACAATATCAATGCCTAATCCACCATAACAAAACCTCAATGCACAACAAACCCTCAATCCACAAAACCAAACATTCATATATCAAAAAACACAACAAAACCCCAATCAACAATATCAAAATCCTCATCAACAATATCAAAACCCCAATCAACAATATCAAAACCCTAATCAATAATATCAAAACCCCAATCCACAAAATCAAAGCATTAATCCACAGTATATACACAATGTTCCACAAGGACCCAATCCTCAAGTATACGCAAAAAATGCAATAAGGTCCTACACCCACACAAAAATCATCCTATATGGGACAACCAGGCTATAACATAATTAATCCTCAAACGAACATGCCTAGTAACGATATAATATTACAAATTCAAAATCTTAGTCAAAGGATATTGGATATACAACTTGGGAAACCCAAGAAGAGCTATGCATTGCAAGGCATATGTCCATATCCATTTGATCACAACATATCAATGTGTGTGAGGGGGAAAAACATAGATGGAAACAAGAATAAATGAAATTGAAATAAGGATCTAAGCTAATATCAAACACATAAATCTAAGATCTAATCCTACACATATGAAATGAAACTAAGCTATTGAAAACACATTAGGAAATCTATGATTACCAAATTGAATGTAAATGAAATTAGAGTGTTACCATCCCGTATCAGAGTGTATTCACTTGATGTTGGATTGTTCTTATCACCGCGAAGCATCCATAGTTCGTGTGCAAAGCTTTGATGAATGATGTGTGTTGGTTGATCGAAGAAAAGTTGAAGCTCTATCGATCGTGATCTTGACAGTACTTCGTTGCATAAGGTATGTTGATTCTCCAATACTTTTTTGTGAGGAAAGAGGTTTGTTATATAGAAAATGAGATTTTGAATGAATGATCAGGATTAAACAATATTGATTCAAGATTGATGGTCAAAAGGTGTTGAGAGGATTTAGACATGAGTAGATTGTGCAAAGTTGATTGCATAATTTGTGTGATTGAGGAATAGATTGGCTAGTGAGGAATTAGATTGATCAGTCAGGATTTAGATTGATTAATTAGGATTTAGGTGGCTTAGTTAGGAAATAGATTGATTAGCTAGCAAATTAGATTGATTAGTCAGCAAATTATATTGCTCAGTCAACAATCGTAATTTTCTCAATTAGAAAGTGGGTGAGGAATATGAATTAATTGATTTAATTAATTAATTCCTTTTTAGAGTTGAACGTGCAAATCAAGTTTGAATTTTGCAAAAAAAGTTGCATTAGTTTGATTTGATTTTTGATAAATGATTTGAATAGTTTGGTTTAATTATTCAAATTTTGGAGGGAAAGTGTCATAATTAAATTATTATGATTTAATAATTTAATCAACTCAGGAGAATAAGGTGTTTTAGTGATGTAATTAAATATTTGGTGTTTTTTAATCAACCAGGATGAAATCAAGTGAGATTAGGACTTTATTAAATAAATGTAATTTATTTAATTGGTCAAAATGATAGAAACATGAATTAATTAAATAATGTTGTTTTATTTAATTAATAGTAGAATTAGGGTTTTTAGGACTTTATTAAATAAATGAAATTTATTTAATTTGTCAAAAATGATGAAAAAGTGAATTAATTAAATAATGTTGTATTATTAAATTAATAGAGGAAAATTAGGGTTTCAGATGTTGTTTGATATTGTGTGATGTTTCTGAGATGTTCCGAGATTTTTTCCAAGATGTCTTGAGATGTTGTGGGATGATTATGAGATGTTGCGAGATGTTTTAGGATGTTGTGGGATGATTTTGAGATGTTGCAGGATGATTCTGAGATGTTTCAGGACATTGTAGGATGATTCTGAGATGTTGCGAGATGTGGTAGGATGATTTTGAGATGTGGTGGGATGATTCTGATATGTTGTGGGATGTTTCAGCATGTGGCGGGATGTTGTTCGATGCTGTTTGATGTTGTAGGTGTGTGATAGGTATTAGGTCAATTTTACATTTCTACATTTTTCCCCTCTTTGATACAAAGTACTGGTTGCTTTGTTTCAAAGATTCTATTTTTTAGATCAAGTATTTTGAAAAAAATTTGTGCCCCATCACGCCTCGGTGTTCAATGGAGTGATGGTAGGACTTTGCGCTGCCCCCTAGAGAGGTTGGCCAAAAAATTCAAGTTTTAAGGTTAGGTTCATGAATCTATTTTATTTTAGTTTCGATGTGTTTAGTATGAAGAATTAGGTCCATAGTCCTTCGTTTCTCATTCCAATGTTTCTAGGAGCTTCTAATTTGAAAGTAGGAAGGTTCCCTAAGTAAAAATTAGGGTTTCCTAGGTGAAATTAGGGTTTCTTTGAGAGTCAATATAGGCCATTAGTCTTCTAATTAGCTCATTTGTGCTTTGATCCTTTTGCTAATTCTTGTCTCTAGATTTCCCATTCTATCAATTATCGAGGAGCAATGCCAAGAATTTAGGGAGCCCCACATCATTCAGACCTTGTTCAGGAGTTTGGATGGCCCTTAGGTGTCGGTGGCCCGGTATGTACCTTGTCACTTTGTGTTTTCATTTTGTTATGTTCTTGTATTGCGTGTGCAAATTTTCTTGAGTCAATAGAAAAGTTCTAGTGATTTTTGAGCATTTGCATCGTTTTCCTTGCATTTACTAGGTCAAAAACTCATAATTGACCTTAAAACCCTCACCCTTGACATAAAACCTTGATCTTGACTCTAAACTTTGCTTCTGCTTCATGCACTTGCCATAAAACTTTGCTTCTTCTCTAAAACCTTGTATTTGATTGCTATTTGACTATTTCTTCACCCTTTCTTAAAAACCTCGCACTTGCTATAAACTCTTGCATCTGAAAACCTTGCTCTTTCTCTAAAACCTTGCACTTGACTTAAAACCATGCCTTTGTTTCATTTGCTTTCCCTAAAAGCTCGCTCTTGACTTAAACCCTTGCATTTGCTTTTAGCATTTGCTCTAAGCTTGTGCACTTAATCTAAACTCTTGCATTTTCTTGTTTGTCATCCTAAATATCATTTGTTATCGTGTTTTGTATCATTTTGTGTTGCTTTACATGTTCAAAATGAAACCTTAACATCATGGATTAAAATGGTTGCAGGTGGGCCTCAAACCACTGCAGCCGAGGGAGAGACGCCCTCGACACCTGTTTGATCCGATTTCCCATTTCAGTATGTTGGAGCGAGAATTTCTTGATGCCATTGGACTATGCTATATATGCTACATGCCTCCTATCAGGGCTCACATAGTGATATTGACTGCACTTGTGGAGAGGTGGAATTATGAGACATCCTCGTTTCATTTTCCTATAGGAGAGGCGATTGTTACCCTCAAGGATGTGTGGAGGATACTCCATCTTCCCATTCATGGTGAACTTGTTACATATCATGTTCAATGTAGTACCCATGCCTTGCAATGTGTGCTATGTGTTAGACACTTGGATGTGCATTAGTTAGAGATTGATTTGTCCAGGTTTTTTGGTAGAGCACTTGCCGCAGTTGATTGGGGTTGGTCGGTTGGTTTAGTAGATTTGGGTACTATGCTTGAGATTCTTGTAGAGAAGTTGGATAGGGCCCGATGTGATGGGGCACAGGGTGGTTAGGATGAGCGCATGCCTCAAGCGTAGGGTCATAGATAAGTTCCAGGTCCTCCTCCACCACCTAGGGATGGAGATATACTGTTAGCTCAGATGATTGCTGCTAGAGATGCAGAGATAGTGTGACGATAGGCTACAGAGGCTCAGGTAGACATTTTGAGGGCTGAGCAAGATAGCAAGAGCGATCGACGAAATGCTATAGAGGCTTAGGTACAATTGTTTATGGTAGAGATAGATACTCTCAAGGCAGAGTGTGATAGTATACGAGCTGAGCGAGATCATTTTTTTACAGATGTCCACTTACTATCAGACCTTATATGATGCCACTATTCCTAGGGCTACTTGGTGTCCATGGTTCGAAGAGCCTAGTGCTATGAGTGATGGTGGTGGTGGTGGCAGGGTAGACAATCAGTCTATGAGACAACCAAATCCTTTTGGTGGTCCACAACCTAGTCTATAGGGTTTTTTCCTTCCTGTTGGGGTCTTACTTTTTTTGTACTTGATCTTCATGCTTTTTATTGCTCAGAGGCATATTGTAGACATGTGTTTTGTATATATGTTGATTGGCACGGTCGAGGCCTCGTATATATGTTATGATTTTTGTATTACCCTATCATAATTGTTTCACTGATGATGATGTACTTATGGCACTTGCTCTTTTGATGATGATATATATATGAGATATACCTTCTTTGATTCAACCTCATTTTATGCTCATGTGATGACGATATATGATGATGTATGTTTATATATGTTTTTATACTTTTTCGATGTATGCATATGATGTGGATGGATGAATCATACTTTGTTTCATATGATGTAATATGTGATGTTTATGTGGTGTTGATATATGATGAATGAATGCCCCATACATGATACATGATGTTTTTATTGGTTTATTATCATCATGATGTATATTGACAACATTATGGATGTAGGATGGTACTAATGATATTGCTATGTAGGGTGGATGTTAATTAGAAGAAATATTGATGATGGATAGAAATATGATGTTCATTAGAAAAAAATTGATGATGGATAGAAATATGATGTTGTTAGTAGTTGATGAGTTACTTTTTCTTTGCTTTAGAGACTTCACAGTTTGAAAAATCTTGTTTGATGTAGTAAACAAATACGATGCACCAAGGTACTAATGACCAAGGTGACTTTGTATCTATTGCGTGAAATTTGACTCTATAAACAAAGAGTATTTTTCCTCATACCAGACATATGGAAACTTTGTTTAAAGTATATATTTGGGTTGTGCTAAAATTTTTTTAGACCAGTCACACAGAGAGGTATAGAACACCTAACATGCAACTGATTCACATATTGTTTCAACACAACTTTCATATACTTAATAAAGCAAGTATTTTCCATGGTAGTATTACAAAAACCTTACAAACAACAAATTGAAATGATGCTCAATTTCCCCCATACCTTCTTCTCTAAATCCTTATGGACATCCTTGAGAGATCCTAGGAATGAGTCAATAATGTAAATCATAAAAATAAGACTATAAAAAGATAAAAACAAAGTTGCAGTATCACTTTCCATATCTATTTGAGGTTTTAGGACTATTATCTGTTGTTGATCATTTCTATCGTAGGAATAGATCCGTTAAGGCATATCTCAGGATGTTGTTGGTGAATTGTCAAAAAGATAGGTAGTTGATGCTTGACTTTGTTTTAGTCTATTTTGTGATCAAATCTTTGTGATCATTTGCTTGAAGGTTCTAGCTTTTGATGTTTGCTTTGTCAAAGGGTGAATGCAATGATTTGTTTATTATGGGTGATGTTTTATTGCAGATTTTGATGACAGGATAGATCTTTTTGATTTTTCTAAGTTTTTATGATGCTATTTTTTTTGTTTTCAGGGGACTAACCTAGGGCCTCGGGGGCTCATCAAATATAATCCTTTCCTACATTGTACACACAGAGGCTCATAGTTTGCTTGGTTTGAATGTTTTTGATCTTTTCTATTTTGTGAATTTTTTGGATTTTGAATTTTATAGATGTTTTTGGATTTTGAGTGTTTTGACTATTTTTTTGGATTTTGATTTTTTTTGAGCATGTTGGAAACCTAAGGGGACTGACCTAGGGTCTTAGGGGCTGCTAAGCCTTGTCTACATTGTACACATAGAGACCACGTAGTTTGACCGTTTGACTCAGAAAGCATAATTTTTTTGGATAAACAACATTGATAATCTAGATTGATATTCCACTTTTGTTTCTAGAGGATATGTTGTGGGAAATCTATTTGAACTAGCTGTGAGGTTCAAGAAAACGTTGATATAATAGATTATTTGAGTGAAGTAATAACCCAACGATGTTTTATTTTTGATGTTTTCGCATGTTTTTGATCCTTTGTTATTTTTTGATGTTTTTGATTTTGTGTTGTTTTCTGATGTTTTTGATTTTTTTGGATTTAGGACCATGATAGGATACTAAAAGATCTAACCCACAACTAGCTTTGGGAAGTTGCCCCCAGTTGCAGACAAAATGACTTTACTTAATCAGTGACAAGCCATGGTTGGATACATATTTTTTTTTCAATGAAATGGATGGGTGGATGTCGTGGATATTACTGATAGATAATGATGCAAGTTTTATTCAAACATAGCACCTATTTTCCAAGTTTTCACTACAGTACCTATTCTAGGAGTGCCATAAAGTGGTTTTCACTCAAAGAATGTTTTATTTCTCTTTTCTATTTTTCTTATTTTTTTGATTTTTTTGTATTTCATCTTTTTTCTATATATATATATATATTTGGATTTTTACCCTTTTGCTTGGGGTGTTCTTATTTGATTTTTTTTGGATTTTTACCCTATTTCCTAGGATGTAATATATTGAGAACTTGGATTGATATTTCACTGTGTTTTTCTAGAGGATATGTTGTGGAAAAGCTTACTTGAACTAGTTGCGGGGTTCAAGCAATTGTTGATATCTTAGAATTTTTGAGTGAAGGAATAATCCACATTGTTGGTATCTTTGAAGGTTACCTTGGTAGTGCATTGGTGGTACACCTTGTTGTTGGGATGAACTATTTCAAAGGTTACCCTAATAGTGCGTTGGTGGGATACCTTGTTGTTGGGATGAATTGTTTTGAAGGTTACCTTGATAGTGCGTTGGTGGGATACCTTGTTTGGATAATGCCTAGATCACAATGTGAACTAGAAGGCATAGATTAAGATTTATTCTAAAGAAAGATGTAAGTACTTTCCCCTAGTGTCTAGTAATGTAGGTGATGGATTATCTTGTGATAGGATAACATGTTTGGATAGAGTATGCCCCTTTGGACAATGCCTCATGGCTCAAATAATGTTGTATAGGATAGGATCAATGATAGTGACCCATGTCAAGATGTTTTCCATAAGCAAGTGTAAAGTGTACACCAAACATTTGTCAAGATCAAGGTACATTGGATTGGGATAAAAATGGATTGGATTTATTCTAGATAGGCTGAGATGCTTGCACCTAAAATGGCACATGTAGATGCTCAATTCTACACATGATGCCTCTTTGCTAGGTTTTCATCATGGTACTTGTCCAAAGTGCCCCCATAGTGGTTTTCACTAGAGGATGATTTTTGTCTTGGATATTTTCTTGATTTTTTTGTTTTTTATTGATTTTTGATGTCACACAAGATGCTTGTTTACCAGGTTTTCATCATGGTGACAATTTTTTTGCTCATGTTGAACCACCTAGTGGTGTTGATGTAGACGCTGCTGGTGTTGATATGGTTGTTACTGTCATGACGTGTTAATGATATCCTACTTGGAGGAGTTGTTTTGATAGGATACGAGTGCTTGAATGTAACCCTTGATAATTATTATCTTCCTTGTTGATACCAGAGTTAACCTTACCTTGATGTGCACATCGTGATAGAGTGCCCTTAGAATCCTTATGATAAAGAGTTATTTCCAACGCATGGCTAATGCGAGATTTGGATATCTTGGATGGTGAAATGCGTTGAGGGATATGATATTCAGATGGATTGGTTGATAGTTTAGAACCTTTGACTCTCTAAACTTGGGATGATGAGCAATGATAGGTGGATATAGAGATTCGTTTGGGACCAACGTCTTGATATACCTTGTAGGTCACTCTTGAAGCTTTCTTTTGCATTGTTGGACATTTTTGATGGATGAACTTCCCTTTTTAATTTTTCCCATAGTTTCTTTGACTAATGGAGTTTGATAGGGATTATTTTTTTTCTTTTTGTTTTGTATCCATTTGAATTTTTCTTTTCATTTTGTTTTGCTGATTCTTTTGCTTCAATGACTTGTTTCTTTCTTTGATATAGCTTTTTATCTTGTTGTTGGGCCCAATGAGAGGGTGGGAAAATATGTGGATGATGATTCATGACATGGCTAGTTGTAGTGTTGGTAGTGGATTTATCATAAAGACCCTTCGTTCTCTCTATGTTGATGCTTACATTAGATAAAGTTGACCTTGGAATATTATAGCGGTATCACTAATATGTTTAGATCCCTTACTTACTAAATAACCAAGACCTTGATGCTTAGGATTGCTAATAATCTGCACTGGTCCTAGGATACCTTGTTCATGTAAGCCTAATCCTGTGTCTTGATAATGAATGTGTTGAAATTTTTTATTTGCAATAGGATATGTATTACCTTGGAGACAAGGTGCTAATCCTTCTCGACTCTGTTGGGGATCTTCAAATGTGATAGCTTCTTCACTAGTAGGATCCTTCATATGTGGGATAACTTCCTGATTGATATTTTCAACTTGATCCTGTGAAATATTAAATTTTGATGCCCCTTCAAAATATGTCAATGCTCCTTTGATTGTTGTATACCCGATGCTCTTCTGCTTAGGATTGTCCATTGTCTTTTCTAATTTTAAGATATCGTGCTTTGTATTTTCATGCTCAATGTCTTCAACCTTCCTGGAGGATGTTTATGATCTTAATGCTTCTTCTTGATCAATTTCAGATATGTCTATAGATTTTGCTATGCTTTGATCATGTGTAAAGATGTTAAGAGTAGGTGACTCTTGTTCCTTGTTTATGATATCCAAAGCATGAGACTCTTGTTTTGGATGGAGATCATCTACATGTCCATTAGGAGTAATCATCTCATGGGTAGATGTATGTGCACTTGGCATGTGGATTTGTTCTTCTTTTGGAAAACCTTGGATGTCTTGGAAGATATCTAAGTCATTGTAGTATTTTGATGATAAGGATTTTTGATCTTGACTTTGTGTGGTATTATCTTTGATATGCTTTGGATCACATTCTTGACATGGATCAATTTCAAAGAAGGGATTAGTTGTAAAGGATCCTTGGATTTCCTCAAAATGTGGGAATATGGGTGATAACTCTTGGCTTAGATTTTTTACATTTGGCATAAATGTTGGATTAAGAGTCTCTTGACCATCAATATGTACTACCATGAGATTGGATGATGTCAATATATTTTGGACTGGAGCATTGCTAGACTTGGGTGATTGAGTTTGATCATGCTTGGGATTAAATTCTTGATGTATGTCCTCTTGCTCACTAGATGATGTAGAGACATTGTTAATGTGATCAGTGATAGATGCCTCTTGATCATTATTTTCAACTTTTGAGGTTGAGACATTGTCATTGTTGTCAATAGTGTTTGAACCTTGAAAATCATCTTCAATAGCTATTTCTCCTTGATCAATAAGGTCTTGGATGAGATTTTTGAGTGTAACACATTCTGATGTATCATGACCTTTGATTTTGTGGAACTCACATCGTTCATACAGTCTATACCCAAGGGGGTTAAATTTTGGTTCACCATAAGTTGGACTATTGTTGATTTTGATAAGGTCCTGTTGTACTAGTTTGTGCATGATTACCTCTAAAGTCTCTCCTAAAGGGGTAAATTTCCTTATTGGTTGATCATATTGCCTCTATTTCCCTCCTTGATTTGTCTTCTCTTGATTTTGTTGTTGGATGTTCAATGGATTGTTTTGGTAACCGAGTTGATTGTTATTTTGTAACTGCAAGGTTATATCATCAATAGGTGCATTCATTTGGTTTGGAAGGATGTTATAACCCTATTGTCCGAGACATTTGCTCGATCATAGGTGGGTTTTTGTGAAGGTGTGGATCCTTGATAACCATGTTGTGTATAAGGAGGGTTAAGTCCTTTTTGTGTGTTGTAGGTACCTTGAGGGTGGGGTGCACCTTGATATTGAACTTGAGGAATCCTTTGATTTTGAGTTTGAGGAACACCTTGGTGTTGTGGAACTCCTTGATACTACGGATATTAGAAGTGTTATTGATGTGGATATTGAGGTGTTTATGGAATGATGTTTGTTTTTTGTGGATATGTAATGTACTGATGTTGCACATGGCATTGGCAATACATTAGATGTCAATTTTGTTTAAGTTCCTCAAGATCTCTCTCAATTTTATTTAGGGCGATTTGATGTTCTGGACTTATTCCTTGATGGGATTTTTGAAACCCTTGATGTTGTTGCACTACTTGATGTTGTGACCCTTGATAAGAGTAATTTGGGTAATAGATCGACATGTTTTGGGGATGTTTTGATACTCAATACCTTATCATAAGGTCACTCAGTTTATATTTCTAAGAGGATCGTACCTATTGCCATGCGGGAGGTTGTAACACGGGTCTTTTGGCTACTAGGTCTGCTTTCTCCTCTTCTTTATCTAAGATGTTCATTGCATTTCTCCACTGGTTGGGTGTTTCTTTTGTATTAAATATAAAGCTCCTTAAAATTGTAATGATGTCTATTTTTTCTCCTTCAATCAGTTTGAAGTGTGGCTGTATGATTGTTGGTGTAAGGTTTGGTTGTTGAACTAGAGTAGTCGATCACCAAATGGTCATATGGTGAATGGTGTTTGAGATGGTTTCTATGAAGCTCAAGAACCTAAGGTTTGAGTTATATTTGGGAATGGTGCTACTTTTTGGAAATCAAAATGTTGAAGGACTAGGGTCAATATTTCACTTCCTTTTCTAGAGGATATGTCGCGAAAAAGATTACTTGAACTATCTACGAGTCCCAAGTAATTGTTGATATCATAGACGTCTGAGTGAAGGAATGATCCCAACGGTTTATTTGATTTTTTTTTCTAATAAGTAGGATGGAAATAATGGATGAGGGACTATGTGACTTATCTAGTTTTCTAATTATTTTGTTCTAACAATAATCTTGTAAATAACTTCATTTTGTCTTTTCCAATTGTCAGCAGGATAAAGCATTAACACTGGTTTCCAAGCAAAATACACAAGAATGTGAGCAAAAGTGACCATATTTATCAAGTGTAGCCAAAAATGTGTCAAGTGCTCGAGTTTCAGAAAAGCAAGCGTGAGCTAGAATGGAAAGTGCAACTGTTTGTGTGTTTTTATTGAATGAAATGTTTTCTCAGGAAAAAGTGAGCATCTTTTGGAAAATGCAAGGATCTTAGTAGCAAGTGCACCAATTTCTTAGAAGAAAATGCAAGGGAATAAAAGAAAGTGTGCGGGTCCTACAACAAGTGCTCAGTTTTTGTCAAATGCAACTGATTTTCATAAGTAGTTTTTCCAGGATAGAGAGCAAATGCAACAAAATTTTGGCTACTACTTAGAAATTGTGACAACTGCACTGAAATTTTATGCAAATGCAATGAAATGTTTGGCAATTGCTCAAAAACTATGAAAATTTTATTGGAATTTTGTGCCAATGTGGTTTCTGTGTTTTGCTTCTAGTTTTGAACAATCTTTTCCTCAATTTTTTTGTAAGTTTAAATCTGGTTTTCTCTCAACTTTTCTATGTTTGGAGTATGACAAGTGATAAAACAACACTTGGACTAACTTAGCAAGCATGGAATTGTGTGACCTTCATGTCTATAGCTTAAGTTGTGAAATCACGACACCCAAGCCATAGTTCCCAAATGTTTACTTTGATCAATGCAACTTGAAAGAAAAGCCAGGATATTCAGAAACCTTTAAGGAAAAATCCTTTCAAGGAGTGCAAATATAAGGCTTCTTTCACAAGTATACACTAAGTCAAAGGGTTTGTGATTCAACCATCATGTTGAGTGTTTGTTTGGATGTGTTCTTTTAAGATCAAGCATAGAGTTTGATGTCAAATTATTTTGAATGTATTTGGAAAGTTTAACATAAACAAGCATTTACAACCCTAGTGGATAGAAACCATTCTTTTAGGTAGGCTTGCCTCATGCCCTGAAGGGATGATTTTAGATGCAACTTATGGCATGGGCCTATAGTCGGACATGGCAAGTAACTTCTCAGAATTAAATTCTGTTGCACCACTTACAAAGAATGTTTTTGGATAATAGGGTGGCTTCTAAAACAATTTGGCTCTTAGTAATGTTCTAGGGATATTATTTTTGGGCCCCTATACATGCAGTGTTTTGTTCAATTAAGAACCTCCTAGCCCTTACAAGTTTTTACACATCATAAGGATATTGAGGGAGAATATGTCGGCATAGGCCAACAACACCTGGCGAGATGATGAACTTTCCTCACACCCATAAAAGATTTATATAGCGGTCTAGAACAAAATTACCACTTGGGTCTCCTATGATTTCTCTAGTGCAGGATGTTTCTCAATAGGCAGACCCTCTAAAAAGGTATGCTTGAAAAGAAAGGTGTGAAGCTCAAGATGTTTTTGCTCACCCAAGATCGCCAAAAGGTGCAAGGGGAGAAGACAACCATCTAGCTTTCCAAACACTAGATTCACAACAAACACTTCATAGTAGTTTGATTCTTTTTAAGCACCTCGAGTGGTGCTATCCCCAAAAATGTGAATAAAATAAAGTTCTTTTTAATTGCACCAATATGAAGTATTCTAAATATTAGTCACTTAAGATAGCAATGGTGCAAGATATAAAGAATATTTTGTTCATTTTTAAACCCAAATTTGAATGTTTCTAAGAAATCAGTCCTGGTTCTAACTTGGTCAACAAAAGTAAAATGAGCGTGCGTCAACAAAATGGAAATTGTTTTGCATTCTTTTTATGCACCAAAATCAAAGTTTCTAATTATGAAAAATTGGAAAGAGTTCATTTTTAGAGCACATTAATTGAAAATTTTCATTCTTTTTATGCACCAAACTGACAATTCCTAACTTAGAAAAACTTGAAATGGTTCATTTTTAAGAGCACCAAAATGAAAGGTTCATTTGTCTTGTTCTTTATAAAGCACCAAATAAGAGTTCCTAATTTAAAAAAGCTTGATATGGTTCAATTTTTAGTAACACCAAAATGAAGTGTGCATTTTTCTTGTTCTTTTTAAAGCACCAAATGAAAATTCTTATTTTAAGAAAGCTTGGAAGGGTTAATTTTAAGAACATTAAAAAAAAGTTTGTTTGTTCTTTTTATGCACCAAAATAAACATTCCTAACTTTAATAAAAAAATATGTAGATCTAGAGTGCTTCGACCATTCGTCTTCCCTACATAAAACAAGTTAATTTATTTCAAATCTTGCATACAAATATGTTAGCACCTATTACACATTCAAAAATAGACATAGGTTAGCAAAAAGTCAATTGTAAAAATGTTGATTCTGTGCACTGGTCTGTTAGAGCAAGTGCTCAAAAATCACAGTCAAATGTGCCCTTGTCAGAATCAAATGCTCAAAGTTTAGAGCAAGTGCACCCCTTTCATAAGTAAAATGCAAGGAAATAAAATCAAGTGCATAGAAACACTATCAAGTGCACAGTTCTCGAGGCAGATGCTTAGTTTTAAAGTCAAGTGCATGGTTTTCTTGACAAGCAATTGCAAATTTTTTTGGGACAATGTGCAAAAACTTCTTCAAATATGTTTCTGGGACCTGCAACTTCAAAAATGGCTCATAGAAACTTTAGTGTATGGGACAAGTGTCCCACGGGGTGTGCTAGAATGTGTGAGGGGAAAAAACATAGATGCAAACAAGATTAAATGCGATTGAAATAAGGATCTAAGCTAAGATCAAACACATAAATCTAAGATCTAATCTTACACATATGAAATGAAACTAAGCAATTGAAAACATATTAGGAAATATATGATTACCAAATTGAATGTAAATGAAAAAAGAGTGTTACCATCCCATATCGGTGTGTATTCGCCTGATGTTGGATTGTTCTTATCACCGCGAAGCCTCCATAGTTCATGTGCAAAGCTTTGATGAATGCTGTGTGTTGGTTGATCGAAGAAAGGTTGAAGCTCTGTTAGTGGTGATCTCAACAGTACTTCGTTGCATAAGGTATGTTGATTCTCTCATCCTTTTTTGTGAGGAAAGAGGTTTGTTATATAGAAAATGAGATTCTGAATGAATGATTAGGATTAAACAACATTGATTCAAGATCAACGGTCAAAAAGGTATTGAGAGGATTTAGACATGAGTAGATTGTGCAAAGTTAATTGCACAATTTGTGTGATTGAGGAATAGATTGGATAGTCAGGAACTAGATTTGATCAATCGAGATTTAGATTGATAAGTTAGGATTTAGGTGGCTTAGTTAGGAAATAGATTGATTAGTTAGAAAATTAGATTGATTAGTTAGCAAAATAGATTGCTTAGTCAACAATCGTAATTTGCTCAATCAGAAAGTGGGTGAGGAATATGAATTAATTGATTTAATTAATTAATTCCTTTTTAGAGTTGAACGTGCAAATCGAGTTTGACTTTTGCAAATAAAGTTGCATTAGTTTGATTTGATTTTTGATAAATTTTGAATAGTTTGTATTAATTATTCAAATTTTGGAGGGAAAGTGTCATAATTAAATTATTATGATTTAATAATTTAATCAACTTAGGGGAATAAGGTGTTTTAGTGACGTAATTAAATATTTGGTGTTATTTAATCAACTAGGATGAAATAAAGTGAGATTAGGACTTTATTAAATAAATGTAATTTATTTAATTGGTCAAAATGATAGAAATGTGAATTAATTAAATAATGTTGTTTTATTTAATTAATAGCATAATTAGGGTTTTTAGGACTTTATTAAATAAATGAAATTTATTTAATTTTTCAAAAATGATGAAAAAGTGAATTAATTAAATAATGTTGTATTATTCAATTAATAGAGGAAAATTAGGGTTTACAATGTTTGATATTGTGTGATGTTTCTGAGATGTTCCAAGATTTTTTCCAAGATTTCTTGAGACGTTGTGGGATGATTCTGAGATGTTGTAGGACATTTTGGGATGTTGCAGGATGATTCTGAGATGTTGTGGGATGATTCTGAGATGTTGTAGGATGATTTCGAGATGTTCTAGGATGTCACTGAATGATTCCAAGATGTTGCTAGATGCGGTGGGATGATGCTGAGATGTGGCAAGATGATTTTGAGATGTTGCGAGATGTTTTGGGAAGTGGCAAGATGTTGTGGGATGTTGTTCGATGCTGTTCAATGTTGTTGCAGGTGTGTGATAGGTGTTAGGTCAATTTTGCTTGTTTACACAATGATACCCTTTCTAAAAAACTTTAAAATTCCAAAATTCAATAAATACAAAGGAAGAGGGGACCTAATTGAACACATGCACAAATTTTCCATAGATTGCATGGAGGTTACTAACAATGATTTATCTATTGAGACTTTTCCCAAGAAGTCTAGGAGTTGCAGCAATTGAATGGTTCTCTCATCTACTACCTGGGATTAGAATTTTTGATGACCTATCCAAAAAATTCATCAACCACTTTTCATATAACATCAAACAAGATGTTACGGTTCCTAATATTTTTAAGATAAAGAAAAACAAAGGTGATTTATTTTCTTCTTACTTGCAATGATGGAGATGTAAAGCGAGTAAATAAAAATGGCTTGTTCCTAAGAAACAACTTGCTGAAATCTTCATCTCAAATCTTCAAACTGATATAAGCTATCAATTGAATATGCTATACCCTAACACCTTTGAAGAGATAATAAAAAAGGGTTTAGTAATTGAAATATCTCTCATTGTGAAAGATGTCATCAAACTTTACAACAAAAAGGATCAAGCATCAGGTTCAAACGATAAACCTCACATTTGGGAAAAGAACAAAAAAGTCACAAATGATGGAGTGGTTAATGCTAAGTTTGTTCGAAACATACAACCACCTCCTAACAATCCCCAAAATAACATGTAAAATGATCAATCAAACAATCCTCCAAAGAATCAACAAATTGATCAAACCCAAAATCCTCCAAGAAAACAATCAAGATCTAATAACAATGATTTCAATCAAACATGATGCAAATTCACTACCTTAGGGGAACTTGTCGAGACAATATTGAAAAAAACTACTCCAATCAAATCTTATCAAATTTCCTGAAGTGAAACAATATGACGAACCTCAATTCAAACCTTCATGGTATAATGACAATGATTTCTATAAATTTCATCAAATAAAGGGTCACAAAACATAGAGTTATGTCAAACTTAAACATCTTATACAAGACCTCAATGAGAAAGGTGAGATTAATGTGGATCAACAAGTAATAATGCTTGAGCATGAAAGGAAAAAGGATTCTGGTAAGGGAAAGTCCTATAAAAAAGACAAATATATCTATGATAGTGTGTTAGGATATGAAGGATCCTATGCTTTATCAATCATGTTTCCAAGTCTCCTAATGAGAAAATGAACATTAATCAATAGAATTTTCAAACAAGTGATCAAAATTATTCTCCTAGGTCTAGCAATGTATCACATCAAACTAAATCCGTTAAGAGCATATCAAATCATAATATTCCTCCTTCATTTGACTATATGATAGGCCATGTTGAAGAAGTTGATCCTCAAGAATATCCTATTCCATCTCCAAGCTCTTCGCGAAGCCAATCCATACCATCCTCACTAAAATCATTGTCTAATTCCCAGGATGTTTCCCAAGGGCTATTTACAGTAGATGATACTAATTTTGAAGCAAAATCACAAATATATGCTATTTTAATCCAATATTAAGAAGATCCAATCCAAGCACAACAATGTTCTCCATCACCTTCCATATCCACTCAAGGTTTAGTATCCTCTTTTTATAACACACCATCTACCCAACGTTCATGCCAAGAAAATACTCCTAAGCATGATGAGGGTTGCTTCGAGATGAGTCAAGATCATATCTTATTTCTCTAAAATACTGCTATCAGTTAATGGGCGTTTTCCAAGCCATAAATGATAGTTCTCCCACAATAAGATGATACGAAGATCCTACAACTTCCTTGAAGTACTATTATGACCTAATGACCCTTTTCTAGTCCATTCAAGATTTCATGAAATATGTTCATAACCTTACACCAACAACTCGTATATCTACCCATGAGGTACCTGCTTCAACTAGACATGTAGATGATCTTGATTTAAAACAAGGATTTCCTACTTCAAGCATATTTGGAAATGATGAAGTTATACTCAAGTTCATAGAATCTCATGATAATATACTAGAGAAAGACCATGAAGAATGGTTCTATATAAACTTTGGAACAATAACACCTTTTGAAGCATCACCTAAATCTACGACATCTCAAGTTCAAGCCAAATGTATCGAGAAAGGATCTACAACACATAATGAGTAGATGACTTGACACTTCTTAGCACCAAGATATCAACTGTTCAATAGTCAAAGAATCTAATCATAGTGGTGACACCTCAATGGTACTAGGGGAAAATTTATCTAGTGTAAATATCAACATGGGAGTCATGCAAGGTTCTTATGATGAAGTTGTTGCTAGTACTTCTATAGTCCATGCCATAAATCCCTGCTCTCGCATCTTCTTACCCATTAATTGGGGTCAACAAGAAACAAATTCTCACAAAGGAAAAGAGAAAATTGTCGAAGCTAATGGATTAAAAAATTGAAATGGAAAAATAAAGCTCAAATGGATTCCAAAGCAAGAAAAAGTAAATGATCTAAGAAAAAATCTATTAGTTAAAGAAACTATGGAGCAACAAAAAGAAAAATCCATTTATTAAAAGTATCCATCAATACAAAAGAAAGCTTCAAAGTCAAATGATCAAGTTGGTCCTAAATTCATGCAAGCCTCCATATCCACATTTCACAACTCATTTTCCCAAGCTTGGGAAACAAAAGATCCAATAACCAAGCTGTCAACCAATTCCTACCCATCTCATATCCCTTATCGACATTCACCACCAATTTCCCAAGAAGAACATCCAAATCAAGAATTAACCATGTACTAGCAACTAATCTTTATCATAAGGACTCTAAAGGCACTTTATGGCGATGTGTGCACTTAGATAAGGCTAATCTTGGTATAAAAAAAAATGACAAGCACATTCAAGAGTTATACTCAAGCACCTATGTATTGGCACAACAACTTCACTATTTAGGATATCATTGGAACATCATGATAGTAGCATCCAGATCAACACCCACAAGGGGGTTTAGCAAGATCAAAATCAAATAAATAAAAAGAATTCAAAAGAAAATAGCAAAGGGAAAATTTCATCCTCTAGTGAAAACAACTTTGGTGGTGCTTTGGATAAGTACCATGATGAAAACTTGACAAACATGCATCATGTGTAGAATCAAGGATCCATGTACATCATTCCAATTGGAAGCAGCTTACCTCATCCATAATAAAATATTACATCCTACCCATTCTTAACCATAATAAAACCCATGATCCATACCAAATCCATCCATTTTCAAACTCATCTTGATCTTGAGGAAACTGAGGGAAAATAATTCAATTTTTCTTTCTTCTAAAATATTGGCATGGTCTTTTCCACCAAAACTATCCAAATGTAAATCCTTTATCCAACATGGTATAATTACTACGAGGTAGCCCTTGGAAGTAAGATACTCCATTTTGAAAGATCTTTTGCATAGCATTCAACCCCATTTATCTACTCATGATGTTCTATCTATTGCTAGACACTGGGGGCAAGTACAAATACTTTACTCTAAAATAACTCTTGGTCTATGTCCTCTCACTCATTTTATGACTTAAACATGTTGGAACGAAGGAAAAATTGATCCAAATCTATCTTTACTACATTATCACCTATGAAATTATGAGCCATGGCTTGGTTTTTAAACCCTTCAAAAAATCTAAAAATGTCCAAAAAACCATCAAAATCTAAAAAACATCCAAAAAACCATCAAAATCTAAAAAACATCCAAAAAACCATCAAAATCCAATTTTTTTTTGTAAAACATCAAAATCCCAAAAACATTGTTGGCCATCTTCATATGAGTCGCTTTGAGTCCAGTAAAGTGAACTATGATGTCTTTATGTGTATAACGTATGCAAGGCCATCAATCGATGAGCCTATGAGGAACTAGGTTAGTCCCCTTAGGTCCCCCTCTTGGTCTCTAAATCTCTCAAAAACACCAAAAAAATCAAAATATCTTGAAAACATCAAAAAAACCTCAAATAATCACAAAATCACAAAAAAATTCAAAAAAACCTCAAAATCCTACTTCCGTTATTACCTATCCACAATAAACTATCCCTCCATAATAAACAAGTAATCATCCTAACTCTTTTACAAAGCAAGCAACAAGAAAAGCAAAAATTGAAATCTCATAAACATTTTAGCGAAAATTGTAAAGAATTGATCACTATTAGACTAAAATAATACCTAAGTGTTAACTACTTACCTATTAGAATCATCAACATCATCATCAACATCCTGACATGTGTCTTAATGGATAAAACATTCCTACAATAGACATCATTGATGGATCATGCCCCAAAGCATCAAAACATTTATGGCATGTGATACTACAACATTATTTATCTATTTTGGTCTTTTCTTTTGATTTATCTTATTCTCTCATTCCCAAGATCTCTCGAGGATGTCCATAAGGATTTAGAGAGGAAGGAATTAGGCATTGATCATTGATTTCATATGCCATGTTTGTTGGATATTTTTTCAATACAACCATGGAAAATACTTGCCTTGTGTGTGGGAGTCATTTCAGGCAACTAAAGTGGCCTTGCATGTTTGGTTCCTCATACCTCTCTATGCATTGGTCCAAAATGCTCTAAAATTCTAACCCACACACTCTAAGAATGGTTTCTGTATGTCTAGTATAAGAAAATAATACTTCTTGTTTGTGGAGTCAAAGTCCACACGATAGATACAAAGCCACCTTGGTCATTAATACCCTGGTGCATCGTGTCTATTTGATACATTGATAAGGATTACTATGATGAAAATTACTTGGTATTTCCACGATGAAAAATAAAACCCATCATGTTTTAATCATCATTAATCATTATCATTCATTCATCCATGCATTCATCCACATTTACAAATCATTATCTATGGATTTTTAGAAATTAAATCAACATCATCCAAATTTCTTCTATGCTCTAATCCTGCTAACATATATTTTGACTAACATCTCCATCTTGCATCACAACATCATTAGTACCGCAACCCCTGTGCTGACTGGCCACTGGTATTATTGAATTGCGTTAGAACAATGTGGAACTCCTAGAATCCTCACCATAGCAAATGCATGTCTGTAGCAAAAGATCACTAGAGTGCAAGAATCTCCCAAAGCTAGTGTTCAAATGAGGAGCAAATGAACCCCCCCAAACCCTAGGTTTTTACCCACAAATGCACTACTAGGTTAAATTTTGAGTATAATGGATCATCATGAGCTTAATCTATGACCCCTAGGGCCTAATTTTTCATCCTCTACACATTTGAACTAGTCCCAAACCCTATCGTGAGCCTGACCTAAAAAAGTAATTTTTTTGGCTGACCTCTTGAGGGGGTAACCTAGTGTATTATCATTCTTTTACTAACCATCAGGGCACAATGGGACATCTTTTAAAAATTTCCATCTTGATTTGAGCATCACATTCTTTGAAGCAATGCAACAAGTACATTGTGTCAAAGATGGGAAAAATGTAGACATGTAAAAATACCTAATGTGTATCGCACATCCTGAAGCTACATTTTTCCATCATTGATATAATTTCCATTACCATTATTTCATTTCGCATCATTTCACATAATTTGCATCATTAATCCCCTTTTAACATCATTTCCATCATTTAAGACTGTAGGAATCGGTCGAGTATCTGTCCCCCCTATAAACTGCAATGCACTTGGTAAAAAAATTTCATGTGACCGGTAGTGCTGGCACGACACGCCCTTTGGTACCACGGAGATGGTGGGTAGACTAGACCTCGTGACCTCTTTCCTACAATAGGATGCTTTAGCCAATCAAGCTAGGCCTATCACCCCTAATTATCTCACTTTTAATCTTTTTCCTCCAGTAGAATATTCTTTTTTAAAGAATGGCATATTCCTATCCTCTATAATTAAATAATTTCTAATTACTTAATTATCCTAATTTTCCTCAAAATATCTTAAGTTGTCTCAACCATTTCTAGCCCTTAATCTTCAAATCTAATCTCCAACCTTGATCTAAAATATCCTAACCATTTTTCTAAAATGGTGGAGACATTTTGAGTTCTAACTAATCATATCCCTTGATCTTCCTTGATTCACTCTCATTTGTGGGTGTTGAGATCAATATCAACCCTTCTTTGTGGGCATTGAATCTCAATCTTGACCCTTGATCTAATTTCCTAAAATCTATAAAATAACCTTCAATCCTTCACATTCATCACCTAGAATTCTCATAGCTAAGTCATGTCCATTTGATTCTTGAGCAATTAAGAGCATTTATCATAGCATCTAGGTCATATTTGCATCACATTCAATCAAGATTTTGCTAGCAATCATGGAGGCTTCAAGTGTTTGAGAAATCCAACACCATACAACACCAAGCTCTCCAATAATGGGATGGTGAGATTTTTCTTGTTTTGATTTCAATTATGTTTGATTATGCTAACATTAGGGTTTGGTTTCATGACTTGATTTGCAATCTAATCTCAATGGTAAGTGGGTTTTATCTCTTATTTTGAGTTCTTTGGTTGAATTATTCATTGTTCATCCCCTTCCACTTTTACCCCTTACAATTCCAAAGAAGTACAAAAGTGAGAATATCGAGAGCGACACCACAAAAGGAGGTTTCAATATAACTAAAGGAGTATCAAGACATTGTGCTGGAGAACATTTCAAAAGGACTCCCCCCAATATGGAGTATTAGTGACCACATAGACCTCATACTCGGAGTGAGTTTTCCAAACAAAGTAGTACACCATATGACACTAGCAAAGAATGTGGAATTGAGTAGGTAGGTAGAGGAGTTGCTAAAGAAGGGATTGATCCAGGAAAGTTTGAGCCCTTATGTGGTACCTATTGTCTTGGCACCAAAGAAGGATGGAGAATGGAGGATGTGTATCGATTCTAGAGCCATCAATAAGATCATTATCAAGTAGTGGTTTCCTTTACCAAGGATGGATGACATCATGGACTATTTGGGTGGAGCAAGATATTTCACCAAGATTGATGTCAAGAGTGGATACCATTAGATCAGAATCCGGGAAGGTGATGAGTGGAAGACTGCGTTCAAGACCAATGAAGAGTTATATGAGTGGATAGTCATGCCCTTTGGATTCACCAATACACCAAGCACATTCATGTGGTTGATGAATGAGGTATTGAAGGAGTTCCTAGGTAATTTCCTTATTGTTTACCTAAATTATATTCTAATTTTTAGCAAGACCAAGGAAGAACATTTGTTGCATATTAGACAAGTGTTCCAACAATTGAGAGAAGAGAACTTGTTGATCAATATCAAGAAATGCAGTTTCATGAAGGCCAAGCTAGTTTATTTGGGATTTATCATCTTTATGGAAGGATTGAAGATGGATTTGGAGAAGGTGAGAGAAATTGTAGAGTGTCCAACACCAATAGACATCAGGGATGTAAGATCTTTTCATGGTCTAGCAATTTTTAATCTAAATTTTATTAGAAAATTTATTACCATTTGCACACCAATGACAAAGACCATGAGGGGAAACCAAAAGGAGTTTAAGTGGACATCCAAAGCACATAAGTGTTTTGAGCCATTGAAACAAAAGGTGATGGAGCAACTGGTACTAGCCTTATCAAATTTCAACAAGGTCTTTCAAGTGGATTATTATGCCAATGCCAACACCATTCGAACAGTCCTATGTTAGGAAGAGAGGCCAATTGCATATTTCAGTGAGAAGTTGAATGATGCCTGAAAAAGATATTTAGTATATGACCAGGTGTTTTATGCCATAATACAAGCTCTGAAGAAGTGGGAAACTACCTACTACTAAAGGAATATGTGCTATATATAGACCACCAAGCTCTCCAATACTTAAATAGTCAAGGAAAGTTGATCAAAGGCATGTATAGTGGGTAGAATTCATGAAAATATATACCTTTTTCTTGAAACACCAAAGTGAGAATTCAAACAAGGTTACAAATGTGTTAAGAAGAAGGAGAAACTTGATCACATATATGAGGGTGGTGGTGTTGGGATTTGATGAGCTAAAGCACCTCTATGAGACTGATCCTAAGCTTACGAAGGCCTGGAAGGTAAGAAGAGAATTGGTAGCCACTAGAAAAAGCAAGTGGCTGGACTATTTTATTCAAGATGGTATATTATTCAAAGGGAACCAATTGTGCATCCCCATGAGCTTGATGTAGGAGAATTTGATCAAGGAAAAACATTTTGGAGGATTAGTACGACACTTTGGAATTGATAAGACTGTAGCTTTGGTGAGTGAGAATTAATTTTGGCCTTAGATCTATAAGGATGTCTTGAAGTTTTTTAAATAATGTAGGACTTTTCAAGTAGCTAAGGGGACTAGTTAGAATACCAATTTGTACCAACCTCTTGTAGTTACAAAAAGATCTTGGAAGTATATCAACATGGAATTTGTACTTGGATTGTCAAGGACTCAGAGAGGAGATGACTCCATATTTGTGGTGGTGGATTGGTTCTCTAAGATGTCATATTTCATTCTCTATAAGAAGACCCATGATATAGTACACGTTGTCGATCTTTTATTCCAAGAAGTGGCGAGGCTACCTAGAATACCATGGACATTGTTTCAGACCAAGACACTAAGTTTACTGGATATTTCTAGAGAAAATTATGGAAGAAGATGAAGACAAACTTGAAGTTCAGTTCCATATTCCACCCCTAGAGAGATAGACAAAAAGAGGTAGTGAAATTTTTTTTGGGGAACCTACTAAGATGTTTGATAGGATACAAGCCTTGAAACTGGGACTTAATCTTTCCACAAATAGAGTTTTCATACAATAACTTAGTAAACCGGAGTACAAGGGAGATACCATTTGATATTGTTGCTAGATCACACCCTAGGGGAGTTGCAGAACTCAAAGACATCAACTCAAAGGATAATAGGAGTGCAAAGGTAGAAGAATTTATAGACCACATGGAGGTTGTGCACAAGCAATTCGAGCAGTATTTGGAGACCATGAATGGAAAATATAAATTTCAGGAAGATTCCAAAAGGAGCCATAAAGAGTTTATTGTTGGAGATGAAGTCATGGTGTATCTTCAAAAGGAGAGGTTTTCGATAGGCACTTACAACAAGATGAAGACGAAGAAGTTTGGACTATGTAAGATCCTCCAAAGATTTGATTTTAGTAATGCCTACAAGGTGGAGTTACTAGAGGGCATTAGCATTTTACCAATATTAAACATTAAATACCTCTAGCTAGTCCACAAAACATAGTCAAAAGGAGATAGCATAGAAGCCCCTCACCAAGACAAGTTATCATAAGAAAAATCAAAGTAGATAGAGTAGATTTTGGATAGTCAGACTAAGTGTAACACCTAGAATAAGGAATATAGAGAATATCTGGCCAAGTGGAAAGATAGGCCAGAACAAGATGCAACTTGGATCTTAGAAGCTAAATTGGAACGACTCAGATCATTTCTAGAATTAGCAACATGTGAGGCACACTTTTCAAATAACCCTGAGAGTCAGATGTAGGAGCATCCTGGAGAATCATACCACATCTTATGGCAATAGCCAATTTTCCCTTGCATATTGGAATGAAGGTAGAATGGGAAGTCTACAACAACATACCTAGGTGACAGCCCTTGTGACACTACTATCCGGAAGAACCCCCTACCAAAAGATCACCTCAATGAGAAACCTGGACCCAAACCTATTGGAGGTGATGTGTGGAATCTCCTTGTATCTTGTAGAGTCTTCATTGTAAGAGTTAATGTTGACTCCTCAACACTGCCAAGAACAATTGCTAGACAAAAATATCTTCCACAATAGAGAAAATAACAAGAATGCTTTCTTCAACAATGAAAGATTGAGTATTTTTGAATAACGGTTGAATATGAAAATGTACATGAGATGCCTTGCTTATAAAGGCAAGGTAGAGAGATAGTATTAGACAAGCTCATGAAAAGTTTCTTAATGCTATAACATGTGACAACTAACAACCTAACTACCTAGGAATCAACCAATACAAGCTAGATAAGATAAGTTCTAGAAAAGCCAACTATGACTTCTAGACATAATATTATATCCTAAGTAAACTTAGCATTTGAATATGTCCCCTAATTCCCTAGTGAGTGAATTACCTACGTACAAGATATTTATTCACACCAAAACCCCCCCTTAAGTGCAACTTAGGGAGAAGATTATTATGCAAACTATGCAAAGATGACTATGAGGATGGGTTGCAGATATGAGGGCATGTTAGGTACCCATTTATAATGCAAATGTAATCAATGTAATCTCTCACAAACGAAGAAAATGAGAAAACCTTGTGGGAAAAAATCCTCTCCAATAGGGAAAAATTTAGTGGCGAATCTTCGCCAATTGGCGAATTCTAGAAATCAGCCAAGTCAAAATTGGAAAATTAATCGCACCCAACAGGGTTTCCAAATTGCCCGAATTTTATGAATTATCAGTCCAATGCATGTCCATTCACCAATGATTTTTTTTACGAGGCATATTTAAGCAACAAATTCGCCATAACAAACTACACGTTTCAAATGGACCGATTAATATTTTTTCCTAGAATCTTAGAAGCATGTAATAAAACACCTACATATTCACCAATACTATTAAAACAACATTATATCAAGACCCATTTTTCCAATTAAATTTTACAAATAGTTCCTTGTGAAGACCCATTTTTCCAATCAAAATTTATAAATAGTTGCTTATGAGGACCTATTTTTCCAATAAGATTAAAAAATAATTACATTTGAGGACACATTTCATCTTGAAAACCACAATGTATCGTTGTATAAGCACGCGGGATTCACCAAATTTTTAATGTACCATTTAAAAATCCCGTGGAATTTTCCAAATATGGATTGATATAAATACAATCGAAACTATCATTTATTCTTACACATTTTGTTTAGTTATGAGGTTCTCGATTCAGAAGTCAGCGAAAGTAAAAAATGTAGACTTAAAGGTGAGTGATCATTTCTTCATAGTCTTATTAGTTATAAGATTTTTGTATCTCATTTCCATTCTTGCTTCAATCTTAAAGATGATATTAAGTAGGTAATGGGATTTATATTCTATGTCCTTAAACAAGAAGACATTTTTTCCAGTTTTTATTCAAAGTGAGAGATCAATATGTCGAGCAACAAGGGTAAGACTCCTCAGGGTGGTGAAGGGATTGGGAGGCCATCAAAACTCCCAAAATGTAGAGGTACCATATAGTCTTACTTTTGAATTGGCAATGCTTCTGATCCATTGGATCAATATGGAGCTACATCATCAACTCTTCCACCAAATATTAATGAAGAAGGCATTCACAATACCTCACCACCACTGGAAGGTGAAGGTGAGATTATCATTGAGTTAAATCAATATGTAGCAAATGAGGATGGAAATACCATAGAAGATGTTCCAAGGGATACCCTGGTTAGCCAGAATGAGATAATTGACTTGGATCAGGATGATGTTGGTAGCAAGAAAAGAAAAGGAAAATAAAAAATGGGGCACGAGTGGGAAATGACAAGGAATTTTCAACTTGCTTGGTTGTCAAAGTACCCATTCATTGTACTAGTGGGAAAAGCAAACGATCTTGAAAGTGCAACAAAATGCATGTGTACGATTTATAGTTGGAAATGTAGAAGAGAGAAGAATTTGCAGCTAAATCTTGACACTATAGAAAAGTATATTAGTAAAGTTTATGAAAAAAATCATAGACAGAAAGGAATAATCAGTCGTACGATGGAAAACAAAACAAGAATGTCTAAACATGTTAAGTATGCCGAGGAATATGAAGAGCATAAACAATGAATTCTGAAGCTTGTTGCATGTCAAGGTACACTTGAGGCTCAATTTGGAAAAGCAATGGAAGGAGAAAATCTATCAAAAATTGTTCAGATGAGTGTTTTTTTTCATATTTTGTTGAGAGGGGTCCTATGACAGACTACCCAGAATATTCTAGTTTATTATCTTTTTTGGGTGTTCTCACTTTCGTTACTCACATTGGTCAGTAAATGATGGATGGGAATGGGAAAACTATCTTGCTACAATGGAAAATAAATATTTAAAGGAGAAAGTAAAAGAGTCAAACTTCATTGCATTATCTTTAGATGAAGTTACTGCAGTAGATAATACTTCTTGGGTCTGTATGCATTTGTATACTGTAAAACAACATGTTTTCCAAGCTTATCTTCTCTATGTTCATAAAAAGAAGGACAATTCAACAATGCAAAATCCATTTGAACTAGTCAAGAAATATTTGAATGAAATTGCAGGTATCGATGAGATGACAATTACCAAAAATTTGGTGTGTGTAGGAGCTAATGGAGTTGTAGTGACGCAAGGTCAAAGGAGCGATGTTTGCACAAAGTTACAAACTACTTGTGCACCATACATGCTTGGAATTCACTGCATGGACCACATAATGAATTTAACATTCAAAATTGTAAGCAAGTCTCCGATAGTATCAAAAGTTGAAAATCTAGTCCATAAGCTCCACGCATACTTCTGCCGAAGTACCAAAATTTTTCTTGGAATTTCAACATTTTGCTGAGGGATTAACAATAGGAAACAAGCTTCTCAAGGATGTCGATACCAGATGGATCTCCTTGCATGGACCAATGCAACGAGTTCTTTTAGAATATCAATCCTTGATTGGAGTAAAGTATGAGCATCATAGCACAATAGACAAAGCTGCAGACCTCTTATATAGGTTAAGCTATATAGAGACACTCTTGACTTTAGCTAGTCTTCTCCCCATGCTGAATGAAATGAAAAATCTTGCGAAGAAAGCCCAAGATAAAACTATGTATATTAATGAATATGTCAAACTACGTAAACATACATGCTTGGACCTCGATCATCTATATCTAGATCTAACACAAAAGAGCCCAAATTATTTCATGTGGTAGAAAATTACTGATTTGAATAATCCTAATAATTATTTACAGTTTAATGCAACTGGACACTTATGTATCTGTGTACGTAGATATGAGATACCAATGTACCATTGTAAGACAAGCAAGCACTCTAGCATAGAAGTACTTGTTAAAGAGGAAGATTTTAACGACATTGTTAAATCTGTTAGTGATAATTTGAAGGAAATTGCAAAATATATTTCCTTAGAGATTCGTGAAAGATTCCCTTGACATTAAATACTTGAAGCCATGGGTATTGTGTATCCTCAATTTTGGGTAAACTGAGATAGCCCAAAATATTTTCATGATCAAGTAAATATCTTGATTGATTTTTTTTTGAAAAGTGTAAAATACAATGAGCAAACAATAGAAGGAATTTTAAATAAAGATAAGCTTAGACAACAATGTAATAATTTTTCAGTAGCTATGAGGGACCAGCGTAATTCCATGGGAATGGAGAAGGCCTTTGAACCGAGATCAATAACAAAGGTTTGGACAAATTTAGGTCAGAGTGAAATATTGCGTGATAGGATATCAGAATATTTCAAACTTGCTGATTTATGTCAAACAAGGATATTGGGGTCAGTGGAGGATGAGAGAGTTTTTAGTTCATTGGAATTTTTGAAATCAAAGTTAAGAAACAAACTAGACAAGAATTTGGAAAATTGCTTGAGGATGAAAGGAACTGCGTATAATGTCAAAAAATTTCCTTTTGAAAGGGCCCTCACAATTTGGAGGTCCACATGTGAAAGAAGAGGGACCGGATTGTGCAACACTCCAATTCCAAATGTTGGTACTGGTGACACTGGCAGTGGTAGTGGGACAAATGATAATGGCACAATGAATGTTGAATTTGAGATGTAGGCCGAAGAAAATGAAGAGCAGACTCAGAATCAAGACGACTCTTTTACTTTATCTCAAGTTGAATGTCAGTTTGAGGATCTTGACTCCATTTGGGAAATGTAAGTGAATTAACATCTTTTAGGTATTTATATTGTACTTCATGAATCAATTTCCATTGTTCCAAATTGTAGTTGATGATATTTTATATTGTATTCCATGAAATTGTGAATCATTGCACTTCATGATATTTTATTTTATATCGCACTTCATGAATCATATTCCAAACTATAGTTGATGATATTTTATATTGTATTCCATGAAATTGTGAAATTTTATATTTTATATTGTATTCCATGAAATTTTGAAATTTTATATTTTATAATGTATTCCATGGTATTGAATTTGATATGTGATTCTGTGTCATTTTTAAAGAACAACACTTATCACACTGCTTATAAATTCATATTGCATTTCCATTCACACAATCTTTGATAAATAATTGAAAGGAATTTTATTCCATTCCTTGAATAGAAGCTAACAATTCAACATCCATAAATTATAAATAACCATTGATTATTTTGAGTCAAATGATAGTGTATACAATAATGCAGAGCAAGATAGGTCGATATCATATTCAAAATTAAAGATATTATAGTGTCTTTTCCTTTTACCTACATTGTAATAATCTAATTCGAAGTTGACAGGGTTTTACCTATTCTTGGTCTCTTAAGTCATATCTTATGCCTTTGCGTCTGTTTACTCACTGACCCCTTGAGCCTAGTGTTCCTGGTTGCTACCCGTAGAATCCTTGTCTTATGCGGGTCATAAAATTCTTTAATTCTTGTTCTTTCCCTAAGTTTGTGTTTTAATATTTGCTCAATATCATTCATGTTATAAACCTAGGAAGGTGACCCATTTTAAGTCATGTAATAAGTGCACGTGCTTATTAAAATATTTTGATATGCTTGGCAGGTCCCATTGACTACTTTCTATTGGTTCCCCTCCATCTCGTGGGATTAAATTAATCAAATTAAGAATCCCGCGGGATAGCGGGCAGGAGACACCTAACTCCCTTTTGGCGGGTCCTACCACTGCTTGAAGGCACCAATGACTAAAGTTTTTCAAATCAATGGTTAAGATTTTTTGACAATTGGATCTAAGGATTTGATCCTAGCTGTTAGATCAGAGGATTCAATCCTGGCCGTTCCCCACTAGCCCCATGGGAATAAAATAATACTTTTTGAAATGCTATGGGGTCAGCGGGTTGAAGAGACATGTTTTGTTGCTGGTGTGGGGCCTGGTCCCCACTCACATACCTAATGCCTTAAGTTTTTAAATTGATGATCCACATGCAACGTTGAGATTTAATATCAACCATTCCCCGCTCACCCCGCGGGAATAAAATAATGTTTTATGAAAAGTAACGGGGTTAGCGGGCGAACGAAATTTGGATTTCTTCCGCCACTTGGAAAAGAAGGTGGACTTGACATAATGAATGAGTAAGTATTCCAGGTTCCAGCCAACAAAATTTCATTGGGTGAAGGATAGGTGAACGATGGCAATGAAAATTCCTCAATCTGAGTCATTTAAAGTTCCATCTCGCAAGGAGATCGACGACTGATATTCAAAATTGAAGATGTGAACATGAGAGCCATTCTACTTTGTGCGAGTGAGTAGTAATGGTGGAAAAGACATCTAGAGATTCCCAATCACGATGTAAATGCACATAAAAGATTGGTTTTTCGCATAATTGAATATTGTAAATGAGTTTGAAGCATCTAGGAGATCGAGAAGAGCATTCTAGATTTCAACGTGGTAAAAAATAAAATTAGGGTTTCCTACAAGTGAAAAATTTGTAAGTAAATCTATAAACAAATGCCATTCTTTGTGCTTTATCCAAACTATCTTGAATTAGGGTAAATATTCACTGTCTTTCAGTTGAATTGGTCTGTTTGCTTTTTAGTTGCTTTATAGTGGTTTGAAATTGCGTATAAGTTGAGAATTTTTGTCAAACCCATTGAAATTATAGCTTCAAGTCATGCCCTTGCTTTTGAATAGAAAAGCTACGTTTTAAACCTCTCTGGGCTGAAACCATAGATTAGTTTGAGATGCACCTTAGGTTTTGAATTGAAAAGTTAGGTTTTAAACCTCTCAGTATTGAAACCCTAAATTAGTCTGAACTTATCTTGCTACAAATGGCACCTAAAGCACAAGTTTCCAGTTTTGCAACCGTATCTAGACTTCTCTCCTAGAGCTCTATTTTATGGCACTAGAATTATAAAAAAGTTAATGGACAAGAAATTTTTTATTAAGGATGTCAAGTTACCCTTCACTAGATGGCAATTGTTCCAACATTGGTTCAAAAACAGAAATCTTGGGGTTCCTATTTGCAGTCCTTGGAGATTAGACATGGGAAAGCTGGTAGTCCCCAATGTATACATGGATATAGATTTATTGAAGGACATTGCTACAAGGTATGACCCAATTTCCAGAGTGGTCAGAACATTTGATGATAAAGAGATGTTAAAGACAACCAGAGAAGAAATTGCAGATATCTTTCAGCTACATGAGTGGAACAAGGATATGATTCCTATTGATATGAATGTCTTCAGAAAGGAATATGAGAATACCAAGGTGCTATTCAGAATGAAAATGTTACATATGTAAACTGCCAGTACTAGGGTTGGGAATAATAGGAAGCAAATAAAGACTGGTAAAGATGAGTTAGAACCCTTCCCCATAAAGTATTTTGCTAACTATTTCAAGAAAATTGTGTATTCACTATGCCAGATTATTGGTTTTACTCCACCTAACACCTTGCCAAGAGAATATAGTTATATGGCAGCCCATTTGCAACATCCAACCTTCAATGTAGTCTATGACTATGCCACATATTTGGCAGAACGCATCCACAATGGTTTGGTTGATTTGAAAAATGGAAAGGACTGGGAAAATTTCTTGTGGTATTCTCTCTTGATCCATATGTTCTTATATAAAGGAGAGAAGAATTTTGGCAAGGATATGACATTGAAAAAAAAGGAAGATGGTATTGATCTACCTATCCAATTTTGGACCCAAATTATTGAAAAAGATGATTAGAAGTTTGATTATGTGGTGTTCCCCAATACCTTTGCATCAAAATTGAGGAGGTTCCTGGTTCATGACCCACCAAGGATCCCCAAGGAGATCCATGATTTCTTGAGGCCAATGGAAAGGAGAACTAATTTGAACTTGAGCCACAATTGGGGGGATATAATCCCATATATTAAGACAACAATCTTTAGAGTCTATGGCACAAATGTGAATCCATTTGTACTACTATGGATGTGTCACTGAGGATTGGACTTTTGGAAATCATGATACAATTGGGAGGACCTCAAATGGTACACCTACCCAAGACACTGAGAAAGGGCTCATTCTTTCTTGAATGGACAACATTTGCAGATTTTGTAATGGCAAAGGGAGGGTGGACAAACTTGTTGCAAATTATTGCACCTTACAACTTGAACACAATGCGCCCAAGGAACCATGACCCTGAGGTATTTATTGTTGTATTGAAGGCAAAGAAGAGGAGTGACATTTTTGTGCATAATTTTATTATCCTGAGGATGTAATCAATAATGTTTTTGAATTCCAAGAACAAGAGGAGAGGAAAGTGAAGTATCTTGATTTCAATAAGATGGAGGAGAAAGTTATAAGGTCTGACCCCAATTATGACTCAATGCCTAATATCAAGGGTGAATTCAATAGAATTATGTATGTTATAGACAATTTTGAGAGCATAGTGGGTGTCTTGAGGCAGGAGCATGTAGTAATAGACAAAGGGAAATCAACAGTAGTTGAAGAAGACCCTATTGTAGTGTTGGAGGAAAGACCTTCCTACCAACCACCACAAAAAATAAGAATCTACTCCAAGAAGAAGACAATAAGGAAGCAACAAACATTGCCAACTCCTACTGCATCAGAGGGGTCAAGGGAAATTTCTCCTATGAGGTCAATACCATCACCTCCAAGAGGGACCCCACCTATTGTGATTGATGTAGATTCACCCACAAGAAGTCCTGTTCCATTAGAGAAACCACCACTTAAAAAGCAAAAGAATGAGTTAAGAGGGGCAGTTGATTACCTCAATACATATGAGGATGATATTCTTATTACTCTTGAAGAAATGTAGCAAGGAATGCCTTCTCCCATAAGGGATGTCACCTCAATTTCAAGGGGAAGTTTCCTTAGACTTGGAAAGGATGATCTTAGTGGTTTAAATAATGTAGATGATTTGAGATAGGAAGCATGCAAAGCATTCATGGAGGATGATTCTTTTATTGAAACAAAGGAATTTAGGGATTTTGTGTGGAGGGAAAAGGCCTCTGAATATGCAAAAAATGTTGCTAGAGAGAGGATCTTACATCCAAAATTACCTGAGAGTGTTATTCAGGTAGATGTAAGGAAGGCTATGAGAAAGGAGTTTTAGAATATGACAGCCAAAGAGGGTAGATCCCTTGTACAAAAAAGTGGTGTGCTATTGTTTCCCGAATGGGATATTGCTGATGCAATGGTACTGGGCACCATAAGGAGGTCTGAAAGACCCTTATTTTAAACAGAGGAGGAGGCCAAATTGGCACTTCAAGGATCAAAATTTAGTTAAGAGTGGGGTGCCCTAGCTATTTGGTCATTCTCTTTGGGATCTAGGAAGCGAGTAGTTACAAAACCAAGTGATTTCAAAGGGAAATTAGTCACAAGGAGAGTTGTGGATACTCCAACATTAGAAGCAACTGACATGATAATAAATGTTGCTAAGTTCACTAAATCAATAGTGGAGAGCCTCACTACTGATAGAGATATGTATAGGGGTAAGTACAATGAACTTGTTGATGAATATAATAAAAGTCAGCAAAGGGCTGCTGAACTAGAAATAGAGCTAGCACTATGGAAGCAACAAGTGGAAACATTGAGGAATTAGGGCCCAACTAGCTCAAGTCATGCTGCACCCACCTCTCCAATGGAAAATCCTCAATCTCCTCTTGCACTAGAACAATCTCTGGCAATAGTGCCATATAACCTGGGCCAAGAGCCACTTGCAGTTGAGGAGCCAAGCACATTAGGTGCAGCTCCATCAACCGATCCCACCAAGGAACAATTATTGCTACTAATTGAAGAATACAATAAATTTCTTGAACAGGTTCAAAACACCATGCATGAGAACAATTCAAAGATCATTCATACTTTTTTGAAGCATCTGAATAAAAATATTCAAGGTAAATTAAATAGTATTCACTCAAATTATTCTATAATGTTGCAAGCAATAAGGTTATCTCAGAGGGATAAGGAATTGGCTACCCCAATCTTAGATAAATGGATTCCTAGGGATGATAACATGAAACTCATAGAAATTGGGGCTAAGCAGTAGGAAGATAGATATCCAAAGGTGGTCCCAACTTATAAATTTGTTAGTGAGATTAAAGAACATAAGTTTTAAGGGTTTGCTACTCCATTAGAGTAGAAGATAAGAGAATTGAAGGCTAAATTTGATGAAGCAGATTTGACCTTGTTACCTGATATCCAACATACATATGATGAGGTGAAACCTCTACAAAAATGGAAGGACCAGGTAGAGACCACTATTATTTCTCAAACATCTCTCATTTGTGAGAATGTTGACATTGATATCTTGAAGAATACTCTTGAGAGTCTTCCACTCATCATCAACTTCCTCGAAGACTTTGATAAAGAAGCCAATTCTGTGATGGAAAAGTATGCTCCATATAGGAAGAAGATGGATGAAATCATTGGATTCAATTGGCCATCTGATGAGGAATATGAGCAATGGAAAAGGATATTTATTGATGTATTGGATTTGTGAACACGGGGATGAAGGACACATATATATGGTCAAGTATAGTGCAGGTCCAGCCTTAGAGATTGTAATGCATGAAAGATATGTGTCTCCTAATCGACAACACCACAGGTAAATGATGATCACCGATGACTTGGATTTTGGTCTACTTTTGTCCTCTTCTATATATTTTTGTCACTTTGCTCAAAGGAATAAATATTCTGCAATGGTTAGAAGACTATTCTTTCCAACAAAGTGCCTTTTGGAAGGCAATCTTATTTTCTTCAGCAAATGGAAATAATCTTTGTCTCATATATGTTCCCTCCATTTGAAAGTGAAAATATAACTGTAAAGGGAATCTATGTTATAGTGGTCAAATTAAAATGTGATATGTGTACTTTTCGGCCTAAAGCTTGTTTTGCTCCCTTATTCTTATAAAAGGGAATTTAGGGCCATTAGTACAAGTCTCTTGTTGAATTCTAGATCTGAATTATGCAAATTGAGAACACTTAGAGAATACATTTGAAATCTGTATCTTAAGTTTTGAGTCGAGCAAGTAAATTTTATCAATTGTATGGTTTCCAAGCAAGTCTAAATGATAATGATAATCTTTTGAGTCTATTGTCTCTCCAAATTTGACATTGTATCTGAATTATTAATGAAAATTTGATCAAAGATCATTTCATTAATCTTCATGGTCATTTTTCTTTGATGTGTGTTTTAATTTTGGCTATGGTTTAATGAATCAGTTAAAATGCTTTGATTAAATCATGAATAAATAATAAAGATAATAAATTCATAGATGCTTTGTGGGATTTGCTCGGTTCTTTAAAAACAACCAACAAGTAGCATATACAACAATGAACATCAACAATCATTTAATGTGTATCTAGTAGTTGAAACCACTACCAGACTTTTTCTTCAAATGATAAAATAAATAATATAGATAATTGAACATCAACACATTACTGAAGTTTGAATTTGAGATTTTTTATCGATTTTCACATGAAGAAATACATAGAGGCATTGGAAATGCAAAATATTGCTCAAAGACAACTTTGCACATAGCTGAGTTGGAACTTGGAAAATCATATTATCAAAAATTAAATCACTGTATCACCTTTCCTAGCAACTTCCACTGTTCAGGTGGTGGAATTGTCATTTGTTGTAACTGATGCTGTTTGACTTGAAGATATGTTAACAATTCATGATTGAAATTGGAACCTGTCTTGATTTTTTCAGTCAATTTTGCATTCAAGGTTAGCAATGGTTTGATGGAATCCAAATAGTTCACCACATCTGGGTTCTGAGGAACCCAGATCAAATCAATCTTCCTTGCACCCTCCATCTTCTTTTTGAAATCATTCTTTCCAATGAATCACTCATTTGTGTCAAAAGCCTCTGGCAAACCAATCTCTATGAAGTTCCTTACCTTTTCATCCACCTTCTTCATCATTTCTGCAACCAAATGCAAATATTCCTTTGTTTCATGAATTCTCAAACACATTTCAATGATAGATGACATCATTGATGTAGCAAGCCAATTAGTAATCCCTTTTGATTTCAAAACATTGTCACTAGATTTGTAGACTATTTGTTGAATTTGATTTGCAAATTTCTCTAATTCCAACACATTTTTGTTGTCCACTAAATATTTGTTAAGCTTCTTATAATGTAGTTTGATAGCATCAATCAATTGAAACATGTCACACAAATTATCAATCCTCTACATCATTTCATCCCAGATCTTTTGTTTCATATGCCTAACTGTTTCTCTACAAAATGAAAATAACTTATTTTGACAAGACTTAATTTCATTTTTTGCTTCCATCAACTCTGCCTCCAATCTTTCATTTCTTTTTCTCTCTTTCTCCAATTTTTGTTCCCACTGTGCATTTCCATTCGCAATGCTTGGTCTTAATTTTTTTGAAGTTGATTTTTCCTCATCATATTTCTTGTTGCTCTCATCTAGCCTTTGCTTCATTTCATTCACTTCTCTCTCATTTTGTTTATCCTCTTTGCTTGTTGATGTAGAGGAAATTTTTTTATTCTTTTTTCTATTTCATTGCTCTTGTTATCTACTGCTTTCCTCTTTGCTTTCTCATTTTCTAGGTCTTCCTGTAACTTTTCTATTTGAGTTTGCAACATTTTTTTTCTCTCTATCTTGCTTTAGAAATGATGTGTACACCAATTCATTTCTCTTCTTTGATACATTAATTTTGTTAGTATTTTTGAGTCCAAAAAAATCCAATTGAATATTGTTCATCTGGAATTTAGATTGAGCCATCTGATTTGCTGGTTTGTTTTGAACTATGGGAACAAGAATTGTGTACTCCATGATTTCTTTATTTGTGTCAAATGTGGGTAATACCATGGTTGTTGCAGGTTCTGAAGTTACAATAGATGCACTCTCCATTAGCTACTTCTTTTCTTTTTTATTCAAGCCTGATTTCTTTTTAAAATCTTCAATGCAATCAAAACCTGGGGATGTAGAAACAATGGAATGGTTGAATGGAGAAGGAATATGAGTACTTATAGTTGCTAATGATGTCACAACCACACTAACTGGTAGTGGGGGGGTGCTTGGAAATAACTCCTTTGTGGTGGGTCCACTGGTAGTGTGACTTGGACTTGTCAAAATCCTTTGCCTCTTCTATATGCCTTGACCACCTGGTGTTTTTGTGGTATCTTGTATTGTTGTCCTTTTGTGTTTAATTTTTTGTTGTAGCACATGTTGACCACTACTAGTACTACTACCCATACCATCACCACCAGTGGCAGTGCTAGTTGCACTAAGCTCTCCACCATGGGCATGTCCTAGTTGTGATTGTATCTGACCATGAGGATGAGGATTTGAAGCTCTAACAAATTGAATTGTTTCATCTCTACTTGTATGCCCTCGATCTAGTTTATTAGCTCCAAGGCCAGATTTATCAACTAGTTTTCTATGTTGTACATCTATTACTATAGGAATTCCTTGACCTTGGGACCCCAAAGCACCACCTTCATAACCCATTTTTTTAGCTATGGATGCTCTTGAAGTATATGCTTCTTTTGTGGCCTCACTTAAACTAGATTTGACATGGCTTTGTTCTTCCCTATCATCATTAGATTCATCATAAATTTCTTTGTCTCCACATTCATCGGGATGCTCTATATTCCACAATTTGCTAAACTCACGATCTTCTTCGTTATCTCCATACTCTGCAAGAGCTCTTGGATCGCCTAGCTCCTTCCTCATAGACCAAAAGGAAGTAATTTTTGATCGTGACCAATTTTTATTTGTAACTTCCTTATCTAGAGAATCTAGTATTTTTACTCTACTAGATGGTTTATCACTTTTTTCATAAAAAATGTTGTACCTCCAAATTGTCTTTCGATGCAATGCCATAATTTTTGCCAACAATTCTTCAAAAGAAATACCATTCTCAGCAACACTTTTCTCCATTGCTATTTTGACCTCATCCCAAGAATCCTTGTTTCTCAAGTTTTCAAGCAAGGGTTTACTTTGATGTTGAATTCTACTTGCATCATTCTTATTGGCCACAATCATTGATTTAATGGTGTCACATGGATCATACTGCCAGTGACAGATAGGATCAAAATTAAAAATTTCAAAAGATTATGTGCCACACTAAATTATTTTCTCTCGAATGTGAACCCTCCACATGAAAAAGGTAAAGAAGAAGGGCTTCTTTTGCTAACTGAAAAAGTGTAGTTCATCAGTACTCTACATATTCCTTACATATTCCAATGCAAAAACCCTTTCTGTGACATGTATTGGAAGTTTGTATGGCTGTACTCCCGATCCATAAAATCTTAGCACAATATATTCTTCCATTAAGTACTAATCATCCAATTGCATTTCTTTTCCTAGTTGAATGTAATTTCTGCATGACATAGGAAATCTAGGCATTGAAGTATTTGTAATTGCTTGATGCAATGGAGCCAAAAAGTAGGCTACAAAATGACTGTAGTTCCTTCAAGAATCATGCATCCTTATCTTAGTGGTCCAATCATATACTGGAGCCATTTTATTTTCCTGAGCATTACTATAGGGCTGAATCTAAAGCTTGTTGGTCTAAAACATTCCTCTAATTTTGAGTAGAAAAAAATAGCACAAGTAGGTTGTGAACCTAAATTTCTTGGTGGGACCTCCTTTAATCATTAATTTTTTTTATGCATAGATTATACAATGTGCTCAATATAGTTATATTTGACATGTGGTCCATAATGGATATTAAATACCATTTCAAGGAGGTTTGCACCCACTTCCAAATTTCTATCCAGTTTGAGGCAAAATGCTAGCAAGGAAATACTATCCTAAACCCATGGTTTAAAAATATCAAAATCATAAGGAGGCTTATGATCACCTTTCAATTTGTTTATATTCTAAACTATTTTATTTATGAAATAATTTTTCCCCATTTCATCCACTGCTTCATAATCACTAGCAAGCTTTTCTAGGTCAATGTGGACATTTCCAAATTCTTCGGTTGTAAAGCCCAACACTTTTCCAAGTTCTTCTGCATTAATGGATAACAATTCCTCTGTGCTATCTTTATTAATAATTTCTCTTTTGTTATCATCATAATTTTGGGTACAGACCATGATAAATTTTGGGCAAGGGAGAACCTCATGTAACATCATGCGCCTTAATCCAGTTACCCACGGTGCACTAATACTATTAAATTGCATTTGCTTTGTAGCCTTATTCCGAGATGAAAATATAAGTTTTGAGGTATGCCTACCATAGGTTTCAGGATCATAAATATCATGGTATTCATCAGTGAAACTTGGGGTTTTGAGTAATTTTGCATAATGTATTTTTTTTATCCGACATTGCTCTAGTGGAACTGGTGGTAGACATGCTTATATAATGTGAAATTTTGAATTCCCTATTAGTCCTCCTTAATTTTTCTTAATTCTTAAGTCTCTCAACCCTAAACTCAAACTTCAAAGTTTGACAAAATAATATTTTAAGAAACATCAAATGATGAAACGTAGCTGTAGGAATTCTTTCACTTACCCGAATTTTGATTCTTGAAAAGATTAATGCTGACAGTCATGGAAACTGGAATGGATTTGTTGGAAGTGGAACTAGGGAACCCAGAATAGGGTGGTGCACTGCAATGAGCAAAATGAAGGCTGAATTCTCCTTGTGTGTTGACCCTCTCAAATTTAAAAATAAAATCACTTAGTAGTAGAAAGTGCTTTTTTTCAAACATTAAAGTGAATGAAACATCTACGTGGTTCTTCTAGACTACACAATTAGTACATGGTTGAAAACATTTAGAAATGAACAATTAGTACATGGCTGACAACATATAAAACAATTTATTTAGTCTTGTATTGACAACAAATTCTAAATCGTTGATATTTGTAAATCTAATGGTTATAGGGTGATTTTGGAGGTTTAAGTTTGCAAGCCTAGCACATTGTGCATTTCATTCTCGAAAGCAACTACAACCATACATCAAATTTTCATCAAACGGTTGAAACTTGATTAAATTTATGATATAAACAATAAACATGTGTTTTAAAGGGGCCGATAACTTAACGTTGCAAAGGACTTAAATAAATAATGATACCGAGGGCGAGAACCAGGGGAGATCAATGAAAAATTAAAGTGAATGAAACATTGAAACATCAATGTTTTGCTTCCAGAGTCCAGACTACACAATTAGCACATGGCCGTCCTGTATTGACATCAAATTCTAAACCGTTGATCTTTGTAAATCTAACGGTTATAGGGTGATTTCAGAGGTTTAAGTTTGCAAGTCTAGCACTCTGTGTATTTCACTCTAGAATGCAACTACAACCATACATCAAATGTTCATTGAATGGTTGAGTAATTTATGATATAAACAATAAACATGTGTTTTAAATTTGTTTTAAACTTTAATGTGTTGAAATAATGGATGTTGAATTATCCAATGAAGCTGCACACACTTCAAAGGATCTTTCCAAGAGAAATTCAACCACACAGAAAGTGTTGCAACTAAGGGCATGCAAATGGAGATTATCTGATTGATATCTAGATTATGATTACAAATATACATATGCCTTGATTATATAGGAATGAGAGATATGCAAGATGCAATATGATGTTGCCATGTGTCATGATCTAACATGTGACAACATGTGAACCCTACCTAGGAAGTGATAAAATATTGAGATATGTTCTAGAAGGACAACTCATCTTCTAGAAGGAATCTTATCTCCTACAAACATGGAAAGGGTTATGACCCCATTATTAATGATTTCTTAATGATGCAACCTAGGACTTAATTAATTAAATGAAAGACCTAAGTTAACTTATGCTAGTGTAATAAATAATTAATTACACTAACACCCCCCCCCTCCCCCCAATAAGTGCAACTTAGGGAGGAAATGCAATTATTATGCAAAGATGATGGGTATTGACTATGAGGCCATGTTAGGTACCCATTTACATGATGAAAATGAAGAATGCAAAAAATCTCCCACAACTGGAGAAAAGGGGAAAACCCAGTGGGAACAAAACCCCTCTCCAAAAAGGAGACGAAAATGTAGAAAAGTGAGAAAGGATGGGGGACTCCCAAATACCCCCCAAGTACACCATCTGTCACATGGATATAATACAATCAATAGCCCCCCCATAGGGAGGAAATAGAGAGACTATATAGCCCCCCCAGAATATGAGATCACTTGCAAAAATGGTAAGTGTATGAAGACAAAACAAGATCCAATGTCGACAAACAACTTGTCTTCCTTTTAGAAGAAACAAAACCAAGTGCAAGTGCAAAGATGCTTCCCATTCAAAATAGGAATTTAAGGGAGGATGAATGAGGATGATGTCTCTAGAAGCTTCTCATGTGTCTCCTTGCTTGGAGATGAAGATGCCACAATCAACCCAGGTACATACCCAATCAATGAAGATGTGACAAACTAGGACGATGCAAAAAATGATGCTAAACAAGATCCAAAGATGGTGATACAATGAATATGATGGAGACTAGATTTCCCCCTAGAATGAAGTGTCCTCAAAACCACTAAAAGAAGTCTGAAGTAACAAAGGTGTCCAAACCATAGGTCTCCCGCTAGGAAGAAGCAAATCCAATGGTAGATGCTGAAGAAACTCCAACTCCTAAATGGAATGAGAGGGAAGAAGTCTCATATAGGAAATATCTGAAGAGAAAAAAAGTTCCTCCAAGATAGTCTCTAGATCCCCAATCAAGGTCGAGACAGAAGGATGAGGTGAATCAAGAAAACTCTCCAAAGTAGGATCTGAATAGAGGAGTGATATCCCCTCAAGAATGTCCTCCAAACCTGTAGAAGTAGCCAAGTTAGTGATACATGAAACAAATCCATCCTGTGATGCCAAGTCTAGAAAACTAAATGTGTCCTGATGGATGATGATGGAAGCCTCAATCGACGACTCTGGACAAGGAATTATTGAATGCGAAGGGATACCAACTATCTCTGATGGAGAAGAAGGAACATCTAAAGAAACCTTGTCAACCTCTTCGGAAGATTCAAGGCAATCCAAAAAAATAACCTCCTGCATAGCAATATCACCATGGGGTATATAATCTAAGGAATGGCATTTTGAATCATGACCATTGGGAAAGGGTGGGGTATCTGAATCTCCATATATCTCCCAAATCTTAGTCCAAAGGATGTGAGGATAATCACAATGATCAATAGTACTCAAAACATCACAATCAACTTGCATTCCAATTATCTTTAAGACCATGTATCTGCTGCAACTCCAAGAAAAGTCATGAATACCTTCACTTGGATGAGGAACTATACCATACAAATGTGGAAATAAATCAAGTGATTGATCATAGTTCATAGTTTCCCTTGTGCAACATAGTCAGAGAAGGAGTATATACAAGCCCCATAATGTACTAATAAATTTCTCCAAAAATAAGGAAAATGACCTTGAACAACAAATAAAGACTTCCAAATATGATATACAACTGAGGTGATTCCACCCAATGCAAAAATCCTTTTCCCAAGCTTCAGGATATCCAAGTTATTGAAAAAATTCACCAAATTGAATAAAACCAATGCAAGAGTACCTGAAGCTGAAACTGAGCAAAGTGTCTGAATTGATGAAAAAATCTCTGAATTATCTTCCTGATGCCGCTGAAATCACCAAAATCTGACAATATGATGAGAAGATATGAGCCTTTGAATCCAAACTATGGTTTTTAATTTAGTTGACTGTAGATTTTTTTGACAAAAATTTTTTGTAGAACGAATGTCACCACTGGAAAGTAGACTAAATCCTCTTTCAGATGATATCTCGTTTGCTGATTTTTGATACCCTGGGTGAAAGTTATGAAAAAATGAAAAAAAGGCCTAGATTAGGCACTTTGTAGGCTAAACAGGGGCAAAAATAAGCCCCTCTAGGCTTAGCACTCGGTTGCTGATATGACCTCAAGGCAAAAAGTTGCAAAAAAAAGTTCCCTCAGATAGGGTGGCAGCGGGACTGCAGAACCGAGTGGAGTGGCCCTTTTGAATGGTGGCACCGCTTCCTATTGTGAACCCCTCAGTTTTCAATGTAACTGTCAGATAGGAAGAACAAGGGCTGTTGGATGGGGGTTGGGAAAGACCAATGGCCGACAGCGAGGGGAGAAAGCATGGGCCGATAAAGAGTTCGACAATGGAGCACAAGCGACAACAACTGGTACAAGTTTGATGACCGGTGTTGAATAGACGGTGGGTCAGATGTGATGGAAAACGGTCAATGGCGGTACAAAGTATGACAAACTATACCTTCCTTGCAAAAAAAAATCAATGCAGTACCTTTCACCTTCCAACGCAGCCGACGGAGAAAAAATACTTGCAGATTTTTTAAGAAAAATCAATCCAAATAAAATTTGAATATTTCCAAAAAGGAAATTCAAATTTATTTTAAATCGATTTAATATATCATTTATTCTACAAATATTAAGCGCCAAAAAATGCCAAAGAAGAAAAAAGAACCCTAATGCCGATGGGAAAAAATTAAGCCTGATTGATTTATCAAATCAAATCAAATTCCAACGGAGGAATAAAATTGAAAGTCAATGTGATTATTTTTTTCTGCAACTATAGAAAATACCCAAAAATATTTTTTTTTGCCAAAATGATATAGAAATAAGCTCGATTTTTTTTGAAAAAGCAAAATGGCATGCGGCTAAAAACAATTTGCCTCAAAGGACAACTGACAGGGAGTATTTTTTACTATAAATTGTATAGATAGTACGGTTGATTTTGCAAACCCTAAAATACCTCTGATGGCTCCTAGGATGATGAATCTGATTTTGATGATTGAACAGGTGATCCTAGGGTTTCGAGGCCTTTTGAAGAAAGTGACGAGCTTGGATCTGGCTCAATTTGATCTAGAGATCAGCTTGGTCCTCAGGTGGAGTCAAGTAGCCTGCAATGGAAACCTTCAAGCCTGCAAGAATCTCTCTAGCCCAACTTTCTTGATCCTGGGATGAAATCTCAATTGAATGGATCTGATACCATGTTGAAATAATGGATGCTGAATCATCCAATGAAGTTGCACACACTTTAAAGGATCTTGCCAAGAGAAATTCAACCAAACAAAAAGTGTTGCAACAAAGGGCATGCAAATGGAGATTATCTGATTGATATCTAGATTATCATTACAAATGTACATATTCCCTAATTATATAGGCATGAGAGATATGCAAGATGCAATATGATGTTGCCATGTGTCATGATCTAACAACATGTGAATCCTACCTAGGAAATGATAAAATATTGAGATAAGTTCTAGAAGGACAACTCATCTTCTAGAAGGAATCTTATCTCCTACAAACATGGAAAGGGTTATGACCCCATTATTAATGATTTCCTAATGATGCAACCTAGGACTTAATTAATTAAATGAAAGACCTAAGTTAACTTATGCTAGTGTAATAAATAATTAATTACACTAACATAGTGTGCTAGGATTGACATCAAGGCCAAGGGGCCGATAACTTAACGTTGCAAAGGACTTAATAAAATGAATAATGATATCAGGAATCAAGGGAGAAGGTCAATGAAAAATTATAAATCAATAACATGTCGGTAAACCCTAACAAGAGTGACAAATTTTAGTGTTTATAATGTTTTTATTTTTTTGTCAATTTGATGGCAACTTTCTTTTTTCATTTGTATCACTTTATGTTTTACTTTTAAATCTGCATGCAATTATTTCATAAATGGATAATACTTAATTTCTTAAAGGAAAAAAATAGATTTGAATAGATTCATAGACATTGAACTCAAAAAATAATTCTTTACTATAAATGAATAACAAAGAATAACACAACCATTTATTTTATTAGAACTAAATTACAATGTCACATTATTACATATCTTTTTAAAGATGAGTCATTGAGTAGAGCATGCAACCACCAAGCTCTTGTTTTGTATAAATAACATATGTTACTTTAGTACTTTACATAATACAAATACAAATGTAAGTTCCAAGCTTTTGCTAGACCGCTGGTGACAACATAATACAAATTTTGCTTTGAAAATAAATGCATGGTGATGGGACATGCTAGGTCAGCCATGGGCTCTGAAAATAAATGCATAGAACTTTCTTGGTAAGCCATGGGCACTAAAAAATAAATGCATGATACTTTCCTAGGAAAGCATGCGCTCTCAAATACAAATGTAAGGGATTTTCCTAGTCAACCATGATGGGGAAAAGGGAGCTATGAAGATACAAAATGTATCTATTCTGATTGAAAACCAGAGTCATGTAGAAGATGAGGGGTAGTAAAATTTCTCCCATATTTTGCACGCAGCCTCTATGCACTGGGATAACACTTATCTCCATCAGAGCTCCTCATCCTAGTTCAAAACCTGCCTCAGAAGTTAGATGAACCAGATCAACTTCTTTCCAATTCCACCCATTCTAAACTTGAAGGAATTGGTCTTTTACTTTGTAACTACATAACTAGAGGTAGGATAATTTAGAGTATCCCCAATAATAGCACATCATCTTCTTCTTGAATCCTTATTAACCCTACAAAATGAAAACCCTTATGATAATTTAGAACATTGCACTCAATAGTAAAGCCTTATTATCCTTCAATGAATGATTTTAGTTGTGTTCACTATCCCTATTTATGGGCCAATAGTGCCACTACCAGCCTGATCCCTGTGTACACCTCACACGTGTCACATGTGAGGTTGGGTATATTAATAATCATGATTCACGTAAACCAAAAAACCAACTTAATTGATTTGTGTAACTTAAAGTTAAGCCTTACACTTACAATTAAAAATTTAAAATGTTTAATTTGATTGATGTTTGGCTACATGCAAACTGTACCTCAAGTTGAAAAGCTATCAAAATTTCCAATACCACTCAAATGATATGAAATCATTACAAATATTATTTCACTAGATCACTGGATTAATGACATCACCATCTATGATTCTACAGTGTGTCATGCAGTTTTCAATATAAAGCTATTCAATCAATCACTTCAGATGTCCATATGGCATGCCACACTTTCTTCAAAAATATTGAGAATTTCAATTAAATGAAATGTAGTGCTTCGAGGCATTGAAAAGAGAATTGAATGGCATTGAAAAGATTGAGAATTTCCAATAATGGAGCCATGAAAAGTATTTTAATTTAAGTAGCTAAAGACTGAAGTACATAGTACATAGCCAGCCTGACCAAAAAGCCACTAATCGTGACAAAAAACCAGTCACAAAATACATATTACAAGAACTGTTACGCTGTGTAATAAAATATAGACACGTGACACATCACACAATTCATTACTATTTTTTTTTGTAACATTAGCTAAGACCATCAACCGGGTGTTTGAGTAGAAGGTGAATCAAATTTAACAAAGTAACAATAGAGAAGAAAAGCGAATCACCCAATACCTTCCTCCAAAACTCTAGACTCTTTAATGATTCATTTTTCGTATCACATAGAAAACCCCATCTCATATTAACTAGGACAAGAACCTACACTGTAGAAGCATGCAATTCCACTTTCCAAAAGATTCCACCAATAGGCGCTAACCCACTTTCAAAATTGTAATCATCTAGTGCCAACTCCAACGAATAAAGAGTAAATGAAAGGCTACAAATAACAAATTGTGAGCATCTTCACCAAATATTTTTTGAGAAAAATGTCCATGCAATTGGGCAAAAAAGTCAAAGCTACCTCAAAATATAGAGCACGAGGGTTGTTCTGAAGCTATTCCCTACCCACAACTGTTCTTATAGCATCCTCAACTTGCACACAAGGAATTGTAAAAACCATACCCAACTTTCATCTGTCATATGCATCGTCCCCTCTTTTCTCCCAAAAACATTTGGGTAGCATGACACGCTATGAAAACTCCATAATATCAAAGTTAAATTGAGAATAGAGAAGAAAGAAATCAAAGCCAAATATATTATAAATGATGTGAAGAACATCAAGTTGGTGAAGTATATATAGAAGTTAGAATGAATACAATGAGTATGACATCAAATACTCACACTTAACATTTAATTCACCACTATCATTGATGTAACAATTACCATTTAATTCACTACTTGAATCCTTAATCATTGATGTGAAAATATTATTTCACCTGTGCATAACCCTCGAACCAGATGGATGAACCGGATTAAGATGTCTTGCTTACCTTTAAAACATGTGCTTAAAAGGTATGTCCATGACAAATGACAAGATGAATGCATCAGTCAACATTAATTTCCAAGTTAATTCAATCGGGGGAATGTGTGGTAGGATCACAAAAATATTTGTGTATAAAGAATGCAAGACATGTAACACGCTAGTTTTCATTTCTTGGTATAGTCTTCATAAGACTGCGAGAGGTTTTGCTACAAATAGGGGTTGTTGTGCTCATTTTTCTCAAATTGGATTAGTGCTCTCAACAAACACTAAGTGGAAATAAAGACTCCTTTGTTTCTGAATTCCACGAAGCAGTAGAATGCTTTCCGTGGTGAAATAACTGAGAAACAACTGAAAGGGATAATGGTGTCCAAGCACCCATTGGTGCTCTAGGCGGTAAAGGGTGTTTTGGGCCCAAATTTTTTGTTGGCTACCCATAAGCTCAAGGGGAATTCAAAAATACCCTCCATGTTTTTGGAAATGCTTGTGTACATGTGTGTCTCGAAAGCTCAGGGGAAGAAGCTATGCCAAATGATTTTTCCACACTCTCTGTTGGAAAATATCGATGCAACACTGGACAACATCGACGACAATTTCATGACCCCTTTTCCGCTACACTACTACAAGGCTCATGGGAATGAATGGTCGGTACCAAATTTTCCCTTGGTGTGTTCACTGTACCATGCAACCCTGAAAAACTGGTGGGGGGAGATTTACAGGTGTATCAACTTTCTTCTGCGTGTGGTTGAAATTATCAAAGACCGATCGAAGGGTTGGGTGAAGGCATTTGTAGTGGTGGAAGATCTTGACAGGGAAAGGTGGTCTTCAAACAAGGAGGATTCAGAGCTGGGAATTGCTGAAGAATGGGTAGTGAATGACACTAGGAGCTGGGAGGAATGAGAAAACCATCCTGCCCATAGATCCTGCAATAGTGATTGTCTGGTGATTCTGAATGCAATCAAAGCTAAGAAGACCAGCGAGGTCGGCTACAACAATGCATAATTTGGTGTTTTTGGAAGGTCATTTTGGTTTGTGATGGTCTATTTGTAGTCCGTATAAGTGTCCAATGTCAGTCTATTCAATATTTTGGTTCTGTAATGTTTTGTGGAAATGAAGGCTTCATTGTGAATACTACTGGGATGAGTCCTTGGTGACTTGGTCAAGCATCTAATCCCATATGAGGAATGTAAAAACTCTTTTTGATTAATACAGGGTGCTACCCCTTATAGCAACTATTTAACTATTTGAATATGTTTTTTGGATTCGATTGTGTTGTTAATTTTTATCATCAAACCCATTATTCCCCTAGGTCGAGGGGCTGGTCACCATGATGACTCCAAAGGCTTAAGTTATAACTTAAGCGACCTTCAACTGTCGATAGCCAGTCAACGATAAAATATTATTTTGGTTGTCATGACTTTAAGTGATTTAATAAGTAATAAAATCTCAACCATTGATTTCTAGAAATCTAACGGTTCTGTGTTATTCCAGAGGTTTCAATTTGCAAGTCCAGTGCTTCAAATATTTTCTTTCGAAATGCAACTATAGTCATCCATCAAAAATTCATTGAACGGTCATGTGTTATATTATTTTCTACTAACATCTCACTTCAAACATAATAAATATGTTGACACTTGTCCCCATTCCAGACTACATAAGCATGATGTATGGATGACTCAATGATACCCCCCAAGGACTACATCCATCATGTATATGCAATCAATGACCCTCCCATAAGAGGGAAAAAGAGAGACAAGATATCCCCCCACAATGTATAATCTCCTGCAAATATGGTTAATGTCTGAAGACAAAACATAATCCAATGCCTACAAACAATGTTTCTCCCCTAGGGAAGAAGATACACTAGGTATAAATGCAAGAATGCTTCCCATTCTAGATAAGAATTGGTAGGAAGAGGAATCCATATGTATGAAGATTGTTTCTCTAAAATCTACCCATGTGTTGCCAAGTTCTTGGATGATGAAGATGATGCGACAATCCAATCAGGTACATACCCAATGACAACAAACTATGACAAATTGGGAATAAATGGAAATTGATCTTGAACAAACTCTGAAGAAAAACATGAAGTGTTAATAGTTGATCCATGAATATCATCAAATAGGAGAGTTAAACCCTCAAATTGGTCTTCCAAATTTGAAATATGAGACTCCACAAATAAAGAAGCAATGTCTGTCAAATAGGAATTCCAATCAGAAAGATAATCAGATACTTGTTGCAATGAATCACTGGAAGTATTTAATGAATCATCAATAGAAGATGAATGTGTGATCTCAAATGGAGAAGTAGGAGGTGTAGGAGAAGTCTCTAGATAATTAAGACACTTAAGTTCTACATCATATTAAAACTCCTCTAAAGTGTCATCATCAAAGGGTATGTTATCAACATCATCAAGTGGAATGAGGAAATCTGATGTAGGATCATTTGGGAATGGAGGCTTGTATGGATTTCCAAAAACCTCCCAAAATTTGGTCCAAACTGTGCATGGGCACAATATTCCTAAAAATATCTTATGATAGGTCTCGCTAAAGATGCTTGCACTAAAATTAGAACCAATCAATCCTATGATATGATCATTCTTATTACCCCAAACATATTTCTTATATGTTATTTTTGGCTTAGGAATGTGTCCATAAAGATGCAGAAAAATGTTTAGCCACTTACAATGTGTTATTATTCCTTTTTTCCATGAATCATAATTATCCCTAGTTAGAACTATTACAAAAGAATGAGTTGCATAACCCATGATTACAATGATAATGCACTTCTCAACTGATAAAATCTGAGATCAATACATGAAATACAACTAAAATGAAGTATAATGATTAAAACAACACCCTCCCAACTATCAAAATGTCCAAGTATCCTCCAATATACCTATCAGGAAAAAATTGAAATGAAAATATACCTAGGATAGAAATAGGAAAAGTGCATGTATAGAACCATAGTGCTCATGAATACCTTCCTGGTGTTACAAGAATCACAAAAAATGGAGTTCAGAGCAAAAAGATATGAGCTCGGAGGCTAAAAAGAAAGATCTGGATTCAACCTTTAAAAAATGGCACAAATCTTTAAAATCTCTGCAAAATACCTGCACCATTGAAAAATTGGGATCTCTAGCTTTTAACCAATATTTTTTTTGAAAAAAATTGCCTTTGCATGTGAAAGTTCTGAGAATTTTTAAAAAAGCCCTGTTTTGGGAAATTGGGGGAAAAATCAGGGCCTTGAAAGGCTAAATTGGCACACCTATCTAGCCCCTGGGCGTTGGCGGTTAGTTATTCATATGATCATTGGCATAAAATGGGTTTAATTTTTTTTATAGCATCGCCACCTAAGCGGTGGTGGGGTGGCGCCTTGGTGGTGAGCTTGGTCACACCGCTCGGTCCTTTGCTTGAGGTAGTTGCTCCTGTCTACCTGGTCCTCTACTCGAGGTAGAACCTGCCACTTAACCAAAAGTCCGTCAACTTTTTTTTAAAAACAAACATAGGTTTTTTTTAAAGATTTTAATATTTAAAAAAAAACACCAACCAAATCGTACATGCTTGACAAGTCTGCAGGGTCGTCGACAAAAATATATTAAAAACAAAAAAAAATATTATTAGAACTATTGATAAAAGTTGTGATGTGCAGTGCGCTGACAAGATTTTTAAAGCTAGAAAATGTGTTGACCCCCAAATATTAATTGCTAGAAAATTTAATAAAATATTTTCCCCAAATATTTAAAATGATTTTGACTGACTATATAAAAATTTTCACCAAATTTTTGAATAAATCTATAGAAAAATATTTTAAAATATTTTTTTGTGAATTAAAATAATGATGACTGTACTGCTCGGGAGGCCATACGGCCTGCCCAAGCAAACAAATTTTCCCCCAAAAACAACTTTACCAAAAATGGACGAATTTACAATCAAAATTCATCTAATCAGCCTCCTGAATGTGATGGTGATGCCGATTTGGGCCCAAAGTACTCCAAAAAATCAGTGACCTCCTAGATTAGCTGCTCTTCACACTTTTTGAAACCCTCATAGCTCTTGAAAAACATAACCAAATTTGACGAAATGAAAGGAAAACCTGAATTTCTTTGATGCTCTAGACTCAATTGTGAGGTCCTTGAAACTCCAAAATGTACCTAGCAAAATCTTCAAGCCAAAACACAATCCTTAGATCTGGGAAGGAATCTACAACACTGGAGCTCTAATACCATGTAGTAGTTAATGTTGACTCCTCAACACCCTTAGGAACAGGGTAAAAGTACAAAGCTGTGTCGCACTTTATAAAGAAAACAACCAACACTGATCCAACTTTTAAACTTGAATCACTCAATAGTGGCATTGTGTATTTTTTAGTATATTTTGTGTTTGTATTTTAAAATTTTTTAAAAAAATTACTTTAAACTAGTTTTTAATAAATTAACACTATAATTTAGTCACTGATAAAATGTTGAAAAATGAAGTTACATGAGACGTCAAACTTTTTATAGTAAATTTTATTTTTTTTCTTTCAAATTTTTGTGTATTTATAACTTGAAACTTTAGTGCATGGATATTTTTTTTTAAAATTTTGATTAATATATATATTTTTAAATAAATATTAAAATGTGCATGTATCAAAAAACAATTGTTTCCATTCGACGTCAACTTTCATATTAAATATTTATCTAAAATGGAAAAAAATTATACCATCATCTTGATATAGATTATTTTATCTAGTGCATCATATTTTTTTCAAAGTTTTTAATAAGTTTTAGTATTTTTCCTTGGCATGGTAATCAACCTAATATTTTGTGTCGATAACCTACTTTTAGTAAAAAATAAAATAAAATATAAATAATAATTAAACCATTAAAATAAATATATTTTTGAAAACTGCACTTATGGATCTACAAAAGGGTATTTTTTATATTTTTAAAAAAATGCTATTTATATGAGTAGGAGTTATTGAAACATCAAGTTTTTCAAATAATTTTATTTTTTTATTAAATTGGCCTCAAAATGATGCTCTATATATTTTTAGCTAGCAATTTTAGTTGAAGAAGTTTTGGAAGTGTCTAACCTAGCTATAATGAATCTTACTAGATCATATGTTTGACCAAAAATGATTTTTAGTTAGAAATACTTAAATTCAGTTGTGCTTATAAGTTGGATGAAAGTGTGACACAACTTTGTACTTTTACCCAATAGTTGCTAGACTAAAATATCTTCCACAAGAGAGAAAATGGCAAGAATACTTGCTTCAAGAATGCAAGATTGAATATTGTTGAATAATAGTTGAATATGCAAATGTACATGAAATGCCTTGTTTATGAAGGCAAGGTAGAGAGATTGGATTAGAAAATATCATGACACGTGTCTTAATCCTATAACATATGACAACTAACCTAAATATCTAGGAATCAAGCAATACAATCTATATAAGATAAGTTCTAGAAAAGCCAACTAAGACTTCTAGAAAGAATCTTATATCCTAAGTAAACTTAACATGTGAATATGTCCCCTAATTTCCTAGTGAGTGAATTAGCTAGGTACAAGAAATTTATTCACACCAACATTCATGGCTCATCACATGATGGATATAGGAAAGGACCAATCCAAATTGGCTTTGCACCTACATTTGATTGTTCTTTTAATTCCTTGGGGCCGACCTACACTAGACATCAGACTTGAGACCTAATTGAGGTTGATGTGGATCACTCCTAATACTTGGAGCTAATATTTAATCACTCTCAGAATTTAGTAGAAAGGCAACAAATAGATGAGGGAGTTAGGAGTTAGGGAATTACATTTAGGAATTAGTTCTACATTTAGTAGTGAATAGGCTTGGGGCAGCTTGCAAGCCAATAGGTGTGGCCTATAGAGCCAGTTATGATTTGTATTTGAGAATGCTTGCGAGCATGTGTGTTTTGTATTTTCAATTAATATATGTTACTATTAATTGTCTAAGTTATGTTGAATTCTGCTACAAGGCTAGACAGTCCATTCCAGACCCTCCATCCTTGACTGCATCACATGACATCTACGCCTACACGCCTTATCATTCCTATTTATTCTTGTATAGTTTTCAATTTGTTTTGCGATAAGAGCAAGTTTCTCTACCATCGATCTACTTTCTTCTCTTAGATGAGGAACTGAAGGGACCACTAGGGTTGGGAAACCATTGTCTCCTTAGGTCTATAAATTTGCTCTTTTGGAGACACAAAGGTAATCATGTGGTTGTCTCTTGGTCACTTATATGATATTGTTGGAGGAACTATGAAATAAATTCCTGGTGTATTTGGGAGAATATTTACCTCAGACATGGGTTCATCTACGACCTGTGGGGTGGGAGGAACAACCATAAACCAATCATTCTCAAGTGGGATATTGTTAAGGGATAATTTTGATATGCACTTTTCCTTAAATTTTTGATATGAACTGAAAAAAATCTTCACGAGGCTGAATGGTTTACATAGGTTGAGGCAAAAAATACTCTAATGAAAAGTTTCCATGGGAATCCAAAGGTTTAAACCCACTATGATGAACTGTATATATATAAATGATTCTCAAATGGGAACTTTATGCATTTGTCGATTACCAATGAGATGACATCATGGAGTATATCCATGGATATTCTAGGTTCACATGGAATTGGTCTGACGTCAGGATGATGGTGAATGATACATCTAGCTTTTTTGGTCCAACTTTAAGTGGAAGAGTTATTGAACCTATCATAGGGTGAATGAAACCATCATGATTTTTTAACCATGCTTTCAAATGTTCATAAGAATTCCTCAGCGATCACATTCTCTAGACATACAGGATCAATGAGTATCCCTAGTGTAGGTTTGTCATTAATACATCTGGTGATATAAAGAGGACAATTTGGTGTATGTATAGATGCATCAATATGTGTGAAAGCAATGTCAAGTAACAAATTAGTTTGGCCCTTACCAGGTTGGACATCTATTGCATTAATCATATTATCTAGACCATCCTCATCATGCCATTCATATCATAACAAGCTTGCACAAAGTTGGATGTATGATTTGGCATGGGATTTGTGAAAATTTACAAATTTTGATTGGGTGGAGTTGCAAACTTGTTTCCTTTATCATTAACAGCAGCCAATTGGATGTGATTAGAATCAACGAGGTCTTGCATTTGATGTTTAATACACATACATTGTTCCATATCGTGTCCAGGTGTAAGATGATATTGAAAAAATACTTTTGAGTTGAAGTTCATAAGTAAAGGTTTAGTCATGTCCAAGGGTCTAATTAGAGGTAATTGGATTAGGTTCTTACTTAAAATTTTTAACATGATCGCATGAAGAGAGCTAGGAAATTAGGTAAATTGTCTATCTCTTGGCCTAAATTGATAAGGAGTTAAACTTACGATTGCAACTTGTGGCTTAATGTTATTAGCTGTTTGAGGTGTGTTTATCTTATAAAGTTCTTGTTTTGCTTCTTGAATGGTTGATAATTGTCTTGAGGCATGAATTCAAATTGATTAGTAAGATTCGATGAAGGTGTTCCCTCACATTGACTAACCAATATTTGATAATCACAAAGAGTGGTACAAAAGTGTGTAAAGGATGGATACTTCATCAACAATATCTTATCTCTAATTCTAGGTTGCAAATTTCCTATAAACACCCTTTAAACATCAACATCAGGAAGACTATAGGAGATTTATGAGTAAAATAATTGATATCATCTTATAAAGTCTATTAATTTTTCCTTAGGTCCTTGTTTGCAATGCACTAAATTAGTTAATATCACTTGAGGACTAATTTTTTCTTGAAAATGTTGGAGAAATGCATCAACAAGTTCAATGAATAAATTATGGAGTTATTCGACAATGAAAAAAACCATTCCAAGGACATATCTTTCAATGATCTAGGACAGAGTTTAGCTAGGAGTTTATCTTCAAAAATGAAGTTGTTACACAATGTAATAAAAGTTGATACATGACTGTTGGGATCTCCTTTACCATGTTATACTTCTCAAATTGTGGTATTTCTTAGTTTTGAGACATGGGTATTTTCAAGATGTCAATTGACAATGGGATCCTTTTGAGATATTGTGGTGGTTTTCCATTTTGAGTTTGATTCAATGTGGACATTTGTTGTTGAAGTGATGTCATCTTTTGCAAAATATTGTTTATGACTGAATCATTGTTTGACATGTTTTGAGAGTTTGGTGAGTATGTTGGGATTGTGTAAGTGATTGGTGTACTACTATGTTGTATGTTTATGAGAGGTGACACATATTGAGGTGTTATGTGTGATGCTACACAACTATAAGGATTCCCACAAGGAAGCCCTACATTTGGAGTTAGTCCATTGATGTGTTGTATTATTGAAGCTACGGTTGGCAATATAAATTTAGAAATAGAAGGTATGGTTGTGGGGAGGGAAACTTGTTTTCCTCCTTGGTTTTGAGCATTTGTTAATGCTTGAGAATAAATAGCTATCATAGGGATGTTAGCATCTACTATATGAGCTAGAATATGCAAAACCTCTATTCCTTGAGTATCATTGATCAAATTCCTAAGGTTATCCATAATAGGCACTGTTTTTCCTGCTAAATATTTTATACTTAAGTAGTTTTTAAATCCATCTAAATCTATGTCCAATTGTTTTAATTTCTCATCAGGAACATGGGAAACAACAATCTTAACATCCATAAAGATGTTTGGTTGTGAAGTTTTCATTGGTATTGTGGGATTATGAATGGAGTCTAAAATGGGTTGGGTATTGACAATGACTTGCATGAAAGAGTTGGAGGACTTAGGATCCACAATGGATGCAATAACAACACATGATTCCATAAGTTTGCAACTATGTTTCATAGGGGTATTAGGAATAGGACACTAGGTCATTTTTTTATCATTAAAGCTTGCACCTCTTCGAACAACCTTATGGGAAATTTAGCGAATGGGGGACCGATTTGGGCCTCATTGAATGACCTCTAGGATTTTTCAAGAAAGATGACTCTTCTTTGTGTTTGGAGGAAAATGGGTAGAAAGAAATGCAAATAAACAAAAGATGGTGATGTGCCAAAGCTTTTACAATATTTCAAACCTTAACTATTTCTTATACCTAATAAGATGGACACAAAATGCCACAGACCCTTCATTGTTGGGAAGAGAATGAGCAGCAAAGGCTAGAGAAAGCACAATGTAGTCTTTCAAATCTCCCCATGGGAAGCATCCATTAAGGTCCAATCAAAGATAAGATAAACCCTCAAGATTAATAGAAAAACTTAGATATTTAGAGAATCCTTCCTCCTTTACCGCATAATATGAAAAATAACATGTCTTTTATAGAAAATGAAAGAGTATAATGGACATGATTCAATTTCTAATAGATAGAATAGAACATAGAAGCTAACAAAACATAAAATAATTAACAAGGATATCAACATATGGCCTTAACATAGTATTCTCAACATGAATGAAATACGAAAAAGAAACTTGATAAAGGCCATGAAAATGCACAATCCCAAAGATTTCTTCCTAATAGATCTAATTCTTATGATATATTAACTGAAAATAGAGGTCAGATGCCAATCCAATAATAGTTTGAATTAAATATAGAATGCCAAAGAGAATAAGCAATATTCTGTAAAAAACATCCTATTTATGAGAAAATAGAAATCCCTAAAACAAAATATATATTCTTTGAAAAGATCTTCAAAATAAATTCTAGAACGCTCTTTAATTCACTACTGCCAACCCTTATTTATAACCAGAGGAAGAGGATGCTGCCGCAAACAATCCAGAAGAAGAAATTTCCAGGTGCCTGAATCAAATAGCTTGCAATCTGATCTTAAATATTGATTAGATCACAACATCTTCGCTCATAAAGTCTCAAATGCTTCATTAATGGTTCTGGATATTTTTTGAAGATATACTATCAGAAGGCAATCAGATTTTAACATCGCCTAGTAAAATATGATCGATTAGCTATGAAGATTGATGATGCTGACTCAAAGGTTCCACCCTGAAAGTAAGACATCCATCACCCTCTCCAAACAAACATTGCCCCAAAAGATCTCCCAACAGAAGATACAGACTACTTGACAAAAATAGATGACATGTCAAGCGAGCGGGTGATTTCAAATTTTATGAGAACAACTTCAAAGGAATCCTCGTCGATCCGACATGTGTTTTGATTCAGACCCGAAAGGAAAATAGTATATATAAAGCCGTGAAGCCACCACGTGGCACATTGTGTGCCTTTATGTGGGAGTAGTAATTTTATTCCGGGTGTGAAGCCATCCTAAAGTGGAAAAGAAGGGTCGAAAACCAAAAAATGTTCAAATGAAAAAATACTTCACAGTTTTGGTGACTCATAGGGGGCCTTCACTTGCGGAGGCATGAACCTAGATCTCTAGTATTTCTTGGAGTTTGAGGAAGGCGACATGCTAGGTCTCCCAATCTACATCAGTGGGCCAGCTAAGGGTGTGTAAAATCTCATATGCTTGATCTAGATTGAGGAATTCTTTAAAAGAAACCCCTCCCCACCTTGATGAAACAACTCCGAAGTGGTAGTATAGTCGAGAAAGGGGAAGGATTTCCCTCTCAATCTCTTCGATAGTGGGTGATGGGATTAGACCTAGGAGCGTTGTGGAGGTATGGATTTTCAGCTTGATAGCTTCCATGATTTTCTCGATTGTTAACACCCCTCCATCTGTTGAGAAAAGGGTGAGAAAAACATATTGGAGTAGAATTTTGAACTCCTCCATAATCTCGTTGACCTTCTTATTCAGCAATGCCTATAAAGTTTTATTTTTTGACATGACTTGATGGTAGTTGATAAATTTGTTTTCTTTCCTCATAGCTACTCTTCGGTCAAGAATTATGGCGTCCCTTAAGGCTTCTTCAGTTGCTTTACATAAATTTGAGATCAAGCTCCCTGATTCTTCAACTCGAGGGGCGAATGTGTGGAGAATTTGGTCGATTGTTGGGTCAAACTTCATGTTTAATTCTTGAGCATCCTTTAGAAACTGCAAAACTAGTTTGAGGGCTGCAACTATAACTATGATTCTCTCCTAATGAGTAGATATTAGTTTTTTCAATATCGGGAAGATCCCAAATCCTTGCGTCACAGTCAACTCCTACTAAAATTGGGACTTTCTTGCTTTCATATTTTCCTCCAATTAACTCTTCTCTTGGAGAACATTTATAAGCTTCGAACGTAGCTTCTCAATCTCCTCATTGCGAGTCAACAAATTATTTGATGTCTTGCTTTTCTTATTTTTCCCTTTTTGTTTCTGCCTAGGCCTTTTGAAGGTTGTTGGAGGCTTGGGATTAGATGCTATCCAATTCCTTCTGCATGTCCTTTTGTTTATCCATCTCATATAGCTCCTTTTGTAGCCCATCGAATACAACGTTTGTTCTGGCTATATCTTTATCCATCCTTTTTTGCCTTTGTTGATACTTTATATTTGTTTTACATTCAACTGTGATCTCACATTTCAATTTCTCTACCTCGGCATGCAGCTAATCTTTCTCACTATGGGCCTCTTCAAGCAACTTAGTTGCTTCACCCTGTTGATCCTGTAACTACCTTAGGTGGGTCATTTCTATATCTTTTCCTTTGATTTATGCCTATAGCCTATCCACCATGGATTTTACATTTTCCAATTCTGTCTCGCACTTCTTCAACTTTTTATCTAGCTTTTCATAGTCAATGTAGACCACCTTCTGAGTTGCTTTGGCCAAAACCACTTTGTCATGTGGAAGATTCTCACTTAAATTGAGGCCTACGACTTTGATGTCACAATATTCAAACTACATTTCTACTTCTGGTTTGGACATTAGCGACCTCATGGAAGCGATCAACAAAGCATTCTGCTCTTCATCGAAATAGGCTTCAATCTTCTAAGTTGTTGATTTTGCCATGACCTTTATCTGTAGTTTCTGCTTCCTTGCTTTTCATGCCTACTTTGTTGCTTCCATATGATTATGAAGACTTTGTGGGGTGTCAATATTCTATGTGGAAATTGAAGCACCTAGAGGGAGACTAAAGTAGGTGATGGAAGGAGAGGATTTAGTCGTATGAGGTTGTGGAGAGGCGAAGGGAAGCATTATCATGGAAAAAAGGTGGGATGCCATATGTGGACTGAGGAGGGAGACTTGTCAAAGTAAAAGGGGAAGTGGGTGGAAAAAGAGGTATCTGCCTGGTAGCAAATGGGGTTGGTGAAACTAGCAGCATGGATACATCAGTGTTTTCAATGGGTTCCCTTGATAGGGTGATTAAAGAATCAATTGCGGCTGATGTGGATAATGCTCACTTAGCGTGCGAGGTCTCTTCACAGGGTTCATTGTTAAATATGGTTGGGGGTGTGTTCAAGATGAGGACATTGGAACCTGTAGATGAAGGATTCTTTTTAGTAGATGAGGGGGTTGGAACAACTAAAGATGAAACAAAAGAAAGAAGGGTGGGCACACGACTTACCTGGGCTACTGAAGCCGAATATCCTGGCCAAGAAGACTCCACCTCTTCTTCTCCTCTACTTGATATTCCTAGTTCACCCAACCCTTGGACTTGTCTCTTCTTTGTAGGGGCTAAACTGGTGGACTTAGATACCCTGGCGACCAATCCTGCTGAAGCTTGGGCTCCTGCAGCTGCAGTAGATCTCTTTGAGGACCGTTGGGTCCTTTTTATCTTTGGCAGAGTACTAGTGGAAGATGTGATCTGTGAGCCCTTCTCTTTTACCCCCTTTCCTTTCCCTTTTTCTATGTCAAGCTCTTGTGGTTGGGATGTGTAGAGTGGAACTTCTTCTGATCCAATATCCTAATCAGATTCAAGATTACTGTCATCGGTTCTAGCCTCAATGTTGTAGATTTGGTCAAGCTTCTCATTGTGTGGATTAACATCTCCATACATGGTGTTGAGGTTATTGATTTCTTGTCGGAACCCCGAGAAATCCGCTCTCTTCTTTTCCCACCATCCTAGGTTGTTTAACTGTGTGTTGAGAGACTAGGCCATTTAGATGCTCTATTGGAACTCCACCACTTGAACATAGAATTCGGGCCATGGTGGCCGGTCAAATGGTATAAAAGCTAGGTTGATATAGACCTCTTGCCTCTCCTCTGTCGGGTTCATTCTTGATTCAAAGTACTCCCGCCTTTCATGTTTTATAGTCAGGCGATGCCTTACTGGATTGTAACTCCATGCATCACAAATGAGGACCAGGCCTAGGCGAGCCAATTTGCTAGTCAGTACCTCCTACTCTTCTCTTTTCAAAAGTGTTACTTGACTGTTGGAAATGGTAAGGGGAATTGGGTGAAGCGTCTTTTTGTGTCTCCCACTGCCATAGGCTTTATCGTTAATAGTTGCTTGATGGCATGCCTCAAAAGTGAAGGTCCTGTCTATTACAAATTTAGGGAGCCTAAAAGGATCCTCAATAAAACCATTCAATTTGATGAGGGAAAAGTCTGCTCCCAGAAAATAATCTGCTAGGGTCTGGTGGCTTTTCATCCATTCTAAGGCTTCAGGGGAAAACTGACCTGAAGGGTGCAAAGACAAATCTAAGAGCACTGATCATAGGAAATAGTCAACAAATGAATAATAATCCCATGTCTTGGAAAGCACATGGGTCCATACCAAAACTGGCTGGTATGAACCCTTTGTATCCAACCTAAAGAGTGACAAATACCCTCTAAAAAATTTAGGGTTCTAATGTAAAATTCAGATGTGCCAGAAAAAAAGAATACCTGAATTGAAAAGTAGTGCCATAATTTCTTAATTGGTCCAACATCTTTTCGGCCACTGCATCAAAAAAATAAATTTTTTTTAGGCTCTTCTCCTTCCTAAGCATGAAAGCCAAGCTTTTCTAGAATGCATAACCTTTTTGTCATCTTCAAACATGTAGATATAAGCTAACATTGCAAAAATGACTTGTATGTCTGGTCCGAACTTTCTGCCTACTAGAGGGAAGACAAGCTGATTGCCTTCTGACTTCTCATTTGTTTCATCCATGTAAAAATTTAATTGTTTTCCTTTGGTCCTCTATAACTCTTCCATTTATTTGTGCTTGAATATTTTGGCACCCCATTTTATAGGAATGCACAACATATCCTGAATGGTCACTAAACTGATTGTAACCCTTAACCTATTGCCAATGACAACCCCTATTTCTTTATCTAGCCTCTTTGTGCATGCATCCACCTATGGCGAGCAACATGAATTGTGGCAAACCATAATACTAGAGTCATGTCACAAAGCCTTCAATTACTCCATGGGTGATCATTCTCTAGAGTGCTCCTTCCCTAAGAGTTTTAGGGTTTACATGCAAATTTGGGTTGAAAATATTGTCTACAAAATCTTTGACCACCTCCTATTTAAAGGGGTTGCCCACCTATATGGTTTTAGTATGAGCAAAAAATAACTCTTTCGGTGTTGGGGAATTAGCATATGAATCCTTCAAAGATGTTGGTGTAGCCTAGTTTGGTAGACGAGAGTCTAGCCTATCGACCAGAAGATGATGCCTACACCATTGTTGCATTGAAGGATTTGCAGAAAGCTTCTTCAGAGGAGCAGCTGCTTTGAAATTTTTGATACTTAGCAAAACTTTGCTTTTTTGGTGCATTTAATTTTCTTGCACGTACATGCAATAAGGAATTTTTGTTACCACTAGCTCGCTAAGTGCTACCAATGAAGTGATACATGTGGAGTAGGATCTATATTCCTTGGGAATACTAAATATTTTGCAAGAATGTAATTAGTACAATCCCTTCATCACCTTTTTCACTAATAAGCCTCATGCGGTGGGAAGTGTGCCTTTAGAAATGGAAAGTGTGCTTTGAGTCATGAAAAGTACTTTGAAAAGATATTTACATTTAATTTGACAAGGTTTAGTTCTTTAAGAAATGTATTTTCACATAAGTAAGCAAGCTAGCATTGATGACACTAATGGACACATGGTAGAAATTGGTACACGAGAGCATTTACTCCCAACACTCAAATTAATTTCTCAAGGCTTGGTTTTAGATACTCTATATGATTCACCCCTCGCTTCCTATTGCCTTGATATTTTTCTGTTACCTTCTGACAGGAGATGGATATTTTGTTTGTCGAGCTCGTCGGTGCACTTTTTCTATAAATAGCCATATCAACTTAGCAAAAAACTCATTGAATTAGCTTTTGAGTTAGTAAGCTTCTCGTGCTGTATTTTCTATTTCACTAGCCTTTAGCTTGCTTTCTGCTATCATGGTTGGCCTAGGTACCCTATTTTGGCTCTTGATCTGAAAGCTACAAAATTCCTTTGTGGGCGAAGTTAGTAGCGATAGAATCAAACATCTGATGGGGAAGAATGACTGCCTTATCGTTGTGGTGTTCAAATGGGTGCTTGGGAAAGATTATGTGAAAGACAAGAATCAGCTGTGGTGCAACTCCAACATCATCTCCAAGTTTATGGCTCTCTGCTAGATTTGGACATCTCCAAGCCTTGGATTATCGAATTGTGGATGGGCTCAGTGAGATTGTGCAAGTAGCTATCCCTGGTGGTAGCATCCCAAACACCATGGATATCTGCAGGCACATCGACTTTGGGGAAGCGGTGACCTGGTTGCCCTTTCTCATTGACTTCTGCACCATGGACTTGGAAAGGCATCACTCGCTGTCTCGAGCTGTGACCTCCTTCTTGCTAAGGGAGTACAAAGTGGAGCACATTCTCAGGCTTGATTGGAAGAATCATTTTGAGTTCTTGGTGTATAGCCGGGGCATCGAGGATTGAGGTCCATGTTGTGCCCACGTGTTGTGCTGTGTTGTTAACCCCTACTACCATGTTGAAGAAAAACCCGAAGAAGCAACATTTTAATTGTTGCAACAGATGGAGGATTTGATTACTGCTACTATTTTGTTTCACCTCCCTTTTTTCTTTTTCAAGTGTATCTCTTTTTGGGTTTGAACAAGAAGGATTCAAACTTCTCTCGAAGCCGTAGGCTTGATATGCGTACTATAGCATAATTATTTTCTATGAATACAAATATAATAATTTTCTGCTATTCCTGTGTCTATTCTCATGGCTTATTCACAAAAATATTGTATTTTACAAAAAAATTACATATGATACATAACTGTAAAAATTTAAAAGAACTTGTGTACTTTAATGGAACAATTTTAGATGAATACCATTTACTAGCATATCTAAAATATTTCCATCCATATCTTCCAATTTGTATGCATTTATTTCCTTGTATGCATGGATTCAGAAAGGATCCCTCCATAGTGAGTCAAATTTCACATGTTGCCCTGGTTTTGTAGTGCGTTCGTCATACTTTAGCACAAGATTTCCCTCCCAAAAATCTGGGTTGGAGGCCCTTTTGCCAAACCATCATTTAACTATCTATTGGTGCTCAATGATGGTGTCATACATGTTTTCTCTTTTTACCTTGAGGCTCAAAATCTTTTCCAATTTCACTTCCATTTCACTACTTTCCTCGATTTCCAAGGCTTTCAGTAGTTACAATACCAAAATTTCTATGGAAATGGGTAAAATTACCTCCTTCCCATACACTAATTCGTAAGGAGAGGTATTCAGGATCTTCTTAGGAGCAATCCCGTCAGCCCATAGAACAACTCAGATGTTTGTGCCATTCCTTTTGGTGTTCAGACCTGATGCACTTGATTAACTTAATCAGGTTTTTGTTGGTCGATTCTGCCAACCCGTTTCCTTGCGAGTAATAGTTTGATAAAGTCTTGAGGTATACCCCATGCTTGAGAGTGAAGTATGACATCTTATAACCTATAAAGGCCCATGCATTATCAGATATGATGATTTTAGGAGAATCGAACCTTGCCACTAGCTCCTTAAGAAAATTAACGATTTCTGTTTCTGTAGCATTCTTCAGAGAAACGACTTTCGTCCATCTTATGAAATAATTAATCATTGTAAGTATCCACTTATGGCCTATGATAGAGATGGGATTGATCATCCAAAAAAAATTCAAACCTCATTGTGCAAAGGGTTCCTTAGTTACGAATAGGCTTAATGGCATGGCAGAGTTCTTCTGCTTGCCAACAAAAAATTGGCATTGAGTACACTTTCGTACTAGGTGGTGCACTTCACAGAATATGGAAGGCCAATAATATCCTACTTGCATTATCTTCAAAACAATAGTCTTGGTGGAGAAGTGTCCACCCTCAGGACTGTTATGGAATTCATTAAAACCCTTTTTGCTTTTGGCTTATCTAAGCAATGAAGCATGATGCCATCATAATTTCTTTTAAATAAATTCCCCTTAATTAGTACATACTTGGTGCCTTGAAATCGGTAGTAGCATCTTTTGTGAGGTGGGATACTGGTCGGGTACTGCCCCTTTTGCATAAATCATGTTTGATCTGCCACCCATGATTCGTCAGACTCGAATAGATTTGTATAGACTTGGTCAGTTTCTTCTTTCAACTAGGAGCTTAATTCATATGCAAGATATTCACAAAGACCTCTTCCTCGAACCAACTTGGTCAGTTAGATGTTTATGCCATAATATAAGATCTTGGTGATCTAATTGGCCCTCTTTTCGATTATCTCACCTTTAGTGATGTATTCCCAAACATTGGGATGGGTGAGGCGGATGGTGATTCTGTTGGTTGACACTAGGAGTTGGAATTTCTTGAGGCTTTTAACAATACCAAAGGCCTCCTTCTCAACAAAATTGTACCTAGTTTCTTACCTTTTAAGAGTCCTAGAGTGGAATGAGATGGGATTTTCTCTGATTCCCTCTTTGTCCCTTTGAGTGAGTGCTGAAGCTATGCTGTACTGGATTTTGTAGACGTAGAGCAAGAAATCCTTGGAGAAGTCTGAGTTAGCTAACAACGGGGGTGTGGAGATGGCTGTCTTTATTTGTCCAAAAGCAAGCTTTCCTTCAGGAGTCCATTTTAATACTAATTTTTTCTTTAACATTAGCTTGATAGGTCTCGTGATTCCCATGAAGTTTGAAATGAACTGGTTGACGAAATTGATCTTTCCCAGAAAGGACTATCGCCACTTCTATTTGACTGGCAGCGGTAGCTCTATTATAGCCTTCACCCTTTTGGGGTCTATGGCTATTCCTTATTTTGATACCACAAAACCTAGTAACTTTCCTTGTAGTACTTTGAAGACACATTTCTTGGGATTTAAAGAAGTCCCGAACTGTTGACACTTCTGGAAGAATTTTTCCAGATGATCAAAATGATCATCTTTTGACTTGGAAAAAATAGTCAGGTCATCCAAATATATTAGGATGATCCAATTGATCAATTCTTTGAAGGTGATATCCATTGCTCTTTGAAAAGTGGCACCAACATTGGAACATTCTGCACTTGGTGGTGAACGTTGTTTTGTGTTGATATTCTTCCCTAAAATAGACCTAGTTATACCCCAAAAAACCATCAAGTAGTGAGAAATTTTTTTATCTGGCCATAGTCTACAGAATTTGCTCCATTGAGGGAAAAGGGTAGTGATCTTTTAATGAAGCCTTGTTCAAGTCCCTGAAATCTATGTAGAGCCGAATATCACCATTCTTCTTTTGTACTAGTACAAGGTTGGATACTCAGGTGGAATGTTTGATCGGGTATATGATTCTTGATTCGATTAATTTGGTGAGATCTTGTGCCATCACTGCCTCGACCTTCAAATTGAATGGCCTTTGTTTCTATCATACTAGCTTCGAGTCTTCATCTAAATTAATAGTGTGCTCAATTATGCTCAGATCATATCCTTTAAGATCTTTGTAAGTCCAAGCTATGACCTCGTCGTATCTAAAACATAGTCCTTTTAGTCTCTCCTTGTCCTTCTATGGGACATCTCTTCTAACTTTTAGCTTTCTGTCATTCCTAACATCAAGATCTTCATAGTCTCCTTTGTTGGTGGTGAATCTTTATTTTCTATTTCTTGCATCGTCATAGTCTAAAATATTTTCAAGAGAAATCAAGCCTCGTGGGAGCTTATTGCATTTTAATTGGATCTGTTTTCCTTCATCAGTTGATATGGCTTTAGACTATAGATGATTAGAAACTTTCCTTGACTTTTGTAAAAAAGCGGCAATCTGAACGTCATCCTCAAAAACTTTCCAGTTCTGATCATTATCGAGAATTTACAGTCAGACAATGGTCTGTATTGCATTCTATTTTCTCGTTGATTGGGGGTTGGCTCAAACTGTGAACCAATCGAAGCCATTTTATCTGAAACTTCATTTTTGGATCGTGAGGAAATCTGGATGTTAAAATCTTCAAAGCTCTTGATCAGACCCATATTCTGTTTCTATAAGACCTCATTCTTACATTTTTTACGGCTACCTTTCCGCAGACTTGACCTACAACCAACTTCAAATCTCCGAAGACTTGTACTATCTTCACACCCATCTATTTTGCGAGCATCAAGCCATGGACCAAAGCTTCATACTCCACGTCATTATTCGAGCATGGGTATTGGAAGTGAAAAGATTTAAGGGTCTTTGATCCAATTAGAGATATCAGTCGAATGTTTGCTTTGGAACTGATCTTGAATTTGACACCATCAAAATATAGTGTCCATAGACTGTTGTCGCTCGGTCCGCTGGGTTCTTCCTACTCCTTTACCAATTTTGGGAAGACTTGGTCATCATCAAAGATCACATAGTTTCCCAAATCGATAGCATGGAAATTTAGGTATGGGTCAAAATCAATAAATTGATTGAGGAGGGCCTCCTCTTCAGGGGTCCAATCACTTGTGTCTTCCTTGTCTACTAACATTTATATGTAATACATCTCCCCTTTTGAGAAGGAAGTGTGCATTTCCTTAAAGCACATAATTGTGTTGTCTACTATATGTTCAGGGTGCAAGGATTCAAATAGGATCTTCATCTTTTCCTAGTGCTTTGTCCATAGTATTAAATGAGATAAATCGAGCACTAGATATCTGCCAAGCCTTGCTATAAAGTCTCTTGAAAGATACATCCCAAATATTGGGGGGATCTTTAGCATGACTACTTCTTGTGTGATGGTTTGGCTTGGACATGAGAAAAGGGTCAAAGGAAGATCCTTGATGTGATCGATCTTCAGGACTTTCTTCCCGTCTAATTGTATGATCCCTTTCTCAAGAGGCTCATACTTAAGTTTTAGGGTGTCAGCCACTTGATTAGGCATGATAGTGGTACTAGCTCTCGAATCAATCATGCTATTGTGTAAAAGCTTATCCCCCACATGAAGTGTTAAAAAGAAAGGTGTGTGCTTTGGTTTTCCTACCTCTTTTATGTTTGCATTGTCCACAACATTTATGTATGTCATGATTCTTGAAGGTCGGGGGGTCCAATGCGGGCTCCTTTTCTCTATCTTGATTGCATGGTGGAGTTGTATCCATTCATGACATTTGTTCCTCTTTTTTAAATGCCTCCTAGAGTAATGTCTTTTGTTCTAGAATTGATATAACATCCCATAGAGAAACATTAGGGGGTGTCTTCTTTAGTTGTTCTACCATGTTAAGTGTTTCAATTGGTAGAACCTTAGGCTTGAACGGTGGTATTTCTCTTGTCTTCAAGAGGCGATGACCCAACATGGATGAGATTAGTGCTTTATCCATATCCTTCTTTAGCAATAGCGGAGCTTGCGATTGTTGAGTGGGTCAGATTGGCGAGGCTTGCTCCGCTTGTGGTTGTGGTTGTGGTAGAGCTCGTTGCACGTATTCTATAGTGAGCCTTCTTTTGGACCTTCTATTGTAGTCTGACTGTACTTGTAGGGCACTAGTCATCAGAACATCATTCACAAATATTACACCTTCTTCCTCCATCCAAGAAAAAAGTGCTTGGTCTAGTAATATATCCAGCTCTTGCTCTAAAGACATCCCTTGCGTTTGCACTCTGAAGTGGTAATTTTCCATTCTGGGAGACTAATACTCTTTTGTGCTCGAAAACATGCCTTGACCTCTTTTCTCTACTATCTTTTGTTGAAGATTTCCCCTTGGAAAATTTTGGGGCATATGAATATCATTGCATGGGAAGCACCGTGCATTCTCATCTTCCACCAGGTTGTTCTGGCCTAGGACCAAATCCTTGCTCAAACTATTCCCGACAGTCTAAAGTAGCATGGTGACTAGGACTATCTGGTTTGTAGGTGTTGGTTGTTGATTTCCTCCTTTGAAGCTCCTTGATATGCATTTTGTTGATAAGATGGCCTTCCTCCTTGATAGGTCTGTGTGGGAGGCTTCAGAGATGCTGCTTGTTGTCATCGGATGAGGACAAGGTCGTTCATGAAGGACTGCATGAGGTTCTTCATATTATTTATATCTGTTGCTAATGAAGAAAAGCTTGATGTGATGGGTTGTCCTCCTGGGTATACATACATGGATGGTGGTGCAACTAACATGCTTGTTTGTCAAGCAGACGCGCTAGGAGTCACTTCTTCCTTGGTACACCAGAGATTTTTGTGAACATAGGCATCGAAAGACATGGTGGAAGATTCCCAATGTCGATCAAACTATTTTCTTCGTGCATAGCTAGATTGTATGCATCAGGCAGGGTATCTCCTCCCATAGACTATATCATGACTGCAATATCCAAATTGAAATCCTTTAGATAGAACATGAATGCCATAACAGCTGGAGGCCTGGCTATCATACAAATTTGAGCTACCAGGTTTTGTGGAACCTATTGTTGAAGTCACTCATGGCCTCTTGTGAGGCCCTCTTAATAGTGATTAATTGTTACAACAAAGAGGAGTGATCTCATTTCTCTGAGAAGAACTTGAACAACTTATTTCCGAGTTCATCCTAAGAGCGAATAGAACCAGAAACCAAGGACCTATACCAATCTTGGGCCTTTCCTTTGAAAGACACGACTAGTAACCTGAGGGCTACATTCTCTTCCACGATGTTATGTACTCCACATACCTCCACTATATCTTGGAGATGCTCGGAAGGGGTTTTAAAATATTCTTCAAAGAACTTCAAGATCACCTTGAGAGCATTGGTAGGTATGGCAGGCCATACATTTGGGGGCATGGGTGGTTGTAGCGGGCTACTACTATCCCAGGTTACAAAATTTCTAGAAGCAGGAGCACCTATATGGGCCATTGTAAATAGATTCCTATGGATAGGGTAAACGGGTATTTTGATTTAGAAGGTTTGGCCTCCTAGTGGAGTAGATAAGGCTCTAAATTATGGGCTAACACTTTTGACCCTATTGCTCTTTATAGGTGATATAGAATTTGTAAGTCTTCTCCTCCTAGGTGCCGAAGTAGGTAACTGGGAGTATTGGAAATGGCCTCTGGAAGATGCTATTGTTTGAACTCTGGGCATGAAATTGCCAACCTCTTTTCTTGGTCTGATTTAAGAAATATTTTTGATTTCCAATTAGACATTTGAAAAAATTTGAGTCCCACTGGGCGTGCCAGAAAAAGAACTATTGATTATTAAAGCTCGTGCCTCTCCAAACACCCTTATGGGAAATTTAGTGAGTAGGGAACTTATTTTCACCTCACTGAATGACCTCCGAGATTTTTAAAGAAAGCCGACTCTTCTTTGTGTTTGGGGGAAAAGGGGTAGAAAGAAATGCAAATAAACATAAATATGGTGATGCACCAAAGCTTTTACAACATTTCAAACCTTAACTGTTTCTTATAGTTGGTAAGATGGACATAGAATGCCACATACCCTTCATTGTTGGGAAGAGAATGAGTAGCAAAGGCTAGAGAAAGCACAATGCAGTCTTTCAAATCTCCCCGTGGGAAGTATCCATTAAGGTCCAATTAGAGATAAGAAAAACCCTCACGATTAATAGAAAAACTTAGATATTTACATAATCCCTCCTCCTTTACTGCATAATATAAAAAAATGGCATGTATTTTATAGAAAATGAAAGAGTATAATGGACATAATTCAATTTCTAAAAGATAGCATAAAACATAGAAGTTAATAACACGTAAAATAATTAACAGGGATATCAACGTAAGGCCTTAACACAGTGTTCTCAACATGAACGAAATATGAAAGAGAAACTTGACAAAGGCCATGAAAATGCACAATCCTAAAGATTTCTTCCTAATAGATCAAATTATTATGATATATTAACTGAAAATAGAGGTCGGATGCCAATCTAATAATAGTTTGAATTAAATATAACATGCCAAAGAGAATAAGCAGTATTCTATAAAAACCCTCCTATTTATGAGAAAATAGAGCTCCCTAAAAAAAAATCTATATTCTTCAAAAAGATCTTTGAATGAAATTCTAGAACTGTCTCTAATTCACTACTGCCAACCCTTATTTATACCCAGAGGAAGAGGATGCCACCGCAAACAATCCAGAAGAAGAAACTGTCAGGTGCCTGAATCTGATAGCTCACAATCCGATCCTAGATCTTGATTAGATAGCAACAATCTTCACTCATAAAGTCTCAACTGCTTCATTAATGGTTCCAGATATCGAAGATATACTATCAGAAGACAATCATATTTTAGCACCGCCTAAAAAAATCTGATTAATTAGCTATGAAGATTGATGACGCTGACTTGAAGGTTCCACCTTGAAAGTAAGACATCCACCACCCTCTCCAAAAAAACTCCGCCCCAAAAGATCTCCCCATGGAAGATATGGATTGCCCAAAAAAATAGATGATGTGTCAAGCGAGTGGGAAATTTTAGATTTTATGAGAACAACTTCAAAGGAATCCCCACCAATCTGACATGTGTCTTGATTTGGGCCTAAAAGGAAAATAGTATATATAAAGCCATGCAACCACCACTTAGTGCATTGCATTCCTTTATGCGGGAGTAGTCTTTGTCTTTCAAGTGCGAAGCCATCCCGAAGTGGAAAAGAAGTAAGGGTTGGAAACCAAAAAATGTTCAAAGGAAAAAATGCTCCACAGTTGTAAAGCTCATATGAGTTTCAAAACACTTAGGTGTACCCAATGAACACTAAGTTACAAAATAGTCATTGTAATTTACACAAAATCCAAAATTAGAGAGTATAAACACACAAAAAATATAAAGACAAATGTTTGGTGAAATTTTGAGCCAAAACTAGCTAGAAAAGGCCGCCTAGGATGACCTTGTCTAGACAAGTTTTCTGCTAAATTCAAAGTTTGAGTGTTTGTAATACTGTTTAATATTTCCGTTCTGTGATGGTGAAGGTCTAAAAGTGATTTTTTTTCAATTTTTTTCCAATTTATGATTATGCAATGCAAAATGAAAGTGTGCAAATAATTTTCAAAATGTTCAAGCAATAAAATGCAATTTTTAGATATAAAATGTAGCAATTAACTAGTCCTAATTTATAAAATATAAAAATTTGATCTTTATATCTTTTTGTAACAACACAATAAAAATTTTCACCTTTTTGACTAAATGCCAAATGCCTAAATGAATTTAATGAAAACATTCATATATTGAGATGACCTAATGTAGATCTGACCTATGATGATTTAAATTAACTCTATTTGAACTTATGATGCAGTATGATATGCAAATTTTTGAATTTTTATGCTTTTTTTAATGCAAAAATGTATGAAAAATGATGAATGCAAAACAATGAAATGTTAACCTTAGATCTAATATGATATGCTTAAAATTTTAGAAGGTTTAAATAATGTTAATACATCAAGTTCACCAAAATGATATGTTGGAAAAGTGCAACCCTAGAGTTTCACTAGGGTTAAAATAATTTTTGCTAATATATCATTTAGAATTAGGGGTTTGAACAAGGACATGCGATTAACTTCCAACCTAGAAGGTGAGTGAATCAGCCCTTGGGTTTTGCATTGTGATTTTTAGTATGTATTTTTGATGAAATGTAATGATGTGATTAGCCAACATTGAAAGTGCACTATTCTAATATGAAAACAAACAATCTAGAAATTGATAGACAAATTGAATGACCAGAAACAAATAGAACAGACATGTGTGCACCTATGATTTAAATTTTGAATTGATTTTACTAGACAAGGCCACCCAGGGTGCCCTTGTATGGAGATTTAAAATTGCAATATATCTTCACAGTCCTTAGGTCCTTGATTAGAGTCATCTTCCTTCTAGATCTTGCTATTGGATCTTTGTCGATCGTTGAGATAATTGAGTTTTTTTATCTTGTCAAGTTATAGGGTTTCAATGCATCAATGAAAAAATGGTCTTCAATCTTCCTCCAATATTCTTCAAATATGTAACCTACACATTCAAAGAGAGGGGAAGGGTTGTTCCATATAGGGGCTTTCCTCGGTAAAACCCTGTGTTGATATTTTTGAAGGGAACATAATCTACTAAGAGGGGGGTGAATCAATAGATCAAATTAATTTTAAAAACATACACCAATCATGAAACTTGAATCAAAATAGATACTAATAACCAAGAAACCACATAAGTACACACATCTGCACATGAGAACACAAGATATACATGGAAACCCAAAATGGGAAAAACCATAGTAAGAATAATTGCTTGGATCTACTGTCCAAATCTATCCTCACATAGCAAAAATACAATAAGGGAATTTATAATATGAAGTAGGCATCAACCTACTAGAGACACAAATTCTGAAATGTATTTGTAGGCACCAACCTCCTAGAGACACCAATCCCCAATATATAATTTGAGCATCAACCCAATGAGTAGAACACTAGTCCTATGAAATTAAAAAGATAAAGATTATGGATCTTCAATTACATAGCTTACAAAAGGTCTAACTTGATCCTGAAAAATTGCTACACTCCTCAAGATATTTTGATGATGGCACACAATGATTGAGATGCTTCAAATTGAATAACACTCACTTGCAAAACTACTTCTCACACTCACATACTCATGTATATTCACTTACCACCTTCTCTTCAATTACTCACACTTGTCACACATAGCTACACAAAAGCATGATGATTATATACATGAAATTACATTAACATCACTATATATCGACTAAGGATTCATAATTAAACAGGATGGCATAAGGTGGACCTAAGTTCAAATTACCTAAAACATGTAATAGGTTGGTCCTAAATTAGATTGATTGCTGCCAAAAGAACACGATGCTGTGCACTTCCATAAGAACCTTAACTTGGACCTATTATATCATCACATGCTAACTTTGAATTCCACACCCTACAACCATTGGCGTATATTTTTGGAACCACCACTAGGTGAATAACAAGCACAATGACCCTTTTATCACTTCAAACTTCTTGCATGCTGAACATATCTTCCAAAAACTTTGGAATACGATAGAACATGTGTAGACATACTCTCCATTCAAACCGTATAGCCAAATTCAGTTTCAAGAAGAAATACTAAACATAAATGTATTACCAGAGAAATCTCTCTGCCCTAAGTAACTAACCTCAAACCTTCTGAATTACTTCTATCAACATGAATAGATGTAGTATGATACTATAGAAAATCCTCAATTGATTTTATTAATATAGGTAGCAATATATACTTCATCACAACAATATAGACTTTCATAACTCAAAATGATATGACAATATAATTACATTAAGTCTCACTGATCTGCTGACCATATTCCTTTGACATTAGTGAACACCTTTGAAATCAATGACAACCTTTATTCAAAAATCTTCCCCTTTATCATTAATGGAAAATAGGAAAATGATGGCCACAATACCACCAAGCCTTCTTGCAACAGGGAGTTGACACTCCCCCTTAACCTGTACCATACCATATTTCTTCTAAAATAATCCACAAGACCACCAAGCCTTCTTGCAGTAGGGAGTTGACACTCACTCTCAACTTGTATCATACCACACTACTTCTAAAATACTTTGCAAGACCACCAAGTATGCTTGCAGCAAGGATTCAACACCCCCCCTTAACCTGCACCTCTTCTAGAATGTCAAATAAGAGAGAACTCTCTCTTTCTCTCTCATCTTCTACTTAAAAAATTCAAATGTATTATCATATTCTTCCTTTTTGTATCAAGGCTAGTTTTTAGCCTTCTTTCCTAATAAACATTCTCTCTTTGATATCAATGAGGTCATAACCTTTTGAGCTGCAACTGTCCTCAATAGGCTCATCAAAATTCCTTTATATGGTTTCACACTCTTCTATACTAGAAGAAATATTATAGTTTCCATTTTTGAAACTTTCACACACTTAAAATGAACCATGAAATGAATTGTGTAGAATTATTGAATTTTTAGGATCTTGTTCCTCCTTTTCCCACATCTTCTCAAATTTATTCTTCTGATCAACAAAGTTATTTTCCTTCTTATTCAGATTAGAGACCTTCACAAAACCACTTCTACAATATCTTACTGGTGCAAGTATGAGCAAGTTTGGTGGTGTTGTCATTAATATTGTCATTGATGTCAACATAGTTCAATATGTTGCAAATTGCACATGTATAGTTGAGATGCTACTGAGATGTTGTGAGTACATGGAGCTATCTTCATGACATTGCAAATGTGCTGAAATGATGAGTTTCCAAGTGCTTTTGAGAAAATTAATAAAGAGAAGTCAAGTTATGAATGTGTTTAGAGTGTGCTCTGGTATGTGCTCCACGTTTCTCCTGTGTTGATCTTATGCTTGTGCGGATTTGAAGGTTTTCTAATGGTGATCTAGTGGTGATATCTTCTAAGTTCTAGCTTTTGGTGTGATGGTATGTGAAAGTTACATTCACCAATGTGTGAACTGTTTTGGTAGAGTTGTTCTTCTGTGGATTGGGAAAAAATTTTCTGCTCCGCAGTCCTCTACTGTTCTACTTCAGATCTTGCAGATCTGGCATATGTCTTATAGTGGTGTTCTCTTGGTTCTGGAAAAGATGTGTGTGGTTTGGTGATCCAGAAGTCAAGTTTCAAAGTTGTTGTATGTGTTTGCACAGTCTATATGGACTGATTGAAGAAGTTTGATGTTTGAATATTGTTGCATTTTCTGTGGATATATCTAAAGGAATCTAAGATGTGTTCTCATGTATAATGAAGCGTGTTGTGTCATCCATGTGTCATCTTCTTTTTGGGAAGTGTGTACATCAATGTTCATTTGTGTTTTCATTAGGTTTGGTCAACCTGGTGTTTACACTTCATTCAAAAAAAATAAAAAATAAAGGAAGTGTGTGGTTGATCTGAGACATTATATTTTGGTCTTGGATAAATGTTTTATTGGTCCACTCTCATTCTTTTCCACCACGAGAATGTTGAGTTGCCAACGTAATTTGAATTTATGAAATGAAGTTTATGTGGCCGATCTTGGAGATAGTTTCTAAGGTTGAAGATGGTATAAATGCAAGTTGTATTGTGAAGATTTGAATGATGATGCAAAGTGATGAAGTAAGCCAAAAATCAAAAGAGCAGAAGTGTGTGAAAGTGAGTTGAGGAAACAGTTCTTCATTGTGCTAGATTCCTAAAGGCAATGAGTTGAAGGTTTCTACAATCCTTTAACCAAGGCTGAAAATGTGTGTTAATTGTTGTGGTGGATATTTTTTTCTCTTTTGTATCAGTAGGTAGTGAGCCTCCCTATTGGACAGCGAGTCCTTTCTGTAGGCAGTGAGCCTTTGCATTTGGACAGTGAGTCCTCTTTTGGGCAGTGAGCCTCTGTATTCAATTTTATAATCTCTTCATATTGTGAGTTAATCCTCACCGTGGTTTTTCCCTCATTGGGTTTTCCACATAAAAATTTGGTGTTCATTGTGTTTATTTTACGTTCTATTATTTGTGTTTCATGTTCATACTTAATAACAGAATAGTGTGGTTGTGGAATTGATAAGTGTTGAAGTTTTAAGTTTGAATTTTGTGACAATTGATTCACCCCCCCTCTCAGTTGTCTTGCGCCTTTTAACACTTACAATATGTCCAAAATTGTTACATTTGAAGCATATGACATTGAAATCAACCAAAGGAGCAAATGTATTTCTACTCACAAAGTTATTTTCATTGTAGGAAACCTTCTAAAATCCACTGCCTTATGTCCATAATTATTACAATTAAAATAGTAACCAACAAATAAATGATTTAACTAGTTATCATATGCATGTATTCTAAGATATTGTCTTTCAGACCTTTTCTTTTGTCTATGAACATGGATGAACCCTACATCTTCATTCTTACTATCCTTAGTCACCTTGGACTGATAAAATCTTGAACTTCTAGAACCAATCCCTTCCAGAAACTTTACAACTGTCTTCATGGATTGCTTAGATACCTTACTATTTTTATTTTCATCAAAACAAATACCAGTCTTGATATGCGACACCCTCTGACTATAGATAATCTCAATACTCTTTCCAAACTTTAATTTCTTGTTTAATTTTCTGTTTATTTTCTCCAAATCCTTTCTAAGAGCTACCACTTCTGCTTCAAGCTTCACAAATCCATATCTCTTGTCTTCAAGCTGTTGGCCAATACCTCTTCTATCCTTTTTCTTTCTTCTATTTGGAATTTTAGGTCTACAATTATCTTCTCTGACTTCTTAATAATTTGTAACAATTCATCTTTAACATTGACATCCTTTGTAATTATCTTAATATTCTTGATCACTCTATGAGCACAAAGAAGCTCTTCTTCAAAAACTATTTTTGCATCTTCTTCTTTATTTTTGGAAAAAAAAATTAACATCACTATCTAGGGATTCCAAAGCCATGAGTAGATCCTTTTCATTTCTAGAAGTATTCTACTCATACTCATTAGATGAGTAACCTTCTTCCTCTACATATAAACCATTCTTTTTCTTGTTGCCAATTCTTAATTTGTCCTTTGAAGCAATGTGCCCAATTTTACCATAATTGAAACACTTAAAAGGTAACTTACCTTTATACTTTTTGGGACCTTTTTTTGATCTCCTCACAAAATTTGCTTCTTCCATGTCAATATCTTCACTATGATAAATGAATCCTCATTCTCCGCTGATGCCTTGAAATCTACTCCCTTTCTTGAAATTTTTTCATTCATAATTCTCATCTCATATGTAGTTAATGTCTCATGTAGTTCATCCATAATCAAACTATTCAAATTTTTCGCTCCTTCTATTGCTAAGAAATTTGAATCAAATTTAGGGAGAAGGGTTTTGAGTACATTTTAATAATCACCGATTCTTTTACTTCTTCGCCAAGTCCTTTGATGGTATTAATAACTTCATCAACCTAGAGTAGGTATGCAATGATATCTTCTTCCTCCATGTTCAGACCTTCAAAAAATCCTTGGTAGGTCTAATTTTTTTTCTTTTTGACTTTATCGTTTCCTTCATAGATATTGTAGAGTTTATCCTAAACTTCTTTTGTAGTCTTGCAATACATTATTTTCACAAACTCGAAGTTAGCTAGACTGCACAAAATAACATTTCTTGACTTTGCATTTTTTTTCACATGCTCTCTTCCCAACTTAATCTCTTGGGGGAATTTTTGGAATCTCATAACCATCTACAACAAATTTTCAAACCTCAAACCCTAGAGCCATCAAGTATGCTTCCATCCTTACTTTCCAAAATGCATAATTGGATCCATCAAAGAGTGGTGCCTTATTTACAGACAATCCTTCTTGAGCCACTGAGTGTTCCATCTCAAATCTACCTCAAGATGTTAAGATTCTTCAAAGGAACTTAGATTTGATACCAATTGAAGGGCACACAATCTACTAAGAGGGGGGTGAATCAGTAGATCAAATCAATTTTAAACATATATTTCAATCATGAAACTTGAATCAAAATAGATATTGATAACCAAGCAACCACATAAGCATACACATTTTCACATGAGAACACTAGATATACGTGGAAACCTAGAATGGGAAAAACCACATTGAGAATAGCTACTTGGATCTACTATCCAAATCCAGCCTCACAAAATAGAAATATAATCAGGGAATTTACAATATGAAGTAGGCACCAACTACTGGAGATATCAATCCCCAAATGTATTTGTAGGCACCAACCTACTAGAGACACCAGTCCGCAATATAATGATTTGAGAACCAACTCAATGAGTAGAACACTAGTCCTACATAATTACAAAGGTAAAGCTTGTAAATATTCAATGTTGGTTACATAGATTACATAAGGTCTGAACTTAATCCAGACACACTACTACACTCCTCAAGACCTTCTTATGATGGTACATAATGATTGAGATTCTTCACCATGAATAACACTCTCTTGCACAACTACTTCTCACACTTGCATACTCATGTATATTCACTTACCACCTTATCTTCAATTCTTCACACTCATCACACATAGCTGCACAAAATTATGATGATTATATACAAGACATTACATTAACATCAATCCATGTTGGCCAGGGATCCACAACTAACTAGAATGAGATAAGATGGACCTAAATTCAAATTACACAAAATGTGTAATAGATTGATCCTAAATTAGATTGATTGTCGCCAAAAGAACATGATGCCATACACTTCCTCAAGAACCTTAATTTGGACCTCTTTTTATCATCACATGATAAATTTCAATGTCGCACACTACTAGCCATTGCTACACAGTTTCAGAACCACCATTGGATGAATAACAAGCACAGTGACCCTTATATCACTTCAAACTTCTTGCATGCTAAACATATCTTCTAGAAACTTTGGAATATGGTAGAACATGTGCAGACATAATCTCCATACAAACTATAAAACCAAACTCGCCTTTAGGAAGAAATACTGAATATAAATGTATTAACAGAGAAATCTCTCTACCCTGAGTAACTAACCTCAAACATTTTGGATTAGACTTCTGGATTACTTCTATCAACATGAATAGATGTAGCACGATACTACATATAATCCTCAACTAATTTTATTTAATATAGCTAGAAATATATACTTTCACAAACCAATATATACTTTGCAACTCAAAATGATATGATAGGATTTTATAAATATAGCTAGCAATGTATACTTCTGCAAAGCAATATATACTTTCATAACTCAAAATGATATGATAGTATAGTTATATTTAATTATCACTGATCTATTGATCATATTTTGTTAATATCAGTGAGCACCTTTGAAACCAATGACAACCTTTGTTCAATAATTTCTACCTCCACAATGGCAAAATTGATGAAAGAGAGCTTATCCTTTTGAGGGATAGAGGCTAAATGATAAATGACTGATGAATCAACAACTAGATACAAATCACCACTCAAATATGATTTCCTTGAAGGACTGAAGTCATACACATCTCCTCAGGGCTTGATTGCAAATTGGCTTGAAGATCTACAAGTGTTATTCCTCACAAATAAAATATATGTATAAACATGAAAAAACTCACATAAAAATTGACATGATTCTTTGACAATGAAATGTTGTAATAATATTTCTTTTGATGCTCTTGAATTTGATCTTAAAGTATAATAATAATTGTGCTTCAATATTGCTTCTTATATTTCAAATGATGAGATGACTAGGTATTTATATACAATTTAATTAATTTCTCACAAATTAAATCCTGATAACCGACATTCAGAATTAGAAGTTCAAATAATAAATTTCCAACCTAGAAATATTAAAATTTGGGGCCAAATTAGGAGGACAAGGTTTCTAGGGGTGCCCTTTTCTAGGCCCTATTTTTGGGATGTGAAGTATCAGGGGAAAAATATTAAATGCCCGCTTTGATTTTATACATTTGATTCCCTGATAAATGATTAAATGGGCCATGGAATGCATAATTTAGGAAATTAGGAAAATGATTAGGTCCAAGAACATAGGAGGGAGAAAAATCTAGTGTGAAATTATTAAGGGTGACAATTTACAGTGCTACAAGTGAAAAATACCAAACATTGGTTTTTGAAAAAAAATGGATACAACAAAAAAAGAAATTAAAGATGAAAACCTTAAAATACTCAAAATGTGAAAAAATTAGATGGTTACATAGCTAAGAGAGAGCTTAACATTACCATGGTGTTTTTTCAACTTGAAAATGAAACATGTGCAAACTTGATGGGGAGAATGCTTGAGATTATGTCAATTTTTTCACAATATACAAAAAAACATCTTTCTAATTTCTAAAGAGAACAAAAATGTGAGCACATTATTTAAATTATTTTACAAAATGTGAGCCTATTATAATGTGCTCATGTTATGTGAATTTTTTTTTTCTCTTTCTCTTTCTCTTTCTCTTTCTCTTTCTCTTTCTCTTTCTCTTTCTCTTTCTCTTTCTCTTTCTCTTTCTCTTTCTCTTTCTCTTTCTCTTTCTCTTTCTCTTTCTCTTTCTCTTTCTCTTCTCTCTCTACTTTTCTCTCCCTACCTCTCTCATTTCTCTCTCTCTCTCTCTCTCTCTCTCTCTCTCCTATATTCTCTCACTTTCTCCTTCCCTCTCTACTCTCTTTACTCACCTCTCCCCCCATCTCTCTCTCACTCTGTCCTTCCCTCTCTACTCTATCTCACCACTATCTCTCTCTCTCTCTCCCTATCTCTCTCCTTCTCTCTCTAATTCTATCTATCTTACCTATCTCTCCCTCCCTCCTCCATCACTCCTCCCCCCTCTCTACTTCTATCTATCTCACCTCTCTCTCCATCCCTACATGTCTTTCTCTGCTCCACCCCCTCTCTCTCTCCTTTCCTATCTACTCTCTATCTCTATCTCAATCTCCCCACCTTCCTCCTTCCCTCTTTGTGTCTCTTTCTATCTCTCTATCTTTCACCCTCCCTCCCTCCTTGATCTTTCTCTCACTTTCTCCTTCCCTCTCTACTCTCTATCTCACCATTCCCTCTATCTCTATCTCTATATTATTCTCTTTATCTTAATTCTCTCTCCCTCCTCCCCCCTCTCTCTCTCCCTCCCTCCTCCCCCTCTCTCTACTTAACTACCTACTTCTCTCTATCTCTCTCTCCATCTCTATCTCTCCCTCCATTCTTCCCCCTCTCTCTCCCTCCTTCTCAATATCCACATATTCCTCCTTCCCCCCTCTCTCTATGTCCTCTCCCTCCCCCATATTTCTCTCTCAATCTCTCCTCCCCCTCTCTCTCTCACCTCTCTCTCCCTCCCTACTTCTCCCTCCATCATGTTAGCTCTCAAAAACGTAGGCAGAATGCCTCAAGAGGCTGCCAATCTCTTGATACATTTCAGGGCAACAGACAAGGTCAAAAGAATTCAACCTTCTACTCTTTAGGTGCTGCTAAACCTGGGCGGGTGTACCTTTCTGAATGAAGTAGACTTGCCTTATGATTATCTTTCTTGCACAATAATTTGTACACAATGGCAAATGGAAGTGAACAAATGAAACCAAACTTGATAGCAATTTTCTTAATCTAAATCCTAAAATGCTCAATTAACAGATATAAAGAAACTAAATGAATTCAAAATGATGAAATGCAGAGACTAGTGCCTTATTGGGTATGTGGAGTCGAATGAAATAGAAGTGGGCAACTTATTCTGGTAGAAAATCAAATTGATGGCATATGATCTATTTATAACTTGTATAAACATGCAAGATTTTGACCACTAAGCTCTACTTTAATAATCTAGATGAATTCCCCTTGATTACTGTGATCAACAAAAATGATTTAATCTCTGCTTGAGAGAACCAATAGATTAATCACACAGATACAACAAATGTGCATTGATAAACTGAAAATAAGCTTGTTACTTCTAAATATATTAACCAGAAAGAATCAACTTGGAGACAACTTAGCAATACTTTTCAATAAACTCAAGATACAATTGATACCAAAAATAAACTACCACACCAGCTGAATTTCATTGAAATCGCCATTTGAAAACATGCAACATAGTCTCTGGAATGAAAACTTTATTCTACTATTTCCATTCCTAATCTACTGTATCTATTCTAAAATCTGCTGATAATCAATTACAATCGAGGTGCATATATATACACCAGCAATCAGGAAACAAATCACTTCCAAATCATGTCGGCCACCGTAGAAATCAGGCTCAGTCATGTCGGCCTCCAATGGCATATAGAAAAACTCTCATGTCGGCCCACAACATTTGAATCTTATTAATCATCAGTGAACCAGTCGCTAAGACAATGCAATAGTATGCCGAAGGCAATTATAACGTTAATCGATGTCTGCCTGTGTTCCCCTATTCATCGCTGTGACCAATCCAAGTTGTGGAAATATCATACAACCTTCATCATGTCTCATCGAAAACACCTTGATCACACCGAGAGAACATATGTGTTACATTTGTTTCAGTCACCGAGACACAAGAAAATGTCATATCGAAATGAACCTCTGTTTGATTCGCTATTGTTGCTCCATCCATTGGGGAGACCTCTCATAGAATACTTCGAGTCATACCGAAAGTCTTCAACCATCCATGGGTCGCTGTGTCAAATTTGTACTCTTTTCGATAAGCATATTTCGTTTGATCCACTTCGCTGTGACTGAACAAAGTCAGAGAGAAGTCACTTAGATTTCTTTATGTTTCCTTGAGATGCATTTTGTCGTGCTTTCATTCACTGTCTCTGTAGCTTTATGATATCGGGAAGACCTCTCGCAGATTTCACTTTGTTTCACCGAAAGTCTTTCACCATTCATATGTTGCCATAACACCTTGCTTGTTACACCGAAGTCAAAGAGTATTCTTCTATTCCTTTATGTTTCGCTATGACCACACGACATCGGTGAGACCCTATAGAGAATTCAATCGTTATGCCGAAAGCCCCTTATTCATCTCATGTGTCGTTGTAACCTATCACTCTCGGGGAGACATTATGCAGATCGTAGAGTTATACCGAAACACCCGAGCCCACACCTGTTCACCAAGACAAAGCCAACCCTTCGCCGAAAGCTTATTCATAAGACATTGTCGGCAAGACCCAATAGGTTCGCTATGGCATATATCGATATCATAACTCTTGCCGAAAAGCTCATCCATCATATCGGTCGGCAAGACAAGGGAGCATCGCCATGACATTGCATCGAAGATAATCTCTCACTGATAAGTCTATTAAAGAAATTCTATGTGTAAGGTCAGCGAGACCGAAGGTAACTCGCCAAGACCTTACAATGATAGCTAGGACTCCCCCCGATATGCATCCCTTAGTTGCCGGTTGCCAAGACAATTAGAAATTGCAAAGACCTCAGCCCGACGGCCAAACATATGCCGATATGCACATCCTCCTTTGTCACCGAGACCGAGAGAAAGTCCTGTCGAAAGCCGCCTGTGAAAATTTTGATCGTTGTGACATCAAATGACTCTTGCTAAAAGGCAACATATACTCATGTTAGCAGAAAACGCACAATGGGTCGGGGAGACAAAGGTACTCTTACGCCGATACAGACCAAGATGTAAAAAATGCATGACTCAATGGATTCAATGGGGCAATATGGCAAAATATGAGTGGAATGTGCACACGGTAGGACCAAATCTGGAAGTTTACGAGTAAAACCAACATGTGAAAATATCAGATTTTTACAGTTCCAACACATCATTTCCCCCCCTCTCTCCTTCTCTATCTACTTATGTCTATCTCACCTCTCTCTCTCCCTCCCTACTTCTTCGTCCCTCCTCCCCCTTCTCTCTCCTCCCCTCTCTACTTCTATCTATCTTACCTCTCTATCTCTCTCTTCCTCCACCTCTCTCCTTCCCTATCTGATTCTCTCTCTCTCTCTCTCCATATCTACCTCTCCCTCTCTCCTTCCCTCTCTCCTCCTCTCTCAATCCCCCAACCTCTCTCTCTCTCTCTCTCACTCCCTTCCCCCTCTACTCTTTTTTTTCCCCATTCTTTTTGTCTCTCATTCTCTCTATCTCACTTCTCCCTTCCTCCTTGCCTCCTTGCCTCCCTACCTCCTCTTTATATCTCTCCTTCTCTTTCTACTTCTCTCTATCTCACCTCTCTCCCTCCTTCTCCACCCCTCTCTCCTCCCCTCTCTCTCTCTCCATCCCTACTTCTCCCTCCCTACCCCTCTCTCCTTATTTATTTCTATCTCTCTCCCTCTCTCCATCTCCATCTCTCCCTCTCTGCTTCCCTCTCTACTCTCTCTCTCTCTCTGTACTTATATTTATCTCACCTCTCTCCCTCCCTCCTCCCCCCTCTCTCTCCTTCCCTCTCTATTTTTTCCTATTTCACCTCTCTCTCCCTCTCCCCCATCTCTCTCTCCTTCCCTATCTACTAGAGAGTGGTAGGTAGAGGGAGGGAGAGGAAAGATAGAGAGGGAAGGATGGAGGGAGGGTGCAAGAGAGAGAGAGAGAGAGGGGAGGGATAGGTAAAGAGGGATATGTGAGATAGAGAGAAGTAGAGAGAGAGGAAAGGAGGGAGGGTGGGAGAGAGAAAGGGGAGGGAGGGAGATAAAATGGTGAGATATAGAGAAATAAAGAGGGAAGGAGAGAGTTATAGAGAAATGTGGGGGAGGGAGAGAGAGAGGGTAGGTAGATATAGGGAGAGGAGAGATTTTGAGAAGTAGAGAGGGAAGGAGGGAGGGAGATAGAGGTGTTTACATGTGTGTGAGAGAGAGGTAGAGCAGAGATAGAGAGCAGAGAGGGAAGTAGGTAGGGAGAGAGATAGAGGTGAGATAGAGAGGTGTAGAGAGACAAAGTGGTAGGTAGTGATGGAGGAAGAGGGGAGATAAGGATAATTAGAGAGGAAAGGAGCAGTAGAGAGAGAGGTTGGGAGGGAGAGATGGGTGTAGAGAGAAAGAGAGTGGTAGGGAATTATGGATGAAGAGGTAGGTAGAGAGGGATTGGAGAGAGAGAGAGAGAGAGAGAGAGAGAGAGAGAGAGAGAGAGAGATGTAGTTCTTGAGGTCAAGAGAGAGAGGGTCAAATGAAGGAATCAAGATAGTAAGAGAGAGAGAGGTATAGAGGGTAAGGGATAAAAAATGAGTAAGATAGAAAGAGAGAGAAAGATGATACTACTTGTTGATTACTAAAATTTGACTTCTTGATTACTAAAATTTGACATGCTAATTATTGAAATTTGATTGTCTAAAAAATTATAAGATCTTCTAAAAATAGAGTTTGCATTATAACTCCTAGAGATCTGAAACCACTCTCAAACATCTTGAAACTATATACATGAAATATAACTTAAAATATAAGAAAGTAAATATCCATATGTAAATGTAAATGTTTATCTTGTGTATATAGTTTCACTAAATGATAAGGAGAAAAATAAAGAGAAATAAAAAAGACAGAAAAAAAAATCAATGCAAGATATAATGTGAGAATGTTATAACAAACTCATGTTTTGTGCATTCACATAAGGGGAGCCTATTATAGCATGCTCATGTTTTGTGAAATCCAAACCATAACATGCTCGTGTTATGGCTTGGTAATGACTAGTCACTACCAACCCATAACACGAGTGCATTTTATTATAATGCACTCATGTTTTCTCTATTTTGGGACCAAAAAGTGGAGTGGCCACTTTTTGGTCCCCCATATTTTTGTACTTACCCAATTGCAAGTTTACTTCTTATTTTTCTTCTTATTACCAAATATATAAGTGAATGAAATGTGTTACCTCTTGACTCCACAATTATTACATTACAATTATGTACTGCCACTTAAAGCAAAATTTAACACATGTCCTACATTTCTATGGCTTCAATTAATTCATCACATTCGATTGTTAGATTTTTTGAGGAGTAAGAATCGAGCCAATATTTGATGTTGATTGTAGATCACATGCACTCTAGTCAAAAAATGATTGAATATCAAAATAGTGGAATGGAGAAAGTGATCTAAAAGAGAGAAATTAGAGACAAAGTAAGAGAAATTTTAGAGTACTCTTGATATTGTCACCGATCTATCACCAAACTAGTGAAGGTGAGAGTAGAGTGCTGTATATATAGTAGAAATAGGGCATATACATCCAAGATGTGCATTAACTCTTACTACCCATAAAAGGTGGGAGGTTTTACCTACTTGATAAATGCCAAAAAATATGGCATAACCTCCTTAGGTGAAGACAAAAGAGATGTTATGAGAGGTGGCACATAAAGCAAAAAGAGGGTGAGAACCCCAACTACCCCATAACCTACTCAGGTAAGGACATAATATTGGTTATGATAGGTGAAACAAGTAGCCAAAAAGGGTTGTGTAACTCAACTACCCATGTGTAGGAGAGAGCGACACATGTAATTGATGTATTTTACCACCTTTCCTCATATTAACCACATCTAATAAACCTAAAAGAACTTAAATAATATGTGTAGGAAAAAATAAATACGCCTAAGAAAAATAAAAAGCTACACTAACATCCCCATTAAACATAGCTTAGGTGGGTGAAAGGATGGTCCCAAAAAATGAAGCCTGATGAGGTACCCATGTAAATAGAGACCCCCCCAAAAGAAGCCCCCTGGTAAGAGGAATAAACCTCCCTAAATAGAGATAAAAATGGACTAAAAATCCCCTTCTAAGGTAGACACCTGTTGCACCCCTAGAAAATTTCAAAAATGAAGGATCTTACTTTTTATGAATGGTTTGGTGAAGATGTCCACAATTTACTTTGATGTAGAATAATAATTAAGATCAATAATGTCTAAATAAGTTCCCAAATTTAGTGCATATGTATCTCAACGTGTTTCATCCTTTGATGATGAACTAGATTCCTTTAGATTTGTATGACACTATGATAATCACAAAAGATGACTATATGTTTTCAAAATGGAATGATGAACTCAATGAGAATATTCTGAAGCCAAATAGCCTTAGTGGTGGTATTAACTATCCCTCGATACTTGGCCTATATTGAAGAAAGATGAGTTACAACCTCCTTCTTGCTCGACCAACAAACTAGACCAAAACCAAGTGAGAAGCAATACCTTGGAGTAGACTTGTGATCCTAAGAATCTCTTGTCCAATCTAGATTTGTGTGTCCCACCAATTCAATATCCATTCCTATTGTATACTGAATCCCATAATTGTGAGTACCTTGAATATAGTGGAGGATTCATATAGCTGCTTTCTAATGCAACTCATGTGGCTCCTGCATGAATCAAGAGACCATTCCCAAAACATATGAAATGTCAAGTCTCTTATGAGTCAAGTAAGTGAGACTCCTAACAAGTTGTCAGTAGAAAGTGCCCTCAACCAAGGGTGAAGAACAATTAGCCTCAAGTTTTACCACTAATATAAATGGAGTTGGTATAGGCTTATAGTTAGCCATGCGAAATCTAGAGAGAATATCAAGTGCATACCTGGTGATGGAGCTTCTAAAATTTTGAGGAATTTTCTCTTTTCCCCATGGGCTTAGTCTCCATTTTGAACCCTTGTCCCCATGAATGAGTAGGGTTTTATTTACAAGAGTATGCAAACATTATAATTGTAAGTTGACTTGCCTTGTCAGTCTTCGATCTCTTAAGTAATCTCTTGAGCCACATTGCATGTCAGTTTACTGACCCCGTTAGCTCAAAGCATTGGTCATCAATTCTTCCATCGAATTTAGCCTTTTTTCCCTAAGTCAGATTCTAAATTTAACCCGGTGACTTAAGCTTAAGCCATTCACCCTCAATGGTCATATCATCGTCAGCTAAACCAAGTCCTTTCCATTAAATGCTAACATTGTATGAAGTGCAGGTTTCAAGATTCCAGGATCCAGGATGAGATCTAGGCCGTACCCCGCCAACCCTTGGGAATTAAGTGTCGGTAGGTTAAAAGCAGTGAGCTTGGAAAAAAGCGGATGCATGTCCCTATACAATCATTGGACCCACTCCCCACTACTGTGCCCATGGTCTGACACCTTAAAAAAATAGCCGAGATTAAATCTATGGAATGATCTTCACCATTCCCCACTGGCTCGCTGGGCAAAAATGAAAGTTGGTTAAAAATAGTGAGATGAGTGATATCTCGACACCTGTCCTAGTCTATTCAGTTCGCAAGGAAGGTGGAGCCCACACACTGAGAAGATATCATCCGAGATGGATGAAAACTATTGGTCATGGATACTTCATCGAAGTGCTGCTGGAAGTCGAAGGTGGTCAAAATCAGGCCAAACACTTGATTAGCTACCCAGACAGAGGATCAACGGGTAATATTCAAAGTTGGTGAATGACATGTGATAGCTATTTTCACTATGCAACCAGCTCACATTAATGGCCAACCTTCTGCAGAGTGATCGAGTTGATCTTAATTCATGTGGAAACACAAATGCTAGCAATCATGAAGTGTGATTTGTGGATTTCCATGCAAATGGGAAATTAAATGGTGATAGTATATTTTCCAATGAGTTTCTCGGGTTACACATGTGTGCTAAACATTGATTGTGGGTGCCATTGATTCACACGATAAATATAGAAGGAATAGCTGCCATTCGTGTCATTTGCACTTAGCAGTTAGAAGTTTTCTTGATTAAGACAAGGTGAGCTTGAGTAATTTTCAAACAAGGAAAATGAGTGAACTAGTGAGGAGGTCTACTCGCATGAGCTCTCAAAAGCTTGGTACTGGTGTACCAAAAGTTACCTCAACTATGGAGGTCAACATTATTGCTGGCAAGCCCATACTTGCACCCAAAAGGTGCAGCTGAATGTTGCAATTTCAGAGTGTGGCTGCAGAGAACGTTGTTGAAAAAGGCAAGAATCTAGTGCGGTCCACTGCTCAAGCGAGAAGAAAGATAAGGTATGGGTGTGGCTCCTTCGGATGACAGAGTTCACCCATTGACCTCACAAGCAACTTCTCAGATAGTGAGACAGAGACTAATTCTGACTATGGTCGGTACCTCACAACCTTGGGTCAAAATACAGCCCCTGGCATGGAGGTATTATACGTCTCGCCACTGGTAGTCAGAACCCCAAGTGGGAAGACTGGTACTGTGCTATGTAAGGAAAACGATGAGGAAGAAGCCGAGGTTTCCTCTCCTCCCCTTGCGATGACTCAGAGTGGGCATGTATACCATGGTTTGGGCACTGGTAAGAGTGGGGTGGCTGGTCGATAAAGAATTGTTGTGTGTAATGACAAATTTTTGGTTTTGATATATTGCTGCAGCAGTTAGTTTCTTCTTCAGCGTACGTGTCTATTAATTTTTGGGTTTGATGCTGAATGTGTGCCCTCGTGGTGATGTGGACATCTGATTTGGTCTGTACCGGGCAATAAAGGGATATTTTGGTGGGCCTTTGCATTTTCTCTTTTGGATGGTGGCTGTAATCTTCATTTTCCTCGTGTTCAACATGCTTTTGCATAATTAGTATGTGGGAATTTTTGAAATGTAGATGAAATTCTAGGTGAAATGAAATTTTGTGATGAAATTGTAGTTGAGCCTAAAGCTTGTTGCTCCCTTATTCTATAAAAGGGAATTTGGGGAAAATTTTGTAGAGAGGAAGATTCTGGTTAGGTTATGAGTCAGGTGTACATGGGTAGAACAATAGGAATAAAATAGATAGTCTGTTTTGAGCTTTGGATGAACATATGCAAATTATCTTAAATTGTTATGTAGATATGACTAATAAACATGAATGAACGTATAATTCTGATATATTTTCTCTCCTTATGTGAATTTGTGTGAATTTTGAATGGAATGTTAATGATAATTTTATTCTTCTTTGAACATTTGTTCGAATGTATGTCTATGTTTCTGCTTTGATTCAAGCAATCAATTAATTGCTTAAATGGAGTCTTAGATTTACAATTATTCGCAGGGGATCTGATAAGTAGTTATGTGTCAGAAAGAGTGAGCTCCATAATGCAAAGTTGTTACGAGGTCTGTCCATCCCATCAAATTTTAAAGTCATTTCTATATTACTGGTTCATGTGTATGTGACTCTGATGCCCAATAAGGCACTGATCTATTCCTTAATGATTCACCTAAAGGGTTAATCAAATAATTGTCAGATGCCCGACCTAAAGTCAAGATTGAAATTCATTTTAAAATTCATTAATCTCAACGTATGTATTTGTCAACTATCATGTAGAATGTTCTTTGTTTTTTGATGAATGGGTAGCAATTTACTTAGAAACAAGCCAATTTCATAGTAATTTTTGCACAATTATCCTTCATTCAAGCTGATCTGTGAAAGTGGCATGTTCTATAAAGTACAATTCAAATGAACATGAATAGGAACACCCTCCTTGGCCCCATAGAGCCTAAAGTGCAGAAGATGTCAGTCATTGACTAGATCTTGTTAGTTGGCCAGTCATTTTAGGGGTCTTGAGCATAGGAATTGGCTATCCCTTAGAGATTCCTCAGGTGCACTGGAAAAGAACCAATAGAATGGAGACTCAGATGGGGAATGCACTCAAAAGTCCGGTTGCAAATTACCTTGTCATAGAGTCATTCAGATCTTGAAGAATCAAGCCTTAAGAGTCATTACATAGAGTCATAGTATTTTCCATTTTGAATTTAGTATGTTTGAGTACCTTTGTTCAGATAATTGAGGAGTTCTTGAAGCTGGAAAAGATTTGTTGCAGCAAAGATCAAAAAATTTGAGTGTGACTCCACTGTTGGAGAAGACCTAGAGCGAGATTTACTCTTGAAAGAATTTCATGCTCATGAAGTTTGTTCCTCTGTGCAAAGAGGTGGAAAATCTATCCAAATAACTAGTTGAATTGTGAAGAAAATTTCTAGATTTGCATACTTTGTAGTCAGGAAGAAAGATTAACAATTGCTACAAGTTTCCAGGTATTCTCATAAATCTAAAAAAAACATTATTCTATTTGAAAGAAGTTTATGAGAAATATTCAAGACTTGAGATGATAAATGGTTCCCTTTTAGATGAATTTGCATTAAGACGGGGAATAATAGTAATTCTTTTCATACTTCTTATGTGCAAAGTTTGTAATTATCCGAGAAGTATGCCATTCTTTTGAGTACTACCTTTTAAAGAATTACCCTGTAAAGGATTAAGCAAAAGTATGCAGGGTGAAAAATCCATGTCATGCCCTCAAAGGGATTTTATTATTGAAAGGTATATGCCATTGGTTTTTAGTTGCATTAAAGGTTTCCAAAACTTAATTCCTCAAAAGGTTAGGAAATATTTGCCCAAATTCACAAGGAAAACTTCATAATCAACTTCTAAACATTTGCAAACATTCATGGATGTTATGGGGGATTATGAGGTAACTCATGAAGATGTGGTCATGAAACTTTTTGTTCAATCCTTGAAGGATGATGCCAGGGATTGGTATTCGTATATGCCAGTAGGTTCCATAGCTTCATGGAATTAGTTCATGACAAGCTTTGTTGACCAATTCGGTGAAAGGGTAAATCCAAGTGTGGTGAGAATTTTTTTTATGGAAATTCACATAAGTGGTGAGTTAGTTCTTGTTTTCAACCTTTGATTTGCAAAGGAAATCAGGGGAATTCCAGAAGACATAAGGCCAAATGATGTAGAATGTTTGGTTGTATATCTAGGAGCATTTGACAAGAAGATGAGCTTCTTATTAAGAGACAAAGAACCCACAACTTTGCACCAGGAATATCACATTGCCATTGACATTGAGAACAATTTGAGATACTCAATAATGAGAAGGTCTACAATTGCTAGAAGTAATTCTAGCAATGTTCAAAATTCTGAACTAAGTAGATCAAAAGGTAAAAGGGTTTGTCAAGGAGGAGATCTCATGAACGTTGTATCCACTTTACTCCCAAGAAATGTAGAATGTGAGCAAGCATCAATTTCACATCAATCAAGGATGGGAAAATATGATATAATCCTTTCTATCAAGAAGTTACATGAAATAAGAAGACGTGCAAATGAGTCACCATATGACTTATTTTCAAGATTCTTGAATGTTTTGATGGAGATACCCAAGAGCTTCAAACCTAGTGATCTAATGTGCATCAATTTTTTTTGTGAAGCATACATATCAGGATCAAGCCAATGGTCCGAGGACCAGAAACCTCACAGTCTAGGTCAAGTAGTAGATTGGATATATATTGTAGAAAACATGGAACAGGGTCATATGCCCTTCTTTGTTTCTCAAAGTATGAGAAATAATTTCCATGTTGAAGAAGATCAAAGGCTAAGGTTTTTAGATCAAGGAGAAACATCAGAGTCAGAATAGTTGACTGTTGAGTGTTACCATTTCACTAGCAACCTAGAAACAGATGCATGTGGTAGTGATGAGGATGTAGAGACATAATATGAAAACAAGGAGGTGGTGCCTAACTATCTTCCTTGGGATGTCATAAGATGTGAGCAAACATAAGAAGTGCAAGGTGAAGCCTCCCAAGTTGATTCAAATAGCATCCATCACACACCATTCAATGAAGGGAATACACTTGTTCTTAGTGATATGGTACAAATGAGGAACCAAAATGAGGAGATCGAAGTTGGGCAGTCCACAATTGAATATGATTCCTCATATGAAGTGGAGATGGAATCCCTTGCTTCTACTAGGGGATATGTTAATAGCCTTGAAGGTATATGTTTCCTAGGAAGTGAATAGTTCTCCTCATGTGAAGAATTTTCTGAATGTGGATCAATTGTTGTAGACATGAATGATGAGGAGAATAGTGAGATTGCTTCTTTGTATTCTTCAAATGAATTCACTGATTTCGAGTACACCGACAATATGAATTGTTAGAATCCCGATTTTGAAGATGATGAGATACATCCAATTAATGTATGGAAAAATCTTTTATTTGATAAATATGTCTTGGATAGTGAAGTTGAAAATGACAATCCTTATTGGTGTAGGAGCAATCCTCTTTTTGAAGATACCTCAAATGAGTATCTGACAAGTACCATCAATGGATATGTTGTGGATGGTCCATGTAAAGATTAAAGTGGTGTGGATGTTGGTGGTTTTGTCAGTGAAGATGTCACTTCTGACTTGCTAAGTTCTAAATTGCATGGAAGGTGTGGGGATATAGACAACAATAAAGAATCTCCCAAACATGGTGGAAGCTTTGGATACAATGAGGATATCCAAAAGAATGCACATGGTTACATTGAATCTCCTATGGTGAAAAGTTGCACACTTGAAAAAACAACTGAAAGGTTAATTATTCATGTTTCACAGGATGATTGCATGGGTATTCCAACAACACTACCTTGTGTTGAGGAGAAGGAATTACTTGATGATTCTGTAGAGTGTGCAAATATTATAGTACTTTTTCACCCAGGTGAAGGGCAATCCAGAGACAGGTGATTATGAGAATGATACAGGACACTATGAAGCTGTAGTGGAGTTATTTGCGGATACTCCTTATCTGATGGATTTGATTATGGAACTTCTTTCACCTCATGGGGTTAACACTTGTGGTAAGCATGCTGATGATAGAACTGGTCATGCTTGCTTTCCTGAATTCACTAAGGATTGGCCTAGTTTGAGCCATAGTGTATATGAGTTTTTCAAGTTTGATGAACAAGTAGAGTATGATTATATACCTCATGACAATGTGGAGTGTGAAGAATTCACCTTCTTGGTTTAGTTTGATGAGCCTCTAGTGGAGAGGGACAAATGTGGCAATGCCACTTCAAGTATTATAGGCAATGTTGATCAAGATAGTGCTGATAACTTGGGATTACACAATACTCATATGAATTTACTGTAGGATAAACAAGCCACAGTATTTGATAGAGGAAAGAGTTGTCCCTAAATTTTGGGGCCCTGGGGCCTCCACCTTGTGAAGTAATTCACAATGTATATTCTGTAAGTAGTGTATATATGCTGGTATGGCTTGTTTGCTTCCTGTTGGGTCTACTTGCCTAGTCTGGGTGAGTTTCTTGGTTCTAGTCTTGTACCTTGGTCTACTTCAATTGGATATTCTATCCTCACCATACCCACCAGGGGTATGCATCCCCAAGCATGAGCCACTGATGGAGCTTCTAAAATTATGAGAAATTTTCTCTTTGCCCCATGGGCTTAGTCTCCATTTTGAACCCTTGTCCCCATGAATGAGTAGGGTCTTATTTACAAGAGTATGCAAATGTTATAATTGTAAGTTGACTTGCCCTATTGGTCATCAATCTCTTAAGTCATCTCTTGACCCACATTGCACGTTAGTTTACCGACCCTGTTAGCTCAAAACACCGGTCATCAATTCTTCCATTGACTTTATCCTTTTTTCCCTAAGTCAGATTCTAAATTTAACCCAGCACTGACTTAAGCTTAAGTTATTCACCCTCAATGGTCATATCATCATCAGCTAAACCAAGTACTTTCTGTTAAATGCTAACATTGTATGAAGTGCAGGTTTCAAGATTCGAGGATCTAGAATGAGATCTTGGTCGTACCCCGCCAGACCTCAGGAATTAAGTGCTGGCAGGTTAAAAGCAATGATGCTGGCAAAAAGTGGAAGCGTGTCCTTGTACAATCATGGGACCCACTCCCCACTACCATGCCCATGGTCTGACACCTTCAAAAAACATCCGAGATTAAATTTGTGGAACGATCTTCACCGTTCCCCGCTGGCTCATTGGGCGAAAATAAAAGTTGGTGAAAACTAGCGAGATTAGCGAGATCTCGACACCTGTCTCAATCTATTTAGTTTGTGAGGAAGGTGGAGCCCGCACACTGAGAATATATCATTCGAGATGGATGAACACTATTCATCGTGGACACTTCTGTGAAGTGCTGTTGGAAGTCGAAGGTGGTCAAACTTAGGCCGACCACTTGATTAGCCACCCAGACAGAGGATCAACGGGTAATATTCAAAGTTGGTGAACGACATGTGATAGCCATTTTCACTGTGCAACCCACTCACATTAATGGCCAACCTTCTGTAGAGTGATCAAGTTGACCTCAATTCATGTGGAAACACAAATGCTAGCAATCATGAAGTGTGATCTACAAATTTCCATGCAAATGGGAAATTAAACGGTGATAGTACATTTTCCAACGAGTTTCCCAAGTTACACATGTGTGCTAAACATTGATTGTGGGTGCCATCGCTTCACACAATGAATATAGAAGGAATAGCTACCATTCGTGTCATTCGCACTTAACAGTTAGAAGTTTTCTTGATTAAGACAAGGTGAGTTTGAGTAATTGTCAGACAAGGAAAATGAGTGAACCAGTGAGAAGGTCTACTTGCCTGAGCTCTCAAAAGCATGGTGCTGGTTTACCAGAAGTTGTCTCAACTATGGAGGTCAAAATTCCTACTGGCAAGCCCATACTTGCACCCACAAGGTGCAACCAAAGGTTGCAATTTCAGAGTGTGGCTGTAGAGAAGGCTATCGACAAAGGAAAGAATCCAATGCAGTCCACTACTGGAGCGAGAAGAAAGATAAGGTATGGGTGTGGCTCCTTTGGACGCCAGAGTTCACCCATTGATCTCGCAAGCAACTCATCAGATAGTGAGATAGAGACCGATTTTGACTATGGTCGGTACCTCGCAACCTTGGGTCAAAATCTAGCCCCTAGTGAGGAGGTATTATTTGTCCCACCATTGGTAGTCAGAATCCCAAGCGGCCGGACTGGTATTGTGCTGTGTAAGGAAAAGGATGAGGAAGAAGCCGAGGTTTCCTCTCCTCCCCTTGCGATGACGTAGAGCAGGCATGCATATCATGGTCTGGGCACTGGTAAGAGTGGGGTGGTTGGTCGATAAAGAATTTTTCTGTGTAATGACAAATTTTTGGTTTTGATATATTGCTACAACGGTTAGTTTCTTCTTCAGCGTACGTGTCTATTACTTTTTGGGTCTGATGCTAAATGTGTGCCCTTGTGGTGATGTAGACATCTGATGTGGTCTGTACTGGGTGATAAAGGGATATTTTGGTAGGCCTTTACATTTTCTCTTTTTGATGGCGGCTGTAATCTTCATTTTCCATGTGTTCAACGTGCTTTTGCATAATCAGTATGTGGGAATTTTTGAAATGCAGATGAAATTTTGTGATGAAATTGCATTTGAGCCTAAATCTTGTTGCTCCCTTATTCTATAATAGGGAATTTAGGGCTCATTTTGCAGAGAGGAAGATTCTGGTTAGGTTATGAGTCAGGTGTACATGGGTAGAACAATAGGAATAAAATAGATAGTTTGTTTTGAGCTTTGGATGAACATATGCAAATTATCTTAAATTGTTATGCAAATATGACTAATAAACAAGAATGAACGTATAATTTTGATATATTTTCTCTCCTTATGTGAATTTGTGTGAATTTTGAATGGAATGTTAATGATATTTTCATTCTTCTTTGAACATCTATTCAAATGTATGTCTTTGTTTCTACTTTGATTCAAGCAATCAATTAAATGCTTAAATGGAGTCTTAGATTTACAATTATTCGCAGGGGATCTGATAAGCAGTTATGTGTTAGAAAGAGTGAACTCCACAATGCAAAGTTGTTATGAGGGTAGTCCATCCCATCAAATTTTAAAGTCATTTTTGTATTACTGGTTCATGTGTATGTGACTCTGATGCCCAATAAGGCACCAATCTATTCCTTAATGATTCACCTAAAGAGTTAATCAAATAATTGTTAGATGACCAACCTAAAGTCAGGATTGAAATTCATTTTAAAATTGATTAATCTCAACGTATGTATTTTTCAACTATCATGTAGAATGTCCTTTGTTTTTTGATGAATGGGTAGCAAGTTACTTAGAAACAAGCGAATTTCATAGTAATTTTTGCACAATTATCCTTCATTCAAGCTGATCTATGAAAATGACATGTTCTATAAAAGTACAATTCAAATGAACATGAATAGGAACACCCTCCTTGGCCCCACAGAGCCTAAAGTGCAGAAGATCTCAGTCATTGACTAGATCTTGTTAGTTGGCCAGTCATTTCAGGGGTCTTGAGCATAGGAATTGGCTATCCCTTAGAGATTCCTCAGGTGCACTGGAAAAGAACCAACACTTGGGTTGGCCAAGGAAGATACCATAAGATGACTGAGTGATCTCAATCCCTAAGAAATAATGCAAAAGACCCAAGTCCAATATAAAAAATCTATCGTTTAAAGAATTTTGCGTTGCCTTGATGGTAGATGAGTGACTCCCTGTGATCAAAAAGTCATCAATATAGAGAACCAAAAATGTGAGTGTCATATTATTGTAGAATTTATATGTTTGGATCAAAATGACATTGAGTGAACCCAACTATTAGAAGGAAGGATTCCATAAACTGACCCATCTATTGCAAATTTTGTCTGATAGATCCACTTGCATTGATCAATTTTTTTCCGTTAGGAAGAGGGACAAGATCTCATCTGTGATTCCTTTCCAAGGAACTAAATTCTTCTTGCATTGCAACATCCTAATCAAGGATACCTGAAGCTTCCTAAAATATTGTGGATCAAAAGCTGAAGCAATGAAGAGATGTGGAGCCTACTGAAACTTTGACCTTGCTATTCTTGTGTTTGATGGATCACCAAACCAATCACCTGTTGAATCTAATGTTTGTCGATCCCAATGAGGTGTTGATGCTGGAGAGTTTTGAAGAAGAATCATCAACCTATGAATGAGGACTAAGAGAGGAATGTGAATTCTCATAAGGATTGTACCATTTGAAGTGGAGGAAGAAGACTCCTCATAAATATTAGGAGGATTTATATCCTCTGAAGAAATATCATCATGATGCAATGGCTCCATTCTGATGATGGATATAGAAGTGGTAGGAGAAGAACTAGAAGGGATCTCCTTAAAATGAACACTCTTCTCAATGAACAACTCATGAGTGGTGGGATGGAGAAGGCTATAACCTTTGACATCATCTGGGTACACTACAAATATGCAAGGGTTTCTCTATGGATCCATAGTCATGCATTTCTTTGATAGAATGCGGGCCCATGTAAGAGAACCAAACACTCAAAAGTGATTAATTGTAGGTTTTTGACTAGTCCAAGCTTAAAAAGGAGTTACCCCTTGATGAGCCTTAGAATTGACTAGTTTTACTGCTATAGTTTCATATTTTTTTATCTCATTTTTGCTAAGTTTTAAAGACATTACCAAAACCTTTTTATATACCTTAAATTATTTCAAAGAATTTAAAGGTGATATATGTTGTATTAATGAATGTATGTATGAATTTTGGATGTCTATAGGTTTAGCAAAATTTCTTGATTAATTATAATTATTAACTATGAAATGTTCCTTAAAGAATAAGACTAACCCCTGCAACAAAAGACTTGCCAACCTGTAGAATAAGGATTTCTAGCCCATAAGGGGTGATGGTTCAATAAAATAGAGGAGTCAATAGACTACAACATCAACATGTTTTTAGAATGAGATGAAGACGATGGTTGGAGGATGTGGATACAGGTATCCATGTGGCACTCCATCCTCTCAATAAACTTAAATGAGGAAGAAGTATGTTCTAACAAGGGATGGTAGTTATCATAAAGGCTATCTTGTTTGGCATGTTTCTAGGTTATAATAACCTTCTTGAAAGATTTAGATTCCTTATTTTATTTTTATACTCTCAAGTTTCTAGAATTTCATTTTTTTTGTTAAGATTTAAGACTTGGTCCTCTTTTTATCTTCCTAGAAGAGTTGACATGTGTTTGCTAGTTTGTTTACATTCTTATGATAATAAAACTCTAACAAACCCTATTTAGGAAGGTGCTCTATTGAGAGATTGGGGATGCTATGTTATATGCTATAACTTTTCATAAGATTAGATTGAATATCAATTTGCTACATTTTGTTTGATGTTTGTTATATTACAATAAAGATGAATTTTCCTATCATATGATTTGCTAAGTTAATTGAAGAGATACTGTGGAATGCAACAACTCAAGGAAGGGCCACCTAAGGTACTATAGATTCCACATAGTAGTTCATTAGTTAGATTATGCACTTTAAGTTCCAAATTTTAGTTTTTAGTTTACATTGTAATTCATTATTACCTTGATATTTCTAGTTTAAGACTTTATTTTATATTTTGTTCAATGATCAAGTTAAGTTAAGTACATGCTACAACATAAGAATTAATTAGTTATAGTTTGTAGAGTAATAGGTACTCATAACAACTAGCAATAATCAGATTGATTACTTTGTTTTTAATAGAAGTTATTTTGAATTATTCTTATTATTCACTTGTACTCAATAAATTAAAGCTAGGATTCCTAAATGCACATACCATGCTAGTATTATCTAAAGTCTATGACTCCTTGGTTGATAATCGAATGATGCCCCCTTTTTAAACAATAAACTACTTAATATAAGGGGATCTTCAAATTCGTTAAGTCGTGTGTATGATCATGTACACCAGTTGATTATACATTAGTGGAAGCTCCACATTTTTTGACACCGTTGTCAAGGATGATGCTATTTCAAAATGGCTAATTGTGTTTAGATTTACTTTGATTTATTTTTATAGATTAATAAGTTTTTCATTTACAAAATTAGGAAATGTGGACACTTATAATTGACCAAGAAATATTTACTAACAGTGTGCAAGTGAGCCATTTAAATTTCAAGACACTATTGTATGCGAAAGTAGAGAGAGGCTTTGATAATATTTCTCCCCTCAACTTATAGAACTTGAATATATTGGTGCAACAAAGGATATATTGAGGGAATAAACAATACAAAACCACCCCTCACACCTGTACCTACTCTAAAATTAGGGGATACTCCTATAAGTCCTCTTAACACCATGGCAGAGGAAGAAATTGACAATCTAGAAAAACATGCAAAATTCAAGTTTCTAATCACAGATCAAGAGAGGGTCGTAGCTCTAAAGAATATACCCCCCTTGGCCTTGCCAAATTTTTATAAATTGGTTATTGAAGACCCATAAAAATTCTTGTTTAAATTTGATGTTTTGTGACGTAGAAGTTATGATTATACAACAGATGCCCATAGATTGAAACTATTTCTAGCCACATTGAAAGATGTTGCCTTGTGATGGTTTATGGGATTGGGAAGAAATAAAATACCCAATTGGGAGACAATGAAAGAAAAATTCTTGCAGAAGTACCAGGATTATTGCATAGGAATGGACAAAAAGAGAGATGAAATATTTAGAATGTCACAAAAGGAAGATGAACCACTAGAGGATTATGTGGAATATTTTCAATTATGTTTGAAGAAATCACATCAGAACATGATCTCTTCAAAGCCATTAAAGTTAGTATTTCTATGAGGAGTGAATGAAGATTGCATGGATGCTCTAAACCTCATTGGAGTAGGGGATATTTATCAATTTAATTTTGAGGAAATATGCCAGGTATGTAGGAATTATTCAAGGTCATCTATGAAAAAGATTAGGGTTGATAGAACATTCACTTCCAACAAAACATCTACTGGTGTCTCTAGGGTAGAACTCAATTACCTTTTGTCTAATATGAAGTCCAAGACATAATTAGTCACCTAGCCACCCATTTGGATACATTGTACATAAAAAAGAAGCAAGAGGAAGTTGAAGCAACCCTTACTAAATATTGTCCACACTATCACTAGAAGAGGGTAAAATGTAAATGCAAGAAATTGGCCAACATTTCTAAGGAGAAGCAAAGGAGGCCCAATTTCAAGCCTTGGAGGATGAGGAAGGCCAAGTATTTTGCATCACTCAATGTAATCCATGGAAACAAATATAAGATATGCCTCAAGGTCCCTTGTCTTATAATGTGTCATTTCCTGGGGGTAATACAAACTTCTCTGGTTGGAATAACAAACTTGGAATAATGTGCAAAATCAATAATTTTTAATGTCCCAAGCACCTAATTATGCTTCACAATAGTGGATATGGCCACCACAACCATACCAAGCCTCACCTTACAATTCTTAGTGACAACGCCCGTAGAACCACTAGACACCATAGTGGCATAGGAATAAATAATGGAAAAACCAAAATGTTAACTACCTACAACCACAATTGTTGGAAGATTGTGGTGTTTGTCATTGATATGTCTACTGACAACATGAGTATAAGCATGAGTTGTATAGTATGTAGTATTTTCATTGATGTCAAAATTGTGTTGTGATATGAAGATCATGGTGCAAACCATCTTGTATATCTTGACCATGCATGTAGATGATAATCCAATGTATAGTTGCAAGAAGGTTTGATCCGGTGCAAATAGTTGAAGTGGAAAATTGGCTGTGTCTGAATAGTGTTTTCAGTGTATAAGACATCTGGTAATTTGGTCCACATTGGTCTTCCTTGAGGAATATTTCTTTATGGTTCTAAAGCAATTTGTTTGGATGTTAGAGGAATCTAAATCCAAGTTTTCACATTGTTTTTTTCCCTGGTGAAGAAGTTATGAATGATAGTATATCAAGTCTACCGGTGATAGTGGCTACTAGTACAAAATATATTTTATAGTGAATCCACACTTCACTATGGATTGGTATCTGGTCTTGAGGATTTATGGGAGTGTTTACAGGTGTCAGTAGAGTCTATGCTCCAAGTGGCATGAAGTTTGGAGGTTCGCATGTCCATTTGTGGTTGAATTTGATGTTAGGTCATTCCCAGTGTCGACCTAGTATCTTTGAGGTATTGTAGAGTTTTGAGAACTATTGATTCATTATAAGGATGGTATTATAGTTCCACCTTGACCCATCTTATGCATTAAAAGTTTGGATTAAGGCATGAAGTGTGTATGTTGAATTGACAAGGTATATTTTGTATGATACATCTAATTAGGCTGACCTAATTGATGTTTGAGGTTGAGTTGGATATATATGTGAGTTCATTTTTAGTGTTTTGAAGAGATACACAAGATGATAAATATTTGTTGATGTGAATTGTACAAGTGTGAGGTGAATGTAGAGTAGAGTAGAGTAGAGTGTTAGTGCAGATTAGTATGAAGTGTATAAAGTCAATGTATTGAGCTTCAATGGAACTGTAATTCATGCATATTGTAGATGTAATTGTAATAGTTCAAATCCCAATTATGTGCCACAACCGTCTTCTATCTTTTCGAGTCCACTAGGATAGTGAGTCCACATGCAGTGAGCAATTCTATAATATCTTATATCTGATTATAATATATTGTGAGCTAATCCTCACCATGGTTTTTCCCTTTTTGGGTTTTCCACGTAAAAATCTGGTGTTCATGTGTTATGTGATGTTGATGGTTGATTTCATGTTTTCCTTTCTTACTGCAAATTAAGTATGCTATGTGGAATGAATGTTTAAATGTTTAAGATGTTTCAAAGAATACTAATTCACCCCCCCTCTCAGTATTCTAGGTGTTCAACAATTGGTATCAAATCCTAGTCCCTTGGAAGGAGCTTAACCGCTTGGGGAAGATCTTGGAGGTTGAACACATGGCTCATAGAAGATCCCTAGAATGCATGGTTGACATGAATGGAGAACTCAGAATAGCCCTTGAAGATATGGAAAGGATTGAAAGTGAAAACAAAGATCTAAAGGAAAATTTCAAAGAATAAAATGAATGCATCAAAAAATTGAGAGAGAAAATCAAGAAATTCAGAGAAAGACATAAGGAGGTTAGTGAGAATTGAAGTAATCCAATAAAATAATTAATAGTTTGAAAGTGAAAGTTGAAGAAAGAAAAAGAGTTGAAGAATGTCTGAATGCTAAGATGAAAATAAAATCTAAAGAATGTTCAAAACTTGAAGAAGAAGTTGTGACCTTGAGATCAAACCTTGAAAAAGAAAAGAGTCATGAAGATAAATTCAAGATGAGTTCTACAAAGCTTGATGAAATGATTGCAAACCAGAAAGGACCTAAAGATAAAGAAGGATTAGGGTTTGAGAAAGGTGAAAGCTCAAAGATATATTAAACTCCAAATCAGGCTGAAAAGAAGATTGAGGAAAAGAGGAGTAATTTCAAGCAGGTCTGGAATCAAAGGAAAGACTTCAAAAGACCATTGATCAGACAACCAAATGCACAAAGGTAACCATATTCTAATGGTTTCTATTATTCATGCAATAAATTTGGATAGAAGGCTATGAAATGTAGAAGCATAATGAATTAGAATGTTCCATATCTTCCTAGTTAGTGTTTTACATGCAAAAGGTTTAGTCATAAGGCTAGTGAATGTAGAAATAAAAGGATGAATGGCTATAACAATGGTATGATGTTACAATATTTCAATGGATACTGTTATGCATGTAATGGATTTGGGCATAAAGATAATCAATGCATATATAGAATGGGTGGAAGTAAGCTTGTTCAAAATGCTATCATATGTTATAGTTGCAATAGACCAGGACATATTTCAAAAAAATTTAGAAGCAAGAATTACTACCAAGAAACATAGGATAAACTACCCTGGTACAACGAAAACAATCTTTGTGACTTTCACAAAATCAAGGGACACAAAACCTCGAACTGCATGAAGCTCAAAAATATTATCCAAGATCTTATAGAGAGTGAAGCCATATCTGTTGAGGCACCAACGGACAACTAGAATCTTAAGATATACAAGAACCCTATGCTAGATCATAGCAAAGGAGACAACACCAGAAAAGCTAAGGAGTACAAAAACGTGCAACACACCTATTACAATGTAGTCACTTCCTATGATAGTGTCATTACCGTCATCACCATCAAAGGGCCTAATGTGGAGTGTGGAGTCACCACACGATGTGAAAAAGTCACCATCCAAGGAGTCCCATCTAAATCTAGGGCACAACCTACTTTTCCAACCCCAAACCCTAGCAAGTGCAATCTCCTAGATCAGCTTAAGAAGACCCATGCACAAATTTCTATCTTAGAACTATTGAGGCTATCCCCTACACATAGGGAAATCTTAGAGAAGGCTTTATCTTCATCATCCATCCCCGAGGAAATTGATACATAACAATTTCAAGCTATGGTAGGGAATATCACTAATCATCTTCTCACCTTCTCAGAACAAGACCTACCATCACAACCATCTCATAACCATGCTTTGCACCTTGAGTTCATTATTCATAAGAACAAGGTTAAAAGAGTCTTAGTAGATGTAGGTGCTGGTTTGAACATTTTCACCCTTCAGTTGATCAAAAACTTGGGCTATTCAAAATATTCTATTGAGAAAGAAAAGAGTACCACCATCAGAGCATATGATGATCAAGAGTGGGTATCACAAGGCATCATCGCACTACCCATCCAGGTGGGACCTGTCATTGTAGAAACTACATGCCAAGTACTAGAAATTGATCTCCCCTACAACATCATACTTGGATGACTATGGATCCATGCCCTAAAATCCATAGCTTTGACCTATCACCAATGTGTCAAGTTTCCTTTTGAGGCTAGGGAAGTTACTATCCATGGAGATGCTGAAATTTTTTACTATTGCAAAAACCTTGAGGCCAAGTTTTACAAGATAATCGAGATCCCTAAAAATGATGAAGGACCTACACCATATTCTTTATATTTTTACCCAACATCCCTTTCGTCTACCTTAGAAATGAAAACACCCATTGTGCATAACATTCCCAACATCAAAGCAGTGATACAAGATGATGGTTGTGGAAACTATAAACTAACAAAGGATACTTTTGTGTTGGGATCTAGCTACCTCTTTCTCCCAAATATCATGGGAAACCAACACCTAGCGACAAAGTCCCCGAAACAATAAAGATGGAAGCTACCACCTTCACCAAGTGGGGGGATTTAAAGGAAGAAGATTTCAATGAGGAGGATGTATCCAAACTACTATATCAGGATGAACGACCCATCCTTATTCTTCCCATGGAAGATGATAAAAAAGGATTGCAAATAATGAAGGAGTGGGGCTATAACAAGAACAAGAAACTAGAATAAAATGACAATGGTTTGCTAGAACCTATCATTCCTGATAAATGCCCAAAGAATCTTGGCTTAGGATGTACTACTAGCAAGGTTACCCTTCTTGGCAAAGGTACTTCTGCTAAACAAGTTGAGGCTTCCTCTTGGTTACCAACATCACGTGATACTACCCTACATGACTTCCCCCTTGATGCTCTTGACCTATTTGAGAATAAATCCCTCTTCATGATATCCACAACATCCTTCATCCTGAGTGATCAACCAACTGAAATAAGCCTAGTATATCTACAACTCATTGATTTGGGCCAACGAGGACCACCAATTCTAGATTTATTTGAAAATGATGAAGCAATCTCAGAATTCATGGGACTCCATGAAAAATTACCATGGGTAGATCACAAAGCTGGTTTTGACATAGAGCTAGACATAGGGGCATACTACAGGGAGATGATTGAATCCTTCTATCACAAAATGGATAACATGCAACTAACATGCAGATCTTTGAGTGAAAACCACACTATGTCACTTTTTGATCCTAAAATAGTAAAAAGAAAAGATGCATCCGAAGGTGAAAACCTCTCCAAGGTACCCAAGGATGAGGGATTCAATGTCCTCAGTGTGATGCATCCAGCGAAGTCAGTAGTTCAAGTAGAAAATTCCACTCCAGTCAATGTGGGAATAGAAGAAGCACCCAAGATCACTTTTTATGTCGAATCCTTGTTGAATGAAGAATAGAAAAAACTAGTAGTGTTCCTAAAAGAGCGAAGAGCTAAATTTTCATGGTCATACATAGATATGACAGGGCTTGATCTAGAAGTGGTTGTGCATCATTTAGCAGTCTATCCTAAAGCCAAACTAGTGAAGCAAAAATTAAGAAAGACGCACCCTCAGATAACACTCTTGGTAAAACTTGAGTTACAAAAGACTCTTGACACTAGATTCATCCAACCAATAGATTATCCTGAGTGGATTTCCAACTTGGTACTTGTCTCCAAACCCATTAGGGGGATCAAAATATGCATGGATTTCAAAGACTTAAACAAAGCATGCTTGAAGGATGATTTCCCTCTTCCTAACAATGAGATCATCATGGATTTAACATCGGGGAATGGAATATTTTCACTCATGGATGGTTTGTTAGGTTATAATCAAATCATGATCGCTAAGGAGGATCAACACAAAATGACATCACTTGTCCATGGGGAACATATTGTTGGAACATGATGCCATTTGGGCTAAGAAATCTATGAGCAACCTATCAAAGAGAAATGACCCTCATCTTTCATGACATGATCCACAAAATAGTCGAAGACTATGTGGATGATATTTTGGAAAAATCCAAGAAAAGGAGTGAGCACATAGAAGTCTTAGGACCCATCTTCGACAGACTTGAAGAATACAAGGTGCAACTAAACCTGAAAAAGTTTGTCTTTGGGGTTACATCAGGGAAGCTTCTTGGCTACATCGTATCACAAAGAGGGATAGAAATTGATCCAGCAAAAGTAAAAGCCATCCTAGACATGGAACCACCACAAACATTGAAGCATATGAGAGGGTTACAAGGAAGATTAGAGTCCATCAAAAGGTTTATAGCACAATTATTAGAGAATATCCACCCTTTCTCGCATCTTCTCCATAGAGGTATAACTTACAAGTGGGATGAGAAGTGTGATAAAGCTTTCCAGAATATTAAGGACACCTATTGACACCTTTAGTTCTTATGCCACCAATACTGAACAAAATATTGATCCTGTATATCTCAACAACATCAACAGCCCTAGGTGCTCTCCTAGCTCAACATGATGAAAATAGAAAAGAAAGATCTATTTATTACATCACCAGGACCTTGGTGGGATATGAAATGAACTATTCATCCATTGAGAAAGAATGCTTAGCAGTGGTTTTTGCTTCACAAAAGTTCATACATTACATGCTATCACATCAAATCAAGCTTATTGCAAAGATCGATCCATTGAAATACCTGTTATCCAAAGCTACTCTTACTAGGCGAATGGCCAAGTGGGTGATGATCTTGATTAAATTTGACATAGAGTATGTAGAGCACAAGGTAATCAAAGGAAAATTGATCGCAAACCAACTGGAAGATGCACCTATCTATGTAGAGAACCCTTTGATATCTGAATTCCCTGATGAATCAGTGTTCCTTGTCAATTTAACCGATCAATGGAAATTTTACTTTGATAGATCATTTACCCAACATGGATTAGGGGTAGGTATTCTCTTTATTACCCCTCAAGGAGATTGCAACCCAAATTCATACATGCTATCATTTCCATGCACTAACAACATAGCCGAGTACAAATTCCTAATCACAGGTCTAAGGATAGCAATTCAATGGTAGATACAAGAGATGAAAGTTTATGGGGATTCACAGTTGGTTATCAACAAAGTCAATGATGACTACCAAAATAAGGATGACATGCTTACTCCTTACAATAATATGGTATATAATCTCAAGGATCTTTTCATTGATATAAATTTTGAGTAGATTCCTTGCATGAACAATTGAGCAACATATGCTATGACAACAATTGGATCATTATTAGACAGGTTGTACAACATCCTTTAATGCGAACTGTTGGTAGAACAACTTCTCATGCCAACTTTCAAAATCCCCGAATCTGAATTTGTGTGTCATTGTTGGTCCTGGTTCCTCGTGGTATCATGACATATTCACCTATCTTAGCAAAGGAACCCTCCCATTCGATATCACCTAAAACCTTAAGAAGACCTTTGTTAAAAAGGCATCTCGATTCATGATCCTAGGTGATACCTTATACCATCGAAGCATCGAGGGGAAATTACTATGATGTCTTAACCAAGAGGAAGCCTTGATCACCTTAACAGAAGTACACAATGGAATATGTGGTTCCTATTCTAGTGGTATGACTTTAGCTAAGAAACTGTTAAGGATGGGGTACTACTGGCCAACCATGGAAAGAGAAGCCCATTAGTATGTGTAGAAGTGTGTCTAGTGCCAACAACATGGAGATATTATTCATGCTCCAACTCAAGAGTTGCAACCAATGATCATACCTTGGCCTTTCTCACAGCGGCCCGGGCTTGACCTCATAGGGAAAATTACTCCCACCTCATCTAATGGCCACAAGTTCATCATAACAACCACTGAGTACTTTACCAAGTGGGCAGAAGCCATTCCTCTAACCTATATAATGGGAAAGAAATTTTCCAAATTTATCCTAAAAATTACCTTATCTACCGTTACAGTATTCCACAAGCCCTTATCTTAGCCAACAGAACACCCTTCAAGAATCAGGATGTGAAAGAGCTATGTCAAAGATTCAACATCCAACATCGATTCTCTACCCTGTATTACCCCCAGGGCAATGGTCAAGCTGAGGATACAAACAAGACCATTATGAAAATCCTAAAGAAAATGATCAATGAAGTTGGTCATGACTGGTATCTACAGTTAAATCTTCCCTTTGGGCCTATCGAACCAGTATCCAGACGCCTATAGTTGCAACTCCGTTCTCCTTAGTCTATGGATTAGAATCCATCTTTCCTATTGAGGTTGAGCTTCCCTCACTGCAAGTCTCATTGTAGAATTTGATCACTAGTGAAGAATATATAGTATCTCAGCCAAATGAGCTAGAATTCTTGGATGAGCATCATCTCGATGCCCTTAATCACTTACAAGCATACAAAAACCAACTGAAACGAAGCTATAACAAGAAGATAAAGTGTCGGTCTTTCCAGGTAGGGGATCTTGTTCTAAAGCAGAATTAGAAAAATCTTCCAGATCAAGAAAGAAAAGGAAAGTTTGAGCCTAATTGGTTAGGTCCATTTGTCGTCATAGCAATCTATGAACCCTTGTAGGAACCCACCAATAGTCTGCATCTTAAAAAAATTTATGCCTAAGCTTTAAGGGTGTAAATTTGAAAATACAAAAAATCAAAAAATAGAATAAATCCAAAAAAATAAGAAAAATGATTAAAAATAGTAAAGAAAAAAATCATCCTCTAGTGAAAACCACTTCGGTGGCGCTTTGGGCAAGTACCTTGGTGAAAAATTGCCAAATAGGCACCTCGCACAAATAAAACACCTCCATCTATTCTTTGGCTCTTTGTCCTATCATTTTTTGCATTGCATCCATCCATCGCATCATTCATCCTATTTATTCCATCACTCATTTGTGCCCATTTCATAGCTTGATGTTGTGAAATATCGTATCCCCTTTAGTACTACTTGGCATATTCCTAAGGTCAGTTTGTCCTACCTGTAGTGAGGTAGTCTATTACATCACACTGGGGAAAATTCGTTATGGATCAGATCGGGTTCTTATATATCTTAAGGTTATTTGAAAATTTAAAATCCCAAAAACATTCATAAAACCTCATCAAAATCCAAAAACATCCAAATCACATCAAAATACCTAAACAGGTCAAACATCAAAAATCCAGAAATAGTACCCTGTCAAACTACAAGTCTTTGAGCTTGAACGTAGGCAAGGCCATCATTGATCTTTCCCTGAGACACTCTAGGTCAATCCTCTAGGAGTCCGTCATAATAAACTAGCATTCCATCAACTGTTCATTTATCATCACCAATAAGTTGAGTCATTCGAAATACGTGGTATCTGCATGTATAACATAGGAAAGGCTAATCTTTGATCATCCCTCGAGGCCCCTAGGATAGTATTTTAGGTTGGGTTCTTAGTCAAAAATATCAAAAACCCCTAAACATTCAAATATCTTGAAAATCCCTAAACATTAAGAAAACTTAGAAAAAACAAAAACATTTGTAAAACTCAAAATCCTAAAACATGGAAATATTCTAGAAAATCCAAAACCATCCATCCCATTTCACTTTCACCCACAATAAGTCTTCACCCATAATAAATCAATCGTCATCTTCAACCTTTGGTGAAACAAATAGAAAGCAAGTATCACAAGTTGTAAAGTGAGAACCTAAGTGTCAAAATCTAAAGTCTAAATCATAGGTAAACAAGTCAGTGGAGTTTGTATCAATGGCTTATCACACACCTCATCCTAATTAAAACATCTGATTAACATGTCCTAGGATGCATCCTTCTTGCGATGGACATCAACATCAAAAATCACCTTAGCTAAAATTAAACTGGCAAGAGATATAGATAACACTGACTATTTGTCTTTGATCTTTTCTTCTAATTTATCTTAATGACCCATTCTAAGGACCTCTCAATGATGTTTCAATGATTTAGAGAGAAAGGAATGAGGAATCGATCATTATCTTTTGTTCGCTGTGCTTGTGGATACTCTTGTAAAATAATCTTGGTGCATACTTACTTAGTTGTGTGTAGGGAAGTTGTTTGGAGTACATTGTTCACTATTGCGTATGATTTGGTCTAATATATTATGAAATACTAACCTACATTCTGACGAGGTTTTCGTATGCCAAGGTGTGAAAAAGAACTATCCTATATGTTTTCAGAGTCAAATTCCATTAAACTAGATACAAAGTCCTCCTAGTTTTCAATACCTTGATGCATCGTGTCTATGTGTTATATCAAACATAAGGAATGACAAAAAATCCCAATCCCAAGATATGAGAAAATCATCATCATCTATCATCACCACATCTAATAAAGTCTCGGTGGATCAAGGACTTGTTGGAATTTTTGAATCAATCTTCAAAATCAATGGTCAGATCATCTTATTTCTCCTATCTTCTTTCCATGCTAACCTAGTATCATGAAAGTCAACAAAAACATCATCATGCATCCATCCTACATCCACAAATCATCAACATGCATACATATTTCATCATCATGGCATATCATAATAAAGGAAAACATAATCCACTGGATCATCATTACCATTTAAGTTGTTTTAAATAATATAGATTTGCTATTCTAAGCATCTTGATCCATTGCATTACCATTCATCTCATCCATACTATAAGCATGTACATCTGCATTATCCATATATACATCCATATGCATACATCATGACATCATAAATTGCATGGAAAAGTACACAAAAAGAAATGCATACATCCATACATCCTACATAAGCATATCATATCATAGCATCCATCCCATAACATATCATGAAAAGATACTAAAAAAGAAGATTACACATCCATTGCATTGAATCACATATCATCATATCATATAAAATCATCACATGCCACATATAACATAAATAAAAGAAGTTCATCCATTACATTGGAATCATACATAATCATATCATAATGCATAAGCATAACATCCTATCATATCATATGCATCCATACATTCATAAAGAATGAAATAAAATAGTACATCATATTGAATCTGAATCATGTCGTATATATATCCAAAAATGATGATCGTCATGATACAATATTTGAATCAATGTATGAATATCAAAGCAAAAGTACAATATCCATGAGGCTATCAAAAATGAGCCCATGAATGCATATATGCATAAATAATCAAGCAATAATAAAAAATTATATACAAAGTGGCTAGTGCTAATGGCTACTTGAATCACCCCCGGTTGATCCTTAGCTCTAGGTGGTGCTCCTCTCCATTGTGAAAAATCAAGCTATCTCATCATCTGAGGAACATCTCTATGATAATGCATGCAGTAATAAGCAACCTCAATAATTGCCTCTCTATATAACCGGGCATACACGGTCCATCCCTGTGATGCAGCTATCACTACCTCAAGCTGCTTCCTCCACCCAATCTCCTGGGCCACGTGTAGGTTTAGTTACTATCACAACTGAACCTTGTGATCTCATTGTGTTGTCATCGCCTAAAGCTGCTATTGTAGTTGATCTCGCTCCGCTTGTAGCTGAACTCTCTCAACTGTAACAACTTGTATCCATGCCTATAACTGGGCATCTCGCTATATGGATGGAGGAGGACGTGGTGCTCTAGAACCTATCCATCATGCCCATCTCGATGCCCTAGGTCCAAGTGACCTTAATCTGGCTATTGTTAGTTCCCATCACCTGGCACCTATGCCCTATCTTGATCCTACTGCTACCCTCGGCCTCGACCACCGTCTCTGCCACCATCCCTGCCACAGCCTCGACCTCTACCTCTACCTCTACCTCTTCCTTCGGGGTATCCCCCAGCTAGATTTTTTAGGAAAGTAGGTGGCTTGAACCATGCATCCTAATCTAGGGTCATGCTTGCATCGGGTATGCCCTAATCATAAGCCTAGGGTTGTGCAACAAGTTGTCTGAACCCATCGATCGCCACATCGGGGTCAATATGTGCTCCCCACTGTACCTCCCTTTGGGATTTGGAAAACATTACAGTATAATCCTAAGGAGGCACATCCTATACCTCCTTGAACTAGTGAGCCACATGATCTGGAACCTGTACTGCTTTATCATAGTGTGCTCCCTCCCCTGGAGGTAGTGAGTTTATCAAGCAAAATAAAGCTACTGCTGATCATCATGCCATGCTAGATGCTATAGCCACAACCTCCATCTAAACACAATTATGTCATCAATGACATGACACCAATAAGCTAGACCTTTCGGGCCTATGTGTTGGAGTGTCATTGACACCCTGTACCTAAAGACAATGGGCTCATCCTCATGAATTTCTGCTAAAACCACCAAGGGCCTTAATATTGCAATATGCTCATATGCCCAAATGTGGAGTAGTCTAACACCTGCTATGATGCTCCTACCCTCATGGTAGATAGCCTCATGCATGCCATTGTACAATGAAGCTAGAAGAACTAGACCCTAGGCATACATCACACACCTCCTGATCATGCCCTCCCATGCCAATCCCTATCCAGGACTGAAACCTCTGCCCTATTGGTTTAGGGCAATAACTCCAGATATTAGTGCAACAAAAACAATCTATAAATGGGCAATCGATCCTGATACACATCAAGGTCTATTTGAGAGCTCACCAAAATGATCTGACGTCTATGTAGAAGGGAGAGACATTCATCCCTCCCGACATCTAGGTCATATATGACATGCTCGCCATGAATTGGCAATTGCAAAATGTGCCACACATCCTCCAATGTAATGGTGGCCTCGCCAATGGGCAGGTGAAACAGAGAGGTGTCACTGTGCCACATCTCGATCAACACTGTCATCATGGCCAGGTGCGTCTGAACCTTGGGCAAGAAAGCAATAAAGCCTAACCCCAATATATCCAACCGCTCTACCTCCAAGTCATCAAAGTCTTATGTTGTTGCCAAAATATCAAAATGGTGCTCTCATGACATCAATGGAGGAGGATCCTCTTGCATGCATTGCACACACAACGTCAATTTGCCAAAAAAGTCAAAAAACTGATCAAAATTTGAGACTTTGCATCTAAAACATCAAAAGCATTGCTGAAATCAATAACATTGCTCTTTCAAGGGTGTGTCATTGTATCCATTTTGGGGGTGCGTTGTCAAATTGGCGACACGTGTTACTCTCAATAGCAAATTGAAATTTGCATGCATTGCTCTATCAAAAAATTGGGTCGTGTCACTAAAATCCATGTGTGTCATCCACCGCTTTCAAGCAACGCTGAACCTAAATGGCATGTGCATCGCTATATTAACCTCAAGACCCCCTAATCAAATGCGTCGCCCAACCAAGAAGTGGTGGTGCACAACTAAATAGAAGGTACATCACTATAAAATCAATAGTGATGCTTCTGATACATCAATTATGTTGCTATACACCAACGCACTTAGAAACCTAGTTTTGACATGCTATTAAATGCACCTAAATGCGAAAATCGAGATAGGTTTTGAGTCACATACCTAGGGTCATGCGTCTACTCACCACTAGTACTCTCTAACTTGCTTCGAAAGGTGAAGAGGAAGCGCATAGTGAGCCATTTCACTAGGGTATCAAAGCTCAAAATGCAAAAATCTCTAAAGTTTGAATGCACAAATGAATTGGAAGTGCAACCATTCTCACTTATTTAAGCCTAAGAATTAGGGTTTTTTTCCCTAATTTGAGCTAGAAGATAGGGTTTTTACCTATTTTACTTATTTTCACCTTGTGCAACCTATTTGAGCCATTTTTTGCATTTTTGAGGCCATTTTTGACATCCCGGGGCCTGTTTCAGCACCTGCACCTATATTTTAATTTTTATCAAGAAACCAACCCAAAATTCAAAATTTTTGCCCGATTTCTCGAGGGGGCAGGGAACTAACTTATACCTTCTGCTAGGGCAATAGTGGGACATCAAAAATTCATTTTTTTTATCTGAGCAACAATTTTTAATCTTAAAAGCATCAGTATTTGAACCAATGTAATAAGTACCCTGCTTCAAAGAGGGGCAAAATGTAGACACTTTAAAATGTCTTGGATGATATCATGGACTCAAATCTAATATACTAACACCATTTTGTTCTAAAACCTATCATGAAATTTTTGCACACACGCTTTGCTGAAAGTAGGGACCCCCTTTTTTTTAGCTCTCATTTGCATTTGCTTTTCTTGAAGGAACTTGAATGCTTGGTTTGATTCATCACTAAGATTCTTGAGATTAATTTATTTTTTCCAATATGCTGATGCTATCTTGGAAAATGGAATTCTAAGCCTCTAAGACCATCTTGGTATTGCATGATTATGCGAGAAAGTTGGCTTATATATAATTGCATTTCTAGGTCTTTATTTGAATTTCACTGCTTTGATTTCCAATTTTCTTCTCCGAGGGTGAGCCTAGATTTGATTCATAAAGGCATTATATCCTTTGACATTTTGGAACATTTTGTATCATTTTCCTTCTTTGTTTGAATCAACATCTAGGATCGTGAAATAGATTAGATTCACACATATCCATATGCACTTAAATGATTTATCTAATGAATGATGTTTATACAAGATGTTTCAAGTGTATATGTGATGGGTGTACTGAACATGTGCATACCTCAGTTTGTATAATCTCCATAAAGAAGAAAATTTCATAAGGATCCTATGTCCCCTATTAGCAAATACAATAAATATTATAGAGGCATAATGAGGGGAATATTTAATTCAGAGCAGGCTAGATTTAAGGTTCTGAAAATACAATTGGTCACTAGAATTTTCAATCACTATTGCATAATGGTGCACTAAGCATCAAAAGAGGGCTTTCCCAATGATTTCCAATGAGCATTCATTTTAAGGATGACATACAAGCATAAGGATTCAAATACAGAAAGTGTCAATTATGGTGATAAATGGATAGCGTTTAAGGCATTGAGTAAAATCCAGAACTAGGGAAACTTCTAATTTAGCGCGATCATAAAGTGAAGCTCGAGTGATGAAGAATCTGAAACTATGAAATACGAACTTTGCAATAGGAGAATAAAGGCATTAAAAGCATGATTTCCCTTCCAGTAAGATGCAGGTGTATTGGTCTGAGGAATTAATTAATTCATACTATCGGAGATTTGGTCCTATCTCCTAAAAATAAAGAGGGTTCGATGTTGAGATATAGCATGGGTATTCGGAATAATGATACAAAGTCTGTTGCACAATATGATAGAAGTTTCAGAGAATTCGGTACCTAGCATATTTTCTTAAAGGAATGACTCTCAGAGAATCCGTCATGGGACAAATTCCACAAAGAATCAAAATCCTCGAGAGGTCCGGTTCCCTGAACAGTTAGAATCTTCGAGACTTTCAAAATCTCGAGATTTCATCTTTCATGTGGATCGAGCATTTTAGATGCTAAGAAACTCATAAGTGGGGGGTAAGCAAACGTGGTGCATAATGATTAAAATCCGTGGGTTCTGATGCTTGAATCAAACAGATATGTATACATGGACTAAGTCTGCAAAAGATAGTTTCTGCAGTTATCAAAAATGTTAGTTCTAGCAAAATGAAGTGAACTCAAAATGCTCAGCAATAGATACAATTTGAGGGATCATTGTCTATCAAGTTGGTTTTGAAGGCTTAATGTTGCGAGTATGCTTGGAAAATATGCCTTATTCCGGTGTTTGATGGGATGGCCTTTTCTTTTCGTCAAGCCTCTCCCTGTGTGCCTATGCTGCATATTGAAGGATGTTCCTGGATGACTTCTCTTCGGGTGCAATACATTATTTGAATTTGCGGTTGAAGGTGACGCAGTCCACCATGTGGTCCAGCTCCCTTATTTGAAGAAAATCCAAGAAGTAGTCTTTAGCAAGGGAGAACCTGTTATAATATATGGCTCGGGCAATCTAATGGGGAAATGTCAAAGCTGTGTAAAAGATAAAATGGGAGGATCACATGTATGTATTAGGAGACGCCATGTAGATTGTAAAGATAAATCATTCCCATGAGTTCTTTCTATCATGTAAATTGTTGTCTGTGTAGTAGGGAGAGTGGTGGTTTCAGTTATTTTGAATATTAAAAGACATGGCAGACTAAATTTTCTATGGTGTATCCATTTGACAGTACTGTGAGGTATTCAAATAAACATTTTAAAAAGAGAGATGATATTACATCAATCTCAAAGAATTTGTACAAAGAGCACATTTTGGGTATTCCACTAATAGCCGAAATTCGCAAAGGAAGGGAGAGTTTCATGGATTCCACGGGCAAGTGGATTCCGCGAAAGAACTATGTCTCGAGATATCCATCTATATCCGGATTCTGCGAAAGCTAGAAATCTGCGAAGTCGTCAAAATTCCCCGAAAACATCAAAGGCATGAGGCTCGACAGTTGTAAAATGAATACAGGAAAGCTAAATTGCGATGGATATCAGAATGAAGATTTGTTATATTTCAATCAGGTTTGAAGAAGGATTCGAAATGTATGATTACTCCAATGTTGAGAATCACCGATACTCGTAAAGATAGGAGCACGTGCGATGATTGGTTAAAGTCACAGATGACTAAAAGGGAATCACTCATAGTTTTTTCAGAAAATCCGAGCAAGTAAGAAATCCCAAAAAGGATTATTCCTCAGAAAAATCTGCATTACAAGGAATTCCATGACGACGTTGTATCCCTGAAGCGATGTTACGCGAAGGGATTGAAGATGATTGAGCTTGTGAATGGCATGCCCGATGGGTAGAGGAATAGATACAGTCTAGTTGCACTGATATGAGGATATAGATTGGGCTTGCAAAGGATGAATTGCAAGATGGCTTCAAGAGGCACAAGTTAAAGTCTGACGAATATAATCAATGACAGGGTGTTCTGTGGGAAAATATGGTTTCAATTTATGATATGTGAGCAAGGAATTGGAACAATTGTGTAATATGACTGATATCTAAATTGAAGGCCGATAGAGTTTGATGTGAAGAAAGGAGATCCACAGGCCTTGGCGTGATGACCTGCACTACAAAATAAGGGCTGGGCTTAACCAGCACACTCTAAGCGTTGACCGCTTACGTGTGCTGGTGTGGGGCCCACTTAGGCCGTCCCATTTGTGTTCGCCGTTTCCGTTTCCGTTCGTGTTCAAATTGTTCCCGCTTAGTTTTAAACTAATTCTCCGCCCACGCATAGCACTACTGAAGTTCCTGCGTTGCAAAAGTTTTGGTCAAGCTGGTAAAGTGTTTGGTTGTCTCTCATGGAAAATAGTTGTTGCAGCGTAAGAAAATATGGGTTTCCTCAGGCGGTTCGGCAATGTTGTGGTCATAGCTACTCTAGCAATCATGTATGAAAAATGTGAAAACATAGACAAGGCAGGACAATTGTTTGACAGATTATTTCAAAGAAATATTATAACTGGATCTGCACAAAATACATGGCCTTTGAAGCTTTCATAAAGATGTCGTGGCCTGTGTCAGCTATTTCGCGTGGCTTGTGCAGGAGTTTTTTAAATGTTTCATCCAAATGCATCTGGCGAGTATAAAGACAATTTCCACGCCCTACGCCAGCATCCTCACAGCTCATGTGAGTAAGGGAGCTTCAGATCAGCGTATACCCACTCATCAAAGTGAAAGGGAAGAGGTCTATTTATCAGAAACTATGGTTGGAAATCAATGTATGCAAAATGTTGAATACTAGACAAAGCACATGAACTGTTTGATGGAACATCTCAAAAGATACCATCTCGTGAAAGACATGGCTGTAGAGTATGAATAAAATGGATTTGTTGAACAGGTTTAGAAAATTTTAATGCTAAAATTCCACTACCTTCGCCCACATCCATCTGCCTACAGTTTAGTACAATCTAGAATATTTATTTTTATTTCTACTAATAATGTTCTTAGATAGATTTAAGTTTTTCCTTGGGCATTGACATCAAGTTTGGGATCAATGGAAGAACTAATAGGTTGATCGATAATGGTAGGGAAATAATATTAGACAACACATTATCCTTATGTTCAAGTATTTTGAACATTCTAGCTAGGGGAATTTGGATTTTAATTTGATTTGGAACTAAATCTATGTCAATAAGAGTGACATTAGGAAAAGGTGTGGATTGGGGCACTATGATGGAAAGAACATCAAGGATTAGTTGCACAACATGACCACCTACCTAGAAACATTTTTTATTTGCATTAGCATAGCTACAATTGATAGCTTCTTTTCCATGACAAGATGTCTCCTTTACCCCACATGATTTTGAGCTCACATTCTTTTCTTTGGGACCTCATTACACTTGTAGGTATTTTAGTTTTCTTGGTTCTTAGAACAATATTCTTTTGTACTATAGGATTTTACATAGGTGCTCATATTTTCTTAGCCATCCTTTGATGTAATATAATGATCTTTGATCTCAATCTCTATCCTATGTTTTCCTTTATCTATATTAGGAACAACAAAATTAGGCATAATTATATAATTAGTAACATTCTTAATACCAACTTTCTTATTTATCAACCAATACCCACTCTATAAGTGCATGATGGTAGTCTCAATTATGGATTTGATGTCATCATTGAAAGCTTCGACCCTTTTGTACCTTTGTTCTATAAGTTCTCTAAGGTGTACTAAATAATGATTTGGTATCTCATATTGACCAAAGGCATTGACATAGACATATTGAAGAAGCTTATCATTAGTGAAATGAGTCTCACATTCAATTTAGTTGCATATATCCACATACTCCATAGTATTCTAGACCAAATTTATCAATCAAGTCATCTAAAGTACATTAGTTTCTTAAAACTAGAAACAACTTATCATTACCATATGGACCAACCTCATGCTCATGAGAAGAAAGTTGAGCTAACTTATATTTTTAGCTCTCAAAGTTGTTTGTTGCTTTCTCACATGAAAATTTGGGTCTCCAATTTCTAAAAAATATCATGAAAATATTCCTCCTTCCATATTCAAATTTTTAATTTAGGAATTTAAATTTGTTTGATCAATTAAATTCACTACCTTTTATTTGGGAAGAGAAAATGATCTTTGTTCTAACTAGTAATTCACCATGATATTGATGTGAATATGACTAACATACTCAAATAATGAAAACCCTCAATGCTTCCTTATTAATAGTACGACTTATTAGCTCTAAAAAAAACTTACACCCTAAAGCCTAAAGATAAACCACACCTAAGCCCTAGAGGAAGTCAACTCAAGATAATAGGAATTGCAACTTATGATTAGATAAATGGTAACATGGGCCAATGCATGAGAATAAGTACTTTCTCCTTATTTTTTCTTTACTACACCAAATTGTGTGTTCACTAAGGTTTTATTATCGTATAATTAAAAAGATATGAATGACCATAATGGGTCTTAAAGAAAACCACGCCAAATGCACTAAAAACCTTAATAACATGTTTGAGCTTTGATGTGTTGATTTGTTCTGTAGAAAAGGAAGACATGCATGAGATTGACATAACTAATATTTACCTCCTAATAATTAATTTTAGTGTAAGACTACACTTCATACTTGAAAGAAAACTAGACAATAATGTATAAAGCTCTAAAAAAATGTTAGTTGAATGGTTGTTTTTAACATATTCTATTACTAAAGAAATGAGCTATGTAGATTTGGAAGAACTACTAACACTTAGAGATAATACAATGGATTTTGTATGTGCAATGGTGTGATGAAGGGTTAAACTCACTACATGTTGGTTCTTTTATCTTGTACATGTAACAAACTTGAATCTACAAACCAAATGAGTAAATGCATGTGTGTGATTTAAAATTTATAACATGTGAAAGATGACAACTAAAAGGACCTAGTGTGGTTGATTACATATATAAGCTCAACTCTATGCACATAGGGGACACAACATATATTTATTACATCAAGATAGAACATTCTTGAACAATCCATGAGAAAATACATGAGCTTCTTGTATTGGAGTGAAAAAATGAGTTCTCTATGAAAAATTCATAATTTTTTTATAATATTTATGATGATTAACTAATCACTCACAATACACTCGTTATAAAATATAATTAGGGGAACATGCATCATTCCCAAAAGCTCATCCAACATACATGGATATATTCATAGACTTAGCAAACTATACATGGATATATTCATCTTCAATGGGGTATAAACTGAATTTATATAATGGATTAAGATTCAAAATAACACATTACAAAACCCTAAAACTATTACAAGCTACCTTACATTTTTTATGTATTTGTTCTATAGCAAGTTTACTAACATGTTACATTTTTATTTTTCTCTATATATAAAATTCTAGCTCATTCATTCCAAAAAAATGGCATAGGCATGTATGTATAATTTGGTCATTTAACATAGGCCCTTATTCACTCAACACATTAATCCAATCCCTTTAAAATTTTGCATAACCATAAGGATAAAATTTATATTACGACAATCAGTTGTACCAAATGGCAATGAAGGTCATCTCTACATTAATTATAATAAAAAGAATATAAGTATGCAATGACATGGAACACCTCTATAGAAATTGCAAGCCATATCAAACTATGTGTAATTCAAATATATCACCAAGGACACAATACACACCCACACCCACCATATTCACAATATTAATGGCTAGAGGAAGAAAACCCTATATTTAGGGCACATAGGGCATAACTAAGGCATGGACAACAAAAAATGCAAAACACAACCACTAGTGTTTTAGACGTCAATATATTGGTGAGTTCTTGGATAATATAATGATATGGAAATGGTCATACGTACTATTTGTGTTGGCCTCTATAATTATTACCCTTCTCACAAAGGAAATACCTAAATAATAGCATATATAGTGCTTGAAGACCATCAAGAGTGGACCCTACATTATCACATTTTATACATGGTAAATCTATCAACGGTTATTATGATGGTACAAAATAATACTCTAGATCAATGATCTACATAAAGCCACATAATCTCAAGATGCATAATTAGAATCACTTTAGAAGGCTAAGACAATAATTAATAGTGTATATCATAGCTAACACCATCACTAAGAAATGAGAAAAGTTTTAACATGCTACATGTAGAAGAAAGGAACCATTGGAGAAGATATGTGGCACCATTGATAAGTCGCATGTGAGTGACTCAAATATCTCAAAATAATTATGTTTGTAAGAGGGGTCTAGAAGGACCAATAGGAGACTAATGCAGTGAGGCCAAACACCACAATGGATGTGCCACATGGGGATATCAAGCATCACAATTAAGAGATGAAGGTTGATTAATTTGATGAAGATTTATGACCACGAAAATGGAATGATATTATATGGCCAACACATAGAATTTGAAGAAAAATGCACATTAATAATTTTAATTGTTGAGGCTAGTTTATGTGTTACTAACTAGAAGATTCCATACATCTTCACCATGTCACCCATGCATACATAATGGAAAAACAAGCCACAAAGGGAGAGTTGAGCTTACTAAAGTTGCCACATAGGTGTCATGTATAGTGTGTAGTAACTTCCTACAACTTTAGAAATCCAACCACATCAATGCAAGCTTAGCCATACCACCATTGAAGGTGACTTCTAGCAAGCAATCATTCACTATTGAGTCCATATAGCATGTCAAGGAAGACCAAGTTCCTATAATATTAAATTTTTCGGGCCCACTAGTGATGTCAACATGGCAACATGTGGCACCAAGTGAATGTCCATCACAAACTACCACATAGAACTAAGTTGTCACTAACTTGCACATATAGATCAATAAGTATGTACCATGCATAAAAAATGGCATCTCTAAAATGAGATGGAGTGGTCATTGAAAAAGAGGTATACACATTGAGCATGTCCAAGGATAATTAATGTTGCATGCACAAGGAGGGGTAGGTCTGATGGTTCACACACACTCCACAAAGTTTAGTTGCAGACAAATAAATTAGCTATATTGTGTGTTATGAATGAGGAGCAAACATTTGGAGCCAAGATGTAGAACTTGATGAGCACTTAGCAATTACTTTACATAAATATTGAAACTTTGAAAAGTATAAGTATATAATAGAGTGGTAGATCTTGGATAAAAATATATGAGGATTATAAAATTAAATGAAACATTTGGACCTCCATAGAGTAAAGTGGGGGACTGAAGGTGTAGATGCAATTTTATAATTTTAAGGGAGGGTAGAAATTCTATGGGAGGATTGAAAGGCATCATGGTGGACATGAAACGAAAATAAACAATTTCATGAAAGGGAAATAATTAATTCATTAAGAATTTGAGGTTGTGGAACAATTGATAACATTTACAAATAAGGTACAAAATTCTAAAATTGTATGATGGGAAATTCATAATGTTGGTAAAGTAGGGTAGATTACTACAAATGTAAGCTCTTCAACATTAGATTAAGCATTATGAAATTATGTGGAAGTATATAACAATAAATACAAATAAACAAACCATTAGAATATGGCACATAACACCAAATCTGCATGGAGAAACCCTTGTAGGAAAAACTTGACTATCAAAGAAAGACTCAAGTATGTAGTAATCATTTGAAATAAGAGTACATAAAAAACAAACTTTTCTCTTCAATTTGATAGCACCTATGTAACTATAATAACCCAAAATTCATAGAATAATGGAACAAGAAATCTTCATATGCTTTTCCAAAACTCTAATTTCATTCAAAAACCATACACCTCTTGGAGAGCATCTTCTAATAATAGGAAATCTCAAAAATGAACATCTTTCAATGATTGAATTCACTTGGGAACAACTCCCAAAAATGGCATCCTGATTCCTCCACTAATAAGCATACCCACCTACTAAATGCAAAGATGTTCCACCTTCTCTCCTAGTGCCTAGGATAGGGAAAGTTGTGTAAATGCCTTCAACTTCTAATCACCATCATCATGATCCACCTCCTTCATGATTGCTATTACAAATTATATTTAGTTCAATTGAAAGAATAATGAAATAACATTAGACACACCACATTAATGGTCCCTAACCCATTTCCATTCACCTAATGTATGAGAAAAAAAACAAATAAAATATGGAAGATCACAAAAACTAAGGAGGAATCAATAAAATATCATGAACAATGATTTAAATGTGTGGTTAGAAAGCTAGAAGAAACCTTGACATAAAACAAATGAATTGAGTGTTTTAATTTAGGTTTAACCTCTCACATTATAGCAAAAGTAGAAGAGAAGATTTCCTCTTTGTATAAGGATGCAGTAGAATTGATAACCATAATATAATCCTAGTCAAATATAAGGGAGAATGATTTAGTAAGAAAGGATGAAATTGATAATTTTACTTAGATTTGGACAACATAATGTTGAAGTAAGAAATATGATACCTCTGTTGGTAGATGGTCAACGCTCCCCTTGGGATTTGCGACATGGACTAACTGCCTCCCATGGATCCATTAACTCTGGTAGTTGTATCGGGCATTAATAGGTCGATCTTTTGGTGCAACAACAACTATGGGCCAACAATTGGTATCAAAGCCAAAGGTGTTGGGTTCGAATCCCCTTGGATAATGTCGAGGGGGAGTTTGTTGGTAGAAGGTCAACGCTCCCCTCGAGATTTGCGACATGGACTAACCACCTCCTGTGGATCCATTAACTTTGATAGTTGTATCGAGCGTTAATAGGTCGATCTTTTGGTGCAATAGAAACTGTGGGCCAACAACCTCTCTGCCATCTAGAAGAAGTAAATTTTGGTTCAAAAATTACATTAGGGAAGAACATCTAAGGAATGAATGTTTGATAACCAAAGGCACGAAGAGGGCTACCATACTAAGAGGGGAACTTGGGAAATTTCATAGAAAGATAGTAAGTATATATTGTAAAGTATAAAGTGGGACAAACATGACACAAATAGGTGTCCAATGTTACTTCATGAAGAAGATTCATTATTTTTTGGATATGGGTTGGATAGAACATAGGGTTTAGCTATAAAAGCATTCAATGTTTATTTGGCACATGGCTAGTGGGAACTTTAATTGAGAGAAAGTATAAGACCACCTAACAATATATACTATATGGTACCACAAATTCAAGATATATGACCCTCCATGTGTTACCATGATAATTATTGAGATGGAGGTGGTAGGGGAGGCTACCATGATAATAATAGAGATATTTGAGAAAGAAGGACCAAAAGGCCAAAATATGATAACTATGGTAAACTAGGACATTATGCTAATGAGTGTAGAAGAAAAAAAGGGAGGAAAATCCACATGTTATTTTTGTGGTGATAAATCACATGAGTTTAATAGCTGTCCCAAATTTAATAGTTCTATAATAATGTGTTGGCACCATTGATTAAAAAGTGAATAATTGTCTAGTCCAAATGTAATCTATGATGCTAAAGTAGTAACAAGTAATTAAATTAGAGGAGCAAACAAATCAAATATAGAAAATAAATAGAATAGGAGAATCCTCATTGCCAAAAGATAAATTGGAAAATAATACAAAGGAGAAAAAAAAGGAAAAAGTCAAGAAAAACTTGCCATGTAGAAACTTAAGAAAAATAGAAAAAGAAAAAGAACTCTAGTAATTACTAGGGTTGGATTAATAGAAGTATATCCTAGGAGAATATTATGAAAGTGAAGATGAAAAATAATATTTAGGTAAAAGGGAACATGATTTGGTGATAAGGAATTCCAAAGAGCTAATTGAGAAAAAACAAAAAGGAGAGTATAATAGTAAGGCATGTTTCATAGAAAAATAGGTCAATATACTATAAAGAAATGGTAAATTTGGAAAAATAGAAGAGGTTGGGGTTCAAGGGTTGGATAGGATGAAGTTGGATAAGGTTATTCAAAGAAATTCATGAAAGATGGAACTATGATTTTTTCAAGCCTCATCAAATTAGAGTTAGCTTGTGAATGGAGATAGTAAGTTTAGATGACAAAGAGGAGTAAGGAAAATTTGATTATTTTAGTTAATTGTTAGGGTTGGATTAAGGAGAAAATTATAATTTATTGGTGTTCTTCTTTGTAGAATTATTGGTTTCTTGAGAAGAGGATGGGGTTAAAAAATAGAGTCATCAAGGTCAAAGAGATGACCTTAAGGTGATCTATCACTTGTGTATAATCATACAAGGTGGTACAAAGTGTTATAAAAGTTGGATATTTGTGCAAGAGATTTTGATTGTGAAGCTTTGGGAAAATATTCTTAATAAATTCTCTCTTGATATTTGAGTCGAGAAGAAGATATGAGATCTATGAAAGAAGGCATTAATAATAGAAGATAAAAGCAATCACCTTCTCATTTGCTCCTTGATTGCAATGTATAACATTGATGTAACTAACCCACAATCCTATGTTGACTTGAATGTGTTCCATGAAAAGATATGTGAGATAGAGGAAGGAACCCATAGAATAGACCTACATAAAGAGTAGAACCATTTTAAGGTTTTTTCCTTAATGAATAGAGAAAAATCTTAGCTATGAATTGATCATCAAAGTAATAATCAACACACACTGATCTATAAGGGATTGAATGTGTATCTTAGGATCGCTTATCCAATAATACATGTATGTCAATGTTTAACATGATGAACTATGGTTCTTTTGGATGGTTATTTAACAAGAAGCACATACCATTTTATGGCCTTCAATTGAACTACATTTGGGGAGCTTTTTAATTCCTTATCTTTCATCAATCCCCTTACCATTTGCTCACATGACCTGCCCACTTCTGCATAGATGTTTGAGAGAACATTAGTCGCATATTTTTTAAGATCCAAATAAAAAATAGCATTGCTGTAAATACTCCTAAGTCTATATTCATATGGGATCTGCAGGCAGCAAGAAAACAGATTCACACATCCACCCAAGGTTTAACTAGCATCTTGATGATAAAGTTAAAGGTGTCCTCAAGATAGCCAGCATGAGCAAGTAGGTCAAACACACAAATAATGATCTATTGTAGGTGTGATGCAGTAAGGGTTACCCATGTGATTGAAGTATGTAAACCTACATGGCTGCATGCACATATAACACAAGCAAAGCTTATAGTGTCAGGACATGTTCCAAAATGCTTAATTAATTCAAATATTTTGAGAACATCCTTGTAAAATCCATTTTGTGCATATCCCACAAACATTGCATTTCGTGAGACTACATTTCTTTGAGGCATTTTTGTCAAACAGTTTACGTGCCTTGTTTATGCTTCCACATTTTCCATATATGTCTACTAGAGCAGTCCCAACGATAATATCTGACCAAAATCTCCCTTCCATTAAGCTTTATACATCTGACAAAATCCTTGTCCTTCATCCTTTGATTGATTGAATACCTTGTTCCAAAGCCCCCATTTTGGCATAGGCAGGGAGGATGCTGGCAAAGGTTGCGACTTCTGCCTTTACACCTGCCAATTGCATTTGCTTGAAAGTTTCTGAAACCTTCTCAACAAATCCATTTGGCGTATATGCCGCAATCATGGCATTCCATGAGACCACATTTATTTGGGGTATTCTGTCAAACAGTTCACGTGCCTTGTCTATGCTTCCACAATTTGCATACATGTCTACCACTGCAGTTGCAGCTACAACATCTGACAAAATTCCTTTCCTTTATCCTCTGGTGGATGTCCATACCCTGTTCCAAAGCTCCCATTTTGGCACAGGTAGGGAGGATGATGGCAAAGATTACGGAGTCTGGGTTTACACCTGCCCATGACATTCGACTAAAAGTTTCTAAATCCTTTTCAACAAATGCGTTTTGTGCATACGCTGCAATTTTAGCATTCAACAAGACCATGTTTATTTGAGGTATGCCGTCAAACAGTTCGTGTCCCTTGTCTATGCTTCCACACTTTGCAGACATGTCTACCAGATCATTTCCAGCAGTGATGATGGACCTCCATACCCTGTTACAAAGCTCCCATTTTGGCACAGGCCGTGAGCAGGCGTTCAAATGAAGTTTGTTCGGCGCGGAAACCTGTTTGTTGCATATGGGGATATATGGATGGGAGAAAAAAGTTTGAAAAACTTAAACTTTGCGCGCGATAACAGGGAATGGCAACGGTGATGAGAAACGGGGAACAGTGTTGGGAAAAGGTGTGTTGTACACCTTGCATTATGTATTTAATGTAATTATTCTTGGGGCCACTTAATGTTGCATGTAACATTGGCACATAAGTTAAGTTGATAAAATGTAATTATTTAATATTGGAAAATAATAAATAAAGCATCCAATATTAAATAAAGGGAAATGGTTTGTAATCTCATAGTTATTGTCACATAGTTTTGTGCAATACCACTTAGTGGTTTTGTGGGAGCTTGCTTCTATAAAAACAACCACAAATGTAGTTATTGTAAGATGATGCAATTTTGCATGATTAGCTCTGGTTAGCATTTGTGAGGGTTTGAAGCATGGCACAGGATGTGTGGTTGCATGTTTGTTCGCATGGATTGCTTGGAGAGAGCTTGTTGCTTCAATGGTGTTCATGGAGACTCAGAAGATGTATTGTAATCTTTTTGCTGAATAATACATGAGAGATGGATGCTTTTGGAGGCTGGGTTTTTTCCCTCTTGAAGGTTTTCCCAGGGTATATCTTGTGTCATATTTTCATGGGTATGTTGTCTATTCTCTTGCATGTGGATTCTGAATACTTAGATGCATAGATTTCTTTATGGGTTATGTGGAAATTGTCTTTAATTGGCTGCAAGTTTCCAACAAGTGGTATCAGAGCTTTGGTTGTGGTTGTATAACCCTTGGTTGAGAAAAATCTTGTTAAGTTTGAATCTATGCATTGCATGTGAGAATCAAAGACATGGCAGGATATAAAGGTTTTGCAGGTTGTTTATTGTAGATCTGAGGGTTTTGGGTTTGCTGATTAAATAGGTTATTTGTGAATCTGGTATGTGAGAAATTTTGGGTGAAATAGGTTTCTTGATTTTGTATTCAAATGAGGGTTTTGGGGGTGAGCTTTCACAGATGATCTTCTCGCCTAAAATAGACCTCACGGTTGGATCCGGGTTGGCTGAGAGACGAAAATTGATATATAATTTGACCTATTTCTAATACTGTGAAAAATTGCAAATTTTTTATACCCATACCCAGATCGTACGGACATCAAAATAATATTAAAAAAATTATTGTTTCCGTTGCCATTAAAATTCGAACTTGCACATTCAAAAAAAAAAAAAAATCAATAAATATTGATTTGAAAACTTTTTAAAAAAAAAGGTTGAAAAAAAATAAATTTAAAATATAGGGGAGGCGGGGCCATCCCCGTACCCCACCCACTGCCTGCGTTAGCCGACGCTGACAGGGTGCAGGTGGTACCATAAGGTACCGCCGGCAGCCCTGTCAGTGGGCGTACCGCCGGCGGGGCCCTGTGTACCGCCGACCCCATGTGGGGTCTAAAATTTTTCAAATAAATTTTGTTGTTTTTTTTATTAAGCATTTTAAATGTTTTTAAAATATAAAATCCGCCGTGAAATATCTAAAATGGGCCATGCAAATTTTTGCATGTAAATGAAATTAAATTGGATTTAATTTGGATTTCGGGTCCGCCACCCAAGAAGCGGCGCCGCCCGGGTGGGGCCGCCGTCCAGCCACCAGTGGTGGTTAAATTTTTTTGCCTCAGGTGCAAATTACAATTTTACTTCGGAGGGGCATAATTTCTGTTCAGATTGTCCGTTTTTTGCCTTCTTGGATTCGTTGGAAAGCTGATTCAGAGATCTACGCTGTGGTGATAGATATTTTTCCAGATTCTGTTGTTTTGACAATGTTTTTCTTGTTCAAAGTCTGATGTTTGTTTTGAGCTTCGAGAGGTGATATCGGGTGCATACGAAGTCGGATTTTGGACTTCGAATAGTCAACGGAAAGCTTGTTCAGAGAACTATACAGTGGATCAGGTTTGGAGATATTTTGGCATGGTTTATTTGCTATTTTCTTTATCTGAGTTGTATATGAGTGTCTTTGACTATGGTGATACTGTGAGTTTATGGATGATCGGATCTTGGAGATTTGATATTGGATTCATTGTATGCTCAGTTGAATATCTCAGATTATTCTATTTTTGACATGGTTATCAGTATATGGTTGGATTTATATGCTTCATTGATATATCTACAAGTTGTGCAATGTTGTAGGCGGTCTATACTTACATGTTGCATTTATGACTTGGACATGGGTTGTCTTTGCCCATTGATATTTCAATGTTGATACATGTTCAGTTATGGTGGCTTGGTTTAGTCACTTGGTTTGCTGGTTTTGTTGTCATGTTAAGGAGATGAGATGGTATTACTAGGTACAATCATGATATGAGATATATGTAGTTGACTATGATTATACAGATATGTGGACACGGTTGGGTTGAGTTGTTACGTTTGGTGGTGATCATGGTGTCATGGATGTTTCTTGTGTTTTAGAGACTTTGGCATGTCATGATGGTTTATGCAGGTGCATTGTTGGTGGTGTTGGATTGGTTCCTGATTATGGTTGTGGCAGTGTATCTTCGTGGTATGAGGATCATGGTTTTACTTTTCCTTTTGGGAGCTCTTGTTATATTTGAGTTCTTTGATTGTGTGAGGGCCTTTTGGTTGATCTTCATGAGGAGATTGTTATCATGATGTCATGGATAGCTTGATTACACTTTTCAGTGGGAGCTTTTGACAGTGATGGTTTGGCGGTTGTAGGTATCTTCTTGGCTTGGAGATTATGGTTCTATTTTTATGTTACTAACATTTCAGTTGTGTGTGTAGACTTGGATGATCTTCATGGAGAGGATGGTTGTCATGATGCCATGTGTGACTCAGTATCACTTTTCAGTTGGAGTTGTTGGCAGTGACATGGATGCATCATTTGATAAGGTTATCTCCATGTGATTGGAGATATGGTTTCTTGGTTTAGAGGATGGTGGTTAGATGTCATGGTTTACTCTTGATATGCATTTAGAGTTTGACATATTACATGCTCTCTTGAGACCAGGATGTATATATATGTTATGGTGCATGTGATCTCCTATAAGGAGATGGTTAGATCATGATGTCATGGTTATGTTCTTGATTCGTGATTGGATATATGACATTGATCTTGTGTGGTTCTCTTGGTATTGGGTACATTGACATTTGCTTGATTACTTCATGATGGTGTTATATTGCATTTGGAGTTTGGCATGGATTGGTTGGTTACAGGTACTCGTGGATGCTTGGAGACATAGGTGAGGCTTGAGTTCTCTTATGATAAGAGACATGTGTTGAGATGGTTACTCTTGATGAGATTTCAGCAGGAAGTCTGAAGAGCCTACACCTTGGTTGGATGCGAGTTCAATATGGACCTATGAGGAGAGTGTTCTTGGATGAGTCATGATGACTTGGATGTCTTGGAGGAGCATTCTCATTCCTCACTCTTGGTCTACTCGACTGTTTCACTTGAGAGGTATTGCCCATTGTTACTTTCAGGTACTTTGTGTTTTATGCTTTATCTTCTTATGCATAAGAATCTTGAGCTATGGATATATGGTTATGGAGGGTTCTTTTGAGGAGTGTTGGCATGTTTATCTCCTTATGCATTGTGATTACACTCATTGATGTTGAGTTTAGGAGATGTATTGGGCTTATTTCCTTCATTGGGAATGGATTTAGTTTGATCTTGTTTGGCTTGAGAAGCTTACATCCATGTTGATTACATGATACATATGTTATGTTTGATCTTGGAGATTGAACAGTTGGGTATAGTTATGGCTTTTCTTTTGGGGTGTTGGGGAGGAGATCATACTTGACACAGTTGGCTTTTAGAGGTGTATGTAGGAGATTTTTCTTACAGGTGATTGATATATAGGTTTGCATATCATTGTGGATGATCCCTTGTTACTACATGATGTAGTTTACACTTTCTATATGATGTTATTGGTAGACTTGGTATGCCTTGATCTTTTTCAGATTTGCATTACCCATGCAGTGGGAGCTCTTGGATGTGTATGTCATTCTTGGACAGGTTTTGCACATGGAGTTTATGATTGCAGTTTATGGGTGTATATGTTTATGGTATGAGTTTACTATGTTTTGTATACCTTGGAGGTATGGATAGTTGGATGTATTGGCACTTGCTATGGGTGTTATTTCAGCTTTTGGGTTTTTGTATCTTGATAGCTACTGGTGCATATTGATACTTTTGGATTGAGTGTATGTGTTTGGGATATCAGTTGAGCAGGACTTATGCTTCGTTGTGACAGATTGAGTGGTTTCTCTATTGGATGGCTTCTTATCTTTGTGCATTGGCATGATGGAGGATGAGAGCATTCATGCTTGGGATGGTAGTCACTTTCATTCTTGTTACAAGTATCTTGATGGAGCAAATGGAGCATTTTGATTCCATGATGGTATATGTGGCTATATGGATTGTTCATTTGATTCATGTTTTGAGGTTACTTGTTCCCTTTATGCAATGTATACAACAAGTGGGAGAATGTTGGGAAAAGGTGTGTTGTACACCTTGCATTATGTATTTAATGTAATTATTCTTGGGGCCACTTAATGTTGCATGTAACATTGGCACATAAGTTAAGTTGATAAAATGTAATTATTTAATATTGGAAAATAATAAATAAAGCATCCAATATTAAATAAAGGGAAATGGTTTGTAATCTCATAGTTATTGTCACATAGTTTTGTGCAATACCACTTAGTGGTTTTGTGGGAGTTTGCTTCTATAAAAGCAACCACAAAGGTAGTTATTGTAAGATGATGCAATTTTGCATGATTAGCTCTAGTTAGCATTTGTGAGGGTTTGAAGCATGGCACATGATGTGTGGTTGCATGCTTGTTCACATGGATTGCTTGGAGAGAGCTTGTTGCTTCAATGGTGTTCATGGAGACTCAGAAGATGTATTGTAATATTTTTGCTGAATAATACATGATAGATGGATGCTTTTGGAGGCTGGGTTTTTTCCCTCTTGAGGGTTTTCCCAGGGTATATCTTGTGTCATATTTTCATGGGTATGTTGTCTATTCTCTTGCATGTGGATTCTGAATACTTAGATGCATAGATTTCTTTATGGGTTATGTGGAAATTGTCTTTAATTGGCTGCAAGTTTCCAACAAACGGGACGGATTAAGGGGCCCACACTAGCCACCTGAGCGGGTCAACGCTTAGAATGTGTTGGTTAAGCTAGCCCCAAAATAAGGCACATAATGCTTGATCCCTACAAAATCATAAACAAACAACGAAGGGTTCTATCACTTGTAGAGACGAAACTTTCAAAAGATGTCTGATATGTGAGTTTATGCGATGGCTATTTGATATATGAAGGGATGTGCGTTGAAATGATTGATCTTGCAAAATTAGCAAGGTTCTTTGGCACATATAAGATGAAGTGACGAATCTCTTATTGTAGAAGGTTACAGGAAATCCACTATCAAAGAATGGAAGGCATCGATTGGTGAAATGAGATTCATGCAGTAATAAAATAATTAGTGGTAGTGTCGTGAGATTGAGAATCAAGATTTTATATGCTTTGGTTATGGTGTTTTTGTCACTGTAATAGAACAAGGTTAGAGATTGCAATACGACGAAACATAAGTATAAGGATAACAGCGGCTTGTGTTGCGTAGGAGACTAATCAGAGGAGTTGATGTACGGGAAATTATGGACACTCCAAGATTCGATGTAGTCAGATTATGGAGCTTGGGAGTTTTCATTTACTTTCACATGAAAGCATGTTGATAACACATGAATTGCGGGTTTGCTCACTTAGGCAGTTGTTCGCAGCAGAAGATATCTTATGGGGTACACATTTTGATTAAAAGAAAATGTAACATCATTGTTGTCTTTGGAGAGTCTGTGACAACCAGAAATTCATAAGGATCCCTGATCTGTGAAATAGCTTTAAATTTGGAAGTACAGTTCAAAGAAAGTATATGGAATGATTGATCAATGGAAATGATCGAGGGAGGAGTTGATGTCAAAGATGTTTGTTGTTATAATGAAAATTGTAGTGTTGGTAAACTCAGTTGAATCTGAGGTTGATTCCACAAAGTTCAAATTCATGATATATTTCAAAGGTTCTGTAATGGATGGCATCTGCGAAGATTGTGATGAACCAGAGATTCCATGATGTTGGAGATTCCCTAAGGATGTTAAAATTGCAGGTAGATAGCAACTCACTTCATATCAGAACACTGGTCGATTTCATACGCTTTACACGATAAGAATTCTCTACAGTGCACACGTAAGGATCATACGTAGATCATAATGGTAGAATATAAGCAACAATGTCAACAAAACCTCACGAAAGTATTATGAATTAAGCCTTCATATTAATACATAAATGTTTAAATGGAATTAGCGGTTCCCATGTGCAGATGTCAAGAATGGTGAATGGTTCAAAGGGATGCTTTGCTAAGGTCATGGCTGAATGAATATAATAGCCTTGTTGAATGATGTAGTGTGCATATTGATATGCAAGGGGAATGACGAAGCATAATGAAGCCGCCAAGGGGTGATGGTCGGGTACATGAAATCAAGAAACCACTTGGGAATCTAAGTTGTGAAGGAAGTATGGTGTATGCAGTTATATGTCGGTTTGGGATGAAGAAATCTAAGCCATTCATGAAAAGTTGACAATGAATTCCCACTTGGAAATATGAGTTTTACTTCAAAGAGTCCTTTTAATATGACAAATTTAATGAGGTCAATGATATCCCTTCGCTATGATGGGTTTAGGGTAATTCAACATGAGAAGAGTCTACACCTTTCAAATTCTCGAGTTCTGGGCTAAGAATTCAATTCACTTTGCATTTATTTTGATATTAAGGCTATCTTTCAATCCATTTATGAGTTTGAATGGTGTCTCTAGAGAAATGGTGAAGTTGTATGGGTGTGAATGAATTTGATTCGACTTTAATTCCTTTAAAATGTATATTTATGTTTATTATTTTGTGTTTGCAGTGATAATGCTAAGTAATTTGTTAGAGATATTGTGAAATAAAAGGTCGAAATGATGAAAATATAGGATGGACATGTTGCATTTCTCTAAGGGAAGACATGTTTAAATTTTGGTTTACATATGGAAATGTGCCTGGGTTGTCCCAACTACTTCAAATACACCCATTTAAGGAAATGTGCCAAGCAAGCATTTTCAACTGTTCAAATGCATTCACCTATGAAATGTGCTTTTAAAAAAAAGGGGGAAATGTTCTAGATGTTCAAATGAACACACTTGCATAAGAATCTATGACGAAGTTATCTACAACTAGAAGAAGTTTCAAGAAGGCATGTGAAGTTGTTTCTTTCAACCAATCAGGATTTTTATCAATGTCAAGGTTGCAAGGTGTTGATTTCTTGTTGCTCCAGATTGTAATTGATTTTACGTAATTGGTTGATGATGTATCACCTATGCCAAAACCTAATGCAACTTCCTAATGTTTCTAGAGGGATGATATGAGTCATTGGATTGATTTAATCTTGGCCATTGAAATTGAAATGTAATATCTATGAAAGGTTGTGCCTTCTCATGTATAAAGAGATTAGAATTGCTAGTCATAAAGCCAGATTTGGAAAGTTGGAAGAAGTTAGGAGTTAGTAGAGGTAACTGTAGGAGAGGAGAGAGAAGGAAGACTGTTATGTAAATTCTGGAGAAGCTAATGCAATTGAGTTGTTGATTTGGAAAACTTTTCTTTCAGCTTTGACATTCTTATGGTTTCTTGTTCCTGATTCTCAATATTAGATGTTAGATGTTAGATTTCAGTTCTTTTGCAATGATGGTGAAATGTGAACGATGTTTGATCTATCTTCGGTCCATACTTTTGGAAATTTTCTGATTGTAGATTGCTATGTAAAGTTAGTCTGGGCCCTATATTGTGCTAAGTTCAACTGTGGATGCTTATTCATGTTCATGAGTGTTCATGGTCTGAAAAATATTTCAGTTACCTTAGAAGATTGCACCATTTCTATGTAGTTGTGGGCTTGTCCTTGATCAAACAAAGATTGGTTTTATTGGGGATTTGTCCATTTGCAACATTCATCATTGTTGTGATTGATCTTAGGATATCTCTCAACCCTTATCTCTTTTGATCTTTATTTAAATTTGGGTTATTTTTAGGATTGAAAGCATCACCACACTACCATATTTGATGATAAATATACTTCCAACATTTTTGAGTGTAAGGCCCCTTGTGATTACCAACATTTTCACATTATCATTGAGTTGTTTGTTGCATTGTCAAGACCTGACATTAGAGACCTTGGGGTTATCTCATGAGGCTTGCTGATAGAGATTCACCTTTCAAGAGAGATAGAATATTATATTTTTTTTGAGTTGTTGCTATGTAGAAAACACCATTAACAGTTTGTCACTAGAAGGAGGGTATGAACATAAGGCAACATTGTTGGAAGTTGAATGAGCCTTCATGTTGAAAATTTGAGAAATGATAGATCTCTAAATCTGAAAGTGAAAATTCTGAGTCAAGATGGAAAAGCAATCTTATGTTTTTCATGATGGAAACAATCTTCAAATTGATTTTCCTCAACTTCGTGAGTCTTTGAATAAGAGATTAGATCTCTGGAATAGTAAGGGTTTGCATCACTATGTATTATCAAGCAAGTGTAGAATCCATAATACTTATGGGCACAATGAGTTGGAATGTTTGACCTCCATTAGTAGAATCGAAATGATTTTGCAAAGGGTGATTTTCATGTGGAACGTGCCTAAACCACTAGCCTCTGTAGATTTAGAGTTTGTTGATGCTACAGTTGAAGCACTCACAGAGATAGTTAAAAGATCAACTTAGTAGTGGCAGGTGTTTACAATATTTCCTCCTATTTGAATGGTGCAGAGTTCATAATACATCCCATTCAAAATTCACTTGTTGTTCATGTGTGGACATTATCATCAAGGTTGGGAGATACCTGGAGTGGAAACAATAGTCAGTTAAGGAATGTACTACAAAGAAGCCACCAAATTCTGGATCTGAAGAATGTGCAGTAGGTGCTGAGCCATCCACAAATGAGGTAGCATGCTAGGGGGAAGAATCTAAAATATCCAAGGCAACAGAGGTAACTGATGAAAATTTAAGCAAGGAGTAGCCTATAGAAATAATGGATGTTGTTCCTACAAAGGCTAGCCAAGGGTTTGAAATGGAAAATACAGTAGAAGATGAACCACAAGAGGAAGAAGTGATTAGTCAACTTCCTTCTGTTCATGATGAAGATCCAACACATGCTAGATATGAGACTTAGTTTGTTGCTAGATTTATGAAATATTGGTCAAGTCTGGGATACAGAATCTGCTTAGAGGAATTATTGTTACCAACTTGGTGCAGGATACATGAGGTGGAACATTCAGAATTCACATGTTTTCAATGTCAGAAAAAAATTAAGGAGGTGGAAGAAAGAGTACTAGTGTTAAACCAAATAGGAGATGCACATATAACTACATCAAATGAATCTTCAATCAAATAATTTCAACAAGTTGTTGAATTTGAAGAATGCATAGCAGAAAATGTTGGGGGAGCCTTGGAGGAGATTGAGTCTGTAATAAAATAACTTGAACAAATTGCTTATGAGTGTCTCATGGAGCAAGTTGAAGGAGCTAATTTTGCTATTGATGATGGTTGTGGTCAAGAATCTTAACTTGCACTAATAATGGATAATAGGGAGTCTTTTTGTTTATCAAATTATGTTTTCCTTTACATTTTGATGCATTTTCTAATGATGATTCACATGTTGCATGCTTTGATATTGGTAAGACTTTTCTAAATTATACTGGTATGTAGGGAATCACAAAAGAAATTGACCACAATGATGTTCCAATCATAATTGTTGAACATGACCACACAACTGCTAGTGAAAATGAGCTTAAAGATCAACCTTTAGTGGATTTTGATGAACATTCACATGAACAAGTCAATGCACATGATGATGCTTCTGCATTTTCATCGTTGATCCCTCATGAAGAAATGCAAATAGGTGAAATGTTCCATGAGGTTAATTATGAATTTGTTCAATCTGAATCTCACCCTACATTGCTTGTTAATGAATTTTTTATTTTTTTTTCTGTTGTGCATGTTTCAAACGCAAGAGGAATATTGCACCATTAGTTGAGGCCTCGTAACGACATGTATATCAACTCTTCATAGTTGGAGGATGATAAACACGACATTAAATCTGAGCAGATGACACACTAGGTTGTTTCTTTCCTTGCTATGAATTTTGAAGTTCACCAATTTGATTATGGAGGTTTAGGAAAGGCAACTTACATTTGGATTGATCATGGTTCCAATGAGTTTCCTTAGTTGTTGATTATTCCTAATTATGAGGTTGAGTCTAAATGTTGCAATGTGAAGATCTATTATGCTGAGTACAAAGATGAATTTGAATTCTTGAGGACTATTACTATCACCTTATTGCTTTTCCATGCATTAACGAACCGTATAAGGGTCAGTACCAGTTTTTCTTGTTTGATTATGGTTCATTTTGAGTCTCTTGGTACATAGTCTGATTTGAATAAATGCAACTTTCTCTGCTTTCTTTTGTTGTAGGTTTTCTTCAATATGCTTGGTTTTCTTTAGGTTGGTTTGCACTAGAATTAGGTTTTCTTTTGCTTTCATTTTTCCGCTTTTGGTTAATGTAGGTTTGCTTTCAGGATTAGGTTGCTTTTGGGTTAATTTTCTTTTGAGTTACTTTGTTTTGGTCAGTTTAGGTTTGCTTTTGTTAGTTTAGGTTTGGTTTGGTTTCTTGCTTTGATTCTCTAGTTTGGGTTCTCCTTTTCCTTGTGGGGTTATTTCATCTGCACAATAACAATTTTATTATCTAGGACTACTTCAAGTATTTCCTTTACAAACTCTAATCATTTCTCTGCATGGAATGGTTGAAGTTATCTATTCAATGACACGTGCTAAACGTGTAAAGGGGATAAGTCAGTGGATTGAGTTAGTTCCTGAATGTGCTCAAATCTTACATTTTTACACATATCTTAAGAACCCTGAGGCTGATGTGGGTTCCTTGTGAGGCCATGTTAAGTGAAAAATCTTATATTTCTGCTTCAGCACCACTATGATTCTTAGCCTTGAGTGTGAGCTTCATTGCTTATAGGTTGAAAAGAAAAGAGTAAAAAATGAAATATCAGAAAGAAAAGAAAAAAAAATTGAATATCAAAAGAAAGTGAATTGAACTTTTTCAGGAGAATCCAAATATATCTACTAGGGCTATGGGCGCCTAGCTGGCAGTAGAGCTATGTTTGAGAGAATCATAGCGATAACCTTGTCAGGGCTATGGACACCTGATTGACAGTGAGGCTCTATCCAGGTTGCTTTTGGAGTTAGAATCTTTACGTAGCTTAACATGACTAAACTTGGTTTCTACAGTAGCTTGGGGAGGGAAATAAATACATCTGCACACACTTAGATTCCCAACACAGGAAGGGCTAGCTTTTTTAGTGGTTTTGAGCCTTTAGTTTATGGTTGATATGATGTGAGGACTGAAACCATATATTTTGGGTTCTTGATTCTAGTTTTTCATTGAAATGCTCTGGAGCATTTCCCCAATGGAGTCGCCATTTTTTGTGCACTTTTTGCACACACGCCCCGCTAAAAGTAGGGAACCCCTTTTTTTTGAGCTCTCATTTGCATTTGCTTCACGTAAAGGAACTTGAATGCTTGGTTTGATTCATCACTAAGGTTCTTGAGATTAATTTGTTTTTTCCAATATGCTGATGCTATCTTGGAAAATGGAATTCTTAGCCTCTAAGACCATCTTGGTATTGCATGATTGCACAAGAAAGCTGGCTTATATATAACTGCATTTCTAGCTCTTTGTTCGAATTTCAATGCTTTGATTTCTAGTTTGCTTCTCTGAGGGTGAGCCTAGATTTGATTCATAAAGGCATATCCTTTGACATTTTGGAACATTCTGTATCATTTTCCTTCTTTGTTTGAATCAACATCTAGGATCTTGAAATAGATTAGATTCATACATATACATATGCACTTAAATGATTTATCTAACGAATGATGTTTATACATGATGTTTCAAGCATATATGTGATGGGTGTACTGAACATGTGCAGTTCTTAGTTTGTATAATCTCCATAAAGAAGAAAATTTCATAAGGATCCTATGTTTCGTATTAGCAAATACAATAAATATTACAGAGGCATGATGAGGGGAATATTTAATTCAGAGTAGGCTGAATTTAAGGTTCTGAAAATATAGTTGGTCACTAGAATTTTCAATCACTATTGCATAATGGTGCACTAAGCATCAAAAGAGGGGTTTCCCAATGATTTCCAATGAGCATTCATTTTTAGGATGACTTACAAGCATAAGAATTCAAATATAGAAAGTGTCAATTATGGTGATAAATGGATAGCGTTTAAAGAATTGAGTAAAATCCAGAACTAGGGGAACTTCTAATTCAGCGCGATTATAAAGTGAAGCTCGAGTGATGAAGAATCTGAAACTATGAAATCTGAACCTTGCAATAGGAGAATAAAGGCATTAAAAGCACTATTTCCCTTCGATTAAGATATGGGTGTATCAGTCTAAGGAATTAATTAATTCATAATATCGGAGATTTGGTCCTATCTCCTAAACATAGAGGGGTCGATGTTTAGATATAGCATGGGTATTCGGTATAATGATAGGAGGTCTGTCGCGCAATATGATAGAAGTTTCAGAGAATCCACTACCTGGTGGATTTTCTGAAGAGAATGACTCTCGAAGAATCCATCATGGGACGAATTCCACGAAGAATCAAAATCCTCAAGAGGTCCAATTCCCTGAACAGTTAGAATCCCTGAGACTTCCAAAAGCCCGAGATTTCATCTTTCACGCGGACCGAACATTTTAGATGCTAAGAAACTCATAAGTGGGGGGTAAGCAAATGTGGTGCATAATGATCGGAATCCGTGGGTTCTAATGCTTGAATCAAATGGATATGTATACATCGACCGAGTCTACAAAAGATAGTTTCTGCAGTTATCAGAAAATTTAGTTCTAGCAAAATGAAGCGAACTCAAAATGCTCAGCAATATATACAATTTGAGGGATCATTGTTTATCAAGTTGGTTTTGAAGGCTTGTTGCGAGTATGCTTGGAAAATATGCCTTATTTCGGTGTTTGATGGGACGACCTTTGCTTTTCGTCAAACCTCTCCATGTGTGCGTATGTTGCATATTGAAGGATGTTCCTAGATGACTTCTCTTCGAGTGTAATACATTATTTGAATTTGCGGTTGAAGGTGACACAGTCCACCATGTGGTCTGGCTCCCTTATTTGAAGAAAATCCAAGTAGTCTTTAGCAAGGGAGAACCCATTATAATATATGGCTCATGCAATCTGATGGGGAAATGTCAAAACTGTGTAAAACATAAAATGGGAGGATTGCGTGTATGTATCAGGAGACGCCATGCGAATTGTGAAGATAAATCATTCCCGTGAGTTCTTTATATCATAGAAATTATTTTTTGTGCAGTAGGGAGAGTGGTGGTGTTGTTGGAATATAATTTCTCCCACTCATTGGGAATATAAATAATACAAATATTAAATTGGAAAAAGACAAATCAAATAAGAATTAGATAGTGTCTAGATAAATTAGAGATTGTTCTAGAAGAGTCCTTTGTAATTTCTAGAATGTATTTTGTAGTTTCTAGAATTATCTATATGTATCCTAAGCCCTCTATAAAAGAGGCATCAAGTAATGGGTTAGAGCATCAGGGGGCAAGATGGAAGTGATCATAGGCAATGCTATAGCATTCTGGCATATGTAATGTATTGAGTGATTAATGAAATGTGCAGCAGCATAGAGGATTTTTCGGTGAATCAATTTTGTGTTTATTTCTGAGTTTATGTATTAGATCTGTATTCCATCCACCCCTATTATAGTGGTATCAGAGCCTATGGTAGACGATCCTGAAGATGTCATGAGCAGAAGGCTGCCAAAGAAGCTAGGTTAAAAGAGAATAGGTCTTTGAAGATTCCGTCTAAAATGAATGTAGGAGATCGCTGGTCGAAGGAGCCGATTGAATGTTTATCACAGTTTTTTAAAGTTTGTTATACTAAAAGAAGTCGCTGTTAAAGGCTGTTGTAAGAGATAGGAATGTGTATGGTGCTAAGAAGTGAGGAGTCAAACAAGGAAGAAGTTGCCAGCATAAAGATTGCCGAAAAATAGTATTGCCAGTCCATATCATTGCCAATCAAAGTGGAGATTGTTGATTTCAAAGAAGGCATAACAGCTTTTAGAAGTCCGCAGGCTGTTCGAAGGAAGAGCAGGTCCAAGATAATTTGCAGTTGTTGTTCTTAAGTTCATTGTGCAGAGATAAAAGGAGAGGCAGATTTAAGATTGGAGAAGCCGTCTGTTAAAAGGCCGTGACCATTAAGGAGGAAGTCACTGTTATTGATTCCGTTGCAGATTATTTTTGTCTGATATTTCAAAGAGAAGGATATCTTTCAAAGAGAAGGGTATCGGATGAAATGTAGAGTTATTAGAGATTGACATGAGGCCGCAGTCCTTAGAAGTTGGCAGGAAAGAAGCTGTCCAGAATTTGTAGAAATTGCAGTGACAAAGTTAATTGATGAAGAAATTAAAGAAGATATAGGAAGGCACGGGAAGTTTCTAGAAGAAGAATAAGGTGAGTTTAATTATTTGTTTCAATGGGAAAAATTGGAAAAAGGGTTAAAAAAGAGAATGAAAATTTAGTGGTTGAAAACAATTTCTTGGAAGAAGAATTAACAAGCCTTAAAGAACAATTGGATATTGTTAAAAAGATTAATAGATTCTATTTTGAAATTAATAAAGAGATGCAGAGAGAAAAGTGTAAATTTTTAGATGAAAACTATAATCTTGAAAAGGAATTGGAAGAAGTTAAAGATAAAAGTGAAAAGTTAGAAGAAAAGTTAAAATTATTTGGTGACGTTAAAAAGAGGAATGAAGAGTTAGAGGAAAAGCTAAGATTGTTTGAGGAGATCAAGAAAAAGAATGAAGAACTGGAACAAAGAGTGGAATTGGTTGATGACTTAGAAGAGAAATTAAAGAAATTAGAAGAAGCAAATAGCTTGCAGATGAAGGAAATTACAAAATTGAATGAATGTTTGAAGTCAAAATCTGTATGTGATGTTTCTTGTGGTACAGAGGATTTGAATTCGTGCATTGATAAATGTGTTTTTGTTGAAGAAATTTGTGATAAAAATTGTCAAAAAGATAATGTTGTTAGATGTAATGGCAATGGAAAAAATGTTGGTTTAAAGATCATGGAAAGAATGGGATACAAAGGACAAGGACTAGGAAAGTATGGTCAAGGTATGAGAGAGCCAATTAAGCCAATAATGAGGCCAAAGCATGAAGGTCTTGGATATGTGACAAGTAAAAGAAATAATACAGGTGTAACTAAATTTGTTAAAGAAATGAAATGTGTGCAATGTTGTCATTGTAACAGGAAAGGACATACGAAGGATAGATGTTGGGACTTACATCCTTGCAGTATTTGTGATTTGAAGAGTCATTCTGAAAAGACATGTTGGAACAGGCAGTGCAAGAAGGATTCTATGGAAGATTGTATGAAAATGGATTGTGGATGGGTTTACGAATCGAGTTGGCAGAAAATTACATGTTTAAGTATAAAAGTTTGCAAGTGAAAGTTGATGGCATTCAAGCAAGGTTTTCAAAAGGCATAATTGATAATAAGTTTGAAAATGATAGCAATCATGGAAAGACAAGACATCAAAGAAGGTGGAAAGTTACAGATAGTGAGTTTGCAGAGAAGAAGACTTCCAGTTTGAAGTTATGAAAATTTGAATTTTGAATGACTGTCGCAGCAGTGGGTGAGAGTTGAAAAGAGTTGAGGAAAGAGATCTGCAGATCGTAGAGATGGTTTGAAGTTTGAAGACTTGGACAAAGACAAAGGCATTTTCAAGTTTGAAGATATCAAGTAAAGAAAAGGATTTGCAAAGACAACAGTCAAGAGCAAGAAAATTTATGCAGTAGCATTCGTGGTAGAAATTAGGGAGGAGTGTTGGAATATAATTTCTCCCACTCATTGGGAATATAAATAATACAAATATTAAATTGGAAAAAGACAAATCAAATAAGAATTAGATAGTGTCTAGATAAATTAGAGATTGTTCTAGAAGAGTCCTTTGTAATTTCTAGAATGTATTTTGTAGTTTCCAGAATTATCTATATGTATCCTAAGCCCTCTATAAAAGAGGCATCAAGTAATGGGTTAGAGCATCAGGTGGCAAGATGGAAGTGATCATAGGCAATACTATAGCATTCTGGCATATGTAATGTATTGAGTGATTAATGAAATGTGCAACAGCACAAAGGATTTTTCGGTGAATCAATTTTGTGTTTATTTCTGAGTTTATGTATTAGATCTGTATTCCATCCACCCCTATTAGGTGTTAGTTGGTTTTAATATTTGGTTTGAATATTAAAAGACATGGAAGACTAAATATTCTATGTTGGATCCATTTGACAGTCCCGTGAGCTATTCAAATAAACATTTTAAAAAGAGAGATGATATTACATCGGTCTCAAATAATTTTTACGAAGAGCACATTTTGGGTGTTCCACTAATAGCCGAAATTTGTGAAGGGAGAGTTTCGGGTATTCCGCAGGCAAGTGGATTCCGTGAATGAACTATGTCTCGAGAAATCGATCTATATCTGAATTCTGTGAAGGATGAAAATCTACGAAGTCATCAATTCCTCGAAAACGTTAAAGGCACGAGGCTTGGCAGCTGTAAAATGAATACATGAAAGCTAAATCATGATGGATAGCAGAATGAAGATTTGTTATATTTCGATCAGGTTTGAAGAAGGATTCGAAATGTATGATCGCTCAAATGTTGAGAATCACCGATACTTGTCAAGATAGGAGCACGCACAATGATTGGTGATAGTCGTAGATGGACTAAAAGGGAATCACTAAGAGGTTTTTTTGAAAAATCCGAGCAAGTAAGAAATCCTTGAAAGGATTATGCCTCGGAAAAATCCGCATTATAGGGAATTCCATGAGGATGTTGTATCCCCGAAGCAATGTTACGCGAAGGGATTGAAGATGATCGAGCTTTTGAATGGAATGCCCGATGGGTAGAGGAATAAATACAGTCTAGTTGCACCGATATGAGGATATAGATTGGGCTTGCAAAGGATGAATTGCAAGATAGTTTCAGGAGGTGCAAGTTAAAGTCTGATTGATATAATCAATGACAGGATGTTCTGTGGGAAAATATGGTTTCAATTTATGATATGTGAGCAAGGAATTGGAACAATTGTGTAATATGACTGATATCTAAATTGAAAACCGATAGAGTTTGATGTGAAGAAAGGAGATCCACAGGCCTTAGCATGATGATCTATGCTACAAAATAAAGCACATAATGCTTGATCCCTATGGAATCATAAGCAAAAAATGAAGGGTTCTATTGCTTACAGAGACAACACTTTCAAAAGATGTCTGATATGTAATTTTATGAAATGGCTATTTGATATATGAAGGGATGCGCATTGAAATGATTGATCTTGCAAAATTAGCAAGGTTCTTTGGCACATATATAGATGAAGTGACGAATCTCTTATTGCAGAAGGTTACGGGAAATCCACTATCAAAGAATGGAAGGCATCGATTGGTGAAATGAGATTCATGCAGAGGACAACGATGGGCTATGAGAATGAATCAGTCGAGTCTGTGCAAATTAAGAATATGTAAAGAGTCCACAGTGATAAAATAATCAGTGGCAGTGTCGAGATTGAGAATCAAGATTTTGTATGCTTTGGTTATGGTGTTTTCGTCACTATCAGATAACAAGGTTAGAGATTGTAATATGGCGGAATAGAAGTATAAAGATAACAATAGCTTGTATTACATAGGAGACTAATAAGAGCTGGTGATGTGTGGGAAATTATGGACACTCCAAGATTCAATGTAGTCAGATTACATGGGGCTTGGGAGTCTTCATTTACTTTCACATGGCAGCATGTGGATAGCATGTGAATTGTGAGTTTGCTCGCTTAGGAAGTCGTTCGAAGGAGAAGATATCTTATGGGGTTTGCATTTGGATTAAAAGAATAACTTGTGAAAATTCTATTGCAGTTACTGATTATTAATCTCCTATCTAATACATAGATTATTTGACTATGGAAAATTAATTCTCAGCAAATATCGAAAAATAACATAACTGCAACTTCACCAATAAAACTCACAGGAATAGAGAAGAAAACATTCACAATAATGAACACAATATTTCTGGACAAATTGTCCGTGGAAAACCCCGAAGGGAAAACCACTACTGTAGATGAGGAATTATATTAAACTTCAGCAAATTAAGGAATACAAAACTGCTTGCCTCTTATTGGCAGAGCTCCGGCAATATTCTTCTCCGAAAATTCTTCCCTCAATTTCTCCTGCTGAAATTCCACATCTGCTATCCCCAACGCTATCACTGCGCCCTTGCTAACACTGCAAGACTATTTGCTCCCACTGCAAATTTACTTGCTAACACTGCAAGTCTACTTGTGTGTTCTCCAAATGCCCATTGATCCCCTTTATACTTTTCTCATTGGAAAACCAATGGCCATGATTTAATCTCAATCAATGGCTAAGATTAAATAGACTTTAACAACCCTAACTAACTGGATTCTAGAAGTCTCTAGAGGAAACAATTATTTAATTACATAATTATCTAGACAATTTAGCCCTTTCTAGAAGTCTCCAGAAAATAATTAAATAATTAAATAAACACTTCTTGGGAATGGAGACACCTGTCCAAACTACATAAAAAATCAACATAAGTAACATCAGTGTTGTCTTCAGAGAGTCTGCGACAACCATAAATTCATAAGGATCCTTGATCTACGAAATAGATTTAAATTTGGAAGTACAGTTCAAAGAAAGTATATGGAATGATTGATCAATGGAAATGATTGAGGGAGGAGTTGATGTGAAAGAGCTTTATTGTTATAATGAAAATTGTAGTGTTGGTAAACTCAATTGAATCTGAGGCTGATTCTGTGAAGTTCAAATTCATTATATATTTCAGAGGTTCTGTAATGGTTGGCATCCACAAAGATTGCTTAGAGCTAGAGATTCCGTGAGGTTGGAGATTCCCTAAGGATGTTAAATTTGCGGGTAGATAGCAACTCACTTTATATCAAAACATTGGTCGATTCCGTAGCCTTTACATGATAAAAATGCTCTACAGTGCACGCATAAGGATCGTACATAGATCATAATGGTAGAATATAAGCAACAATGTCAACAAAACCTTGTGAAAGTATTATGAATTAAGCCTTCATATTAATAGATAAATGTTTTAATGGATTTAGCGGTTCCCATGTGCAGATGTCAAGAATGGTGAATGGTCTGAAGGGATGCTCTGCTAAGGCCGTGGCCGACTAAATATAATGGCCTTGTTAAATTATGCAGTTGCATATTGATATACAAGGGGAATTAAGAAGCTTGATGAAGCCGCCAAGGGGTGATGGTCGACTACATGAAATCAGGAAACCACTTGGGAATCTAAGTTGTTGCGAAGGAAGTATGGTGTATGTAGTTATATGTCGGTCTGGGAAGAAGAAATCTGAGCCATTGATGAAAAGTTGACAGTGAATTCCCACTTGGAAATATGAGATTTACTTTAGAGAGTCCTTTTAATCTAAAAAATTTAATGAGGTCAATGATATCCCTTGACTATGCAGAAGTTATAGGTTTAGGGTAATTCAGCATGAGAAAAGTCTGCACCTTTCAAATTCTCGAGTTTTGGGCTTAGAATTCAATTCACTTTGCATTTATTTTGATATTAATGCTATCTTTCAATCCATTTATGAGTTTGAATGGTGTCTCTAGAGAAATGGTGAAGCTGTATGGGTGTGAATGAATTTGATTCGACTTTAATTTCTTTAAAATGTATACTTATTTTTATTTATTTTGGGTTTGCATGGACAATGTTAAGCAATTTGTTAG
>VDFB02256132.1:82479934-82787340 GCA_007258455.2 Sequoia sempervirens | reverse complement strand
AATTTTGGAAAAATCAGTTGAAAATCATGAGAAAATCACCCAAAAATCAACCCAAAGGCATAAAGTCCATGGAGAAATTTGCCTAAGTCTGGACCATGAAATTCGCCCATGGAGGAGAAAATGGCAATGAAAATGGCTAAGGCACTAGCAAGTCCGCCCTTGCCATGGAGATGAGGATGGCGAGAAATTCTTGAAGTTTGCCATAAAATGGCAAGACACCTTCAAAGTCCGCCATGCCTTGGATGAGGCAATGGCAAGGACATCTTGAAGTCCGCCCCAACATGGCAAGGAGGCAAGGAAGTCCACCCAAGCATAGAGAGTGTGAAGTCCGCCCAAGTAGAGAGAAATGAGGGATGTCCAAGTGTAAGCCAAGTCCGCCGTTGGCTAGAAAGGGGAAATGTCAAGACACCTCCAAAGTTCGCCATGCCTTGAGAGGGGAATGGAAATAAGTTTTTGAAGTCCACCCCACCATGGAAAGGAGTTGGTAAAGTCTGGAGGTCTATCAGGAAAAGAAATTCAAAATTTGCCTAAGTATGGATAACTAGGGGAAAGTTTATGAAGTTGGCTAAGTGCATAGAGGAAAATGCATATGGCAAAGAGGTTAGAAAGTCCGCCATGCCTTGATGGAAGATGGAATAAAGTTGGTGAAGTCCGCTTAGGCCATGGCAAGGAGAGTGTGAAGTCCGCCCAGCTTGGGAAGGGGAAGAAAGTTAAAATTTTGGCCAAGTTTGGAGGCCTAGGAAGAGAGGAAATTGGAAATTCGCCTAAGTATGCATGTCTAGAGAGAGAAATTTCATAATTTTGGCTAAGTGTATAAAGATAATTCTTATGGAAGCGTGATGAAAATATTCTAAGGCATGAAAGTTCAGTCGTGAAATATCAAGATGTCCAAACACATGCTAAAATCAGACTTTGCCTAGAGAAAATCGTTCGAGCAAGAGAAAATTTCGTTTTGGCATGTGAAAATGTGCCCGGCACAATTAGAAAGTTCGCCATGGCAGAAGAAAATGAAGATCTGGGGTAATATTTGTTGGCAAGATGGCTAAAAATTGGCTAGACGAAAAGTGAAATAACTTGGAAAATAAATATTTAGCCAAGAAAAAAAATTAAAATAGCCATGGGTTAAAAATGAACGGGTTGGAAATAAATTAAATATTTTAATACTTTGGATAATTTATTTCTGACACTTAGAAATATAAAATGCCTCGGACAAAAATAAAATTCGCCGGAGATGTCTTGGATGAAATTCATGGAAGAAAATAAATTACGTCGGAAAATGAGAAAATCCATGAGCAAAGTTATGAATCAAAACTTGGAAAAAATCGAATTTAATTTAAATTGGACATTTAATATTTTTCCAAAATATTGAAAATAAAAGATAAACATCTAGCAAAAATCGAATTTTGGAAAATCAAAGGGATTTGCCTGGATAAGCTTGCCATGGAGTTTTTTTGAAAAAGAATGGAAACTTGCCTGATTGAAGAGGAGAAAACAAATCGAAATCGAGAGGAAAAGATGTAGTTGCTAAAACAAATCGAATTCTTCAGCATTATAATGAGTTTCAGCAACTCATTTTTCACAGACTCACCCGAAGAGAAGTTAATCTCTCGAAATTGTAAGAAAGTTTAGACAAGATCAATTCTTCTGCAGGCAAAGTCGATTTTCTCAGAGAAAAGAGTAATTTTATGATGAGGAAGTAATTTCTTGGAGAAGTAAAAGAATTTCTTGGCTGAAAGTCGAATTTCTCAGCAAAGTTGGCGCACTTTGTTATTGGATTTTTGATTAAATTCTCAAAGTCTGAATTTTATTTGCAGCTAGAAGATTTTTCCTAAGGTTAATGACCACGACAGGAGAACCATCAAAAAAGGTGCCGATGAAGTTCGCCAGTAAAGGGGTACAGCGAGAGTCGAAGATCAATTCAAAATGGAAAAATGTTGCAGACACTGATCTTGGACATGTAGACTTCGCGGAGTTTAAAAAGAGGGTGTATGGACATGCTGGGTTACCGACACCAATTGCTAGACGGATGGTGAGGAATGGAATTTTCCAAGTAGCCGGATTCCCGCTTGCAATAGAATGTGCCGAGTTGATGGTAGAATGCGCCATTCATTATGATGCACAGGAGAGACAAATTATTGCACCTGACGGAAGGATTCTAGCTCACCTTGGTGAAGTGGCAATCCAGGAGGCGTTTGGCATCCCAACACATCACCGAACTGTTTATAAGACCAAGGAGGACGCCAAGAGATTGTATGATAGCCAGTCTGAGTTGTGCGCCACAACTATTAACAAATCAAGGCTGGAGAAGCTTAGACCATCCACAAAGAAGATGCCTAAGAAGTTGCGTCAGACAGGCTTTAAGGAGGATTATGTAGATATCATTTTGATGCTGAACAGGATAGCCGACAATCCACAAGGTGCATATTTTGAGACATGGATGTATTATTTTATAGATGAAATCACTTCCGGTGTAAGGATGTTCAACTGGTCCCGAATGATAAGCGACAATCTCCATGAGCAGTTACTCAATCTTGAGAAGACCAAGTCTTTCTACATGAGCTCATATGTTGTCTATTTGTTGGCCAGAACGTACAGATACTCAGGACTTATATGCAAGGGCAAAGTTGGCAATGGTGAGAATGAACTCAAGTCCTATGATTGCTACCCGCAACTTCAACTCAGGGAGAAGTCTCATTTTAGGCGAGCACACGATGCTTTCCTCATGTATATCACGAGAATACTTCAAGGAGGAACTCACTAGAGATTGAGTCACGAAGCCAAGAGTTTGATCAGTAGGTATGGATCTTGGTTTATCTAGTTTCCAAGGTTTACATATGTTAGGATCCAGGGATTCATTGGAAGTCCTTATAAGCTCCCTATTTATCCTACTAATCGGATGATTTTGCTGGAAGTTCTGAGACAACTGGAAGAGTACCAGAACATCCAGAGGCCAAGTAAGAAGGCGGCTATTACTTTCCCATTCTTTATTGGGACTATGTTGGAGTCTTGTCCGTCAGCACGAGCAGCCGAGAGCGCCAGGCTAGAAATTCAATGGTACCCATTCACAGCTTATCGGTCCAGGGCCAATTTTGACCCGCATCATCACATTCAGACCGTGGATGGGAGAAGATACAAACACATAGTAGACTTGGAGGACTTTTGGGCAAATGCTGTTGACGAGTATGAAGTTAGAAAGAGGTTATGGTCTAGGGTGCCAGTGGATTTGATAAGAGCAACCGAGCTTTGTCGGGTGCCTGATCAGTTGCAGGACAACGAAAATTATGTCCAGTTGAGCTTCGATGAGAGCTGGCCTCTTCCTTCTGTGAAGTGGTCAGAACCCGAGCATTTAGACTTGGCTACGTTGATGAGACCATTGATTAAGTATTCTTAGTGGTGGGTCGACCATCAGGTCTAGGAGTTGAGGCAGAAAAGAATAACGCTCACGTATGATTTGCTGAGCGAGATAGAGTCATACTCCTCCAATGTCGGCGCATCCCACAATGATGATTTGGTTGAGATTGGTGAGAAGAGGAAAGAAGTAGTTGCAAGCATAGAACCTGCTCCAAAGCGACAAAAGATGGAGCCATCTCGTTCCGCGGCATCTAGAAACATTGACGAGCTAGTAGCTACCGCAGATGAATCCTTGGCTGAGATGATAAGACCTTCTACCGTTCAGGAGAAGAACAATGAGCTGATCCAGTTGGATGACGATGAGCCCCCATCTCCTACGGGCACAAAAGTGCTGGGTTCAAATAATGAAATGGAAGTCCGAAATGATGATTTTGAAGTGGGAATGATTTCCGCCCTTAGAGGAGTTTTGGACGTACCAAGTGCAGAAAATGTTCAGGAGGAAGATAGTATCGAGCAGCCTACCATTCCGGATTGGCTGAAGGAGAGGATGAAAATTCAGGCACCAGTTGAGATCCCAGAAGAGGATGATACTACAGATTTCTTGGCAAGGTTGGAACAAGTTGCTACTAAGAAACCTGCCAAGAAGTTTTCCACGATTCAGAGGGACGAAGCCGGCTGCCGTTCCATACAGATTGTAGTACCAAGAGTTGATAAAGCACAAGATGAAATCACTCCCCAGGAATACGCCATAACCACTATAGACCTTGGCCCAACAACAAAAGGCCAGGAGGTAGAAGAATTGGATAACTCCGTCTCAATTATCAAGGCGAGATTGGAAAAGGAAGTGGCGAAAAAGAAAGAGTACAAAAGGGAGGTTGAGCGCCTGAAGGAGTATATACGACATCTCACCCAACCACTCAATCAGGGCGATGCAGTAGCTCCTCTTATTCTCAATTCCTCACAGGAGATGGCCAAGGATGTGGAAGAAGGGATGGTCACGACCAAGGAGGCCCAACAATGGATGGCAAGCAAGGGCACGAAAGCGGCTTTGTTCATGGAGAGATTGACACTTGCTTATGGACATACTTCCTCATTCCTTTCCATACTGGCCGTCATGGCGGAAACTTGGGACAACCTCCTAGATATTCAGGAGAGGCTCATTCCATGCCTTAGAGTATTGAAGGGCGTTCCAAAGGAAGAATTGGTCGAGGGAAAGGTGATTGCTGCGGGAGCTACTTATGATTTTTATCATTGGTTTTGGGCAGTGACAATACAGAGCGAGGTTCTGGAGAAGGCAAAGGCAGATGGGCTCAGAGTTGAGGAGCAAGTCAAAGAAATCCAGAGGAAGATTTATACGATAGCTGCAGATGTGTTTGACAAAGAGATTGTTTGAGAGAACGATATGCAGCTGGAAAAGGTTGAAGCATAAGGTTCAGGAAGTTTTCTTCTCTACTACTAGACCAATTCTGAGACAGGATTTCACAAAAGTGGTGAACCTCTTGTCTGCCCGGGATGATTTTGTGAGACAGGAATTGGATTGGGAGAACACCTTCACTAGATGTGCTGAGGATTTGGATGGGCTTGAATTTAGGATAAGCATGCTGCCGCCAGTCACAATGGAGGAAGTTGTCACGATCGTGTCTAGATTCGTCGAGCACATTGCTGCCCAGGAGGATAGAGACGCCTTCCCTTGAAGATAGCTCCAACTGCCACCTCACTGCTTGTTTGCTGGTTGTTTATTGATGTTATTTTGGGCAACCCTAATTAGGGTTGAGTTGTATTAATCTTGGCCGTTGATGTTGTTTTAATCTTGGCCTTTAATTTGATTCTAAAAACTCTATATAAACTTGTGATCTCTCACTTTCATTTGTGTGGAGACAGTGTATGAAATTGTTGCATTAGACTATTTCCGATAATAAAAGCTCTTATGCATGATTTGCTTTGAATTTATTGTCAAGTAGTGAGCAAGGTTGCATAACTACTTCTACCATAGATTAGAATTAGATTACAATTAGAATAGAATTTGCTTTGAATGTTTGTTAAGTGAATGCAAGATTTGATCATATAGATTAAATGGTGAAATATTGTTCATACTTTCTTCGGATGGATGATTTTCATTCGATGCGTAAAGTTAGCCTGAGCTTGTGATTGTGGATGCTTAACTTCGGTCTTATTCAAGGCATGAAAATTATAATCACACCCTTTGAAGATTGCACCCACTTTGCGTAGTTGTCCCAGGGAGGCGAAACAAAGCGTGGTTACTCCTTTCACATGATCTTTACTGTCTCTTGAATTCCCAGGCGTAGATTAGATTCTCTAAACCCTTATCTTTTTGCCTTTTTTTTGAGATCCAAACTGAAAGTCCCAATGAAGAAGCCTTTAATGATAAATCCGTCTAAGTCCCAAACTTGTGAGGAATTCTTTAACGTAAGTCCCTTTGTGTATTACCAGCATATCACAACACCCATTGAGCTTATCCACATGTCATGACCTGACGAAAGAAACCTTGGAGTCGCCATATGACCTCGCAATCTTAGCATACGTGGTGACTTTGTTCAAGAGAGGATAGAGTGTCTTTGGACATTTTATTTTGAAGTGTTCGGTGGATGATAAAACGTACACCAACAATACCCAACCCTCCTATAAGAAAAATTGGCAACTAAAGACATTTCCTCCTTGATCCCTCAATACAAAGGAAGACAAGGAAGAGCTCTGAAAGAAAGGATCGTGTTTTTATTGTAAGGAGAAATGGGGGTACGACCATGTATAGGAGCGAATTTGCATCCCTTGTGTAAATTCCTCTTTTGCATCTCGTCACCTTAGAAAATCAAACTCGAAGGCGAAATTCCACATCACCCACCTGCCTTCCATCCACTTGGTGTTTGTCCTGTGTGTCGGTGGGGTTATATTTGTCAGGGACGCGAGCGCGGCACACAGACATTTGCACGGTGCGCTGCCGTCCTTGATAGATTCCTGCCTTTGGTGTCCACAGGGATGTTACGCTCTCCGTTGGGCGTGAAGCGTAACACCTCTGTGTCGACTAGCTGACCCAAAAACTGCTCTTTCCCTCCTTATCCCACCTCAAATGCCTATCTTTCAACATCACTTCATCTCTTTAGCATTCTACTTCATCTTCTTCACAATTCTAGCAACTTCACTTGATCTCTTGAGCACTTTCACAACTCCATTGAGCATTACAATAGCTTGTTACTCCATCAACTTCATTTCGTACGTGTTGTGCTACCATAGAAGTTGCGAGTTTGGAGTCTTGCGAGACCTCCCTTCGTCACTGTTGCAGCCGTGTCGACTTTGCCAAGCTCGTTGTCTTGCATTCTCCCTTCATTGGCCTTGAGTGCCTTTGGGTGGAGGTGGTATTGCTTCACTTTCCTTTCTTGTTGTGGTTTGATAGAGTAGCATTGTATCTTTTGTAGTGCTCAGTACTTTCCTTTCTTCTTTCCTTTATCGTATTTTCTACTTCATGGCTTTCTTGGCTGTTCGTGGAGGTGGAAACACCAAAGCGGGGGTTTGACTGAGGCAAACCCCTATACAGCCCAACATTTTTCCCTCTCTCAGTTGTGTGTAGGTGAACGTGTGCGTGGAGCTCGTTGGCGAACTGGAGCCTCAGTGAGTTGATTTTCGTCACCCTTACTTTCATCTACGTTTTTTTCCATCTATGTAGTTATTTCTCGTATTTTATCATTTTGTTCGTTTCGTTAAAATTAGTTAGCTAGACAATTAGTAGGTTTTTTTGTTTTCCATACTATATTTCATGCTTTTTGGCCGTACGAACGCCAGCGTGCCAGAGAGACACTAGCGCGCTACGCTGTCGTCCTAGACCCACGTTGCCGTCCTTAGGTAGAGAGCTGTTTGAGGTATAGTTTGGATTCCGGAGATTGGCTCATCTAGCCCCATTTAGGATTTCGGATCTATAGAGTGACAAAAGCACTTGAGAGTGCTCTTCATTCTCGATTCTTGTTCTAAACACCTGTCAGCTTGAGGTAAGATAGGGCAGCCTTCTGCTCTCGGCTCTTTGTGACTTGGAGCCTTAGTGTGGTTGGTCCCCCTCCTACCTTACAAACCATAGGTGTGCAAAAAAGGGACAAGCACACAACTTAGAAGCAATATCAGATATAGAAATGAGTGAAGAAGAATTTGAACCCCAAAGGAAGAAAAGGAAACAGTATGATGAAGAAATTGCAAGTGGTACCTTAGCCACACTTTCAGGAGCACCTAAATATCACCCCTTCAAAATCCATAGTGTTCTAAAAGGACAAAATGTGACTATCCTAGTGGATAGTGGTGCCACCCATAATTTCATTGATGAAGGTTTAGTGACAAGAATGAATCTAGAAACTAATTTTTTTGAAGGATTCAAGGTAGTCATGGCAGATGGATTCACTATGCCTTGCACACAAATGATTCGTCAACTAAGTATCACCTTGGGAAGACATAAAATAAGTGAAGATTTCTATGTAGTGAATATGGGAGATACGGATGTAGTTTTGGGCATTCAATGGTTACATTCCTTAGGAAGATATTATCAAGACTTTCAAAAGATGGAACTTTGTTTCCAACGCAATGGCCAAGAAGTAATTCTCCAAGGCCTATTGGATGGGTCTCCAAGAGTAGTATCATCAAAAAGGTTGGAAAGAGCTTTTAGGCATGGGCAAGTGGAATGGGTAGCGCAATGTATGATTCTTGATCAATCTTCATCCGAAGGAGGTAAGACTATAAATGTTGATATTCAACCTATACTAGATAAGTGTAAGAAAGTTTTTAGCGATATCCCATTAGGACTACCTCTAAAAAGGGGTTTTGAAAATACCATTGAACTAGAAGAAGGGACAAAACCTATCACCACACCTTATCACCACCCTAGGAAATATAAGGAAGAAATTGAGAAGACCATTAGGGAATTACTTGAAATGGGGCATATACAACCTAGTTCTAGCCCTTTTGCCTCTTCCGTAGTATTAGTAAAGAAAAAAGATGGCACTATGAGGATGTGTATGGATTATAAAACTCTCAACAAAAAACTATCAAAAATCATAATCTCATCCCTAAGGTAGATGAGTTAATTGATGAACTTCATGGGACAATGTACTTCTCAAAGATAGACCTACATTCAGGGTATTATCAAATAAGAACGAGGAAAGAAGATGTTCCTAAGACTACCTTTAGGTCTCACTTTGGGCATTTTAAATTCCTAGTATTACCCTTTGGATTAATCAATGCCCCTACCACACTTCAATCTTGCACGAACCATATATTCCGCAGCCAATTAACAAAATTCCTTTTGGTGTTCTTCGACGACATATTGATTTATAGCAAAACCCAAGAAAACCATTTAAGACACATTGATGAAGTGTTGGGGATATTTGAACAACAATCATTATTTGCTATGATCTCCAAATGTGAATTTGGAATGGAGGAGGTTTTGTATTTAGTGCACAAAATCAACTCCCAAGGAGTTAGTGTAGATGAAGAAAAGATTAAAGCAATAAGAGATTGGGTAAAACCAAGAATCTTAACTCATCTAAGAGGATTTCTAGGGCTCTGCAGCTGTTATAGAAGATTTGTTAAGGGTTTTTCATGACTTACTGCCCCACTAACAAACCTAACTAAGAAGGGTGCTTTCTCATGGAGTGCAGAGGCCCCAACAAGCTTTGAAAAACTTAAAGAAATAATGAGTTCTTGCCCAGTGTTTAGCTATTCTAGACTTCACGTTACCACTTGAGCTAGAGTGTGATGCTTACGGGGAAGGTGTTATGCAAAACAAACACCCCATAGCTTTTGAAAGCTGTAAACTCAAAGAAACAAAAAGAAATTACTCCATTTATAATAAGGAAATGTTGGCTATTATGCATTGCCTTAGCCAAGTTTAGGCAATATTTGGTTTGTGGAAGGTTTGTGGTCAAAACTGACCATAATAGCCTAAGATTCTTTATGAACCAAATAGATGAATGACAGACAACAAAAATGGGTTAGCAAGTTGCAAGCCTACGACTTTGATGTTGAATACATGAAGTGGAAGAATAATGTTGTGGCCGATGATCTATCTAGAAGACCTGACCTATACCCTATGATGGACATCTCTGCAGAATGGAAGAATTCAATTCTTGCAAAATCTGCTAAAGATGCAATTGCAAATGACATATTAGAAGGAAAACTACAAGATGACAAATACAAGGTGATGGAAGAACTCATTCTCTACAAAGATAGAATACACCTTACCCTAGCATCAAAAATAAAAGAAAAGATTATGAAGGCTTATAATGATACTCCATTAGCTGGACATCAAGGCTACTATAAAATGTATAGGCAAGTAAGGGAAAGGTTTTCTTGGAAGGGCCTCAAGGGAGATATTTTGAAGCATATTAGGGAATGTATGGTATGTCAAAGAAATAAAGTGGAACAAACATCTCTTGCGGGCTTGTTACAACCTTTGCCTATACCAAATAAAAAATGGGAGAGTATTTCAATGGATTTTATTACAGAACTTCCAAAGGTCCAAGGGAAAGATTGTATAGTTGTGGTAGTGGATCGATTAACTAAATATGCTCATTTTCATGCAATATCTTTTGAATATAAAGCACCATAGGTAGCCAATCTCTTCTTTAAAGAAATCTTCAAATTGCATGGGCTACCTAAGAACATTGTTAGTGATAGAGATAGCAGATTCCTTAGTCTATTGTGGCAAGAACTTTTCAAGCTTGATGGAATTGAACTTACCACTAGTACCGGCTACCACCCACAAACAGATGGGCAAATGGAAATTGTAAACAAATGGCTTGAAGGATATTTGCAAAATTATGTCACAAAGCATCAAACTGCAAACTGATGAAGAAAAGATAAAAGCAATAAGAGATTGGCCAATACCAAACCTTGAAACTTTTTAAGGGTTTTGTGCTAGAGGTAGGGTTTTTTTTGTTAAAAATATGCTCTAACCTTGTCCAAAAATGATTTTTTTAGCGTTTAGTAATAGGGTTAGTTCTATTACTAGAAAATCCTAATGTTAGGGTTTGCTTTCTAGTTTCTAACAAATATGCCCTAATTCTAAATAGAAGCATTATTTTTGTTTTTAGTGTTTAACATTAGAGTTAGTATTTTACTAAAAACCGTAACACTAACCCGTTGAATTTTTTTAAATGTCAGGTTTTTTTTGCTAGCAAATACACCCTAATTTGTTGAAAAAGAAGGTAATATTGTAGCTTAAAACTTGTAAAACTATGAGACTGTAGATTTAATTAAGTGTTCTTTGTCACAATTCTTTGTGTATGATTAATCTATTTAGATCAATTTTACTAGTTGTAGAAAGAGACAGAAGATTGTAGAAGAATGAGACAAGAAGATAGAAGTGACACATCATATACGTGGAGAAACCCTTTCGGGAAAAAACTCCACCAAAATCAATAGTGCTTGTATTATTTAACCTTGGAACAAGATTACAATAATACTGTATCAATCCTTGATTGATATGCTTCCTTGCCTTCAACAATCCTTCTTCACAACCTGCAATAAACTCACATTAAACTCTCATCCACTTGCTGCAATTAATAGACAATAAATGAGCATGTAAACTCATAAGAGTTGTACAAAACAAGAGCATAAAGCTCCTCACAAAAATCTACGCCTAGATTGGGCAAGTAGAGTTCCACCATGTAATTTGAAGTCAAACCAAAGTCTTCCTCAATTTAGGTGCCCCAAACTAAACACTTAACTGAACTTTGGTCAAGAAAATATCTTGCAAGCTTCACCTCAAAGCTGGCGCCCAAGAATGGGCCCACTTGACTAAGCCTTGTAAATATCTTCTCATGCAAAAGGTGTTAACTGAAAGATGCCAACTTGGGCGCCTAAGGTGGTCCCAAGTCAATCTTAGTTAATGAAACATATCTCTCCACCAATTCATGCAAACATTATGCATGATTGATCATCCCCACTTAATTGAAAGTATCCACCTGTTATCTGTCATGCACCTGAAGTCATTAGTCATGCAACTCAAGTCAACTCAAGTCAACTCAAGTCAACTAGCATTCAACTCAAAATAACTACATGCAACTGAAGATAACTGAACCATAATTGAACTAAACTGAACTGAACTGATACTGAATTGAACTCCACTCATGTAAATATCAATCCCTAATTTGTAGGATCAAAACATGCATTACTGAAGTGTTATCAATCCTCCAAATAGTTAACTTAAGCAAGGTGGGTTCTACCTTCCATGTGGGCGCCCCATGTGCTCCTATTTTGTAGGAGCTCTTCTTGGACGTCCCCACATGTTCCTATCATTTAGGAATAATCATAAATGTCAATTTACATGTTCATTTCATTCGAATTTAATCTCTTTCTAATCCTAGTGTTGGGGAACACTTTCCAAGGACTTAGGAGATACATGAAATATGTTTAGGATTGCAATTAAATGGCATCCTATTCCCAACATAATTCTAACCTTAAATGTTGAACCTTTTTTAATGTTCAGGGTTAGGGTTTTGCTAGCAAATATGCCTTGACCTTAAGCCTAAGCCCTAATTTCTTTAGGGTTTGGGGTTAGGGCTGGGTTTTTTGGTTACTATTTATGCTCTAATTGTAATCCTAAAACAAATTTTTTTTAGGGTTTAGATAAGGGTAGGGTGTACTTAGCTAGTAAACCTTGATATTTATAATTGTTTTGCACTATAAATGTTTAACTTTATTTTGTTGTGAAGTACTAAATCTATTTGTAGGGAACTTGATATGCATAGCAACAAAAATTTGGTTCTTAAGTCCCTTTATAGTGCATTAATGCAACATTCAATGAGATTACCCTCTTGTTCCTTTGGAAGTGATGCCTTTGAGATATACTTGAGGACTATAGAGGTTAGAGTGATAAGCAGATCGTAGACATTTTTTGTTCTTGTTATCTTCTTTAACTATTCCTCTCTCCTTCTAGTGATCTGTTGTTTGGCTAAAAATCCAACACAAGGATTGTATGCCATATGAGCAATCCATGCTTTTGTGCTCTAGTCTCTCTTGTGAGTAGATAGTACCATTAGATAGACCTGACTCCTTTTTGTACCATTTCTCTTGTACCATGTCGCTCTCATGTATATCTTACTTCCACCTACCCTAGGGTATATGAATTTTGAGTGTTTTGGGATTCAATTAGTCCATCATGGCCTTGATCTTACGGATGTTTACCTTTACCCCCTCCTGTGAAACCATAAGACTCAATAATCCACTTTCTGCTCACCAAATGAGCATTTCAGAGGCCTGTCAGAAAGTTGATGTTGTTTCAATAATTGCAGTACAAACTCCACATGTTGGAGATGTTCCTCCCAAGTTTTACTACAAATGATTATGTCATCAAAGAAGACTAATACAAATTCATGGAGAAATAGCTTGAATATAGAATTCATCAAACTCTGAAATGTCGAAGGGGCATTTTTAAGTCCAAAAGGCATGACCAAGAAATCATAATGACCCTCATGTATGGAATGCAGTCTTTGGAATGCCTTGTTGTCCAATTCTGATTTGATGATACCTGGATTTGAGATCTAGTTTGGTAAAGAAAACAACACTATTTAATTCATTAAGAAAATCATCAATGACGAGATTAGGAAACTTATCTTTAACAATGAGCTTATTGAACTCCTTATAGTCTTGACACATGCACCAATTGTCATCCTTATGAATGATCACCTCCAGAGATAAATACACACTTTGAGTGTGACAAGTAATCCCTGCTTCTAGCATTTTGTTAACCGTCCTTTCAATTTCACCCTTATATATGGGCAGTGTTAAGGCCTAATGTTGGTGGTTTGGCTCCCTAGAGTAAGTTGTGGAGCATGGTCATCATAGAAGACCCTTAGGATCTCCCTGAAGACCACCAAATATTTGTCAATCACTGCCTCCAGGCCTGCTGGTGGTGATACCTTAAGTTGTCAAAAGCCAAAGCTCTAATTAATATATTTGTGCCACAAATCATGAAGAGCCTTTTTTAACAACTTTTTCATTTGATGATGGCTGACCATTTGCACGGTTATTGCCTGCAATCCCCAAAGTTCTCTTACTCGGCCCTCAGACTGAAACCTTAGAAAAAGATCCTGAAAATTAATCTCAATAGATGCCATTCTAGTAAGCCATTGTACTCCTTTTACCATATTGGTACTACCCATGGGAATGGCAAACATAGTGCTCTCCAATAGTCCAACTTATAATCACCCATTTCTAACTCATGGTTGGGACACTTACCTAAACAACTGACCATACAACCATCAACAATTAATCAGTACTGTGAGTCTCTGCTTCTTAAAGAATCCTTTTACCTTGAGTGTATGTGGAGTGGTGACACTTGAAAAGGAATGACAAGAAATGATAGGCTAGTCTAACAATTGTTTCACTTGTCCTATCTCTGGCTGTAAGTTCTGTTCCTCTTCCTTGTTTGGTGCTCCCTCAATGTAGAATAATTTTCTTTCTGCACTTCTATGACCTGTATTGAATTTGCTGTCATAGTTAAATCATAAACATTTGTCCTTCTTTTTGTCCATTTGCTGAAATGTCAACCCAATTGGCTATGGAGGAAAAAAGGTTGGAGTGCTATGATCTCGAAAGCTTGTAAACAATTCTTTCTTGACAGCTAGTTGTTTACCGTATATTACACGAGCTTTCACCATAACCCAATTTATATCGATAGGCTCAAAAAGTTGTACCTCATGTCGAATTACATCCTTGAGACTACTTACAAACAGATCTAGCTTTTGCTTCTTTGAGAGATCACTAAATAACAAGCTTAATGTTAGAAACTGTTGAATGTAGTTGTCAACTGTGCCTGTTGTTGAATGTAGTTGTCAACTGTGCCTGTTTGGTGAAGCTTAACAAGCTGACTGAAAGGAGTTGCTAAATATGGAGTTATCATAATGCTTGACCAATTCCTTTTCAAATGTTGGGTATGAGAGTCCTCAATTTTCATACAGTTATCTATTCCAAATAAATTGTGGAGATATCAAACAAAGACTTCAAATGTATTTTTGATGTCGATTTAGCACAATTGTCATAATTTTGAATTTCTTGTATTTTTTATTTATGAAAAGTTGAAAATTTAGTAGAGTTGTTTTTTATTATCAGTTTTACTTTTATTTTGAGTGGCAAGGTGCATGAAAGAAGTATTAATATGTATTTCTCTGAGTTCAGCTTTATTTCATTGTGGTAGCTACACCATTTTCTTTATCTAGTGTTCTTTGTCATTCCATAGTTGAAGGTTCTTTCATTTCTTGAAATTAGTTCATTCTTTGGGGCTAGTAGATATTACATTTCAGATGATTTTGAAGGGCTGATCAGTTTGGTTATATTCTTGCATTTTGTAGAGGACATTACCCATTGCAACAAGTGAGTGTTCTTTTGATGCTTTCAAACTTCTCCCAGAGGAGCCATTGCACTTATCCACTTCCCATCAACAGGCTATTTTATCTCTGCTAGTAGAAGCTACAGGAGGGTTAAATCTCCCTTCCCCAGGATTTGAAAGCCCTGGGGCCATCATGGGACAACTATATAAATACTTGCGGCCATTACTGAAGTTGATGTTGTATTCTCCAGCAAAAGATGTGAGAAGGTATGCTCACCTGTTGGCATATAGAGCGATGTTAAGCACCAATGCATTTGAGAAAAACAAAGGAGAAATTGAAGTTTGGTTTTCCTTCTTGTCCGTTCAGAACTCTGCAGAGGTGGTCATCAAGGAAAGCCAAGAAATACATTTGCATGAATGCAAAATCAGTGATATGTCTGGGGGTTTAACCTCCACAGTGGTGGAATTCTTCTGTGATGCTGTATCTACAGTTGGCAAGAATTTATTCAAGTATCTCGATGAACTACATTGCCTTCTCTCTACTATTAGTTCAAGGGGAGGTATGCAGATTGGTGCTACTAGTCTTTATTTCTTGCTGAATGCAATTACTGGACTTACCTAGTGGTAACAATGTGTACTTTCACAATCATAACATGGCTAGATATAGATAGATAATAATCACATCTGTGCTCTTATTGCATGTTAGGTCTTTTGATAACTTAAGCCATGCTTCTTGTTGTAGCATAGACATTTGCAATTTATTTTAGCCTGGAATTTCTTATGAGGCAAGCATTTTTGTTATTTATGGAGTGATGAAGTTACCTGGTATGATTTGTCTACCTCATTATCAATACATCTTTTGGGTGGACCAATGTCATAATGGATTTGGTCATGGCACCAACATTTTGGAGATTTTATATCAGCAATAGGTCCCTTAGAACTTGCTGATAATTTAAGTCAATCTTGATGCATGTTCATCTTTTCTCTGAAGAAAGAGAATTTGTTCATATTTTTCTCCTTTGTTGATGCAAGAATGCTGTTGTCATATGAAATTATTTATCAGATCCGGGCATTTTAATTTAATTTACCTATTTATGTTAACAATTTGATACTCAGTGATCCATAAATAGCATAGATAGTCCTTAGCTAATTTATCAACATGGATCTGATTTTTTCACATTAACAACTTGATCAATAAGGTTGCTGTCTTTTCTCTGTTTGCCTAGAAAGTGCTGAAACCAACTAATGATGGTTGTTGCATTCAACAAGAACTGAAACATAACAAAAAATTGAACACAAGCACACAAGATTACCCGGAAGAAGCTAACATGGGATGAAATTCCTCAAGATTAAGGCAAATTTTCTTCTCTAGCTTCTGTTTACGCTTCAACTATGAGTTTACTGCCTTCTTGAGGGCTTCAAGAACATTCATCACCAAAACTACATATCCAAACACTTGCATTGCCCTGCAACTTGCTAAAAACACACCACTCTACTGCATTCTACCAAGAAGAACTAGCTGATTGCCCTCAATTAGCTTCAAGTAGATTTCTTTACAATGAGCCTTGCAGGTGCAGGTGTATTTATACATTACGAGTTATGCCCAAAACAGAAGTTAAAAAGCTAAAGAAGTGAAAGAGACATTGTTTTGAAACCATCCCTTGAACATTCAAGGATTTTTTGGCAAAACTGCCAGATGAGATAATTCAAGATCATCGCCTTTCGGTGAAAACATTGTTGTGGTTCCACAACTACTCTGACACATCTGCAAACTTCATGATGGTTCCATAATCTCCAAGACACATTTATAAATTGTAACTACCACCTGCTGCAATTGGCAATTTCGAAACGACCACCATGCTACAACTGGCAGTTTTTTCACTTTCAAAGTTGAATCCTATTTTCTCCTATTTTCTTATGAGCTCATTTCAATCACATCTGATCCCAAGGTTCATTAATCACCTTGTAACTATTTGCAACCTCTGTAGACTCTTGTTCGACTGTCATACTTTATTTTCAGTTGTATTTGATTTTTTAAGAGTTCTTTCAAGTTTCATCATCACCTTTTTCTTTGTATATAAATTTTGTCGTTCATTATTAAATGTTTGGGTGTCTTGAAAATCATGTTTCAGGTTGTTAGCCCATGTGTAATAAGGTTTCTCATTTCAAATTCCTAGTGCACTGAAGGTTCTGACTCCTCCGAGTTACTAGAGTTGAAGGTTAAGTAATGTTGCCTCTTGTGGTTTTTTTGTGTCCACTTTTCTAGTGAGAAGCATCTTTTTGACTGTTTTATGCCCCTTACCTACTATTTCATGTTCGTTTGTTTCTGTTGTTAGAAAATATCTAGAATGACTTCTCTGTCTTGGGTTTCACTGTAGCACTTATTATATTTTTATCAAAGATTAAATGAATTTTTTTAAGTGACTTTATCCATTTGACTTGAAGAAAGTAACGGCCTCATTCCAAACATTATATGGTTTTCTTATCCTTTGATGAGTTGTTGCAGATGCACGGAATTATGGAAAACAAATGTTAAGCCCTAATCCACATTTTCATTCTGAAAAGTGAAAACTATGAGCTGGGCCTGTATAATAACCTTTCTAGTCTTTTCATTTACTCTCTTATTTTTGATTTTATGACTTTTATTCATTAAATATTATGCAGATTTTGCACCTCCATGTTTTAGTCCTCTTGTGATCTGTGTCTTGCAAAAGTGCCTTCGAGTTGTTGAGTCAAGTTCCAAAAGTCAGAAGCTCGCCCAGCGGACAATGATTTCATTCTATGTGGCCAGTGTGATGAACTTTTTCTTACAGGCTCAGGTATGTATCTGTTCTGATTCATACAGTTTATTCCAAGTTTGAATTCAGATGCTTATGTTGATCAGTGGATTTATCCTTGCCAGGCTAATACGAGGGCATTATCTTTCACAATTGTGACTACTTTGCTTCGGAAAGTTGATCATGTATATCAATCTGATCATGGTTCAGAAGGTTTTCTTTGTGAATGGAGTCCATTGAGAAGTTTGCTTCTTTTTGCCCAAGGTATATTATCTAAAGAGCAAACTAGATCCAGCTTGGAATCAATAGATAATCAATTGCTGAGCAAAAGCAATCCTACCATGCAACGGTCTCTTCCCCAAGTGCTGTCAATTGTAGAAAATGCAGATTGTGATTGGACACTTGGCACAGCAACTGCATTTGCATCCTCCATAGTATCTGCAACGCCTGAGGAAATAGTAGAAATCTTTCCTTCCCTTGTTACATTCTGCCATAAAGTTTATGGAAAGAACTATTCTGTCTTGCTGGCTTTGTTATGTGCGTACAGAGAACTTTTTGGTAGAATTGCTGAGGCCTGGGCTGATTATTTTTCATTGGGTCTGAAGCTTGCTGGAAATCTTTATCTGACAAATAGAGATAAAAGTAATACTAATCTTCAAGTACATCAAGTTGATAAGCAGGATTCTTCTGTGGATGATGGGTTCAAACTTTACCAAATGAGAAATGAAAGTACAGAGAAGCAGTTGCTGTCTGTTTCCATTGGTGATGCATGTTCTAATGATCAGGCTGCTGTTTCTTTTGCTTCATTTATCCAATCTATACCCTTTTCTGCTTTGTTTATGTTAAGTGCAAATAGTTACCAATCAAAGCTTTTGAGTTACATGTCCATGAAAGGCATTCTGGAGGCAAAATTAACTGAGGTTTCATGTGATTACATTAACATGCTACAGCTGATTCTGCATTGGATTCTACAAATAGAATCATCATGGAGTGAAGGGGCAGACTCAAAAGAGCAACTAGAAACTTGCTTTTTTCTCCTAAGGAATCTTTTGGTTCATGCTATAGAGGTGTTCTGGAGTGATCGTTGTACAGATAGACTTGATGTTGGTATGGATATGATCTCTATTGAAGAAATAATTCATACAGTTCTAGTTCATCCTGCAATAAACATGTTCATGCATAAATGGATGTGCAACTCTGTTTCAAAGAATACTCAAGGCTTAGAAAATTGTGATACACAGCATATGAACTTGCATTGCAATAAATGGCAGAGAAAAACTGGTCAGACAAGTTGGAAGATATTTTTGGGTCTATGTCAGGAGAAGGTTCATGCAATTGATAATGGCATACTCAATATTTTGGTGACCCTGATGGAGTTTGTATCTTCCCAGTGTAAAATCAATAAAGGTCAAGCCTTAAATCAGTGGGAATCATTTTGCAAAGCCATTGTAGTGTCTTCCAAACCTCTCATTTCGCAGTCGTTTGCAGTTTTTAAAATGGAGATTGCTAAGAGGATGAAAGAAATTTCTTATGAAATATCTCCTTTACCTTCATTTTATGTGCTTTCTGTTTTAATTCCATTTGTATCCCCTTTCAGTTTACTTGAATTAGTGCATTGGTTGTTTTTTAATGACATCTATGAACGTATGGAAAATGTAACCTCTGTTCCAAGCCCAAATATTTCTTATTTGGATATTGGTCTATATTTTGGGACTGTAGCTTTTGAAATGTTTCATGCTTATTTGAATCAGGCTAAGGGAGATGCTTGTATTCAAAAGTTCTTTTGGGATTTGGAGGGCCAAACTTTTGATGCAAATTTAGTTCGAGAAGTGTATATAAAAATGGTTGAAGTAGCTATCAAACAGAATTCCAAAACTTCGGAACTTTGTTTGCTTGCAGCTATGAAAGCATTGCATGTACAAACAGGTGCAATTATACCCCCCTGCCTTTTACCAATTGGAATATTTTTGGCCCACCTGAGCGTCATTACGCCCATAGAATTGGTCAAATATTGCATATTTAATACAAATCAGGTGAAAGCAGAGATATTGCTTCTCTTGACACAGATAAGTAATCTGCATTTGACTATTTATGGTGAACTGATTGAGGCTATTATGACTATTGATCTTCCAGCTATACATCTAATCCATCTAAAAAATGACCTTATAATTGATGAGAATTATCTGGAAGAAAACATTGATTTTAAATTATCAGAAAAGGATCTTCTTGTACTTCTGCCTGTTACTCTAAGATACATTTCTTCAAATTCAAGGAGAGCAAGAGCTTCATTTTTACAGTCATTTAAGAGAATCACAGTTTATTATTTTAATTTTCTCTGGAAAGGATTCATGAAGTGGGATGAGTACACGTACTCTAAAGAATTTGACATTTTAGAGTATGATGAAGAGAGATATATGACTACGGAAGATTTTGTCTGTTATTTCCGAGACACTTTACTTGGGCAAGCCATCCTTATGCTGAAGGCTTTTCCTAGTTTAGAAAAATTACGCAAGAAAAGGAGGAAATTTTTTACTTGCATTCTTTCAAATATCCGTTGTCTTCTGGATTGCTTTAAAAATGATGTCAGTGTTTTTCCTTTCAAAGAGATGTTAAATGTGATGAACAGAGTAATTGCTAAAGTCAGCTTGGCAAGGTGGCTATTGTTCCCAAAATCTGCTTGTTTGAATGTGCATCTAGAAAGGAATTCTGATGAACAACTTCAAAATGGTGTATCCAAATGTAGTCCAGGTAAAATAACAGAGTCTGATGTTCTTGAGTGGAAAATGGAAACATCTGAGTATGCTAGGTTTATCAACTGTTTGATTAGCTCTCTAGATGCAATCTTTCAACATTTGCCCATCCAGTCTCAAACATTTGGTGTTACGGAAAGCAGGAACCGAGCCAACTTGTTGAACTTCATGGAGAAGGCAATACTAAGTAACTTGGTTGATGTGTCCAAAGAAATAGGCATTCAATCTGTTAAAATTCAGTCTCTTCCTTCGTTGAAAGCTTTCACTAAATCAATTTTTCTCCATAGGTTTGAGAATTGCTTGGCATTGAAAACCTTACGCTGTGTTCTTCATCTTCTGTCAGTAAAGGAACATGACTCTGATGTTGTTGTTCAATTTGCAGAAGATGCCTTAAAATTTCTGATGGCACATTCTCAGTTTATATCCACCATTCTTTCAACAAGCTTTGAATCTTCACAGTCTCACGGTCAGTCTGATAAAGGAACAATGTTCAAGTCTTTGACTGGCATATTAAACTTGCCTGCACTTTCATGTCCTGGTCAACGTGGGGCTCTTAACAGTGAGAATATGACAATTTATCCAAGTGTTCACAGTAGGGAAACAATGAAAGTTTCAACTAGCAACGGGGAAGACTTATATTTTGCAGAGAAGAAGAAGTTAGAAGTTGTTAAGCTATTGAGGATGTTGTATCTTCTCAGGGTTCAGCATTGTTCTTTGAGTGGATCAGGGGAAACATTTATGAACGGAAAAGAATTAGTTTCTTTATTATTAGCAGGTTATGGTGCTACAATAAATGACTGTGACCTGGAAATTTACAGCTTTTTGCATGAAATTGAATGTTTCAGTTTGAAAAATTTCCGTGGCTTGTCTGAAATGGACTACCTTTGGGGTGAAGCTGCGTTGAAAAGGCGTAGACGACAGTATGATGAGAGATTGTTGTCAGAATACAGCTCTGTTGATCAGGAAACAACAGAAGAACGCAAGAGGGACTTTAGGGATAATCTATTAATAGACCCAAAGGTTTGTGGTGAAACTATCCTGTGCTTTCCTTTTAACAGAAGTGCGTGGGATGGACCCTTAGATCTGGCCAAATTTGCAGAGGGGAGCTTCAAGAATATAACTCTTGTAAGTTATGCTGTAGATTGGTACTTAAGCTTTTGCTTTTAACTAGTATCTCACATTAAAGCCTAGAGGATATATGTGCTTTAATGTTTTTTTTTGTTTCTAGGGGCATTTGTTCTTTCCTTAAAAAGGAGTTGCATGAATTTGATCCTTAGTTTTAAAATTTGGATGTGGCTACTGCACAAGGAAATGCCAATGAGATGCTGGATTGTGTTGAATTTCTTTTCTGCTCCTGATTTGCCCATTTCAAAAGTGAGACTCATTTTAAAATTTGTTGGTCATGGTATTTTTCCTTCCATTTGATAGCACACCCTACTCTTTAGAAGGAATTGAAACATATTCTTTAGCACCTTAATATCTGAAATTACTGTTAAGCACAGTGTAGGCTGAATGATAAAATATAGGTCTTATATATGTATTATTATTTATGGTTGCCTGATCTGCTCTTTTGTCAAAAAATATATAGTAGGATTTTAGATGAATTTTATTTTTTATTTTTTTCACATCGCTGAAAGTGAACCAAAATTACGTAACATATATGCCCAACATGAAAGTCCTCAAAGAGTGAGAAACCAAATAAAGACGGTCCAAGTCTCACACAGGAAGTCAGAATCAAGAAAAAACAGGCCCCAAGTAGGCAGCTTCAGAACAATCTTATAGATTACAATATTTTATAACAATATTCATGTAGGAATGTAAGCTAAGACAAAGTACTGGAAAACTCAACAATATACAGCAGAACAATCAGAGCCAATTAGTTTTTAGCATTCTTGTTGATGAATTAAACAGAAAATCAGCATGTTATTCAAGTAAACTTCTCACCCAGTAGAGATCAGCACAGGCAGCAGAGTCAAACAAGGAAGTCTTAGCCTTCTTATATAAGAAAGTATCTGTCAGTTTCATCTCTCTATCTGCAAATTTTTCTAAGTCTTCCTCAGTTTGGTTCAAAGCAGCTTCTAGAACTGATCAAGCACTTCAGGATCAGCAACTGCAACATAACTGGAAGATTGGAACACTTTTCTCAAGCAGAGGTAGACGCTCCATTGTTACCCTTTGACTTTTGACTGGAGTCAACAACAGTAGCATTCAAATATTCTTTATACAGTCATGGATCCTTGGACAAGAAACTTTTGGAATTCACTCTTTGACACTTTCAGCATCAATGAGACCTGTAAAAGAACAGAAGGGAGAGTTACCTCACAGCTGAAGTCCATAAGTGACCTCTTTATACCCTGAAATAACTCAATATTCCTTGCCCTGCACAAAATCCATAGGACCTCAGTAGATGCAACTGTTAATGTTTAAATGCAGCTTCAGTCGTATTTCTTCCAGCTTCTCCTTTACATCATTTGATAAATTAAATATTAGCTATGAGGCCATTTAGTTATAAGTATCTAGAGGCACGAGCTTATGATTGAAGAGTCATCATTTGAAGAGTTGTTGAGGCCGACCTCACTCTCATTTGTTTACAAGGTGCAAAAGATATTATTTCTTTGGTGGCCGACCTTTTCTCTTGGCACATTATTTTATGAAGAGGTTCTTTCTTGCTGGCCGACTTGGTGGTGAAAAGTCACGTCCTTCTTGTCTCTTGTATATATATACTCATTCATTTGTTCATTGTTGATCATCCAATACACATTGTTCTTCCACTAGTCTAAGGTGCGAATAAGAAAGGAGCAGAGCAGATTAGTAAATCTGTTATGAAAAGTCTGAAGATCATCAAGTCAAGTTCGATATCTTTTCTGTACATGCGAGTTCATCCAAGAGCAGTGCGAGTTTGAGTAAAGTGCAGATTGAGATCTGAGTATAAGGCAGAGATATCCTGACAGTTTATATAACTCAGTCCTGTACTTACATCAGTTTGTGATGCTACTTATTGGCCTCCATTTGTAAAGGAGTTTCTCATTTGTGAATCAATAATATAAGAGATATTATTGGCTGGGTTTTTCTCCCTCAAGAGGAGGGTTTTCCCAGGGTATCTGCTGTGTCTTGTGTTAATTTTTGAATTAATTTCTGTGCATGTCAATCTGATCATAAAACTAACAGCAACAAGTGACAATTTTCTATGAAAAGCATTTATTAACTTCTTATTACATTGAAAAGTGAAAACCAAACAAAATATCAGACCAAGAAATAGATTGTTTACCAGCAGACAAGACAAAGCCACCTAAAAACACATTCCTCACCATTTTTGGCAAATTTAGTCATTAGTACATGGTAATAGGTTTCTTCCACATTCTGCAGCAAACCTGGATTCACAGACACACCATAAGAGGACAAAGAAAAGGCTACAGAAAGCTTCTGCGAAAGGAGCCATATAAAAGAGGATTTCCTAGGTTCAATAGGGGATGACCAGATCAAGCCTAATCTGACTTGCCATATTTTAGGTGAGTCATCAAGCCCCCATAAACAATTCAAAAACACAGAAACCTCCTTAGAAAGAGGATGTTTGTCATAAAGAGTAGCATTAACAATCACCAGAAGGGGAGGACCTTCACCCCACTTCACATTGCTCTAAACCTCAGTATTGTAGGGGATAGACACATGCTGAACAAATCTATGAAAGGCTTTGAAAAGCATAACATGTTTTCTTCTATGAGAATCAGGAGCACATACTTTATTTATTAATCCACCCCAAGAGAGAAGAATGTTGGAAATATTGTCATTGATGTCAAAGGTGCTCAAGTCGAGACAGTTGGAAGTTGTCATTGAGATCATAAAGGATAAAGACATTGAGCAAGCTTATTCATATCAGCACTTGACAGGAAAGAAAAGTCATAAGATAAATACACGAACTTTGCACATTCTGAGTAACATCCAGTCCAAAACCATGATTCAGAATGGTAAGCATAAGGTGAAATCATGCCATGATATATATAACAGAGAAATAGATCTGAATGCTGTGTTATTTAGAGAATGCATCAGAGTTACATCAGACACAAGGCAAATATGAGAACAGGGATAAAAAACCTTATGAAGAACCTATGTGCAGATTCCAAAAGAGAAAAGAGTATGTACAGTATATGTATGCTCGAAATAAAGGAATGGAATATCAAATATCACAAAGAAAGGGAACTACAAATAATATCAGAGTTGATTATCAGATTATTTTCCAGATTTGATTATCTAAAGTTGCACCATCAGATTTCCTTCAGATTTGAAAGGTTTATTAATATAGTCGACATAATGGTTAAGTCTAAAGTTGCTGCTACAAAGGTTAATCGATTATAACAAAAGCATATAAGACGTAACTAATCATTTCAAGAAGGATTAAAAACGGGCTCTCTTTAAGGTTGTAACGTTTAAAATCAAGTGATATGTTTTTGAAAAGACGTCTTTCTGAAGATATGTGACTAATCAAGACTTGAAAAGACGTATTTCTTATGAACATGGCTTTTAATTAAATGATTCTCCAAGGACATGTTTTTACTTAATCTGGTTCGTGAATGCAGCGACTTATCACTCTCCAGAAAATGTGTTTTGAACAGTCATAACTCCTGAAAGATCATTCGATTGAAAAGATGTGTCTTGTTCGATTTGTCTCTTGGAGGGATGTGTTCTATTTCAAAGCATTGTAATGAAATTCAATTAAGCAAACACAAGTTTATGTAACCAAACATTAGTTATAAAATGGCGCGATCTCATTAATGGAATGGTGCGATTTGTTATGGAGAAAAGCATTGTAATGAAAGGCAGCGCTTTACAAAGGTGTGAATGTTTAAAAAAGGATTTATATGAAGCAATTAATATAGTCATAAGAACAACAATACTTTTGAAGTGTTGCATCCATTGTGAAAGGAGGTAGTCATTATGAAAGGATGTGTCTATCATCCTCTTTGAAGACATATAAAAAAGGAGAGTGTAGATGGAGTAGAAAATGTGTGTTGTGTGTGAAATAAAAGGAAAAATCATTCATCACAAGAAGAATACATGAAGATTTAAAAAGCTCATCTTATGCAGATTTGTGTGAAGAAAAAGTAAGATGCAGATTTGTATGTGAAAATGTGTGTAAGTGGGAATAAAAAGCAGATTCTTTGAAGTGCTGGTGAATGAAATGAATATCATTTAAGTACGGGTAAAGAAGAGGAAGCCATATCATCTAGAAGAGAGAGGAAGCAATTAGGATTATGGATTTTAATGAAATCTGTGATTGGAGAGTGTTGGAGTAAGGAATAAAAGATATATCTTCAAAAATACAGTGTAGGGCAGAGTTTAATGAAGTATATTTCAGACTTATTCTGAAATATACATGCAGCCTGTGAGAAAAGTTAAAAAGGAAGAATTGTGAAGTGGAGCAGATAAAAGTGAATTGAATATATCTACAGAGAAGATTATGACAGACTTGTAAGAAGAGAAAATTTGTAAAAGAAGAATTTATGACAGACTTGTGAATAACAGTGATTACAGATTTGTGAGTGAAAGAAAAGTGAATTCATCATATGCTATATCTCTCAAGAAAGATAAATTCAAGAGAAAGAGTGCTTGAGCAGAATTGTCCATCATCCGTTGAAGAAGCAACATTGAAGGTGGAGTATTATTCTTGATATTTCTATCTTTGCTAAGTAGGTGCTTGGCAAGTGGGGGTTGGAGCCTCCGGTAGGTTGGTGCCTACGAACATTAAGGGTTGGTGCTCCTTGTAGGTTGGTGCCTACTAAATCAGGCATTAGGGGTTGAAGCTCCTTGTAGGTTGGTGCCTACTAAATCAGGATTAAGGGTTGGTGATCTTTGTAGGTTGGTGCCTACTAAACTACATATTTGGTGATTCAAGTAGGTTGGTGCCTACTAAACTTCATATTTGGTGATTCAAGTAGGTTGGTGCCTACATTATTTGTAAAAGCATATATAATTCATAAAGTACATTATTTGTACCGTGGTTTTATCTTGTAAGGGTTTCCACGTAAAATCTTGTTGTCAACTTGTTCATATTGAGATATTCTAGCATAGTTGATTTGTGTTTGAATATTTGAAGTTGATAAAGGTTGTAAAGGGTAAAAGTTTATAGATATACTGATTCACCCTTCCCCCGCCCCCCTTCTCCCTGTCCCCCCCCTCTCAGTGTATCTTTGTGCTCTTTAAGGAAAGCCCTGATTTTCTATATCAACAAAAGTTTGAATCCCCTTAAAGAACTACCATCTAACAGAATAGCCCCCAATAAGTGCTAAGAGTTTATTGTTACAGGAGAGATTTCACCAGGGGGACCTAAATCCTTGACAAGTGTTGGCCCTACTAGGAAAGAATTCATGACCAGACAAAAGCTGCTTAGCAGATTCCCAGACTTTCCAAATACCACAAGACACTGAAGATCTAGCTAACATTACAGGAAAAGAACCAAACAGCAAATCAAGGGGTCAAAGTCCTTTCTAATTTTTCTTTTTCTGAGGAAATTCAGCAGAAATATTGTATCCAATCAGAATTTTTGATGCCTCATCTTCCTCAAGAGACCTTATAATCCTTTTAACAGTCAGCACAGTACCCTGAAACTTTAAAAATTAAAATGTTAAAGTCCCAATCCACTGTATCTGCAAGGATAACTACACCATTTCCAAGCCACAGCATGCCTTCTCTTATTTCCCTACCCATTAGAACACAGGAAGTCCCTGACTAATCTGTGCAGTTTTTCAATAAGTGAATTACAAAACAGCAAAGCAGAAGCATACTAGATTTTATAAGAAGACGAAACTTTCTAACTTACTTGAAACCTGCTTGCCAGAGACAACATATAACTGCCATTTAATCACTTTTTTATCAGTTTTCTCAAACATCCACTAACACATGTTGCTAAGGGAGGGGGAGAGAGCAGCAGGAGTACCCGAATAGCTAATCATTTTACAAGGACCATCCCATACCCACCCAATTTCTCCAAATCAGTTGGAGAGTCTCTGCCTAGCTCAAGACCTGAGACTTTAGACAAGAGATCCTTGAACTAGAAGCAGAACAGTTAAGCTCTAGTCTAAAAGAGAAATGGGAAAGATTCTATTTATCCACCTGACAAAAGAGTGGTATTATTGGCAAACTGCAGATTAATCAGTTCAGGAATGCTTTAACGAGGGCGGCAATTGCAGAATCTCTTAACAAGAAATGCAAGACTTCAGCAGCCAACACAAATAATATGGGGCCAAAGGGCATCCTTGTCTAATGGACACTGTAGGACAATGGAATCAGATAGGAAACCATTAATTTCCACTCGAGCAGAAGCATCTCTTAACATGATAAGGACCATTCTACAAAATTTCTCTTGAAGTACCGAAGCCCTCAAAACATACTAAAGGGCATTCTATGTGATCACAAACCTTCTCAAAATCAAGGAAAGCCATACAAAAATTCTATCACGAATTCTTAAATTTTTGTTTTTGTAAATGTGAAACAGTTTTAATGTTTGGATGCAAGTGTTTTTCTTTTATTTTTTGATCACATGAATTTTCTGTATGTGTAACAACACGTTCATGTTCTCAGGAAACCGAAGAAAGGCCATCTTTGAATAGTTCATGCATTGCTTGTTATGATCCGGCCTTCATTTTGGAATTCTCATTACATGCATTGGCAGTCAGATACATTGAACCTATGGATTTTTCTCGCTTGGGGCTACTTGGTTTAGCATTTGCTAGCTTATCTTCACCCAATGAAAGTATGCGCAAGCTTGCTTATGCTGTGCTTGGACGATTTACTCAAAATCTGGAGGTAAGGCTTTTTTTGTCTCATCTATATATAATCTCTACAGGCATCATTTCTGGCTAGATTTTATAAAATTTGCAAGACATCAGGATTCCTTGGGTGTTGAATGTTAGTAGTGTGAACAGTATGGATATAATGCTTATTGATGCTAGATGAACATCTTTTTATGCACAATTTTTCCTTCATGACTTGGGAATTCTGTTCTCAACTGGCACAGGAAACATTGGCAAAGTTCTGCAGTTGAATTTTAGCATTCACTTTTTATTTATTTCAAGAGTCGTTCTTTCCAAATTTGTTCTGTATCTGGTCAATTTTGAGAATCTCATCCAAGTTTTTCCAACATAGTCAAATTGATTCAAACTTAATATTTTGCTGAATTTGTACTCTCTGCCTAGTGGATCAAAATATGTGTGGTCATAGACTTTCTGCATCAAAATTGGCCAAACTTGATATGGTCGATATTTCTGCAAACATTATTACCAAGGGTTTGAGAACCCTCATTTTGGACTTGAAAACAGAATTAAAAGCCTTTGGATGTGTTGCTTAGTGGATTTCATGGAAAATCAGTAAGGACAACACAAACTCTAGTAGGGATTTAATTGGTCTTTGTTTGTTCAATAGGCTGCAACAGGACATATAATATTGTGATATTCATATCTTAAATATTAAGACGTTAATGTTTAATTAGCCAAATAAAATTATAATTAAAGGATATCTAAATATTAGTCTAACTGTTGTCAAAACATTGCAAAGCCTAAAATCTATCTGGCACCTATTAAAAAGAATGAAATTGGCATGGTTTTAATTTTCAATTTTTTTTTATCTGCTTTTACAGTCCCATTGTTGACAACATTTGGCTGGTATATCATGGTTGGTGGGGAAAATATGACTTAATTGTCATCAATTCTTCAAACATTTGTCATTATTGTGACATAGATGAAACCTTAGGATTCAAGGTAATTATGAGGATTCAATAGAGTTCTCAACCTAAAGGAGTAGAGGGATGTTGATTAAAAGTGGTCTCTTAGCTTTTTCTTTTTTTAACCTAGTGGCCCCTCCTTTAGAAAGTGGGGAAGGAAGTTCTATCCCCACTCCTAATTATTAGCAAAAAAAGTGGAGGACAAAGTCTAATTCTTAGATCAAATTACATGAATTTCTGCTAGTGAGGGTGGTTGTATGATAGTTGTATGGATCTTAGTGAAGAAACATTGGAGTCATTTTCTTTGCACCATGGATAAGTTTTAAATGGCCTTGAGTTAACAGGTTTGAGAGGACAGGATGAATGCAAAAATGCTATTCTTTTCAGTTCCTATTCATCATTAAAACACGAGGAATAAATGCCAGATGAAACATTTACATGTTATCATATTTATCAGTAGCCAAATTAGTTTTATCTGCATAGTTTTAAATGTATTGTATCTGATAAAACAAAGTAGCATGCTGCCCCAAAAAAGGAACAACTGCAACAGTGAAACAAAATTACAAGATCAAACAATCCTAAAGTCAATGGTTAAAAAAACTAAGTAGCCAAAGCTAGAAATCTGCTGGGAGGATGGTCCTGATCATCTGGGTTACCCCACTGTTTGTTTGACATTTTTTTCCATTATTAATTGGTTCCCAATCAGTGAGAGCATTGCCTTCATTTTTCTGAGGCTCTGTGTCTGGGACTTAAAGCTGTGATTGAGTTTGAGAGATTCCTCTGCGGCAAAATGACAAGGGCTAGGTGAGGGAATTTGTCTTGACACTTGTGGCATTGGGAGTACACAGGTGAGTGGTAAGCCGACAATGACTAACCCATTGGCCACCCAGTTGATGGAGACCAAGTAGCGACCAAACCATTGACTGGCTAGTCAACGGTGACAACCCAGATGGCTGTGCAGCCAGAGGCAAGGAAGACCATTTGCATTTATGTTGAGCAAAGTTAGAGCGAGCTGTCATTGGACTTAGTGGGGGGTTTTGTATGAAATGGCAAGGAAAGTGGCGCCATGAACACAATGCAAGGGACATTCTTCTAGTGATCAAGATGAGTCTAGAGGTGTGCCACTTCTAAGGCCAGTTTGTTGCCCTCAACTTGAATCTACACAAGAACATTAGATGCCGCCAACAACTTCGTATGAGTAGCAAAATCGGAATTGATATAGACATGAGCAAACCAAGCAATATTTATGTTTTTTCAAATGCTGAAAAAGAGTCTCCAATCTAAAAGTATGTCATAGTTGGGTGAATTTAGTTGCAAATTTGGTCCCATTGCTTGGCAAAACATTGTGCCCAGTGAAGGGCTCTTGTTTAAAAGGCATGAAAAAATTAGGAATCCACAATTAAGTTGACTATGCACAGGCGCAAAACCAAAATAAATGCTTGATTGTTCAAACTGCCTATTTGAGCTTTGGCACACCTATATATAATAACCATTTGCCAAAATGGAGACCTTGGTTGAGTCAACACTAGGAAAAATGTGCAATATTGGGCCCCACAATTGTTTTCTAGATTGTTTGGAAGCGTTTATTCCAAATAAAGGATGGAGACTAAAGTTACCATCTTGAATTTAACTTCTAAACCATAGGCAAACGCAGGGAAAGGCACCTATATCCTTTGTTGGGGCTGTAGTTATGGAATGGGGTATCAAAATACCACTTTCAAACCTACCACCAAGGTTTTGATAAATGACTGAGATTTTTTTTCTAAATGCTGAAAAGGCATTGCCTCAATTATCATTTGGAAAGTTTCTTTATCACATTATTCATGTTAAACTTTGCATGAGCTTGTGGCCATGAAAATCAAAAGCGGCCTTGGAGTTTTAGTCTTGGATATGCCTAATGCTTCTTTTGAAAAATTTGAGAGCATCCAAGAAATCTCTATGAGCAGCTTGTCTTGGAAAATATTGTTGGGAGGTCACCATGAGGACTCCTGATTGATAGAGAGACCATTGCAAAAACCATTGCCATTCCACAGAATCGATGACTTTATAGGTTAACATGCTTTCCAAATGCTTTTGACCACGAAAGTTCCTGTAATCTTAACAGGAGTGAGAGTGATAAGAAGGGAATGAAAGCCAAGGCCTTTCCAGGTTAGTCTTCCATAAGGGGAACTAGTTGAGATACAATTCCTTAACAGGACTTTCCAAGCTTCACTGCCATCACAAGCCCTCACAATTCATTTAGTGTAAAGTGCAATTCCCTGTTTGTTCATGTCAATAACCCTAGGCTGCCAAAGTCCTTGGGAAGACAACATTCACTCTATGAAAACACTTGTTGTAAGAATTGGCCCAAAAAAAATTGTGCAGAAGCTTTTCCAGGTTGTGGTAGGACACCTTAGTGTTGCAATCCTAAACATATTTCATGTATCTCCTAAGTCCTTGGAAAGTGTTCCCCAACACTAGGATTAGAAAGAGATTAAATTCGAATGAAATGAACATGTAAATTGACATTTGTAATTAATTCTAAATGATAGGAACATGTGGGGATGCCCAAGAAGAGCTCCTACAAAATAGGAGCACATGGGGCACCCACATGGAAGGTGGAACCCATCTTGAGTTAAGTTAACTGTTTGGAGAAAGATAACACTTCAGTAATGCATGCAAAGATCCTAGAAGTTAGGAATTGATGTTTACATGCATGGAGTTCAGTTCAATTCAGTATCAGTTTAGTTCAATTTAGTTCAGTTATGGTTCAATTATCTTTAGTTGCGTGTAGTTAGTTTCAGTTGAGACAAAGTGGTTAGCTGTTGGTAATGAGACAAAGTCACCTACAATGATGTCGAGATGAGGAGTTGGAGCTAAGCTTGATAAGAGACAAGAGGGACCATAAGATTATGTCTTGTTGATCTTTGTTCTCTTGAATGTTTTAGAAAACTACCGCCCATATAAAATTTGTGGAAGAGAATAGGTGATATCATCAAACCAAAGTTTCATTAATAATAAGTTGTATCACGAAAAGCGGGTTGTATTCTTTAAAGAGATGAAGATGGTTGATTCATTTGCAAATCATTTGAATATTTTAATTTGATTCTAAGTCTACATTAGCATTTGTAGATGTAAAGCTAGAAGATGAAGATAAATGCATTTTGTTACTTTGTTCTTTACCAAAATCTTAGGATAATCTAATTATTTGCTATCAGGTGGTAGTGAGTGCAGAGATCAAGATGGACAATATAATTCCTTCAGGAGGAGATGAGGAGGAAGTCTAGAACGGAAATCCAAGATGCCTTGTTTGTAAAAGGTAGGCCTGAGAAAAAGGAACCTAAGGGAGACAAGGAAGGGAAGGGTAAGTTTGAAGGACGGAGTAAGGTAAAGTGTTGGAACTGTGGGAAACTGGGACATGTGAAGAAGGATTATAAGAGCAAGAAAAAGAGTTATGATTCTTCTACAGAGGAATCCTCGGATGACGGTAATCATGCATTGATCATTTCATGTAAAAATGTTAGTGATGACTCTTTGCTTGATGTTAAAGAGTGATCTTCATGAAGAGGATGGTATTCATGATGCCATGTGTAGCTCGTACCACAGTTCAGTAGGAGTTGTTGGCAGTGACATGGATGCATCATTGGTAAGGTTATTTTCATGTGATTGGGGATATGTTTTTTTCTTGGTTTAGAGTGGTTGCTATTATGTCATGGTTTACTCTTGATACGTGTTTAGAGTTTGGCATGATACTTGTTCTTTTGAGACTAGGATGTTTACGTATGTTATGATGCATGTGATCTCCTTGGAGGAGATGGTTAGATCATGTTGTCATGTTTATGTTCCTGATTCATGATTGGAGCTTTGGCATTGATCTTGTGTAGTTCTCTTATGTATTGGGTACATTAATCATTTGCTTGATTACTTGATGATAGTGCTATGTTGCATTTGGAGTTTGGCATGGATTGGTTGGTTACAGGTTCTCATGGATACTTGGAGAAATAGGTGACTTTATTTCTCTTATGGTAAGAGATATATGTTGGAATGGTTACTTGTAAGAAAAGTTTTCTCAACAGTAAAGACCGAGAAGCCTACAACTTGGTTGGATGTGAGTTCAACACACTCGGCAGTTTCACATGCCTCCAAAGAGGTAGTTTGGTTACAAAGACTTGGGAAAGGTATTGGTTTTAATTGCAAGTAAGTTAAACATGAATGTGATAGTGAGAGTGCTATTTGTTTAGCCAAAAATCCTATGTATCATGCTCTTACTAAGCATGTTGATGTTCAATATCACTTTGTTCGAGAAATGGTTGAGAGTGGGAAGGTATTAATTGAGAAAGTTGACACTTTGATTAATGCTGCAAATTATCTTACCAAACCAGTTCCTACAGATAAGTTCTCTTGGTTTTGAGTATTAATCATTTGCTTGGAGCTTCATGATTATGCAGGTTGCATTTGAAGTTGGCATGGATTGATTAGTTGGTGTAGGAAGGCCATTGGCCTTGAGTCTTGTACTTGATTTATAATAATGATTCCTTGTTTAGAATTGAAAATGTAATCAAATCTCAATCAGACAAGGAGCCTAAAACTAAGGAATTTCTAAGTGTCAGAATTCTACTATGTATTCTAAGACAGATTTTAATTTTTCTAGTGCTGAATGTGTTGATTGCAGAACATTAATGATTTCGATGTCTGCAATTCAATGAAGGAACAATGCTAAATATCTTTGGAGACCCGCCTCTAAGAGACGCGTCTCATGAGAGGACGTGTCTCCACAAGTGGAGACACGTCCGCTCATGGGATGTGTCCCTTTGGGCGCGTGGGTCTCAAAGACAACCGAGTAATACTCGGTTTAACAACCTTAATCCAAATGCCCTCATACGAGGCGGATAGATATGAGTTCTGATTTTATTAATGCAGAATTTACTCAACATTTTAATATTTCGAATTTATGCAAGCTTATAAATTCGTTTTACTTATTTTCTAGAAATATGTTTAAGGATTAATTCGATCACACATAAATGATGATGATGCTATTTAGCAATCATCATTTATATCTGACCGAAGCTATATCCCATTAACACTCCCTCTTAGCTAGGGAAGATATTTCAAATCAAATAAGTGGAGATATCACCTTCACACGTGATATCGAAGATATGATATGTTTTCTCAATAATGTCAAGTCACATGACATTCTTCATAACACATCTTCAATATGGTATGTGCATTGACATCAAGTCACATGATGTCTACCATATTCATGGCATATCCACGGATATATAATTATCCACCATGATTATCTCTTAAGGATCACAATGATCTTCAAATGATATCAAGTCCCATGATATTCATCAAAAGTGTCCAAGAGATGCTATCATGACATGTCCACAGATATCAAGTCACATGATATCTATCATGATAGTTCAACTCAATCATTGTAGAGTCGTCACTTTACAATGTCAAATACAAGTGTTCATTATTAGAAAGATCGTCACCTTTCAATAATGTACACAGGGGGAGTAGGCCCATAAGGTCATGGAGTCATACACATGACAAAAGAGTTTACACATTAAACATCTTTATATATTAGTACAATTTATAAACAATTTGAATTTCAGACATAAATATCAAATTACATTTCAACCATACCAAGTTTCTTCCTGAAGTGTTCTACCTTGAAGTAAAGATTTGGATCTGTATCATTCTTGGAGAATCCCAGTCCCAAGAGGTAGCTGTCAATTCTTTCATACCAGGCCCTGGGTGCCTGTTTAAGTCCATAGAGTGCTTTCTTTAATCTGAATACATGTGAGTCAGGTTTATGTATCACAAAACCTTCAGGCTGTTCTAGATAGACTTCCTCTTTAATGGTTCTATTTAGAAAGGTAGTTTTCACATCCATTTGATGGATCTTCTAGCCTTTAGCTGCTGCAATGGCTATCACTGCTCTCACAGATGTGTAACGGGCAACAGGTGCAAATGTTTCTTCATAATCAATGCCTTCCTTCTGTGAAAAACCTCTTGCTACAAAACGTGCCTTATGTTCTTCTATACTGCCATTAGCAGCATGTTTGATTTTGAAGAGCCATTTGGACGAGACAACAGATTTCTCTTTTGGTCTGGGCACAATATCCCATACATCATTCTTTAGAATGGACTGATACTCTTCCGTCATAGCGTCCTTCCATACTTTATGTCGGAAGGCTCTGAAACACTAGAGGGTTCTGAATTTATGATGTCATTCATTAGAGCAACATAGCTTGAGAACCGTTTGGGTCTTTTACTCTCCCTAAATGTTCCTTTGGGTGCTGCATGATTCTTAGCTTCTTTGGTCATCTTTCTAGCCCAAAGTGGCCTCTTCTTGCTGTTGTCATTTGCATTCTCATCTGAAGTAGATTGAAGTTCATTTGGCATTTCCTCAGGATACTCCCCTTGAATCTCAGGAGTAGGTTCCACTTCTAATACCCTAGGGGAATAATTTTCTATCTCACTAGAACTTCTTGCCCTTTTGAATGCAATGTCTTCTTCAAAGATAACATCTTTGCTCAATTCAATTTGATTTTGCCCGGGTATGAATATCCTGAAGGCCTTGGAGGTTTCACTATATCCCATAAATATCCCTTTCTTTCCGGAAGGTTCAAGTTTGAATCTCTTCTCCTTGGGCACATGAATATAGACGGGGCAACCAAAAATCCTAAAGTGACTAATGTCAGGTTTTATGCCAGTGAAGGCTTCTTCAGGAGTTTTGTTATCAAGATGAGAATGAGGACATCTATTTTGGATGTAGACAACAGTCCTAGAGGGTTCTGCCCAGAAAGAGATTTCAATGTTTTGGTCAAGTAACATTGCTTTGGCAGCTTCTACAATGGTTCTATTTTTTCTTTCAGCAACCCCATTTTGTTGAGGGTTGTAGGCCACTATGAACTCCCTCTTAATTCCAACACTCATGCAAAATTCCTTAAAAATTTCAGAGGTGTATTCTTTCCCATTGTTTGTCCTTAAGGTTTTTATTTTCTTCCCGGAGAAGTTTTCTGTAAGTGCTTTGAACTCTTTGAACCTTTTGAGGATTTCTATTGACTCTTTACACTTAAGGAAATAGATCCAGGTTTTCCTAGAGAAGTCATCTATAAATATGACATAGTATAGAAATCCTGCTTTAGAAGGTACATACATGGGTCCACATAAGTCAAGTGAACCAGATCTAACACATTTAGGGTTTTGCTCAAACTATTGGGAGAAGGATCCCTTTGTATTCTTTCCTAAGGCACAACCTTTACAAGTTCCTTCATGAGATGGTTTTAACTTAGGTAAGCCTGTTACAAGTTTTTCCATAGAAGGTAGGGCACAAAAATGAAGGTGTCCTAATCTTCTATGCCAAATCTCATTTGACTCAAAGGTGTCAAGGGTAAGGGCTTGTTTAACTTCAGTGCAAAGTTTGTAAAGGTACCCTTGTCTTACACCTATGGTTTGGGCTTTCTTGATAGTTGAGTTTTTAGGCCATGCTAGAACTTTTCCATCCATAAATGTAACCCTATATCCATTGTCTTCAAGGGCAGAGATGGATATTAGATTCCTCTTTATTCCAGGTACAAATAAGACTCCAGTGAGTTGAAGGGAGAGACCAGATTTCAATGTGATGGAACAAGTTCCAACCCCTTTTACTTGATGTGTAGAGTCATCCCCAATTGTTACATCTTCATCAGACTCTTCGGTCATAGTGTCTAAGTGTTCTCTAAACCCTGTGATGTGCCTCAAAGAACCACTATCAATCACCCAGTTGTTGATATTGTTAGATACTTGACTAGATAAGGCTGAATAGAACACAAAGTTCTCAGATTCATGATCTGAATTTGTCTTTCCTACTTTGGCAAAAAGATGCTTGTTGCTTTGATCTGTTAGGGCACTTCATTGCATAGTGGCCATATTGATCACATCTAAAGCATTGCACTTGAGAGATGTCTTTCCTTTTAGAAGATCCCTTTCCATTGGATTTCTCTTTCTTTTAAAAGATCCTTTCTTGAAGGAGTTTTTCTTATTCCTTTTATTAGACGATGTGTTGAGTACATGAATGTCTTCATCTATGTTTTTCTGTTTGTTTTCTTTTGTGGAGAGTCTTGTTTCTTCTTGAAGGCAGTCAGTTCTTAGCCTGTCAAACTTAGGGAGTTTAGATCTTGCACTTATTCCTTGAACAAATGACTCCCATGAGTTTGGTAGGCCTCCTAGTGCAATTAGAGTTAACTCTTTGCTATCAACTGATATCCAATTGTGGGTAATTGATCCCTTAGTTCAATGATCCTCATGAAGTATGCATTAATGGACTCTCCTTTGTTTATTTGAGCATTGTTGATTTGCCTCTTTAATGCAAGAGTCCTACTGGTGTTGTTGATCTCATAGGTACTCTCAAGAGATTTGAACATATGATATGCAGTTTCATGTTTTGCTAGGATGGGCACTATATGATCCCTAACTGCATCTACTAAGATTTTCATGGCTTTTTCATTGTTTTCAATCCATTGAGTTTTCTCAGGATCAGCCTCAGGTTCCTTTTTATTTTCTCTCACAAGTGAGTCTAATTTATTCTCTTTAAGGATCATCATGATTCTAAATTTCCATGATGTGAAGTTGTCTGCTCCTGCAAGACGATCTTCAAATCTGATCACACTTGACATTATGAAGAATGTGATGTGAATTCGATTTTTAAAAAAATACGAATTTTCTAGAGCAATCTGATATCTAGATTTGATTTGGATTCACACAACTTGGCTTTGATACCATGAAAATGTAATCAAATCTCAATTAGACAAGGAGCCTAAAACTAAGGAATTTCTTAGTGTCAGAATTCTATTATGTATTCTAAGACAGATTTTAATTTTTCTAGTGCTGAATGTGCTGATTGCAGAACATTAATGATTTCGATATCTGCAATTCAATGAAGGAACAATGCTAAATATCTTTGGAGACCCGCCTCTAAGAGACGCGTCTCCACAAGTGGAGACACGTCCGCTCATGGGACGTGTCCCTTTGGGCGCACGTGTCTCAAAGACAACCGAGTAATACTCGGTTTAACAACCTTAATCCAAATGCCCTCATACAAGGCGGATAGATATGAGTTCTGATTTTATTAATGCAGAATTTACTCAACATTTTAATATTTCGAATTTATGCAAGCTTATAAATTTGTTTTACTTATTTTCCAGAAATATGTTTAAGGATTAATTCGATCACACATAAATGATGATGATGCTATTTAGCAATCATCATTTATATCTGACCGAAGCTATATCCCATTAACAAGAATAATTGCAATGTATAATGTCAAGTGGGAGAATGTTGGGAATAGGATGCCATTTAATTTCAATCCTAAACATATTTCATGTATCTCCTAAGTCCTTGGAAAGTGTTCCCCAACACTAGGATTAGAAAGAGATTAAATTCAAATGAAATAAACATGTAAATTGACATTTGTAATTAATTCCAAATGATAGGAACATGTGGGGACACCCAATAAGAGCTCCTACAATATAGGAGCACATGGGGCACCCACATGGAAGGTGGAACCCATCTTGAGTTAAGTTAACTGTTTGGAGAAAGATAACACTTTAGTAATGCATATAAAGATCCTAGAAGTTAGGAATTGACGTTTACATGCATGGAGTTCAATTCAGTTCAGTTCAGTTCAGTTCAGTTATGGTTCAGTTATCTTGAGTTGCATGTAGTTAGTTTCAGTTGAATGCTAGTTGACTTTAGTTGTGTTACATCCCCTTTAACTCGAACATGTTTATGACAATGTAATTATGGTTGTTATGTTAGTTGCAAGTAATTGAGGTTTCAAAGGTTTTTTTTAAAAAAGGGGAACGGAGGTTGGCAGTCTCTTCTCTCTACACACTTCTTATTCATTTGACAGTCCATCTTTGCTTTGAATTTCTTTGAGCTCTTTACTTCGTTCATCTGTGACGCCATTCTTCTGATCTTAGCCTTGGTTTCTCACTTGACCATTCTTGCTTAAGGGAATCGCTTCTCAATTAATCATCCTATCTTTCTGTTCATGATTGAAAATATCTGGAGGGTGTCAACGGGGAAAGTTTTCCGTGGTTGAGCTTTGGATAGCGCTGTTGCAGACCTCGTTACCATTTCATATCACTTAGAGATTCTAAGCGGCTTCTACAAGCTTCAAGTCATTTAATCAGGCATGTATGGTAGTAATTTTTCATGATTTCTCATCTTCGATAGCATGAAATCGAGAATAATATTAACTGTAAAAGAAACGTTAAGATTGAATGCTTGATCCGATAGAATTAGTTATAAATTCAATTCTGTAGATGGATTCCTCATTGGTTGGAATGTATTGTCAAGTCAAATCTGTTCATCTATTCTTGACTGATTACCATTATAGTCAAGCTGCATTTGATTTTGCTCTGGCTTGCTTTTATACTGGAACTCGAGTCAGGGCTCTAACTTTTCTCTTCTTATAATTGCTCTTAGTCAATCCGAATGGGGAACTACAATTTCTATTCTTTATTTCTGTAGCTTATGCAAACTTCTTTGAATTCAAATCTGAGCAAAACATGTCTTTTCCATCTGTCTGGGGAGAGTAAAAATCAAACTATGAATAGCTTGAGCGGAGAGTAGTTTAAAATGTTCATCCTTGTTGTAAGAAGGGTTTAAGTTCATGTTTTCTTGTAAAGAAATTCTGGTCTGAACCGTTAGAGTCACCTTCTCATCTCTGTTGATTGGAATGAACTTCTCCTGATTTGTACCCCTGCTGTAAGATGAATCCATGAAAACTAAACTGGAATAAATTAAAGAAATAAGAATTTTAATACTGGATCAATCTCTTATATATTATGGTTATGACAAAACCCTGAAACTTAAGAAAACTGAAAATCAGATCGGACATCATAATTTAAATCATAAAGCAAATGTAATCATGTCGAGCAAGGGTGAGAGTGCTGACGGCATAGGAGTGCCAGTAATGATAATGAAATCCTTGGCCAAGGTACGATGCTAGATTCATCATTTGTTAGCTATCAAGTACCAGATATACCACTGATCAGAGTAACTTGTCTAGTTGGGAGGTATCCTTAGTAAGGTTCGATCAAGAGGTATAGGTCCTTGACACCAGGCTCAGAGGCATGATGATAAAATGATCCTTGTTGATTACCCTCGTGAAGGGACAGGTTTCTTTAGTAGAAGAAACACAGGAGACCAATAGGTCTTTGGATGGGCGGTAAAGCCCTTGATGATATTTCCTTTTTCCATGATGACAGAGAGTCAAACTCAAGTATTTTAGCTTCTTAACTATATCTTCTGGAAACCCTTCTCTTTCTTTAAATTTCTGAAATGTTTACTTAGCATGTATATTGTGTAGCTGTAATTAATGATCTTGTATTATGGAAGCAAAGAAAAGTTAGTTTAAGTTCATTTGTATTTTCAGTTAAATGTTCGTTGTAAGAATCTGCAGTTGATGAGTTAGATAGTTAAATGTTTCATTTGACTAAGATGGAAAATTATGGATATTAGTTAATGAATATTAAATTACTATTTTATTTAAGAGGAAACCCTATTTTGACAGTTAATTAGTTATTGATCTTTTGTGAAATGGTTGGAGAAAACTATTAGTTGTTTCATTTCAGTTGAAAATGAAAACTTAGAAGTTAGTTGAAATAAAAATTGATTCAGTTGGAATCGACTTGGAAACCCTTGAACGAAAACAAGTTAGTTATTTTCAGTAGAAAATTGGTAGTTAGAATCTTTCTATAACAGTAGATGAGTTAGAGTTGTTACAAGTTGACTTGGAATGCATGACTAATGACTTGAGTTGCATGACAAATAACAGGTGATACATTCAGTTAAGTGGGGATGATCAATCGTGCATCCTGTTTACATGAATTGATGGAGAGATATGTTTTAGTTAACAAAGATTGACTTGGACCCACCTTGGGTGCCCGAGTTGGCATCTTGGAGTTAACACTTTTGCATGAGAAGATATTTTATTGTTAGTTTTAGACCAGAAATGCAAATAAGCAAAAATACAACACACAGATCAATGAACACGACAATTTTACCCTGGGAAAACCCTCCTACTCGAGGGAGAAAAACCCAACAAATAATATTCTCTTATATATGAGAAAGAATAAATGCAGAAGGCTGCATACAAAATCAGGCCCTTGAATTAGACCAAGTCTTCTACAATAATATATGCTATTTCTCCTTGAGCGAATGATAATACTTCTTCAAAGAATTAGATCTGCTGCTAAAAGATGCGAACTGCTGCTTGGAAATGCAAATTGAAGAATGAATGAGTTGATATTAAAATGAGAGGACTTCACCTCCCTTATATACAAAGCTAGGCGACCTCTTCTCTAGGTCGGCTCTAGAAAATATAAATATTATTTGTAAATCAAAGGCCGACCTGCCTTGGAGATTATTTATTTTAATTTTATTTAGGAGAAAAATATCTCTTGCAGCTACAACATTAACACTCCCTCTTAGCTAGGGAGGTATTTTCCAGATATCCTCGTCACGGAGTCTCTCAACATGACGTGCACAATGGCTACACCCATTTGTGGAAAACCACATCTTAGTCTCAGAGATGTCCAAGAGTTCATCATGTAGTTTCTCAACATGTTGTTCACAATGGCTACACCCATTTGTGGAAAACACATCTCAGTCTCAGAGATGTACGAGGGATTTCACCTCATATTTCTCTGTCTCAGAGAAATATGCATTATAGCAAAGCTCACTGATGCTGAGTCTCCCTCTTGGCAAGGGCAACATTTTCTAACACCCCAAGCTTGTCTCAGAAATGTGCAAACTTCACTCTGGAGAAAGGCTTGGTCTAGATATCAATCATCTGATCATCAGTGCAAATGTACTTGAGTTGAATTGCTTTCCTCAGCACCATGTCTCTGATGTAATGATACTTGATCTCCACATGCTTTGTTCTATCATGAAATATAGGATTTACCGAGAGCTTCACACAACTTTGATTATCACAATGAATCACAGTTGGTTCCAATGCTTGACCAAACAATCCTGCAAGGAGTTTTCGAAGCCATACTGCTTCACGAGCTGCTACACATGCTGCAATATATTCAGCCTCTGCAGTGCTTAAAGCCACAAATGTTTGTTTCCTGCTACACCAAGAAATCATAGCAGACCCCAAGCTGAAACAACATCCAGAGGTGCTCTTCCTATCAGTTACACTCCTGACCCAATCAAAATCAGAATAGCCTTGTAACTTCAGATCTTCACAAGAAGCATATCTCAAGCCATATCCCACAGTGCCATGCAAGTATCTCAAAATATGCTTTGTTGCAACTAGATGTATTTGTCTTGGATCACACATGAATTGACTGAGAGCACTTACTGCATAACAAATGTCTGGTCTGGTGTTGACTAGATACTTCAAGGATCCAATCAATTGTCTATACATGGTGGGATCTACCAAATCTGAATCGGCTGCTAAATCACTCAACTTCTTCAAATTTGTCTCCATAGGTGTAGACATGAACTTGCAGTCCATCATCCCAAACCTCCTCAAGATGTCTATAGTGTATTTTCCTTGACTTAGAATAATCTCATTAGGTCTTTGACACACTTCCAGTCCTAGGAAGTAATGCATAAGATCAAGATCCTTCATCTCAAACTTGGAGGCTAACTCTTTCTTGCATTTGACAATGAGATTCTCTGCTCCAGTGAGAAATAAATCATCAACATAAAGAACCAATATCAAAGCCTCACCATCAACTATCTTGAAGTAAAGATGGGAATCTGCATCATTCTTGGAGAATCCCAAGCTCATCAAATATCTATCAATCCTTTCATACCATGCACGAGGTGCTTGCTTAAGGTCGTACAATGCCTTCTTCAATCTGCATACATGAGACTCCTTCCCATGAATCACAAAACCATCTGGCTGCTCGATGTACACTTCTTCAATCACACCATTAAAAATTGCAGTCTTTACGTCCATTTGATGTAACTTCCAGCCTTTAGCAGAGGCAATAGCAATAATTGTTCTGATAGAAGTATATCGAGCAACAGGAGCAAATGTCTCCTCATAATCTATTCCCTCCTTCTGAGAGAAGCCTCTTGCCACAAATCTTGCCTTGTGTTTCTCAATGCTACCATCACCTGCATGCTTGATTTTGTAGAGCCATTTGGAAGGCACTACTGATTTCCCTTCAGGTCTCGGAACAACATCCCATACATCATTCTTAATGATGGACTGATACTCTTCTGTCATTGCATCTCTCCATACCTGTTGGTTGGATTCCTCCTCAAAACTGGAAGGCTCAGAATCAATGATGTGACTCATCAATGCCACATAACCTGGAAACTTCTGTGGTCTCTTGCTTTACCTAAAGGTGCCTTGAGGAGCTACATACTTTTCTGCCTCTTGCATAGTTTGTCGAGCCCATAGAGGCCTCTTTCGACCTACGACAATGTCTCTAGGCCCATCAATTGGTTCTATAGGATCAACTGGATCAATAGTCTTGGCTGGTTCGTTGGACTCCCTTTGAATGTCAGGAGTATGATCAAGAGATATGTCCATATCCTGAGGAGTCTCTTGCTCTTCACTGTCTATCTCCATGTAAGACCCTTTAGATCTTTTGAAGGCTACTTCCTCTTCGAAGGAGACATCCCTGCTGATCTCAATTTGTTTCTGCCTTGGAATATAAACTTTGTAGGCTTTTGAAGACTCACTGTATCCCATGAATATACCTTTCTTGCCTGAAGGTTCTGGCTTTGATCTTTTATCCTTGGGCACATGAATGTAAACAAGACAACCAAAGATTCTTAAATGACTAACCTCAGGTTTCACACCTGTGAAGGCTTCCTCAGGAGTCATGTTTCCCAATATTCGATGAGGGCTTCTGTTCTGAACATACACGGCGGTTTTGGAAGCTTCTGCCCATAGGAAAGTCTGTAAATCCTGATCATTAATCATAGCCTTAGCTGCCTCTACTATGGATCTGTTCTTTCTTTCGGCAATTCCATTTTGCTGAGGGTTGTACGGAACACAAAACTCCCTCTTGATCCTTGCCTCGATGCAGAAATTACGAAAATCTCCAGAAGTGTATTCTCCTCCATTGTCTGATCTCAAAACTTTAATCCTTTTCCCGTACATGTTTTCAACTTGAGCCTTGAATTCTTTGAATCTATCAAGTACTTCTTCAGACTCCTTAGATTTCAAGAAGTAAATCCAAGTCTTTCAAGAATAATCATCAATGAAAATCACATAGTACCAAAATCCACTCAAAGATACCATAGACATTGGTCCACATAAATCAGAATGAACAAGATCTAAAATTCCCTTTGATCTACTGTCACTACTATGAAATGGACTCTTGATATTCTTATCAAGTGCACATCCTCTGCAAATGCCATCGTACTCCAGACCAAGCTTAGGAAGACTAGTAACCATCTTCTCCATGGATGGAAGGGCTTTGAAGTGTAAGTGAGCAAGTCTCCTGTGCCATAGCTCACTCAAACTGATAGAGTCATGCAATAATCCTTGAACTAGACGAATTGATAATCTGTATAGGCTCTCTTGATGAACGCCAATTACACAAGCTGATTTTATACTAGAGTTCTTAGGCCAAGCAAGAACTTTCCCTTCAAAAAAGGCAACCTTGTACCATTTGTCCTCCAAAGCTGAAATGGAGACAAGATTTCTGATCGCTGGTACAAACAAAACATCACTCAAATGAAGAGGGATACCTAAATCTAGTTGGAAAGAAGTGTCCCCAACTCCCTTTATGGAACAACAAGCATCATCTCCAATTATCACTTGCAAGTTAGACTCTTTCTCTACTAAGTTTGTAAGATGCTCTTTGTATCATGTAATGTGACGTGAAGCACCACTATCTATCAACCAAGTGTCACTGTCAGTTGGAACATTGCTTGAAAGTACGGAGATGAATAAAAATCCCTCTGAGTCGTCTCTAGATTCCTTTTGAGGTGACACATCATCAATATTTGTGGTAGAAGCATGTTGCTTCGGCTTTGATATGCAATCTCGAGCATAGTGACCATACTTGTCACACTTGTAACATTGAATGTGAGAGAGGTCCTTCTTCTTCTTTGGTTCTGGAACAAAATTTGATTTTCTGTCTCTATTCCTCTTGAAATTGCCTCTTTTCCCTTCTCTTCCTTTTCATTTGGAAGCTTGTACAACAAGGACATGACTTTTTTCATTATGAGAATTTCGCCCATTTCCTCTTGCTGCCAACCTGGACTCTTCTTGAATACAATCAGCTCGAAGACGATCAAACTAGGGCAACTTAGATCTCCCATTGATGCTTTGAATAAAAGGCTCCCAAGATTGAGGAAGACCATTCAGTGCCAACATAACCAGATCTCTATCTTCGACTATGTCTCGAATAGTGCATAGCTGATCTCTCAATTCAGAAATCTTCATGAAGAAGGAGATGACTGAATCTCCTTTAGCCATTTTTATATGATGGAGTTGTCTCAAAGCAAGGGCTCTGCTGGTATTGTTGATCTCATACAATCCTTGTAGAGTCTCGAACATTTCTTTGGCTGTCTTCATCTTGGAAATAATCAAAACTAGGTGATCCTTCACGGAGTCTATCATGATCTTTCGATCCTTCGTGCCATTTTTCTTCCATTGAATTTTCTCAGCATTGTCGGATGGCTCGGGCACATCATTTTCCACGAAATCTAGAAGATCATTCTCTTCTAGGGCAATGAGAACTCTGAATTTCCAAGAGTTGAAATTTGATGCTCCATCAAGTCTATCTTCTACCTTGACGCTGTTCACCATCTTCGTTTCTTTGAGAGATTGTCATAGATAAAGGGTTATCTTGACTGCTTAAACAAATCTGATCAGATCTTTGCTTAAACCCTCTCTGATACCATGTTAGTTTTAGACCAGAAATGCAAATAAGCAAAAATACAACACACAGATCAATGAACACAACAATTTTACCTTGGGAAAACCCTCCTACTCAAGGGAGAAAAACCCAACAAATAATATTCTCTTATATATCAGAAAGAATAAATGCAGAAGGCTGCATACAAAATCAGGCCCTTGAATTTGACCAAGTCTTATACAATAATATATGCTACTTCTTCTTGAGAGAATGATAATACTTCTTCAAAGAATCAGATCTGCTGCTAAAAGATGCGAACTGCTGCTTGGAAATGCAAATTGTGAGAATGAATGAGTTGATATTAAAATGAGAGGACTTCACCTCCCTTATATACAAAGCTAGGCGACCTCTTCTTTAGGTTGGCTCTACAAAATATAAATATTATTTGTAAATCAAAGGCCGACCTGCCTTGGAGATTATTTATTTTAATTTTATTTAGGAGAAAAATATCTCCCGCAGCTACAACATTAACATTTATAAGGCTGAGTTAAGTGGGCCCATTCTTGGGCACCAACTTTGAGGAGAAGCTTACAAGATATCTTTGTAATCAACGTTGAGTTAGGACTTCAGTTTTGGACGCCCAAATTGATGGAGGACTTGGTTTGACATTGTTTATCACGAAAGAACTCTACTTGCAAAGAATAGGCGTAGGTTTTGTGAGATAAGCTTTGTGCTTTGTAATTGGAGTTTACAAGGCTCATTATTGTCTATAAATTGCAGCAAGTTGAAGAGAGTTCTATCAGAGTTTATTGCAGGTTGTGAAAAAGAATTGTTGAAGGCAAAAGAAGCATCTCAAACAAGGATTGATAAAGAATTATTGTAATCTTGTTCTAAGGTTAAATAATACAAGCACTATTGATTTTGGTAGTGGAGTTTTTTCCCAAAAGGGTTTCTCCATGGTATATGCTGTGTCACTTCTATCTTCTGGTCTTATTCTTCTACAATCTTCTGTCTACTTCTACAAATGGTAAAATGAATCTAAACGGATAATCATCCACAAAGAAATTGTAACAAAGAACACTTAATTAGATCTACAGTATAATAGTTTTACAAGTTTTAAAGCTACATAATTACCTCCATTTTTCAACTCTTAGAAGGCACCCAATAGGGGAAGTAATACCCATGCATGGCAACAAGACTTTTGGAGCATGTTTGGAATTTACCAGGCAGCAAAAGTGGCTTGTTAATCCATAATTCCAAATTTCTTCTCAACTCTGTCAATCAGATACTGCCAATGCATAGATGAACAAGCTTGAAAGGCAAAGAGAATTCTTAGAGATTTGAAATTCTCCCAATTTTCAATCCATTTCTACCCAAAGATATGAAGCCAATTGGGCGGAGGAATGATTGATTACCTGTAAAATTGGGTTTTTACTCCACTGAAGACTAGTGCCAGCAGCCAAGCAAAAATTATCAAGACACATAAATGCTTGCTTGATGTTGTCTTCATCCTCAAGAAGGGTGAGAAAAGAGTTGTCAGTAAAATGACCATTGCAAGCTGATGGGAATTGTCGCCTGGGAGGATAATTCTTTTGACATGTCTCTCTGAAATTGCATTTCAGTAGAATTGATATTATTTCTTTGATCTAAATTATCTTGAAGTAGGGTCTTGAAAGAGACAAGAAATGTTGAAGTAGAAAACTTTGCAGGGTTTTATCCAATTTTTTTACTATATGTTTCCTCTGGAAATCTCAAATCAATAATATCATATATTGTTTGAAAAGATCTTGAAATGTAACTTCTGATTCTGTAATTCTCAGTTCATGGTTCCATCTTCTATGGCACTTTTAACCTAGTTTCAGGTACAATCTTGGATTTTCATTATGGATTTATACAATGGGGTATGAGGTGCCAAAATTGTCTCATTAAATACAGGTGTTCACTGTGTATCATTGGAAGATCTTGCAATGGATTTTACTGTGGTGTATAGTACAACTAAAATTATTAAGATTCTTATGCCATAATGCTTAATGATTTTATCTCTCTTCTGAAGTTTGTTCCTATTGAATTAAGGACAATAGTCCATTATAATTTGTGTATTTTTTATTCTATTTTTTTGTATTCATGATATTGAATTTTGCATGCTTTTCAGAATGGTCGAAATTTCAAGGGAAGGTCAGAGATACTACTTTTATTAACACATGTGAAAAATGGAATACTGGAGCCATGGCAAAAAATTCCTTCTGTGTTGGCCCTCTTTGCCGCTGAAGCCTCCTGTATTTTGATGGATTCTACAAATAATCACTACACTGCTATCATTCGATTTTTGATGGGGTCTCCCACAATGGTTCTCGAGGTTGATAAATTTTTTGTTTCTGAATGAGAAAATAGTTGTTTGATTACCTGTTATTTTTTTGGTTTTGATTTTTGCCAGCATGTGTGCAGAGCATACCTCTATTTCATAAAATGTTTGGGAGCGGTAAAGACCATTATCAAAACGATCGAATTTGGATTCTTCGTCTTGTGGCTGCAGGATTGAATTTAACTGATGATTTCCAGATATATAGGCGGAAATTTGTGCTTGAATTCCTAATGAGTTTTTATGGTTCACCTCTCACAGACTTCAAAACTAAGTTATTGGTTCTTCAGGTATTCTTGTTCTTGCAGTTTAGGTTTCATAGTCATAATCATTTGCATTTAACTCATTATTTATCTGATCCATTCTACAGTTAATGTATGTAGAAATTTGTTGGTACTTCTGTGTAGATGTTATTTCATTCTCAATATGCTCATATAATTCACTATTTTTTGTTTGATAATTTAATGAGATGGGTCTATTATTTAAAGCATATTAAATTTTCATTTCACATGAGTCATTTTAAATAAAAAAGGATTTCTTCTGGTGAACTAGGCTTCACATATTCAGTTTTGATATGCATTATCCACATTCAACTTCAGAATACTCCTTGCCTATATTCTTAATGTCTGGTAACATGGCATGATCTTTTGATTATGTGCAAGCGCAAAAGAATATTATTTGGTGAGTTTTTGTGTGTCAATATGCTTTCTGATATATACTAAAAAGACTTTTTATGCCCTCATCAAAGGAGCACAACCAATGTTTCATGGAGTGTTTTGGGACAGGGATGGTAGGGGATGACAAGATGTGTTTCCAGGATGGCTGGGACATGAGGCCGTTTTTTAGGGATGGCACGGCATTGCAATTAAAAAATAGCAAAATTTGAAAAATATAGGAAATTTTAGTTATTCACATATAATGCATTCATCATATACATTATAGAACCATAAAGCATTAGAAATTTAGAGCTGAAATGAGAGTTCACATGAGAGTCAATAGTGTAGAATTTTTGCTTGTTTTTCCTATTCTTGCTAATATCAGGACCCAATTTATAATATTTTTAATCAATGCTACTTGTAGAATCTGCTAGCTTATGATAATCAAAGAGAAATATTTTATTTCTAGTATGCTTATTAGTTATTTATAAAACTAATTTAGATGTATTGGCAAGTAAACCAAGATGGTCTTGGAGGATGGTAAATGTTATAATCATCATTATACCATCAAAGGTTGTTCATCGGAATATAACCAAACAAATATAGAAATACACTAATGGGAATGTAGTCTGTGGAATTTTGTTTGGATGTAAAACAAATTCCGAGTGAATGATTTTGCTATAGTAAATATAGGCTACAATCTTGTATTGCAACAATGAATATGTTGAAGGTTATGATGAATTTTGTTTGTTATGCTCACCTAAAATATTGTAGATTGCTCCATCATTTCATTTGGTAACTTGTTGATGATAAAGAGATTTGAGTGACAATCTGTGCCATACAGGATCATGTTGCAGATATCTTCACCAAGTTCCTTTTTGATATAGATCTGCACATACATAGATATTGTTAATGATGTCAAAAGTGTTAAGAATGGCCATAGATATTTTTTTTTCCAATATTTTTCTGTCTTTTACATTGCTGGGCCATTGTTGTCCTGTGGATGGGAGTCCCTTGACCATCTTGGGGAAGACCTGCTGTCCCCTGCCTTGTTTTTTGGCTGTTTTGGAACATTTCCTATTGTTTTGCATAGGGGATTTCCTTGGGGACGTTTCTTAGCCATCCCCTCATCCCCAAAACATTCTAGGGATGAGATCAATCAAATTTTTGCAGGGGTGTGTCTTCATGGAGCATGGAGCATAGCCTAAGTTGTTGTTTCCTGTTTGGGTATGGAAGCTAGGTGATTTGTGTTAGCAAGGCTTGATATTGCCACACATAAAATACATAAAATACATAAAATACTAAAAGTATAAAAAAAACACCATTATTTGCCCAAAATTTGCAAAATTAAACTTTCTTGCCAAAGAAAAGAAACAACATTGCTTATGGGAAGACAATATTTGCTCATATATTTTGTAGGTCACCATTATTGCTACTGAAGGGAGTGATTTGGATGCAGATCTAGATCTTTCATTAATTTTTAATAAGTTTTATCAAACAGAATTGGCAGATACTGATTGTTGTATATGGCTTCTTTAGTAGAAAATTCATGAACAATTTGCTTATAGAGCAGGTGCTATTAGAGAGCTAATCGAAGAATTGCATCATCATATAGGCTTCTTAGCATTTTAATTTGCACCTTTTAGTGCAACACAAAATGGAATAGCATGTAAGGCAAAATCTTTCTTCAAATTGTTAGGGGTAGATCCCTTTTGAGAAGAGTGAAGGAAATGACATGTTTCCTTTTACTGAAATTCATGAAAACACAGAACTAGCAGGGATTTAAGTATGCAATACAAACTTACTTAAACTAAAAACTTGTCTTTTTGTTTTTAGGCAAGGGCCCAAGGTGATTCAATATTTCTGCACTAGGCAAGACATTTTATATTTTCTATTCATTGCAGGAAAGATCTATAACAACGAATGACTGCTCACACTTTTCAGCTAAACCCAGAGACTAAAAATTATGACTAATGTGATTGGATTGAATAAAACACTGACACAAATAACTATGAATTAAATGTGAAATGTTGTATACGAAACTACAAAAATATCTGTAATAAAGGCTGTAATGGAAAAACTGCAGTAAGTACAAAATTATTCTTAACTTACAAGGCAATTGAACATGAAAATCACAAGAACTCTTTGAAAATTATTTCAGAAGCAAGTAGGCATATAATCAACACCAAAAATCTAAGTGCAAATGACGTTTATTCATAATGATTTACAAAACCGTGCATGAAAAATAAATAAAAGGTTAACTAGAACTTCTAAGCTAAGCATGGTTTGTTTGTGTAAAAAGCAAGTCCAAAATACAATTTTGTTCAATTAAATACAATGCAAAATTTGAAATAACCAGTGTTACCCGGGGACGCGTCCCCGGGTCTAAATCCTCCTATCCCCGTCCCAGAAATGTCCCGGGTACAGGGGACGACTAGGGGACGGCAGCAGTGTACTATGTTTAATATCACATAATGAATTCTAAATTCTGAATGCATATTGAGTATTGACAATGAATTCTTAACACAAATGTAATATGCTAAGTTTCTATAATGTATATATGCATGCTTTATCCATGTTTTCATATGAATATTTAAAGTTTCCCTATATATTTTAAATTTTTCTATATTTTATATAACTGTCCCCCCCGCTGTCCCCAAATTTGGCCTGAAAAATCGGAAACTTGGGGACTCGTCTCGCTGTCCCCTACCGTCCCAGTCCCGGAAACTTGGGGTAACACTGTAAATAAATTTTTTATAATATAACCATGACTGAAATAAATCTCCTAGATAATGTGAATGGTAAAAGCATTCTTCTATTAATAGAAAAAAAAGGTTACATTATATAGAAGTTACATAATACTGTAGACATTTATGATGTCTACCTACCTACAGACTACTGTAGAAACAGTAGTAATCTATGCTAACTAAAACAATATATTATTGACCATTAACATAAGAAGATAATATTCTAACACCCTCCCTTAATGGTCAATCCGTCAACAACACCAAGTTGCCCCCTGAATGTTACAAACTTATTCGGGCTCAGAGACTTGGTGAGAACATCTGTAGTTTGATCTGCTGTTGGAACATATTGCAGCTGAACTGATCCGTCTTCTACTAGCTTGCGGATGTAGTGACAATGAAGCTCGACATGCTTGGTACATTCATGGAAGACAGGATTTTTGGCCAGTTTGAGCACCCCTTGATTATTAGTGTGCAAGGGAGAAGGTCCTGCTTGTGACATATGCATGTCAGAAAGCATCCTGCGGAGCCAAATTGCCTCACATGCTGCTTTAACTGGTCCTTGATATTCTGCTTCAGTCAAGGAAAGAGCCACTGCTTGTTGCTTCTTGCTTGTCCATGTTACATCACCTATACCCAAACTGAATACATACCCAGAAGTGGATTTTTTTTCATCCACTGAACCTGCCCAATCGGAGTCTGTATAACCAATTAGCTTTGGATCCTTGCATTTGCCATATAGAATGCCATAGTCTGAAGTGCCCTTAACATATCTCAGCACTTGCTTCGTTGCAATCCAATGATCAACTTTTGGAGTTGTCATGAAGCGAGAAATGTAGCTCACTGAAAAATTGATGTTAGGTCTAGTGGCAGTGAGGTAGATGAGACTACCCACTAGTTGCCTGAATGTCGTTTCGTCGACCGAAGGTGAATCAGAGTTGGCTGACAACTTTAGCCCCTTCTCCATAGGTGTGGAGGCAGGTTTGCAATCCTGCATCCAAAATCTGTCAAGCAAATTTCTGGCATATTTAGAGTGAGAGATAAAGATGCTACCAGCGGTCTGCCAAACCTCAATACCCAAATAATAATGGAGAAGCCACAAATCTGTCATGTCAAAAGCTTGACACAAATCCTATTTGAGGGCTGCAATCAAAAGTGCTGAACTGCCAGTAATGATCAAGTCATCAACATAGACAACAAGAAAGAGAATATCATCACCAAAGTGTTTGACATACAAATTAGTGTCAGAAGGGCTACGCTAAAAACCATGATCAGCCAAGTATTGATCAATCTTGATGTACCATGCACGGGGGGCCTGTTTCAATCCATAGAGTGCTTTCACGAGCCTACAAACTTGATGTTCTTTGCCGACAACCTTGAAACCAGGAGGTTGCTTCATGTAGACTTCTTCCTGCAATTCACCGTTGAGGAAGGCACTCTTAACATCCATCTGATGAACTGTCCATCCAAACTAAGCTGCAATAGCGAGAAGAAGACGAATTGTGCTCATCTTGGCAGTAGGAGCAAAAGTCTCCTCATAGTCAATGCCCTCCCGCCGTGTGAATCCCCGAGCAACTAATTTGGCCTTGTATTTATCCAGAGTACCATCGGCATGATACTTGACTTTATAAACCCATTTGCAGCTGATAGGTTTCTTCCCAGGAGGAAGATCAGAAAGAACCCAAGTGTGATTCTTCAAAAGACTATGATATTCAGTTTCCATAGCCTTTTCCCATTCTGGAATTCCTTTAGCCTCTAAATATGTATGAGGCTCATAGATGCTATGGATGTTGGCCATAAGAGCAAAATTGACTGTGTTTTGCTGCTTGCTCTTTCTGCGAGCTGATCTACCCTCAATGAGTTCATCATCGTGAAGATCTCCGATAGTCTTGGCCCACCACTTAGGCTGACGAGTAGAAGTACCAACATCTGGAATAGGAGAAACAACATCTCCTGGAATTTCTGGAACAAAGTCATCTGGATATGAGTCCTGAGGAAAATCAGGTGGTGCTAGATCATGACCTATAGACACCTCATCTTCAGAGTCAGAATACTCTGAAGCCCTCCCATTAGGGGAACCAAGAGGAAGACGAACACCCTCATCAGAAACCTTCATGGGCTGATCTGTAGGACTAGTAGTAGGAACAAATGGACTAGTAGTCTCATCAATCACAACATCACGACTGAAGATGAGATGATCTGTCTCCACATCAATCAACTTGTATGCCTTGTGATTGTCGTTGTAACTAGTAAACATGAGTGCCTGGCTTTTGGAGTCCAACTTGGTATGCTTAGCGTCTGGAATCCATACATGAGCTGTAGAACCGAAGACTTTCAGATGGCCCACCTTAGGCTTACGTCCTGACCAGGCTTCTTCAGGAGTCATCTTCTTAACGGTCTGTGTAGGTGACCGATTCAGGAGGTAGACTGCAGTATAAACTACTTCAGCCCAGTATTTCTTTGGGACATTTTTGTATTCCAACATAGAACGAGCCATTTTAGTAATGGTGCGATTCCTACATTCAACGACACCATTTTGCTGAGGGGTGTATGGTGTGGTGAGTTGATGTTTAATGCCATGTGTAGCACAAAAAGTAGAGAAGTTAGCTGAACAAAACTCCCCCCCATTATCTGACCTTAGAGTGACAATCTGAGACCCTGATTCCTTCTCAACTAAGGCCTTAAATTGCTGAAATGTGTTGAACACATCTGATTTATGTTTCAAACAATACACCCACATTTTTTGACTGAAATCATCAACAAATAATAAAAAGTACCTGGACCCAGTAACAGATGGAGTGTTCATTGGTCCACATACATCAGCGTGAACCAATTGAAGTACCTTGGAGGTTCACTAGGAATCACCATCCGAGTATGGTGTCCGATGCTACTTCCCAACTTGACAGGCTCCACAAACTCCATGATTTTGAGTTTGGATCTCAGGTAAACCAGCAACCAAACCCTCCTGAGATAGTTGAGAGAGATAGTGCACATTCAAGTGCCCATAACGCTGATGCCAAAGTTTGCTGATGGTTGTACTCTTGTCTACCAGAGCGTGCTCCTGAGAATCATCGGAATCAACAAGTCTATATAGACCATGATCCTCAAGTCCCATAGCGATTATAGTACGAGTCTCCCTATCATTGATGCTGCAGGTGGATGAACTGGAAACAACATCCAATTGGGGAGAATGCCTCATGATCTGATTGACTGAGAGAAGGTTATGTTCCATGCCTGGAACATGGTAGACATCGAGAAAGAGTAAATTTTTTCCTCCCGAGTGAATTTGGACAATGCCCTTATTGACAATTTTCTACTCTTCGCCTCCTCCAAAAATGACAAAATCAGAGAAGGGTTCGAATTTTATGAACCAATCCCGACGATGAGTAAAATGCTGCGAAGCCCCAATGTCAATATACCGGGCAGAAGATTGTACTGGATCTACTGTTCTCTTGGCCATAAACACATAGAATGCAGATTCTTTTTGATCAGTGTGCTCCGCAACATTTGCCTTTTGTTGAGACCCTCCCTGCTTCTTTGGCTCAGAAGCCAATCGAACCCAACAATTAGCGTTCATGTGACCATACTTATGGCAATAATTGCACTGAACGTTCTTCTTCTTGCTATCCTAAGAAGAACCAGAGCCTTTCGACTGAGAAGATTGAGCCTTCGCTTTGTTCTTAGCAGAAGATTTGGCAGAGAACGCTTGCTCTGTGCAGGACGAATTGGTACTGTTTCCAAATTGTTGTCTCCAGCGATCCTGCTGCAAGAGGATAGTACACAGCTCCGGAAACTTCAGATTAACATTAGTAGACGTAATGTTGAGAGTCTCGATGAAATGTTCATAAGACTTAGGTAGGTTTTTCAGAGTAATCACTACCATGTCCTCTTCCTCCATCGTCTGTCCAATTGCCTCCAACTGGTCTCAAATCTCCTTTATCTTTGTCAGATGCTCTTGGAGAGGGGTCTTCTTGTCCATCATTATTGAAAAGAGCATGTTCTTAAGAAAGAACGCACGACTCTTATCTGATGTTTCATGGAGATCCTTCAGGTATGTCTAGACTTCGATAGCTGTTTTGCCTGACGACACTTGTGGCAGCTGGTCATCAGTGACTGAAAGCTTGATGCGCATGACAGCTTCCCGGTTGAGTTCATCCCATTTGTCTTGATCCTTTCCGGCTACAGTGGGATGGGTGGAGTTCCCCAAAACGACCTGATTGAGACACCGATATTCAAAGATCGTAATCATGCGCTGCTTCCAGGTGTTGTAATTCTTCTCGTTGAACTTCTGCTTTCGAGCATTATATTTGTCAAAGATGCCATCACGTACACTGAGGTCAAACTGGTGAAGGAAAAATGAAAACAGAAAGCACAAATTTAAAGCAAAAACCCTAGCACGGATTTTGAGGCACTGTGAAGACAAAAACCAGAAGATTTGAAGAGTACCCAGAAAATGTTGCTGAAAACCCAAAAAATTTCGTCAGCACCCACTTGCACAAATTTCGAGGCACGAACTTTGAGACACCCAAAAAAAACTAATGACAACCTAGTTGAGATCTCGAAAAACCCTTAACGAATATGTAATCCAAATTTTTTTTGACTTCAGATGAAGAAAATATGAGCAAAACCCTAGTGGCCAAACTTTTCTTTAGAAAATGCAGAAAAATATATTGGAAACCGTGGGTGAAACACTAGCAGCAGCAGAAAACAGAGGGTTTAAATAAAAACCCTAGGCGCAAACTAGAAAGAACAAGCGATTTAGAAAAAAATCGCATTTGCAAGAGCATGGTTGCGGCAAAAAACGCGGGCTGAATAGGAGAAAGATCGTGCCAAGAAAAAACGTGTCTAAAAACAGGTAAAAATGCGACCAAGGAGTTTCCAAAAAAAAAACGTAGGGTTTTTTTGTTACAGGGGAAAGGTCGCGCCAAAAAAACGTGTCTAAAAACAGAAAAAAAATGCGGGCCAGGAACAAATAAAATCGTGGCCAAAGACCAGAGAATAAAAACACGACCTGAGGCTTTAATCTCGCACCTAGAAGACAAAAGAAAACCACGCCCGGAGGTTAGAAAACGACACGAAAATCACGCGCAGAAGAGAGTAAAAATCTGCGACCACAGAGGTGTCGTTTTTCAGATCTTCAGAAAAGAAAAAAACACCAGGAGACAAACACGAACTGGGTAGAAACGAGCTCAAGACCGCATGAGAAAAATCACGACCAGGTAAAGGATGACGGGATTTTTCTCTAGAAAATCGCGATTTCAGATCTCTAGAAGACCACGATTTTAATCTTGAAACACGCCCACGAAAACCCTACTGGCAAAAACTTCGAAATATAGCTTCAGTCAAGCCCACAAATTTTTAGGGTTTTTTTCTTTTTTTTTTTCTACTGCTCTGATACCATGTGAATGGTAAAAGCATTCTTCTATTAATAGAAAAAAAAGGTTACATTATATAGAAGTTACATAATACTGTAGACATTTATGATGTCAACCTACCTACAAACTACTGTAGAAACAGTGGTAATCTAAGCTAACTAAAACAATATATTATTGACCATTAACATAAGAAGATAATATTCTAACAGATAATGATTAAAATTCTCACATCTCTTGAACTAAGAGATCTCAAAGTAGAACTCCAAGAATAAGAGATATAAAAAAACACATCCAACCAAAAATAGTGGCAACTAAAAATAGCTAATCAACAACCCTAGACAATGGTCCTAGTGCAGAAGCAACACCTTTGATACTCCAAAGAAACTCATGAACTTTGGGTTTGTTAGGTACTACTATTTGAATCCATCTGCACAATTTGCATTGATAGCACATGTCTAGCCTCTGCCACCAATGCCTCTAACTCTATTGATTTTTCCTTTCCTTTTTAGATGTGTTGCTCACAAGATGGGTTTTCCTAAGTTTGTCTTTTACTGATCCTTGAAACTCACCCAATACCTTATCCAAATGAATTGACATGCCATCCTCATCAGAGAACTTACTCGGGATAGTAGTTATGAAGCAAAAATAAGCTCTTCTACTTCAATCAACTTTTTCTTTTTTGTTCATGCAAAGTATAAACGGCCTTACTAAAAATTATATTACCTTGTCCTTGGAAAAACCCTTTTTTCCTTGCAGCTTTGTGAATCATAAGGTGTTGTTAGGTGTAAGCTTTTTTGCAATTTGTTCATAAATTGGAAGCTTATTAGCAATACCTTTTTCCATTTCTAAAATTTTATATTTTACCTATTTTGCTTTGGCTAACAAAGTGCATAAATTTTTGAACACCCTAGTACCATGCTGATATATCTCATTAACTCACTGCTCAGTATTTTTCCTATGTATGACTAGCTGATCTAATCGCCTTTGCTCATTAGTAGACTATAGAACTTGGGGCACAAATCCTATAGGGCTGGGAATAGACTATAGGAGATGAGCAATAACATCTTAGAGTTGTTTGATTTCATCCTTTAAGGCCGTCTTGTCTTCTCCATTGTTGAGGATTCTTTCCTTGATATTTTAAATGACTACCTCCAACATGTTGACATCATTTGGCATGAACTAGCCCCCAAATCAGTCTCAGCTATTTTAAAGTTTTCTAGCACAATATCTAGTATAGTTTTCTCTTGTGGAGGAATATTAATCTCCATAACCAGATGACTATTTGCAGTTCTCTTCACCCTAGATTGCCCCTTGAGGTTTTTTTCTTTGATTCTGAAATGAGGGAAGATAGTGTAACAAAGTTGATTTGATAAGAAGATGGAATTTTCCTCTTTCTATTGAGTGTGGATTTCATGCACTCTAGTGCTTCTTTTCCTTTATCCTACATTCTTGACGAGTTTCTAATGGGAGAAGGGATTTCAATGATGGGATGATTTAGGAGAAGGGATGGTATTAATGGGAGAAGACGAAATTTGAGAATGGGGTGGAGATGGAATGGGAGGAGGAATAGAAGATTCCTGCTGTATGGATGTTAAAGCAACATTTGTAGGTATATTTAATGGACAATGTCTAATTGCTGATGGAGAAGGGGATCTAGAGGGAGGAGAAATAGGAGAAACAGGAGAGGGAAATATAGGAGTAGAGGTCATAATCCATGGTTCATAACTATGTTGAATAATAGGAAATATTCCAACAACCTTCTTAGCAACTAACTTCAACTATTCAACCTGTGGGGTTGCAACTACATCATCTATTACTTTTTCTTACCCTTTCCTTCTTCTTTGTTGCTTTTACCTTTTGAAATCATGATACATGTTTTGTTCTTGAAGAAGAGAAGGTGGCACGTTTACTTGTGGCAGCATTGGAATTTGATTCTTATCCTTTGTTCCCCTTGAAGCTTTCTTGGCCATTTTAGATTGCAAGAAAAATCTACTTCTACTGAAGATCACCTTGGCCCTTTCTTGATTTGAAATACATTGCTTATTAGCCCAATTTACTGAAGGTAAGGGCTACTGATCTAAGTTAGCTGTAACAAAACAAGGAGATAGAGTTTCAGATTCAGAATTTGAAAGGTCTTTGGGCACATTCTCGAGAGTAGATTAGCAAACTGTCTAATGGTCGGCCATTTATATTCTCTTCTTTTGACCTCAAATTCATTTGCACAGTTAGCTCAATAGTCTTCAACTTTTGATGGATGTCTTTATTTACCTCCCAATCTATCGATGATGAAACGCTTGGATCATATGTGCATTTCTCATTGAAACGTTTGAATTTGAATTTAAACATCTCACCGCTGATGTATTTGGATTCGATAGGGGGCTTACACTTGTATAATGCTGAATTGGATTGGAAAACCAACCTGCAACTTATGTTACTCTCTCAAATGAAAATGAGCCTCTGAAAGCTGCCCTAGGTACTTCATGATGATAACCTCATCAGTCAGATATCTCAGCAATATATATGGATGAGAAGACAAGCCAAGTACCCTGAGTTAGGTGTAAGTCAAAAACTTAGTATACCGATCAGCCTAGTTCAAAATAATTGCCTTGGCATGCTCTACAATGTGCACATGCATCTGTTTATCCATCTTTTTTATTGAGTGCCTCAAGAAGGCATCATTCACTCTCCTGTCGTGTTTTAAAGATTGAGTGTACTCTGATTGTGGTAAATGTTTGAAGATGCAGGTGTTCTTATGAGGTCCAGTTGTGTGTACTCTGATTGTGGCTTTTTGGGTTTTTGCCTTGACGTCGCAACTACTAATCACCAGTCTTTTTACAATGAGGAGTTTGAAGTTAGAGTTTGAGTAATCACCCGAGCCAAGTAGAGAATTCAAGCCCGAAACTGTGCATAGACATCGCCAAAGTGCTCAGAAGACCCAAAGGATGAGGATCGCCTTTCCTTTCAGTTAATTCTAACACTTCCTATGTTTTAGGGATTTTTGCTTTTTTGCTTTTTTCTATTTTTGGCATTTTTGGACCAATCCGAGACTCCTATTTTTTAGGGATTTTGCTTTTTCTATTTTTGGAAAGTCAACCTAGGGTTTGGGTCCTGCAGGTCATGGAGTCAACATTTTTGGCCTTCAAAAGCAGAAATCAAGCAAAAAATAAAGAAAAATCAAGAGAAAAGGCATATGGCGAGGGTTTGATGATCCAGAAAAGACAAGCATGAAATTCATGGCGACCAAAGATGAAAATGGCATAAGTCTGAAGAAGTGCGTCCTAGGATAATATCTGAAGAGCTTCCAAGTCTGCCATGAAGATAGCAAAGACAATGTCAAGTCCGCTTGGAGGGAGAAAAAAAAATATATAAAAATCGCTAGGAAGTCCGCCATGAGAAGAGGAAGAAATGGCATGAAGTCTATAAAGTCCGCAATAAGGAAAAGGAGGAATGGAAGGACACTAAGAAAGTCCGCCTGGCATCATGGAAAGAAATTCATGAAGTCCGCCCTACCTTGGAAACAATATGGAAAGACCATCTCAAAGTCCGCCATAGGATGATAAGCAATATGGCAAGAACTTCTTGAAGTCCGCCCAGCACATTGGCAAGTGAGCCTTAAAGTCCACCACCTCTTGGAAACAAATTTATGAAGTCCATCCAGGCTTGAGAAAGGATGGCACAACACATGAGAAGTACGACCTAGCCCTAAAGCAAGACGTCCAAGCACAAACAAAGTATGCCCAAGAAGAAAAACTCAGAAAATTGACTAAGTGTTGGTACCTTGAGGAGGGAAATTTAGAAAATTGGCTAAATGTTGGAAAGAAAATAAGAGGACAAAAGAGGAAAATAAAGAGGAAGTGAATAAAATCCTTGTCCAAAGATAGAATTTTCCCTACATAGCACAAGCCAAATTCAGAATTGAAGGCGAATCCATAGGCAAAGTTCATTCGAGCATAGGGATGGCCAAAATCTTGGCTAAGTATGGGAAAGACTTCACAGAGAAAATTCCAATTTCCTCCATTGTGGCAAAAGCACAGAGGCATTCTTCTCCAAATTCAAGGCACTTGAAAGAATATTCAGACATCTTGGGGGGACTTCATCTACAATCCCAAACCTATTGAAGCAACTAGGGCAACTTCTTGAAGGATTTCATCTCCTGAAGAATTAAAGACAAGCCCCCAATCAGAATCAGATGGTGACAAGAAGAGTGTTCCAAACAAATTTCTATACTTAGATAATTTCTTGACACAAATTGGATAATTCAAAGAGGAAATCCAAAGGAATAACACCAATCCAACTCAAGGCGCTTGTGGGAATTTCAAAGCAATCAAGAAAGAAAATCTTAATAACTTCAAGTCTAAACATGTGCTCCAAGGCGAGACTTCCAATACAGGTGAGAAGAAGAAATCAAAGTCTCAAAAGGAATCTAGGATCAAAGCTAGGAGGAAACAAGTACAAAGGGTAGAGCCATTGGCAAGGAAAATATTCTAAGGCAAAAACATGGAAAAATGAACAAAGTGACCAGGGAGGACATCCAACTTGCTGAAGTGGCGCCTCGACCAATCAAATTGTTCCAAGTCAGCACGTCCAGATTCAATGAACCTGACACTCCACCATGCAACAACTTTCTATTTTATTGTTGGTTCGTATTTAGCAAAAAGGACAAGTGTCCTCGAATGTAGTTTTCTCATTGGTCGAGAAGGAGTTAGTTATGACAAGCCCTAATTAGGGTTTTATTTTGTAATCTCGGCCGTTGATCCTAAATCAATCTTGGCCATTGAGTTGTAATTGGGGAGCCAATAAACTAAGCTCATCCCTCATTTGTAAAGCATGGGAGCATGTTGCAAAACATGTTGAGATAAGTAAATTGTTGCATATGACTGCCAAAGTAATAAGTAACGCATTGTTCAAATTGATGGTGATTACTTCTCTTATTTTGGAGTTGGCATGGTTCTTATCCCTCATCATAGTTTAGATTTTATTTCATGTATATTAGACGAATGCAAGATTTGATAAGTATTGATTTATGGTGAAACTTTTGCTCATACTTTCTTTGAATGGATGATTTTCGTTCAATGCGTAAAGTTAGCTTGAGCTTACTTTGTGGATGCTTAACTTCTGTCGAGATAAATATTGTTCGATTTGATGGTAGTTATTCATGACGTGAAAATCATAAGCACACTCCCTTGAAGATTGCACCCACTTTGTGTAGTTGTCCTAAGCGTGGTGAAACAAAGCGTGGTTATTGGTTTCACCAAGTTAATACCGTCTCTTGAATTCTTAGGGAGTAGATTAGAACTTCTAAACCCTTGTCTCTTTTTTTAGTTTGTTTGATACAAGACCCAAACAACAAAGATTCATTGCCTAAACCTTCATTGTGAATTGAATGAACCTAGCGTAAGTCCCTTTGTGTATTACTAGCATATCACAACGACCATTGAGCTTATCCACACATCAAGACCTGACAAAAAAAACTTTGGAATCGCCATATGATCTTCTAGCAATCTTAGCATATGCGGTGGTTTTTCAAGAGAGGATATAGCGTGTTTGGACTCTTTATTCTGATGTTCGGTGTGTCACAAAACACGCATCAACATGAATTGGCGCTAGAAGGAGGGCCAAACATTAGGTTGTTTATTTTCACAAGTGGAGAAATTCAGCTGGATGGAACCAGTATGAACTTTGAAATGCCAAATCAGAGATATGTTAGATCTCTTTTATGTCAAAAAAATCCAAAAAGAAGTGAAATTTAAAAAATTCCAAAAAAAAAAAAAAATCACAATGGAAAATCATAAAAGAGATTTCTCAATGGATGGTTATCCATTTCATATTTCTTGCTCTAAAGAGAGAGTCATGGATATTGCTGAAATCCAAGAAAATTTGAATGCACAGCTGCATCCCAGGAATTTGTCTCAGTTTGCTTTGCCAGGAAGATGTCGAATTCATGAGACTTCCAAGCATGAAGAAATCATTTGCTTGACATTCCTTTCAAGGGTAGAGCTTGTTCTCAAAGGGAAAATTTTCTTTTGGGATGTTCCCAAGCCAGGAGTGTTGGATGTTGAACTTGATGATTATAGCATTCCAAAATTTACAAATGAGGCCTTCACGAGGTTCATACTTAGAATCCAAAATCAGATGGAACTAGGTAATGTTCACTTGAAAGGTGTTTTGCTCCCTCGTTGGTGTCAGATTCACAACGCACCTCATCCAAAGTTCACTTGCACAACATGTGAAGAGGACATCAACTATGCCAGATGTCACCTTAGATTACCTGAACTACCACATGGATGCTTCAAGGACAAAGCATGGATTGAATATGTCAAACGAACATTTTTAGCACCAAATGAAGAATGTCCCACAATGTCATCTAATAGCAGGGAGAATAAGTCACAACAGGATAATGTGGTCGAGCTTAGGGATCAAGCAGATGAAGATTGTTCCTACATCACGCTAGAACAAGAGGCCATTGGAGTAAAGATCAAAGTAGCAATGGAATACATCCAAGCAAGAGGAACCACCCAAGGCAACTGTCAGCATACGGAAGTGAACGAATATATAGAATTGCAAATTATTGAAGATCATCAAGAATTAGAAATGAAGGACTTGCTCAAAATAGAGAGGGTGTGAGAAATTTCCAATGTTCATTCATCCAAGGAGGAAAACATGAAGAAGGAAGCGATTCCAGTACACTTCAAGAAGGAACGGTCCTTGATGAAAAAGTTCAATCATGCATGAACAGGATGGAAGAAATGATAAGCAGCTTGAGGCAAGATGATCAATGGGCTACCAAGATGGAAGCAAAATATGAAATACATTTTGTGTCAACGCTTGATCCATTGTTCACAGTCATGGAGGAATTGCTTGATGAAATTGAAACAAATGGAATGCTACTTGATAAACAAGCAACTGTGACAAATATAGAAAATGAAGAACAATTCAGGTTGGGGCTTGATCTATTTTTAGGGATTCAAAACGAGCCAATGCATGAAATAGTCCAAATTTCGAAATTCTCTTTTGAATCGAATTCCCGCCCCACTCCACCCAATTTGGAACGGGAGGTTGATCTCCATGTTTTAGATGAAAGTGGTATGGTTCACCATCAACTTCGACCTCTTGATGAAGCAATGGACGACAGGCAAGAATTCATGCCTGCGAATGAAGACCACTAGGTTGTATCTTTCCCTACTATTGTCTATGAGGAATATCATTTTGATTATGGAGATTTTGGAAAGATAACTTGTTTTTGGATCAATCATGGTCCGGGTGAGTTGCCCCAATTACTAATCTTTCCCGAAGTTTTGCTTGAGTTTCAGAATTGTCCTTTGAAAGAATGTTTTTCCGAGTTTAAAGATAAGTTTGCAAAACTTCGCACTGCGACCGCTGCTTTGTTGTTCCTACACATCCTGAGAAATCATGCTAGGAGTTGTATATACTTAGGTCTTTTGACTGTTGTTTGCTTAAAATTTTCGTTTTTGTTTAAGAGTAGGGTTTTCTTTCCGCTTTGTTTGCTTTAGATTTGTTGTTTGCTTGTCCGTTTTGCTTTCAATAAATGGGCTCCCATTTGCGAAGGGTGTTGTATCTTAAGAACTCTAGCATCTGTGCTAAATCATGTTTAGTACATTTCTTGGGTAAATATTGGATAATCTTTGAATCCTAGATTAATTATTTCTAAAGTATCTTAAGGTTAAGGTTAGTACTTGATTGGAAAGGGAATCATCTATTGTATCTCGACACTGAGTCTTACAGTTATTATATCTCACACACTTAATGAATTCTCTGAGTCATTATGGTTTCCTAGGTGAAGTCATGGCTAAGCAAATCAAAAGTCTTACTTCAGCGCCACTATAATGCTTAAACCCATGTGAGCTTCACTGCTTACAAGCCAAAGTGTGGAAATATATGAAAAGAAAAGAAAATCAAAATGAAAGAAAGAATGAAAGATCAGAACACTTGGTTTTGGGTGTGCGGACATCTCTACAGGTGTACACTCAATAAAAAGAAAATAAAAATAATAAATTGCCGGAATTAGAGCAATCTTCATGAGATTATAGAGATAACCTCGCCGGGGCTATGGATGCTTGCTAGCAGTGAGGCTCTATCCAAGGATGCTTTTGGAGTTAAGATAAACTACACAGTGTGCCATGATGGAACCAAAGAGTCATATTGATCTTACGAGATGGAAATGAACGCATTTGCACACACTCGTAATTGGAGGATAAAAGGTCTTGATATAGTCTAGGATTCCTCTTCCCTTTTGAGTACTCTTCTTAGCCAAAGGGTAAGTTAGTTAGAATTAATCTAAGATTCTGGGTTTGAAGTAGATTCTATCTTTGAAATGTTTAGGAACATTTATTCAGGTTGGCGCTAGATGTTGTGACCTTTTCACAACATCACCCCATTGCAAATGGGGACCCTCTTGTTTTTTTTGGCTTTTTGGGGTTTTGCCTTGACGTCGCAACTGCTAATCACCAATCTTTTTACAATGAGGAGTTTGAAGTTAGAGTTTGAGTAATCACCTGAGCCAAGTAGAGAATTCAAGCCCGAAACTGTGCATAGACATCGCCAAAGTGCTCAGAAGACCTGGAGGACGAGGATCACCATTGCTTTTAGTCAATTCTGACACTTCCTATATTTTAGGGATTTTTGCTTTTTGCTTTTTCGCTTTTTTCTATTTTTGGCATTTTGGACCAATCCGAGACTCCTATTTTTAAGGGATTTTGCTTTTTCTATTTTTAGGAATTTCTATTTTTGGAAAGTCAACCTAGGGTTTGGGTCCCGCAGGTCATGGAGTCAACATTTTTGGCCTTCAAAAGCAGAAATCAAGCAAAAAATCAAGAAAATCAAGAGAAAAGGCATATGGCGAGGGTTTGATGATCCAGAAAAGACAAGCATGAAATTCATGGTGACCAAAGATGAAAATGGCATAAGTCTGAAGAAGTGCATCCTAGGATAATATCTGAAGAGCTTCCATGTTCGCCATGAAGATAGCAAAGACAATGTCAAGTCCGCTTGGAGGGAGAAAAAAAAATATATCAAAAGCTCTAGGAAGTTCGCCATGAGAAGAGGAAGAAATGGCATGAAGTCTCTAAAGTCCGCCATAAGGAAAAGGAGGAATGGAAGGACACTAAGAAAGTCCGCCTTGCATCATGGAAAGAAATTCATGAAGTCCGCCCTACCTTGGAAACAATATGGAAAGACCATCTCAAAGTCCGCCATAGGATGATAAGCAATATGGCAAGAACTTCTTGAAGTCTGCCCAACACATTGGCAAGTGAGCCTTAAGGTCTGCCACCTCGTGGAAACAAATTTATGAAGTCCACCTAGGCTTGAGAAAGGATGGCACAACACATGAGAAGTCCGACCTAGGCCTAAAGCAAGACGTCCAAGCACAAACAAAGTCCGCCCAAGAAGAAAAACTCAGAAAATTGACTAAGTGTTGGTACCTTGAGGAGGGAAATTCAGAAAATTGGCTAAGTGTTGGAAAGAAAATAAGAGGAAAGAAGAGGAAAATAAAGAGGAAGTGAATAAAATCCTTGTCCAAAGATAGAATCTGCCCTACATAGCACAAGCCAAATTCAGAATTGAAGGCGAATCCATAGGCAAAGTTCATTCGAGCATAGGGATGGCCAAAATCTTGGCTAAGTAGTGGTCCGTGTGAAGGTGTTACAAAATGAATTTGAATAGCCAAAATTTGGCTAAGTATGGGAAATACTTCACAGAGAAAATTCCAATTTCCTCCATTGTGGCAAAAGCACAGAGGCATTCTTCTCCAAATTCAAGGCACTTGAAAGAATATTCAGACATCTTGGGGGGATTTCATCTACAATCCCAAACCTATTGAAGCAACCAAGGCAACTTCTTGAAGGATTTCATCCCCTGAAGAATTAAAGACAAGCCCCAAATCATAATCAAATGGTGACAAGAGGAGTGTTCCAAACAAATTTCCATACTTAGATAATTTCTTGACACAAATTGCATAATTCAGAGAGGAAATCCAAAGAATAACACCAATACAATTCAAGGCGCTTGTGGGAATTTCAAAGCAATCAAGAAAGAAAACCTTAATAACTTCAAGTCTAAACATGTGCTCTAAGGCGAGACTTCCAATACAGGTGAGAAGAAGAAATCAAAGTCTCGAAAGGAATCTAGGATCAAAGCTAGGAGGAAACAAGTACAAAGGGCAGAGTCATTGGCAAGGAAAATATTCTAAGGCAAAAACATGGAAAAATGAACAAAGTGACCAAGGAGGACATCCAACCTGCTGAAGTGGCGCCTCGACCAATCAAATTGTTCCAAGTCAGCACGTCCAAATTCAATGAACCTGACACTCTACCATGCAACAACTTTCTATTTTATTGTCGGTTCATATTTAGCAAAAAGGACAAGTGTCCTCGAATGTAATTTTCTCATTGGTCAAGAAGGAGTTAGTTATGACAAGCTCTAATTAGGGTTTTATTTTGTAATCTCGGTCGTTGATCCTAAATCAATCTTGGCCATTGAATTTTAATTGGGGAGCCTATAAATTAAGCTCATCCCTCATTTGTAAAGCATGGGAGCATGTTGCAAAACATGTTGAGATAAGTAAGTTGTTGCATATGACTGCCAAAGTAATAAGTAATGCATTGTTCAAATTGATGGTGATTACTTCTCTTATTTTGGAGTTGGCATGGTTCTTATCCCTCATCATAGTTTAGATTTTATTTCATGTATGTTAGACGAATGCAAGATCTGATAAGTATTGATTTATGGTGAAACTTTTGCTCATACTTCGAATGGATGATTTTTGTTCAATGCGTAAAGTTAGCTTGAGCTTACTTTGTGGATGCTTAACTTATGTCTGGATAAATATTGTTCGATTTGATGGTAGTTATTCATGACGTGAAAATCATAAGTACACTCCCTTGAAGATTGCACCCACTTTGTGTAGTTGTCCTAAGTGTGGCGAAACAAAGCGTGGTTATTGGTTTCACCAAGTTAATACCGTCTCTTGAATTCTTAGGGAGTAGATTAGAACTTCTAAACCCTTATCTCTTTTTTTAGTTTGTTTGATCCAAGACCCAAACAACAAAGATTCATTGCCTAAACCTTCATTGTGAATTGAACGAGCCTAGCGTAAGTCCCTTTGTGTATTACCAGCATCTCACAACGACCATTGAGCTTATCCACATGTCAAGACTTGACAAAAGAATCTTGGAATCGCCATATGATCTTCTAGCAATCTTAGCATATGCGGTGGTTTTTCAAGAGGAGATAGAGCGTCTTTGGACTCTTTATTCTGATGTTCGGTGTGTCACAAAACATGCATCAACATATAGCCCAGTCAAAATGGATGTCTCCCTTGCATATGGTGCTCATAAGGTAGAACACCCAAGGCCTGAAAGCCCTCTCCTCCTCTTGCCCTATAACTTAATTGAGCAAGGTGATCATAATAGAAAACTTGTCCTTGAATTCACCCCTCTTCAATATCTTGGGCACTTTTGATTTCTTTTCCTTGAGCCTTTACTTGCTGATGTGTTTTCAACACTCAAACAAAGTACTATTAGTCTTCTATAAGTTTCAACCCTCTCTTGGTCTAGAAATCGCTAATTGGCTGCTATGAGTCTTCTATAAGTTTCACCTCCTTGGACAGTAAGGTGTTACATACCTTCTCAAAACCTAAGCCTATGTACCCTTTTAGAGCTTCATTAATTTTTCGTTAGCTTTTCTTTCTAATATGGTGATCAAACAACATTAAAAGATGTATCTCGCAATGCGTTGATCAATAATTTCTTAGGATTCATTTTGAAATGTCTTTTCTAATGGCCCCCTTATTCTTTTATATGTAGTGGGCTATTCTTCATGCATGGCCAAGAATAGGTTGCTTTCTACTACAACTTCAAGATTGCTAAGAGATGGAGAGACATATGGCTTCCTTGATCAAGATCCCTTCTTTGCCAAAGGATGAGTTGCTCTAAGGGCAACTGCTTCTTTTGTTTGTTTGTGCCTCAAATATATTCCAACTCTTTAGATGTTGGCACAAGTGCATCCTCTTTACTAGGGCAAGATTTGATGCCCATGCTAGGAATACCACACAAATGGCCTTTCACTTGATTGTATGAGCTTGCAAATCTAAACATATTCTCCACCACCTGGAACTTGCTTTGTCATGTCAATGTGCTTCTAGAAGGGTGAATTTGGGTTTGTTTTGAAGCGGGGTTGGCCCATGAAGCTAGAACTAACTACCATTATAATCCCTATGGCAACAACTTTGGAAAACACCAAATACCAATCAAATGAAAATAAAAAAAATATAGATCCTAATTCATTTAAGTGTAGAAGAATGAAAAACAAAACAATAGAGTTTGTTTGTAGAAGAAAAATAAAGAAAAAACCAGAAAGCTTACCTCCAATCCAAGAATCTTCCTCCATGTTACACTTGGCAGCAAATGGGCTCATGCACATGCATAAGAATAGCAATACAACCTTTTCGGAAGCTTCAATGATTAATCTTGAGTTCCGTATGTGCAATGAAAAAATCAAATGAAAGTGAGATATGTGTATTTTGTTTCGAAAATGAGTAAATGTGTTTGTTTCCGTGTTTGAAGTTGTTTTGAGTTCCAATTTAGGCTCTAGGGTTAGGTTTTCAGGTTGACTGTTCAACATATGAGGACCAAAAAGCAAAAAAATAAGGTCGAAAAAAGAAAATGCCATGGTTTGCAGTACATTCACTTTGGTCCCAGATTCTTTAGGGTACATCCATAGACATACCTGGCTGAATCTGAGGCCCAAAATTCATGCCTTGTTGGCAGCCACAGTGGACCAGATTGCGAATGTTGGCCAGGAATGAACTGAACCTAAATTTGGGGGATTTTCTAAGAAAACTAGTAACATTGGCCCTTGGGAAATAGTTTTGTAGTTTCCATTGCTGATTGGTTTAGACTTTAGAATGAACATTCGCTTATCAAAAGCATTATAATTTATTATCGAGAAATAAGCTGCTTTAGTCAGAAAGAAGGATTTGCCTATTGGTCTAAGTTGCTGAATTAGAATCAGAATCAGTTATGGGTATGGGTATGTGGATAAAGCACACTGGTATGATAATTTTTGTTTTTTGGGTTGTGTAGGTATGTTTGTACTAAACAAAACAAAAATCATAATTATATACATAATTGCAGCCTAAAGACTACACTATATTAATACCATATTAATATAATGCTATACTATATTACAATTTTTTTTTATTTTACTATATTCAAGAAAGCTATATTAATACCATACCATCTATACCATGTTAATATAATTTTTTTTTATAACTATATTCAAGAAACTATATCAATACCATACTATTTATACCATGTTAACATCAAAATTAATATTGATAATATTTATATTTATATTTTATAGTAACTGATATCTATACTAGACGAAATAAATATGGTTTGGTTCATAGTTTAGCTTTAATATAATAAAGCATTCTGAGTCAAGAATAAAGTTAAAAGCATAGTTTTATTAGATAAAGTTGAAGTTAAACAGAATGTGTGTAATAAGACCGAGTTGGGAATATGAACAGGGAGCAGAAAGCAGTCAATGATTTAGGTTTTGGTTTGACATTTCGAGCAGAAAACATTCTCTATGTGCTGTTACTCCTTTTCTGTTTGCTGTTGGCTATGATTCTTTAAAAACACATTGAAAACATTAAATCAGCATTGGGGTTTTTGGTGCATGGTTTATGGAAAAAAAATGCCTCATTCAACCTGAAATTGCCTGGGTATGTTCAATGATACCAAGCCCCCAAAAAACATACCCCGCTTGATTCCAGACATTTCGTACTGAAATCCAATTCTGAAATGAATTGTACCTGGGTAGGTAGGGGTTTCTGCCAATTCCCTAACATTGCTGCTAGTTGAACCAGGGCTGGTGAGCAAATGAGTTGCAAGTGAATAGTAGATGTAACTGACTTAATATCTTTCAAGGTCTGACTGGGTCTGACAAATTTGAGATATGGTGAGACATACAATGAGGTGCTGCTGGCATCACTGTGGCCATTTATTGACTGATTTGTATTAATCTTTACCAGAATCTACTCCTATTTGGCCAGACAATCTGTTGTTGGCTGTTGACTTGCAGCAAAGTATGAACAAGACTGTCAGTACGATGTTCCTCTGTAGCCAGCATTTTGTATTTTGCCATTATATGCAGGATTCATTGGGATGATCGCTAACATGCCTCATTGGGAAAGAGATTGGTTTCCTCTGTAAAGTAAAATTTTCTGCTATTAAATATTAGCTTTTTGATGCAGCTGTGTGCTTCGAGGAAATTCTGTTTATCAGTTCCTACATGATAAAACATTGCTTTCAGAGATTAGACTCTCAAGATTTGTACAAGCTATTGTTATCTATGCTTCCCCAAGTTTCTGGGATGGGGGCAGCAGGGGAGGACTATAGAAAAATAGGGAAAATATTAAAATATAAGGAAATTTCAATATTAATATGATAACATTGTTCAGGCATTTTTCATAGACACTATAAAACCTTTGTGAGCATTGGTAATTGAATAGGAATTATGATGTTCTATATATATATATAAAGACATGCCTGACTGGCGTGTATATTCAGGTGAGGGATTTATAATTGAAGTTTTCTTGAAGCCTTGAAGACTGCATGTTCTGCTGTCAAACTCATTAACAAAGGGGATGGTTAAGTAAATAGATAACTGGTCATGTTCCAGTATGACCTTAGCTGGGATACTAATAGATGGGTTTGTTCTATGAGTTGTCTGTGCAGGGCATGACTGATACATTTTTGCATTATGAAAGTGGCATTCCCTGCCGACTGACTTAACTCATATTCAGCAGTATAATGACTGTAGCACACCAACTTTGTTTATGACAGTATTTGTGTGCTGAACAGGTTGTACAATTTATGAAACAAGATAATCCTTGACTGTGACGTCAACTATGAAGATGCAAATATCTGCAATAGGGGATGTGCAGTTTGTAAATTTTGTGATCATGATCAATCATTGGTCTATTACTTGGTTAGGCGTATAGTTTGGTGGGGGTTTGGGGGTAACGCCCCTAGTGGGATCGAGAGGTATTGCCCCTTGTGGGTGGGTCTGGGGGTAATGGTCCCCAACGAGGTTGAGGGGTAGCACCCCCAGCAGGGTCAAAGGGCATATCATAAACCAAACAGGCAATGAAAGGTTGTAAGTTCTAAAAACAACGTAGCTAAAACGTGACTTGGTACGTTAGGGGATGGCTAGCCATCCCAGAGACAGTTGGAGGATGTCCCCTAGCTGTCCTCTGGCTGTCCCTTGACATACCCAGGTGTCCCCTAAACAATTGTGTGTACTGGGGATGTTTCCAATGTATTTGCAAAATAGGGGATGGTGTGCAGACATTGTCCTACCTGTCCCCACATCCCTGAAACATACCCTATGGGAGAGGGGGGCATATCTGGCAGGGGATGTCTTGGGGAGCATAGAGGATTCCATTTTGGGGTGTATTCAATAGATTCATCATGTTTGAGGAAGTGTTTGCCTCTGCAATAAATATTTGCTTTTAGTTGTGAATGTAATTCTGCTTTTCTATTAAGAAACATGTGACAAAATCCTCAAAATGGTTAATATGTGCAATTGTGATGTAATTCTGATGAGGATATCCCATTTAGTTAGAAAGTTAACTGTAGTCTACATGCCAGTGTGCTGATAGAAATAAACTAAAAGTAAGTGGAACAGCTGTAATGGTAGCTAGAAATGAAGTAGTAGACAGCTGGAACACTTGTAAAGGATAAGTTGAAATCAATCAGAAGTAAATGACATCTGGAACAGGTGCATGTTGGTTTGCATTTTGTTACCCACCGAACACAGAATAAAATGTCCAAAGACACTTTATCCTCTCTTGAAAAACCACCGCATATGCTAAGATTGCGAGAAGATCATATGGCGATTCCAAGGTTTCTTTTGTCAGGTCTTGACGCGTGGATAAGCTCAATGGGCGTTGTGATATGCTGGTAATACACAAAGGGACTTACGTTAACAAATCATTCACAAGCTAGGGCTTAGGAAAATTTGATAGTAATGCTCTCTCTTCTTTCTGTTTTTTTTTGGATTTTCGGCTTTGAGGTTTCGAAAAAAAATAAAATGCAAAAGGATAAAGGTTTAGAAGTTCTATGCTACTCCTAAGAACTCAAGAGACGGTAAAGACTAGGTGAAACTAATAACAATACTTTGCTTCGCCACGTGAACGACAACTACACAAAGTAAGTGCAATCTTCTAAGGATGTGCTTATGATTTTCATGTCATGAATAACTACCATCAAATTGAACAATATTTATCCAGACAGAAGTTAAGGCATCCACAATATAAGCTCATGCTAACTTTACGCATTGAACAAAAATCATTTATTCAAAGAAAGTATGAGCGAGAGTTTCACCAATCTATACTATCAAATCTTTCATTCATCTAACATGCATTCAAATCAAATTCTATTCTAAATCTGTTCTATGTTCTATACTAAATCTATTCTATGTTGAAGGAGATATGCAACCATGCAACCACTTGACAATAAGAAGAATTCAAAGCAAATCATACAATATGAACTTTTATTATCAAAGTAGCTCTACGCAACAATTTCATAAGACTCTCCACACAATGAAATGAGAGAATTGGAGTTTATATAGAGTTTTTGAAAACAAATGAAAGGCTGAGATCAATCTGAGATCAACGGCTAAGATCAAGACAAATCAACCCTAATTAGGGTTTCCCAAACTAACATTAATAACCTGTGTCACAGTATTTGCCGAATTTTTGGCATGAAATTCAGAATTCGTCGAATTTCTAAAAAATAATGAAATTCGTTTAAATTCGTTCTAATTTGTTGAAATTCGTACGGCTTTAAATTTATTAAAAAAGTAATCTCAAAAAGCATTTTCGTTTTAGGGTTTCGACGGGATTTTTTAATAAATATGTAGCCGCGACGAGCCAATATCATGTCTCTGATTTCCGGTGAAGTCTCTCAGTTATTGAAGAACTCAAACTGCAATTGGAAGCATTCAGAAGTTTCCGTAGGTGTTTAGAAGGTCTTCAAGGTCGACAGAAAGGCACCCTTTCTGCAAATCGTTCTCATTCTGAAGCTCGGGTTTCATGTTCATTCTACAAGTTGCGTCCAAGCTTGAAGCCGCCTTCAGTTTGCAAGTTGTTTCCAAAAGCTCGAAGTCTTTTGCAACTTGCAAGTCGTGTCTGCATCTGCAAGCTCAAAGGTAGGCATTCTAAATTTTTTTTGTTTTGAAACTGCATGTTTTATTTATTCACGAAAAATTTAAGGTTTTCATAGATTTTCATTTAATATTGTATTATTTTATTTATATTAGCTTTCTTAATTTTTATTTTATTAATATTAGATTTAATATTTGGTTTGATTATTTTATTAATATTAATTATTAGATATAATATTTATTTAATTTTTATTATTTTATTAATATTAGATTTAATATTGTGTTATTCAGGTAGATTTAAATTAAATTTTTTAATATTGTATTATTTTATATATATTAAGTCTTTAATATTTTATAAAATGTGAAATATAAAATATTTTATTATTTTATTTGTATTAAATTTATATTAATAAATTAATATTTAATATATGGAAATTTAATATTATCTCAATTTCAGTATTCAGTTTTTAAAAATTACAATAAAAAGTTTATATATATTTATTTTATGTTGTTAGTTTTAATAATTAAAATAAAAATAAAAAATTACTATATTCTTTATATGAGGTCGTTCAACAACTGGAAATTTTCTTTTCATAGTTGCAAAGAAACTGATTGTAAATGTTTCTTTAAAAAAAAAACTGCATTATTTTTCTTTGAAAGATTAAAAAAATGACATGCCCTTGATTTTCTTAGAGGACATTCCTTGCCATACGAGTGTACATGACATTAAAATTCATGCTTAGACATTCAATATGCTATGAAATTCAATATTTGTTGTAAAATGTTCATTGATTCAAGAATAACAACAATCAAAAGTAGACATTTCTGATTTCAAGAATAACAACAATCACTTTAGAACTGTATGCATTCATGCTTTTGCTCGGTTCACAACTGTAGGCTATATACTCTCATTTTATTTGTCTGCTCACCTACAGGCTATAGCTGTATGCAGTCATAGTTGAATCTTGTTTGGCATTTGCATTTATTCGATTACATCATTTTCATTTGTATTATAAAACTAAAATTCGTATTTTGTCTTTTAAACATACAAATTGTTACTTTATGGCTCCCAAGAAATCAACTGCCGAGGCATGGAAATATGTCACTCGCAATGGTACAAATCTCACATGCAACGAGTGTCACAAACCTTTTACTGGAGGTTTGACAAGGGCAATGGACCATTTACTTGGTATTTCAGGGGGTGCAGGAGGAGGTGTTCTAGCATGTCCAAAAGTTACCCCAGAAATGAGAGCTGCTTTAGAGAAAGAACAGTCCTCTTCAATTGTAGAAAAGATGAAGAATGCACAAAAAAAGTAGAGAATTGAAGAGAATATGTCTCAGTCTAGACACACAACATCTATCATGTCTTCCTCTTCCACCTTACCTAGGCATGTGGGTAAATCAAAAGAGAGTGGAACATTGAACAACTTTTGGAAACCAGTAGAGAAACAACAATTGGATGATGCATTAGCTGATTTGTTTTACTCAAGTGCGATTCCATTCAATGTTGCAAGGAATCCACATTTTCGTAATGCAATTCAGAAAGTTGCAGAGTTTGGCAAAGGGTACACACCCCCATCTTCAGAGGCTTTCAGGACAACTCTTTTGCAAAGGTCAAAAGATAGAGTGACTGAGAAATTAGTTGATGTCAAAGCCTCTTGGAATGAAACAAGTTGCACTATATTGAGTGATGGATGGTCAAATATATGTCAAAGGCCATTGATTAATGTTTTGGTGTCTTCTCCTGATGGTGTTGTGTTCTTGAAAGTGATTGACACCATGAACCACAAGAAAACTTCTGACTATATTTTTCAAATATTAGAGGAAGCCATTCTTGAAGTAGGGGTGGAAAATGTGGTTCAAGTACAGAGAAGTACCCAAAAATATATTGGAGCCCATGTGTAGCCCATTGTCTCGATTTGTTGCTTCATGACTTGGCTAAATTCCCATGGGTACATGAAGCTATTCATAGAGGGAGAGCAATTGCAAATTTCATATGGAATCATTGTCTCACATTGAGTCTTTATAGGTAGCATGCATCCAGGGAGTTGTTGAGGCCTTGTGAAACAAGATTTGCATCATTTTATATCACTTTGAAAAGAGTGGTTGAAGAAAAAGCAGCTTTGAGGGCTGTTATTTGTTCCAATCAGTGGGAAAATTTTGTGCTTTCAAAAGGTCCTAAGGGGAAGAACATAGAGCAAATCATTCTAAATAGCAATTTTTGGGAAAGTGCAGCAAAAGTTTTGCTTATATGTGAACCAATTGTTGACGTGCTTTGTATGGTTGATGGTGACACTCCTTGCCTTGGCATGCTTTATGAAAGCATGGACCGTTGTAAGGAATCTATTCAAAAAACACTAAACAATGTAGAAGCAGAATATATGGAGATATGGGAGACAGTTGATTGTAGATGGAAAATGATGCACACCTTTACATGCAGCAGCTTGTTTTTTGGAGCCTAAGTTGTTTTCTATTAATAGAAAAGGTGATTTTGAAATTATTGGAGGGCTTTTTGAAGCCATTCAAAAGTATGCATCAAATGCAACAATTTCAGCACTAATCAGAGATCAATGTTGGGAATACAAGAAAGGAGAAGGGATGTTTGGAATGGCAGCAGCCAAATATGACTTGGCACGTATACCTGGATATAGATGGTGGTTGGACTATGGAGGACAAACTCCTGAGCTACAAGAGTTTGCTGTTCGCATTTTGAGTCAGGGAGCAAGTTCATCGGCTTGTGAGAGGAACTGGAGTTGCTTTGACCACATCCATTCCAAAAAAAGGAATAAATTGTTGTCTGGAAAGTTGGGAGATCTTCTCTATGTTCGCAGCAATTTAAAATTGTTCATGAACAAATCAGCAAAGGACTCTTCCTCACAAGAAATTCTTGAAGACATAGCAGTGCCAGTTGCAGATGAGCCTGATTTTGCAGATGATGAATTGAGTAGTGATACAGATGATGATGATTTAGCATCTCAGCCAAGTGCTCTTGATGACTTGGAGCTTTTTTGAAGTTCTAAAGTCTTGACTGTTATTGTACCTTTTTGACAAAAGAACATATTCGCAAACGTGATTTCACATGTTTCTTATGGTTTATATTTTATAAATGTGTCATCTTTTTGTAATGATTTCAAATCTATTTATCAATGTTAAACTATTTAAACAATTTTATGGATATATTACTTATATTTATTAAAAAAAATAAAATTTACATAAGGCAAATTTGATCCGAATTTTATACTTTTCGAATTTTTTCCTTGCCGAATTTCATCCGAATTTCAATGTTGCCGAATTCAAATTCGAATTCGAATCTTGTGACTTAGTTAATAACCAATAGATGAAGAACAAGTGGCATGAGGAGCTATCTTCTGGGAGGCACATCCTTATTCTCTTGAGTGGCAGTATATTCAATGAATTTGGACACTATTGTGCTGACCTCCTCCATTGTGACATGTGGCAGCATATTGACCTTGAATTCCAACATGTCCAAATCATCTGCACATTCGGCGAAAGCAATCTCCCACTTTGATTCCTATCGTTGGAAGGCATCTCATATGGACAAGAAGTTTGATGCCTTAGTCAAATTCTGCTTCAGGATTGGCCCGGTGATGGTGAAGAAAGTCTCCTGGATTCTAAGCTTTAGACTCTCCAGCTGCATATCATTTTCTCGGACAATATCCTTCTCAAGTATATTTGCAGCTACAAGTAAAATCTTATTCTGAATTTCCCTCATCTGCTCCTTAGCTCTGATACTATCGGCCTTCACCTTCTCCAAGACTTCGCTCCGTGCAACCAATGCCCAGTACCAATTGTTGAAATCATACGCAGCACCTGTTGCAATTACCTTTTCATCAATTAGTTCCTACTTTGGAACTCCTTTCAACACTCGAAGGCATGGGATAATTCTGTTTTGAGTATCTTGAAGGTTGTCCCATGCTTCTGCCATAACCACAATCCTCGAAAGCAAAGAGGAAGTTTGTTCATAAGCCAATATCAATCTTTCCACAAATGTAGCCGCTTCTTCACTTTTGCTTGCCATCCACTCCTTGGTTTCTTTGGTTGTAACCATCTCTTCTTGAAAATCTTTGATCGTTTCCTGTGAAGAGTTCAAAAGTGGAGGAACTACTGAGTTGGCTTGATTAAGGGGTTTGGTCAAATGCTGAATGTATTCCTTCAGGTGTTCAATCTCCTTTTTATATTCTCTTTTCTTTGTTACTTCCTTTTCCAACCTCACCTTGACGGAAGCGACTGAATTGTCTAAATCCTCCACCTCTTGACCTTTTGTTGTTGGACCCAACTCAACAGTAGTGATGGCATACTCTTGGGGAGCAATATCTTCATTCGACTTATCCACTATTGGTACATCAATTTGTATTGTACGGCGGCTGACTTCATCTTTCTGGATTGTGGAAAACACTTTGGCGGGCTTCTTTGCAGTAACTTTTTCTAACCTGGCCAAGAAATTGGCTTTATCATCTTCCTCTGGAATTTCTACTGGTACTTTTATCTTCAATCTTTCTTTTAACCAATCAGGAATTGTAGGTTGCTCAATGCCTTCTTCTTCTTGAATTTTTTCTGCACATGGAATATCTTGAATTCCTCTAAGAGCGGAAATCATTCCCTCTCGAAATTCACCATCTAGAATATCCATCTCATTTTCGGATTCCAGTATTTCTGTGCTTGTGGGAGATGGGGGTTCATCGTCCTTTGGCTGGATTGAATCAATATTCTTCTCATGAATTGGAGAAGGAATCCTTATTTCATCCAATGACTCATCCTCAATATTTAATATCTCATTCACGTTCCTGGACATGGCAGAATGAGGTAGCTTTGATCTTTGCCTCTTCTGAACAAGTTCCTCATCTGCAATCTCCTTCCCTTTTGACCTTGTAGAGTCATCAATTGTTTCCTTCCTTTTCCTGGAATTGGTGCTTTCAATTGGCTCATCGCTTTGGGATGCACCAACATTTGAAGAATAGGATTCCACTTCGCCCATTAAGTTATAAGTTAGAGTCACATTACTTCGCCGTAGCTCTTGGACTTGCTGATCCACCCATCACTGTGAATATTTGACAACTGGCCTCTTCAAGGTGGCCAGATCTGCGAGCTCTGGTTCTGACCATTTCACAGGAGGAAGAGGCCGATTCTCATCAAAACCTGGCTAGACATATTCTCCATCATCCTCTAGCTAATCAGGCACACGAAAAAGCTTAGTCATTCTGATTAAGTCCACTGGCAATCTAGACCATAGTCTTTTCTTGATATCATATTCATCTGCAACATTTTCCCAAAAATCCTCTAGGTCTACCTTATGCTTGTACTTCCTTCCATTCACGGTCCCAATGTGGTGGTGAGGATCGAAATCAGCCCTGGACCGGTAAGATGTGAATGGGTACCATTACATCTCCAACTTGGCACTTTCAGCTGCTTGTGCCGATGGACAAGACTCCAACATATTTCTAATGAAAAATGGGAAGGTAATGGCTGCTTTCTGCTTTGATCTCTGGAGGCCTTGGTATGTTTCCAATTGCTTGAGGACTTCGAGCAAGACCATCCTGTTGGTAGGATAAATCGGAAGTTGGTAAGGACATCCGGTGAATCCTTGAACTCTTATATAGGTGAATCTCGGAAACTGGATAAACCAAGATCCATACTTGCTGATCAAGCTCTTGGCCTCGTGAGTGAGCCTTTGATGCGTTCCTCCTTGTAATATTCTAGTGATGTACATCAGGAAGGCATCATTTACCCTTTTGAAGTGGGCCTTCTCGCTAAGTTGCAACTGTGGATAACAATCATAGGACTTGAATTCATTTTCACCATTGCCTACCACGCCTCTGCAGATCAATCCTGTGTATTTGTAAGTTCTAGCCAATAGGTAGACAATGTAGGAACTCATGTAAAATGACTTTGTCCTTTCCAAATTTATTAATTGCTCATTGAGAAGGTTCTCTTTTGGTGGTCATCAACCTGCAAGAAACATGAAGAAAAATATTAATTTTAAGATTTTAATTCTAATTTCCTTGGACCCTTTTGCTCGAAATTTTCACTTTTAGTCTATCAAAAAGTTAAATTCTATAAAACAATTAGACTGAAATTGGCTAAACACTCAGCAAATTTCGTGAGAATAAGTGAATAAGACAAAAGAAGGATGAAGAAATCTATCAAACTTAGATTTTGAACCTTCGAAATATACTTTTGACGGTAAATCTGCCTTGAATTTCAAAAATTCTGTCTTCAACTCAGAAAAAGCACATTATTCTCTGGAAATGTGGTCCTTCAATTAAGAAATTTTACTTCATTCTTTGTTCTCCACTTCGAAAAATTACTTTATCTCCAAGAATTTTCTTCAAAAATTTATCTTCTGCAACCGCGGGAAAGAGACAACCTTCTCACAATCGAACTTTTGAAAGAATCAATTGATAGTGACAAGTTCAATCTCTTATAAAGTTGAAGAGTATGTTTTTTTCTCTAGATTCGTCGAACCTGGTCTTGCTTTATTTCTTTCGCCATGGCAATTTAATCTTCATTGAAAATCTTTAAGACAAATTTCTAATTTTTTACTATGGTGCTTTCCTTAGCTAAAATCTTCTAGATTTTCTTGGGCGAGTTGACACAAAATCTCTTAGATTTTCTTGAATTTGGAAATTTTCTAAGTGTTGGATATTAAAAATTTCTCCTAAGTGTTGGAAAATATTCTAAGTGTTCGATTTTTATTTTTCCAATCTTTTAATCATGGTGAATTTTATTTGTCCATGGATTTATCCTTAGCGAATTTTAGCATGGTCTATCCATTTAGCTTCATGGCGGACTTGAAGCTTGCTTAGACATCTTCATGTGTGGGCGGACTTTGAAGTGCCTTGGACATTTCTCTTATGTTGGGCAGACTTGGGCAACTTCACGCCAACTTCTACCTTTTGCCTAAGGCGGACTTTGTTCTCTTCATGCCAAGGGCGGACTTGGTCATCTTTATGCCATTCTCATCTTTCCTAGGATAGGGCAGACTTGACAGTTACTTAGCCATCTTCAATTTAGCCTTGGCAAACTTCATGATTGGTTGGCCATGTTGGGCGGAGTTGCTCATTGCTTAGGGAATTACCTTAACACTTAATGAAATTTCATTCTCCAAGGTTTCAACACCTAGCCAATTTTATGAGTTTTTCTTCCCTCCTCTTGGCTAGGTTGACTTTGAGCTTGGTTGGACATGCTTCTAGCTTGGGCAGACTTTGCCAATGTTTAGACATCTATCCTTGGGCGGACTTGATGATTTGCTTGCCATCCTTTCCTTGGGCGGACTTCAAGTTTTGCTAGACTATGTGCATTCTCCCTTCGCCAAGGCGGACTTCATCAATACTTAGACATTTTTTCCTTGGGCGGACTTTACCTTTGTCTTGCCATCCACTCTTTAGGCTTGGGCGGACTTTGTAGTGGTTTGGACATTCCTTACTTGAGCTAGGCGGACTTCAATTCCTCTTGGACAAGCATGGGCGGACTTTACCTTGTCTTAGACATAGCATTTCTCCTTGGGCGGACTTTGAACTCTCTTTGCCATCTCCCATCTCTCCTCTAGGCGGACTTGGAGTTTTCCATGTCATCTTGTCTAGGGCGGACTTTGAACTCTCTTTGCCATCTCCCATCTCTCCTCTAGGCGGACTTGGAGTTTTCCATGCCATCTTGTCTAGGGCGGACTTTACTTCAGCCTTGCCATTTCATCTTCCAGGCGTGACACTTAGATGAATTTCTTGCTTCCTTCTGGATCATCTAAACAAAACCTTCGCCTGGAGATTTTTCTTGCTTTTTATACTCGAAGGCACAAATTTTTGATTTTGAAGATAGAAACGTTGACACCATGACCCGTGGGACCCAACCCTAGGTCAACTTTCTAAAAAGCTGAAAAAAGCAAAAAACAAAAAGCAAAAAAGCAGGCCAAAAAGCTGCTTCCCGGATTGGTTCCAAAGTGCCAAAAATAGAAAAAGCAAAAAGCAAAAATGCAGAATTCCTATAAAATAGGAAGTGTCAAAATTGACTCAAAGCAATGGCGTTCTTCATCTTCCAGACCTTCTGAGCACTTTGATGATGTCTATACACTGTTTTGGGCTTGAATTCTTTACTTGGGTCGGATAATTTTTCAAAACTCTCAAAGCAATGAACTTATGAAATTGTAACGCTAAGGAAAAACCCTAAAAAGCAAACTATTGGGGGTCCCCATTTGTAGTGGGGCGATGTGTGAAATAGGTCACGGCAGTGCAAAAGGACAGAAATAGATTGATAGAGCTGGACAACTGGACAAGTTGTAAAGGTTGGTTAGAGAACTAGAAACAGTAAATGCTTTTGTAATTTTTTTAGCATATACATACAGGCTCCTATATGAGTAGACACCTAGAAACACAATAATAGTCATATCAAATTCCATGTGCCAAGCAGAGAACTTCACTATCTCAACTTAAGAAAACCATAAAGAGACAAACACATATGATATGGTCTAATCTCTGATAAATTTAGTCTACGTACAATTTGTAGGCTCCATCAAGCCACAAACTAGAATTGTGCCCATTTCAAGCTTAAAATTCTACTTTTATCATATTTCGGGTATTTTAAATGTACATGTGAACTTTTAGAGAGAGGGAATCCTCTTCTAAAAGTTACATAATGATATATTAATTCCATGTTTTAGAAATACATCAAAACAAGTGTGAACCTTTGCGCCCAAATCCTGACCTTGAACTTAGGACTTGATGTCTTTTACTATTTTTTATAATTTGGGAGGCTTGTAGAAATATTTGATTATTTAGTTTACCAAAAAAAACAATTTCTGCATGTAAAGACAGTTTTTATACCCCAAGGAAACTGGTAAATTGGATGGTATTTTACTGACCTAGTACCACACAAACCATGCTAACACAAGTCCTACCCTAGAAACATCTCACTTAAATAGTAGTAAAATATTAGAAACCTTGGGATATAAGGCAATGATATGTAGACAGATCATGATAAAATCATTTTTCTTTTTCTCATTCTTGTTAATGTTGAAGCAGTATCACTGTCACACACAAGGGATGTGTCTCGTGTGTTTCCAACATCTTGGAAATAGGGTGATTCCATCACACAATTTGATAGTGTTTCACAAGGGATTTGTGGCCTGTGTTTCCACCATCTTGGAAATGGAGTGACGCCTCAAAAAAGTCTTTGACTGCCCCTGAAGTGTGTAAAAGGCAGGGGTGATTGACCAGGGATGTCTTTCACTACACAGAGATGTTAAGGAGATGTTTCCCTAGTTTCTCGAGGATGAGAGGACACCCACACATCCCTCAACCCATCACGCGATTATTGGGCATCCTTCTTGTTCCAACTAAAAAAACTAAAACCCTTTTGCAATCTTTTTACTGTGCAAGCATGGGACCCAACCATTAATTCTACCTAAAGTGTATTACAGTAAGCTAGTTTGTCCAAAATAATAAATTTAAGGAAATTAATGGAGGACCACCAACAAAATTGTGACCAAAGTCAAATGCATGGAAGAAGAAAGCAAGCAATGACATTATTGATAATCTTCCAATAATCATGATCTAACGATTATACTTTCTTCTATATAGTTATTACCATAGTTGAAAGATTCAGACTCGGCAAAAACTCGGGAGACCCAGATTTGACTTGGATGTGGTGACTGGGAAAATTTCTGCTTATTAAAATACACATAAATCGGTAAAATAATTTTTAAAAACATTCATAAAAATGAATTTACAGCAGTCATAAGTAGTTTATCCTTTATTTATAGCAAAAAATGAGTTCAATGCACACCATAGTCCTCAAAAACTGTCTTCTCTGTTAGAATTGATTGTAATTTCTGATTCTCATTAACCTATTCTGGTTTTTTTGGATATTTACATTCTCTCTTACTTTCTTTATCACTTACCATCTCCACGCCCTCAAATCTTTGTTGAACATTGCTTGTAAGAAATGGTTTGGAAAACACTTATTAGTATTTACAAGTTATGTGACTTATCCTTAACATTCATGAAGGTCTTTATCCTTTCAAGAGGTAGTCTCATCTTACTAGATTTTTGGTCATAATTTTTGCATTGTATGATATCAAAGCTTATGCTTCTTAATACTCTTAAATGATACAGTGACATTTTACTTTATAGCTGGTATCCAATTTATTTATGACAAAATCATAATTGCTTGGATAATTTGCATGTCAGGTACTCCAGAAGGCAGTTAAAAGGCAAGCACTAGCTCAGTATTTGGTGGAGCGGGCAGGCTTGCTATTATGGCTTTCCTCTGCTGTCTTAAACTGTGACAAGTCAAAATTAGGCAGATCTGATATATGTTTTGTGTCTATAGCATTGGAGGTGATCCAACCATCTTGGCATTCATCCTTATCGGTTTATATTTAAGTTTTATGTTTGTTCATTGCTTGCTAGTGAGTTGAATTTTCAATTTTCAGCTTCTAAGGCTCTTGTGTCACCCTTTTAAGTGTCTTGAGAATCTTTCCCTTCCCTTCTCCCACTCCCTCTCCCCCCCTGCTTCCTCCCTTCCAGGTCTAGTCATTTTTTAAATGTTTTAACAGGAATAAGATTGCTCCAGATTGACAGCATTGAATCCACCGAAGCAAGAGGAGGGGCATTTTAGCTCCTTTGTTGATTTGTATTATTTTGGTTGGTCAAGACATAATTGACTTCCCACAAGGAAGGAGGGTAGAAAGTCTCCCTCTCTCTTTCCTGACAAAGGAGGGGAGGAAGCACCTGGACCTGCACATCCCCTGCCTCCTCACCTGCCCTGCTCCTCATTGAAGTAGATAAAGCTGATACATCTTTTCTTCTTTAGGGTTGTATTTGCATTTATTTGTAGATAACATGGCTTGTATAGATCCTCTGAGTCAGTATTCAGAATCTTACTCATGCTGATATTTTATGGCAGCTCACAAGTGTCTTTACTATAATAGTTGCTGATGGTTTCCAATATACTGATGAAAGTTTTTGTGCTATCAGATGATTGTTGATTTGCTTTCATGGAGAAGTATATGCCAACAGTTGCTTACAAATGGTTTCGAGCAACTGTCTCAAACTGCAGCTTGTTTGCATCGCTTCCTTGTACATAATTCAAGCTTGTTAGGATGCCAAGATACTTTCATTAAATCCGTTCTTCATATTTTGGCATTGACAATCAGTTTATCTCAGCAGCGAAGACTCTATCAAACACATTTTTGTTTGTCTTTCGAAGGATTATTTGAGGTTATACAGTTAATTGAACTTACAGATCCTGACATGATCTCTAAGGATATTGTTCAACTGGGATTGAAGATTATTCTCACTAGTTTTCCACCAGCAGTCAATACTGTCAAGGTCTGCCTGACTCTGACTCCTGTTTTCACATTACCTTTTTAGTTTCTGTTTAGTTGTGGAAATTGCTAATGCATCTCTCTAGATTTGTTGTTAACCTATGCCTTTTATTTGAATTTTGTACATAAATAAATACTTGAATATCAATCTTGCAAACTCATGGAAACATAACATTTGATGTTTTGAAATTATTGGTATTTACTATTAGTGACCAAGAATCCAATATCTTGATCAACCCTAGGGCATAAGGATAGTTGCTGGTTTGTTCATGCATTAAGACTATGCCCTGCATTTGTGTGAAATGACATTTACGAGTTAAAATTTAGAGCATAAATGAAGCAGAATCAATACCTACAGTTTGATGAATTATTCATATCATTACAACTATGATATGATAATATTAATATCTAAACAACCATGATTCTTTGTAATACTGCTGAACTGTTGGCGCTAACATTGTTTGACTGGTTCATACATTTTACTTCAGCAGTTAAACAATGAACATTCTGGTTTGCACACCTCAATAGCTTGTTTGGCTGATATTTCTTGGTGGTCTATATGTGACATTTTCCAAACCTCTTAATGCTTGACGAAAATATGCTGCACACATGATCGTTTTCTTATTGTATTAGAGTACACTGCCAGCTTTTGATGTTTAATTTGGTCTTCCACTATTAAAACAGAAATATAGGATATAAGAGACTCATGGTTTGGGTGAAATATTATGGAAAATATGAAATGTAAGGTACTGACATAAGTTAGATAAAAATACAAGAACACAATTGATGTCAATGATTGTCAACCTTGGAGAAGTACAATTTTCCAAAATATCCAAGGAAAGCATCCAATAAGGAGGTGAGAAAAAACCTTGGTTCACTCCAAAATTTAATATAAATTTAATTTTTGAATAATTTAATTTCTTACTCTGAGCTGCACAGTATTGGAATGAGTACCAGCAAACAAGTAAGGTAAGATACAATGCGTGAAGCGATGATTTGGTTCCAATTTACCACTAGCCTTTTGTTCATTGCCATTCTCTTTTAATTCCTCATAATATATGGTAAAACATATTAGAAATATCAGAAAAGCAAACCCAAATAAAAAATTGTAAGTCTTCATATGGCAGGTGCAAAAATATGATGATGCAAGTAGCTAAATGTCAAAGCATGTTATTATTCTTTAGGGCCTAGGGCCTAGGCCTACTAACTAATAGGATGCTTCTCACATGCCCTGATGTTTGATGGCTGTAGAAGTCTACTAGAAGCAGCTTTGCAGGATTTTCCTTGGTGATGTTGTGACTCCCTTTGTCACGGGGCCATGCCTCTGTGCGGCATCAGTGCCCTCCTTACTTGGTCTGCCTGTGAGGATCAGACTTTTCATGAAGACCTTGGGATATGCCTAAGCACAACCAAGTCCAAATACTGCAGCCACTCGTTAGTCACGCAGTAGAACTTCACAATACAAACACTTTTGAGATGCACTGAATAGACAATGACTTGACAGCACCGATATATAGGGTGAAATAGATAGCTTTATTGAACAAGCAGCCCTTGGCCTGTATGACAATATAAACTCCCTGAGTTGTTTCACTATCCGAGCTCTTCACAAGAACTCCCCAAGAACACCCACCCTTGCGTTTGCAGTCACTCTTCAAGATGAAACCAATTGCCGGTTTTGCCCCTAGGATGTATTTGTTCACGTAGCTTCCAAACTTGGAACTCCTCTGAACTCCTTTGGTATTCTTCTCTCCCAGTTGGGGCACCCCAATCCCTGAATTGGGCTTCAGGGTAACTTACCTAGCCCACAACCTAGGCCTCCTATTGAGACTCCAAGTTAACTTCCACCACACTGCACTTTGTCGCTGTTGAATGATGTTGAATGCCGGTTGCTGTTGTTAGCCTCTTTGGATTTCTCTAGTATGTCCCTTCGCTTGGTGGAAGTAAATACATTGTTGAACACTAACTTTGAATAGCAGTAGGATACTCTACTTCCCCTATATAAGCTGTTTGGCGGATTCCTAGGCAGCTGTAGGTTGAATACATTGTTTGGCCAATGACCACAACTTCCAACTTGATAGAACTACCCCAATATATGGTTTGGTCAATCACCCCAACGACCTGCTCCTAGAACATGCTTGGCCTCCACTACAAGTTACGGTTTGCTCTTTGAACATATCGGTCCAACACTCTAATGTTTGGGTTGATGGGGTTCACAACTCTTTTCAGCCTCTACGCTGCCCAAACTTACCTTACAAGCTCCACTGGAACTTGGCTTCTTTGGAATCTCCAAGTCGCATAATGGATTGGCACTCAGTTCCTTTGTGAGGATGCAATCCCGAACTTTCCATGCGGACACCATGTCCGACTTTCCTTGTGCAACTCGGCCTTGTACTTCAGTTGGCGTTGGAACTCCAATGCCAATGCAACCTTGTACTTTCCATGCGAACACCATGTCCGACTTTCCTTGTGCACCACGCCCCTCGATGCATGCGTAGAACACCCAACACATTTTGGGGCTTGGAGGGTTTGTGCGGAGTCCTTTAGAAACTACAACACTTTGTCTTCAAATTTCCATAGGCTCTTAGCTTTCTCCCAGGAAGCCTTCTCCCTAAGCTAGCCTTGCTTGTGAACCAAGAACTCTCTCCACCTATGTTCTCCAAACTTGTGCTCCTTCACTGCAAGCACTTCTTCAACCTATAGATCCGACCTATATAAAACATTTGTTGGACTCGTGGTTGGAAGATTTTTGTTGATGTTCTCCTTATCTTCATGAAGAAGATGGAGTTGACTCACATGGAATACATTGTGCACCCTCATACAAGCTGGTAACTTCAACCTATAGGGGACTTGCTGATTGGTTCAACCTGTAGGTGACTTGCTGACTTTGCCAATCATTGTATAAGATCCATTGAACCTTCTTGTCAATGAGTGACTCAAACCTCTTAGTGGCTTGAATTGATTTGGTCCAATTTTAAAAGGACCTTGCCATCAATTTTGAAATCCCCAACCCTCTTGCTTGAGTCTATGTACCTCTTCATTCTCTCTACAACTTTAACCAAATGATGGTACATTAGATCCACTCTATTGTGCTAGTCCTTTAGGTGCTGCAATGTACTTGGGCACTCGCCTAAGTACCTGCTCAAGATTGTGTGAGGAGTTAGGGGTTGCTACCCGGTCGCCAAGTGAAACGGTGTGTATTGACTCAACCCTGTTTTTTGCAAGTTGTAGCTAAATTGAGATGAGTTCAACAACTTAGGCTAGTTGGATTGGTTCGATCAAACAAAGTGTCTTAGATAACCCTCCAACATTGCATTGATTTGCTTGGTTTGACTATCTGTCTCAGGGTGATGGCTAGTTGACATCAACAACTTTGTCTCCATCAATTTGAACAACTTTGTCTAGAAATTGCTAGTGAATTGTGTAAGTAGTATATCTTTACTTTGTTGTAGTCGGCCGTAGTCGGCCTTGGTCATAGTCGGCCAATTGCTAATAAAACAATAGTTAGTAAGAATAATACATGTCATGTACTTTCGGAAATCAAGTCCCGACTAATGATAATGTTGTTATGAAACGTCGTATCAGTTGGTTATCTAACTACCGCCGAACGTTATATGTAGTCAGTTGCTGTAGTCGGGAAATAGTCATGTATCGATGGTTATACTGATAAGCACTGTTGATACTCTGTGATTGTACATGGTAATATTCCTGATGATGAATAAAGTTTCTATTCTATTATTCTGTTCTATGTTCTGCACGTGACTTAGTTTGCTAGTAGTACATAGTACTTGAATTACATTCCGTAGGAAAACATTTGGCGCCGTTGCTTGAGCGAACTAGAGCATCACTCGTCATGGCAGCGTAATGGGTCAACCGGCGGAAGAACCTGTAAATGCTAATGAGGAACGGGAAGACCGATTGACGGAAGATCTTGTCAATCTGTGGAAGATATCGTTACGAGATCACGTACGTAGGGAATCCCACAGACGGGAGATCCCTGAGGAAGTTATCTGGGATAGATTGGAAGTGAATGACGAGGTGAAGCGCCTCTTGAATCGTATGCCCAGATTGCTGGCCCGTCATTCCATTATTTTGCAAGACCTCCGAGAAGAAGAGGATCGGGAACGACGAAGGCAGCAAATACTGCAGTGCTACGAAGAACGAACTAAACAAGAAGAAGAAGAACGAGACACGAGCCGGAGATGTACATCTGGTAGTCAGCAATGATCGCCTGAACATATTTTAAATGCCCGTACGGCCGAACAAAGACAAGCATCGAGTACCTGACGGGCACGGGACTTCGGAAGAGCAAGTTCGGCGATCACTCAGGCTGCAAGAACAAGAAAACCTGCGAAGAAGACTAAAGCAAGTCGGTAAGGAATTGGATGAGGACTTAATTGAAATAAATCAGAGCATAAAAAGAACATATGAAAATCTGACAAGAATAGACACATCCATTGGACGAGCGCACCAAAGTTTGACAGAAGGGACGGAAAACCCTTCGGCACCCCGTATATAGGAAGATATGATCCCGATGAGAACGAAGATGAATTGAGTAGTAGCATCAGCCGTTTTCGGGAGTTGTCCTTGTCAGACAACGACGAACACCTAACGAGTGGAAGATCAGAGCCCAGTACCCCGAGGCGGAGAGAGTACCAAAGGGAACCCCAGGAGACTCAAGGTGTCGCGGACGCTGAGGAACGACGTGGGAGTGACTCGTACGTGGCCGAGAGTGCAAGTGACGCACCGGAACGTAACAAGGAAACCAGTCTAATCGGGTCCAACACACAAGGAGGACAGCGGGGAACGATGGCTCATCCAGAGCGGCAAAAGCTGCCGAAGTTCATGGGGAATGGGTTTGAAGATCCCGTACGGCACTGTAAGACATGTGAGACTATTTGGATAGCCAGTGGACAGGATGATCCCGACCAGTGGCTGAAAGCATTTCCAGCGACACTCAGAGAGAGTGCCATTGATTGGTACTCTGAATTGGATCAAGCACAGAAAGCTACATGGAGGTTATTCAAGAAAGCTTTCCAGGAGGAGTTCAAACTTCTTCGAGATGACAGCGAGATTGTTGCGGAGATATACAATACCAAGCAAGGAAAGCACGAGAGTGTGCGGACCTACAACCGAAGACTCAAAGATTTATTGGGGAAATTGGAGGCACAACCGGTTGATGGGTTGAAGAAAAGATGGTTCATCGAGGGCTTGCTTCCGTCATTAAGGAAGAAAATGAAATTCGTACCTCCTTCGTCATACGCCGAAGCATACAATCGGGCAATGGACATAGAAAGTGAAAATAAAACATCCTCCCGAGGGAAAAAGAAAACAGACGACGAGGAGAGTATGGACGACAGCGACAGTGAATCCAAAACAATACAAGCACTCAGGAAAGATATGATGCGAATGATGAAAGAATTGAAGGCCAGCAAGGAGAATATGAGAGAAGCCAGAGAACTGTGGTGTACGAATTGCAATGCGGAAGGTCACACGAAGGCGAACTGTCCCAAGAACTTATTTTGCGATATCTGCCAAGTGATGGGACATTCCGTCAAGGAATGCCCATACAACTTAAAAGCCAGAAGTGCACAAGTACTCTTCACTCATGGAGAGCTGTCAACACCGCCGAACACACCACCAAAGCCCCTGTACAATAGCAATGCATCCCCTGGAGGTTATCGAAGCAATAGAAGTCCGAGAAACATGATACAATACGATGCAAAAGGAAGGCCTATGATCCAATGCAGGAAGTGCAACGAATGGGGCCACTTCGCCAGGGACTGCTAGGCCACTTCGCCAGGGACTGCTAGAACGGTCAAGGTTCGGGAGGGAGATTGTGTAAGTGGTGTGGACTAGGCGATCATGAAGATAACGAATGCCCTAAGCAAAAGGGTATCCACATGATGGAAGTAGAAGAACAAGAGGTACTGGCGATCACCAGAGCACAAGTAAAAAAGGCCACTTACCCAGATCCATGTATGGAGAAACAAAGGATGAAGGAAGCAAAAACCGAAGTGGAACTGGCGATGGCGAAGGAAAACAAAGTACCTTTGGAGAAGCCAGGAGCCTCTCGGCGGTCGGAGTATCGTACGACAGGTACTGCAGACCAGCCAAACATTTCCGGCCGAGAATGGAGAGTACAAAGAAAGAGTATCAAAACTGGACGATACACCAGTCCACAAATCCGAACAGGTACGAGATGAAAAAATTGTGTTGGAGTTAAAAAATGAAAAGTATGAAAAAATTAGAAAATTAGAATAAAAGAAAAGAGAAGAGAGGAGATGAGAGAGAAAATAAACAAAAATTGAAAAAATTAAAGATAGAAGAGAAAAAAGCTAAAAGTCATCAAAAAATGGAGAGTAGGAGAATAAATGACGAAAAAAGGACAAATGGAGGAGAGAGGAGAGAGAAGATGAGAATAATGAGAGGGAATTAAAAGAGATTGAAAACAGAGAAAAGATACAAAAAGGCGAAAATAGAAGAATTAAAAAGACAGACGTATTATATGGAGTTCGAAAAAATAAAAGAAATAGAGAAATGGAAAAATCAAAGCCGACCAAGGGAAGAGAAATTAAAATTAAAATTAAAATGAAAGTCGTGGCCATGAGGCAAATCGTACGCCTGTGGGGAAAAACCGCCGGGTGAGATAAAACACGGCGAAGTATTAAAAGAGGAAACCTTAAAGTGCAACGTAGCCTAAGCTCGGCCAAGGAGTACGATGTACGACCATATAACACACTAGGAATAATAGGGCGAAAGCATAAAAGGAACCAAAGAAGGGAAGAACGACTCCAAGGAAGAAATGTATCGACCTACAGGAGAGCTGGTATAAGGTACAAGAGTTTTCACAGTACGGCGGACTATTACCCTCAATCACATCGATCACATCGTACGACATTCACAGTGTCTCAAGGTGTACGACATCTAGGCTATTCTCAAGTCGTACGGCATCATCCAGACTATTTGCAAGTTGTACGACATCTAGGAGAGATCTACATCGTACAATATTTAGCATCTTCTCAATTCGTACGGAGTCATGAGGTGGTCAAGAAGGTCGTACGACATCCTTACATCGTATGACATTTAAAAGAGATCTTAATCGTACGACATTTACAGGGGAACTTCATCGTACGGCATTCACAGAGTCTGCATATTGTAAGAACTTCACTAGTTATCCAAGTCGTACGACATTGCAATTTAAGGGTTGTACGGATTTTTATCTTGGTTAAGGAACACTCAGCAATTCTTCACATCGTACAGCGTACTAAGAACTCATTGGTCGTACGACATCTCCAAGATCAAGCCGTATGGCAGCTTTTTATCCCTCAAGGCGTACGGACAGAGCAGGAGAGAGAAGCCGTAAGTAGCAAGCAGCAAGAAGTCGTACCATTCATCGATCGAGATAAAGTAAAGAAAAACAATGCAAAATTTGTATTTTTCAGCTTCATCAGCACTATTTGGAACCTTTGGAAAAGTCATGAAAATGAGGTACGCGATGTTGCCCCCGGACCCCGCGAGGGGCGCTGCCCCTCGACCCCGCTGGGGGCGCTACCCCCAGACCCCCGCAAGGGGCGCTGTCCCTTGACCTCGCTGGGGGCGTTGCCCCCAGACCCCCATCAAATTTATTGGAATTGTCCATTTGCAATATAGCCAGCCAACGTAGTACAGTTGGCAGCCGAGCAAATGAGAGTGACAACTCTTGAGAAGTTAGCAGAAAGGGATAGAGTATTGGGTCAGTTGATAGAGAATGATACCAAGGTGGCCGATGCACAACGACTTTCAGCACAGAGGGAGAATCAATTACACGAAAAGGACGAGGAGTTGGCATTTTTTATTTTCAGTCGTCTGGAAGACGACTACTTTGTAGGGGGGAATGATGTAAGTAGTATATCTTTACTTTGTTGTAGTCGATCGTAGTCGGCCTTGGTCATAGTCGGCCAATTGCTAATAAAACAATAGTTAGTAAGAATAATACATGTCATGTACTTTCGGCAATCAAGTCTCGACTAATGATAATGTTGTTATGAAACGTCGTATCGGTTGGTTATCTAACTACCGCCGAACGTTATATGTAGTCAATTGCTGTAGTTAGGAAATAGTCATGTGCCGATGGTTATACTGATAAGCACTTTTGATACTCTGTGATTGTACATGGTAATATTCCTGATGATGAATAAAGTTTCTATTCTATTATTCTGTTCTATGTTCTGCACTTGACTTAGTTTGCCAGTAGTACGTAGTACTTGAATTACATTCCGTAGGCAAACAAATTGGGGATCTCTGTCACTAATAATACTCAATGGCACACCCCAATACTTGACCACATTCCTGTAGAAGTTATTTGCCACGTTCTTTGCTTTGCATGGTGCCTTGCACGGAACAAAGATCCCATATTTAGAGAACCTATTGACAACTACCATGATACTTGTATACACATCCACGTTAGGCAGCCCGGTAATGAAATTCATGCTAACACTAGCCCAAGGCCTAATTGGCACAAGAAGGGGTTGAAGCAAACCTCTTGGAGATTGCGTCACCACCTTGTTGTGTTGACAAATGAGACAACTTCAGACATACTCGTCTACATATTTTCTCATTCTAGGCCAGTAGAAGCCTCCTTCCAAGAGTGTGAGGGTTCTCTTTTGTCTAGGATGACCAGCCCAAAGGTTGTCATGACATTCATGAACCATGTCCCTATGCAAGATCTTCCATTTTGGAACATGGACTCGGTCCTGGGTGAACAACAATAGTCCATCCTTGACATTGAACTTGCGAGTCCATCCCTCTTTGGTTGTCTCAATAGCTTTGCAGCTTGAGGGTCCATCTCCAAACCTTCTTTGATGGACTCCAACACCTCTGTTGATAATGTAATTTGTCTCTCCCTTGAAGTCGCCTCTTCCAACAACACCTCAACTATCAACAACTATCCTTTTCTTCTTAGAGCATCGACTACAACATTCTTTTTCCTTGGGTTGTAGATGATCTCAAAATCGAACTTGGTTAGGAATTCTTGCCACCTAACCTGCTTTGGGGTTAACTTTACCTGTGTCTTAAAGTAGGTTGAGGAGATGTCCATTTTCACCACAATGTGAACCCCCAAGAGATAGTGCCTCTATATTGTGAGACAATGAATGATCCCCATCATTTCTTTCTCATGCATTGGGTAGTTCTTCTTGTCCTTTAACTTCCTCGACTCATAGGCCATTGGGTGCCCATCTTGCATGAGCGCACCCCCTACTGCATAGTCCGAAGCATCACTTTGAACTTCAAATGGCTTGCAGAAGTTGGGCAACGCCAACACAAGCTCTGTTGTGAGTTTCTTCTTTAGTGTCTCAAATGCTACTTGATATTTATTTGACTAGTTCCACTTTTTGTCCTTCTAGAGATTTGTCAATGGAGCTGCCCACCTTGAGTAGCCCTCAACAAACCTTTGGTAGTAATTTGCCAAATCCAAAAATTGCTTGACTTCATGGACATCTTTCAACGGCTCCCTGTTCGCAATTGCCCTTGGCTTCTCTGAATTTTGATGGATCTAGGCTTTCCCAATCATATGACTGAGGAAGTGGACTTCCTCTTGGGAAAAGGAACATTTTTTCCTTTTTCATAAAAAGTTTGTGCTCCCAAAGCAACTCAAACACTTCAGCAAGGTGAGCCTTGTGTTCCTCCATGTTATTGTTGTATATCAAGATGTCCAAATACACAACCACAAACTTGTCCAAGAGTGGACGAAACACATTGTTCAAAAGTGTGCAAAATGTCGTCGGCGCACATAGCTCGAAGGGCATCACCATGAACTCATAGGACCCATATTTGGTCACACAGTTCACCTTTTCCTCATCCCCTGCAACAATCCTCACTTATAATATCCCTACTTGAGATCCAATTTTGTGAATACCTTCACCCCTGATAGGCGTTCAAAGCAATCTGCAACCAATGTAAGAGGGTATTTGTTCTTGGTAGTTAACTTGTTCAAGGCCTTGAAGTCCACACATAACCTTAGTGTTCCATCTTTCTTCTTTCGGAAAAAACATGCACCCCATAAGGAGAACGGGGTGGTTTGACATACCCCACCTCAAGCAATTCTTCTAACTGCTTCTTAAGTTCAACCGTTTTGGGTCCAGACTACTTGTAGGGTGCTTCTTAAGTTCAATGATTTTGGCTCTAACTCAATCCAATGATATACATCCCATCTCGGTGGGAATGTGTGGGCAACTTGAGTGGCATATGGTCCTCATACTCTAGGATGATCTCATCTACTTTAGATGGGATAAGAGCCCTTGGCGCTTCATCTACCTCATCCCAACCTCAAAGTAGTGCAGCTAGGAACATCAGTTCCTTGTTTTTTTCGTTGCCTTCTTCATGCTCAAAGCAGAGAACACGTACACCTTCCCAGTCTGTCTCTTCTCCATCATTTTCACCATGCCTAACTGTAAAGGATCCAAAAAACATTAAAGATTCTAGATGTGGTATGACTGCAACCTAACCTAATCTCAAGAACTTGTGGCCCAATATCATCTTGAAATTTTCCATCTTGATTGCCATGTAATACATTTTACCATACCAGTTCCCCATAATAGTCAACATGTCCCAAACAATGCCAGTCCCCTTTTTTGTTGGAGAGTTGATAGCTTTGAAAAAGCTTGTGCTTGCTTGCACCTTAAACCCCATGTTTATGGCTTTCTTAGCTGATATTTAGTTGCGTGTGGTTCCTGAATCCACCATTGCCATGATGTTTTGTCCATCCATCTAAACATCCACAAAACACAACCTATGCTTGTTTACTAGTGTGGTCAGTGTGGCCTTCAGTGGACCATGAGCATTCACTTCACTTAAAGCTTGGATGACCCCCATTGTTGAAGCTAACCCCCATTGTTGAAGCTAACCCATCTTTCTTTGTTGGTGCTTGTGCCATGGAATTTAACCTTTGTCTCTCCAAATAGTCCTTGGCTCAATGACTTAAGTTTCCACAAACAAAGTGCCCATTGCTCTTCTTCTACGATGCACTTGATTTGGCATCCTTCGGTCCCTTCGTCGATCCTTTGCTAGTGGGTTTATGGTTCCCACTAGACTTTGTATTAGAAGTATGCCTAGCTTTCTCTTTGCCTTTTCCGTCATCCTTTGGTGGGGGTGGCTTCTTCTTGTCTTTGTGAGAGCTAGACCCCTTGACATTATTCTTCAATGAATCATTTTAAAATCAAGGAGTCAGTTTGTAGTTGCTATTGTTGCAGGAGGGTCTAGAAAATATTACGCCTAAGCTCTTGCTGAGCCGACGGTGCGAGGCCTCGTAAATTGAAACAACTTGTTTGAGTTGGACATGTCCTTGATTTCCAACATCAAGGCAAAGAAGGTTTTGATGTAATCTTTGATCCTTCCACTCTACTTTAGATCCATGAGCCGCACCTTTACTATCCAAGATGAGTTCTTAGGCTTAAACTGAAACTTGAGTGCCTCTTGCAGCTTGTCCCATGTGTCCACCTTTGTTACTAGCTTACTTGCCCTTAGGTCCTCCTCTCTAGCCCTCCACCAAAGCTTTGCACTCCTTGATAGGTAAGTTGAGGCTATCCTCACTTTTGCTTCTTTTCGTATATCTAGTCAAGGTATCCAAATATTAACCCATATCCCAAAAGAAGTTCTCTAGAACTTTGTCGTCTTTAAGACCTTCATACGGGTTTGAAGGCTTGGCCTTGTGCTCAAACTCACCCCTCCCTAAGTGATGAGAGTCTTTAGAAACTGGATGTCATCTTCCAATCTGTAATGCCCCCTTCTTGCACCTGAGCAGTTGGAGTGTTCCATTAGCCTATTCCTGAGTTCCTGTAGGCTAAGTGGAGTTGGTTAGGGAACTCAAAGCTAGTGTTGGGATCTGTGGCGGTTTTCGGTGCTTTTTGGCAGGGCTTTCTATTTTTAGCAGTGGCCTATTTCAGTACTTACTATTTATAGTAAGTCTCAACGTATCTCAGTTTTGTGCCAGTTGGGTGTTTGGGAATACTTACTATTTTTAGCAGTGGCTATTCAGAGTAAGTGTATTTTTGGTAACTGGTCTAGGCCTATGTTGCTCTAGTAGTGTATATTTCCTGATTGGTGAGTCTAAGGTTGATTTAATTAATACTTGTATTTCTCTCGTCACTTAAGTTATTTTTAAAAGGTCACTTTATAACTTAAGTGAGGGTCGAAGGGGTCATAAAAAGTACCTTGTCTTATGCCTAGTTGATTAAAGTTGTTTTTAAAAGCCAAAATTATTGTCTCCAAAAGTGGACGCCTGGCTTATGGGAGACATAAGGATTTAAAAATAAAATCAAAAGCACTTGAGGAGGGCGTGGGAGTCTTGGAGGGAAATGTTTTCAAACTTGGTTGCCCTAATTTCCCTCTTTCTTCTATAAAAGCATATCTTGGGCTCTCATTTCATTATCTATGAATTGGCAACATAACAGGGTGCTGCTGGATTGTTTCCAGAGTTTATTGCTGCGTGTTGAGGACAGAAATCCTCACTGTTTGGAGCTGGTTTTAGTGGTGAAAGATCCACCCTAGCCAGGAGAAGGTGATTCTACTTTAGGGATCATATTTGGGCATTCACAAGGTTCTGATTTCAGACTTTTTGTGGTGGAATGATGAAGATATTCTTGGTTTTTTGATGTGGGTTTGGAATTTTTGGTGTGTTGGTTCTTTGGCTACATTTTGGTGGTGTTTAGAGGTGATTTGGAGCTTTTTCTGAGGTCTGATTTGCATTTCCAGAATTCTGGAAACTATCATTTTGACAGGGTCTGAAAGTGAAAACCATTCATAGCTCCGTGCATGCTTGGCCCATCATTTTGGGTGTTGGCTCATTGGATTCCTCCTGTTTGGGCACCTCATTTCAAGTGCTCATTTGTATTTATTGCTGGAGATCTGATTTTTGAGGGCAGATCGCCCTACCTAGGGAGCTGTGCCTCTTGAGGTTTCAGAGATGAGTGGGTCTGCTGTTGTATAGACTCTTATTTTTGCTGTCCTTGCCTTCTGTGCTGCTGTTCTATGGTGTGGAAATTCATGTGTGCATTGGCCACTTTCATATTTGTCATGTGATGCAAGTTTGCAAGGTCTTGCTGCTGTTGTATGCTTATTATCAGGTCTGCAAACATTGTATCAGGTCTGAAATATATCTTTAAGTCTGAAAATTTCAATTGTATTCTTTGCCATCATGACTTATTATGGTTCTACATGAAAAAAAATGAAGTTGTTTCCTTGCAAATTCCTTTCTTTGCAATACTTTCTTTGTTCGCTTGTATTTGCTTCTGCTCATTAATCACCACCCAAGTATAGCAGAAGGTCTACCTTTGACACCCAGACTCAATTTCCCCAAATCCAAGAAGTCAAAATAACCTGCCCAAAGTGAAATCTAAGGTGATATGTGCAAAAACAGGGTAGCTGGAAACATTTTTCTCTTCAAGCTAGCACCTGAGAGTGATAAACTCTTGCTGTTTTGTCATTCAAGAAGCATGGAAAAAATGATGAGAATGTGGGTTTTCTTTTCCTCTTAAACCCTCATTTTCGCCAATTTCATTTGTTGTTTATCCTTTTTTTGGGTACAGGTCAGTTCAAAAGAATGGATCTGTTTTAAGTATGTCTTTGGTACATGGATTGGATCAAGAATATCTTTGTTACACGGATTGCATCAAGAACAGAGCCTGGGAAGATCGAGTACAATTATATCTGGTTTGTCGTGCAGATTCATACTATTATGTCCTTATTTTCAAAAAGTTCAATTGATGTTTTTCCCCCCCAGAACGAGAAGTTTTGATATTCTTGTTTACTTTATAGTCTTAGAAAATGAGTGATTAGAAATAGAAGGTTTTCATCTCTCTTTGTTCAGATTTTGGCATAGTGTATTTATGATATATATTTTTCTGGATTAATTACGAGTCTTGCATTCTTTATTTGCATGCTCTTATTTGGTTGGTTTCAAACTCTTTTGTTTTGTATCTTGGGAATTATGTTGATGTTTTTGGGTAACATTTTTTGAGCCGAGACAATAGTTTCTGCAATCAAGAGCCTTGAAACTGACCGTTGTAAATTTTCTATAGAACATGCAATGGAGATGTTTTCAGTGTCTGTTCAGGTTTGTTAGTTCAAGTAGTAGTGGATCTGTAGGAAGTGGAAGTTTTATTTGAAAATTCTATGGGACTGCTATTTGCTCTTTTTGAAATGATTAACGTACATTTTAAATGGTGTCTGGAAGTGAATTCTTTCTTTGTTTTTGTTGAGTGTAGTCTCCTTTATAGTTTGTGGATTTTAGTAGGGTTTCTTTTTAAGTAGATTGACTATGGTAATTTGTTTTTAAGTTTTAATATTTTAAAGAGGCTTTGCTTACTAGAATACTGCGGTGGCATTATGTGCAGAGACTAAGCTAAAGCATGATGAAACATACTATTAAGTCTTTTACATGGAAGAACTATTTAATTACATTTACAGTTATACTTCTAGAATCTTTCTGTTTTTGTTTTTTTAGTGACAGTCAATTTGTCTCCTGACTTTTTTCTATATTTTTATTTGTGGGTTGCATGACTTACATTGCATAGAACCACTGGTCACTTTAGTCAATTCTATGCATGAACTAGAAATTAAATTGTGAATATTATGCTGCAGTTATTACATTTGAACACATGACCTGATTATGCACAACCTTCCTTTTGATGTTGCACAGTCCATTTTGTATTTTTTGTAATCATGGTGTTACTTGATTATTTCTTATGAATTGCAAATGTGTAAATTGGTTTCCATCCATGCATAAGAAATTTTCATGACATCTTCAGAATGTGCATGTTTAATTAATTGAATCAATTATGGACTTGTTTGTGAATGCCATCTTCTTGGAAAATTTTGGATTCAAAATTTGAATCATGTCATTGATTGCAGGATAAACTAAAGCTATTAAAATTGGGTTTGTGGGCTATTTCCAGTGCTTTACAAGTCCATTCACAATCAAGTATTGAAGAGGAAGTATATACTGACAAGCAGTTGAAATCAGTTAAAGTTAAAAGATATCAAGAAGATTTAACGGATAAGTTGCTTCGGTGGTTAGTAGCTTCCATTATCTGTGGGAAGATTTTTAGGACAGGCAATCAAAGACATGCCCTCTATCCCATGGAAAAGCCTAGCTTTAAAAATTTAGTGTCATTACTAAACTATTTGAATGCGTCAAGTTGTCTTTCAGAGATTGAGAAAAACCCTGAGGTGGACAAGGGTTTGGCTCAGTTGATACTATATCTCTTTCAGCTTGTTGGAGTTCGCTGCAGAGTTCTCACATCAGTTGTCGCTGCAGTTTCTTTGCTGTTGCATTCAGGTGGCATAAATTTAGTTGGTGAGTAAAGAAATATTTGTGGCTGCTATTTTGTATATTAAATTGAATTTTGTGCCAAGCATTCTGTGTGTGGATTTTCTAATCGCTCAATATAGGTTTTGCACCAGATGGGACTTCTTGGCATACAGATCACTCCAGTATGTTGGCTCTACTTTTGTCAGAGGTTCCATGTCCAGTAGAGGTCAATCCTTCATGGCGATGGTTAGTATATATTTCTTCTATTATGAGTATTTATTGCTTTGTTCTTGGCCTTATGACATGAAGGTAGGAAATGGTCTAGAAAGCTCAACATATTCATGAAAGTCAGGAGCTATCTACTGAACAGAGGTGTGAGGAGTAGAACTAGGTGGATCACTTATATTTATTAAGTGATGAACTGATATGGTGCTCTCTCCATTTACAGGTCATTTTATAGTCCATGGGAAGACCTATCTTCAAAAATCTCAGAAAAGCAAAGATTATATGAAAATGAAGTTTGTCAGGTCCTGTTGAGAAGTTACCATAATGTTTTATCTGCCACAACACCTAATTTTCGTTTGATCATTTCCAGGCAGAAATTGGGCTTGTCAGATACTTTACCTTCTCTGAGAAATGAACTCTCTGACAAACTTATTGCTTTAAAGGAAGAAATGTGCAAAATTATATCTAATGGGCAGAGTCATCAAGTTCTAGAGAAGTTTCCTCCCACATGAATGGTTATAAATGACAACACTACCAAGAACAGGTTATAAATGATAAACAAGGTCAATATTAATTGATCAGAAAATTCTGCATATAGTTCCTCTGCAGAAGAGAGATTCTTCCAGTTGCAGGAGAAAAAATGTCATGATTAAAATTTGCTGTGACCACACACTGTTTTTCATTTGAGAGATCAATGGGGTCAGACTGGCTGAGGATTTTCATCCCAAATTTTGATGCAGAAGAGAGCATTAGGTACATATAGGAGCTACAGATAAACTGAATAGTTGGGGCTTTCCAGCAGCCAGATTAATATAAATTTTTAAGATATTAAATATTGGCAGTGCCTTTGGCAAGTGGCAGATTGTTAACTCGATTTGTCCCTACTGGAAATCTTGGGCTTGCAGGTTTTGAAAGTTCTTTCAATATTATGTTTTAGGTTCATGTGGCTTGCCCACAATAATGTATGGCATTTGTCGTACTTTGTGGGAAGGATTGTTGGATTGTAAGTGGTGTTGTTGGAGTGTTTGAGGCCCATCGCTCACATCCATTTTACAAGAAAGCCCAAGCCAAAAAAAGAACTTAAGGTATCAGTTTGAAAGAACTGGAAAAATAGTTTAAAATGATCTAAGCCACTCAAAGGTGCCTTTTGAGAGCTTTAAAGTGACATGGCTAAAAATTATGTGGTCGAGCAAAAAAAGCATCAGTGCAGCACCAGGCATTTGTGAATTGAGTGCGATAAGCTTGAAGGTTAGATATTATGCATCTTGCTTTGTCATTGCTTTGTGTTTGCAAGGTATGCCAGGACTACTGTTGTATTGGATAGATTGCATGTTTGTATTGGGAGAACAACAATTGGCAACAAGAGGCCTCTATCAGGTGTAAAATGTTTGAAAAACCAAGGTTATTTTTCATGAGAATTTGAAAGGCTTGGACTATGCAAAACAAAGTGTGCTATGCATTTGGAGATAACAAGTGTCCTGTATTTTTGTACAAAATAGAAAATGAAATCTAAATTATATAAAGAATAAAATGTTATCTAACTAATATTTGCATCCATGAAAACTAATGGCTGCAAAGATGCTGACAGTTGGTGAGAACTAGTTGATGTATTTTTGATTGGAAAACTGGGGTATTGTAACCCTATTTGAGGATTTGTATTTAAATTGCGTATAGAATGAAATCCAAGGAAGTCATTGCATGGATGCTCTCCATGTGATCACGTTGCTAGGTCAATATGGTTTATGGAATGTTTGCTTTAAGATTCCTGGACAGTTAATGTACAACTACACCTCAATCAATATTCATTCAATGCAATCCACTTAAATATACAACTATTTGAAACTAAGGCACGTTCATCATTTGTTTAAACTTTAAAAAAGAGTTAAAATATAATATTAATATAAGGGATAGGTTACATTTTGCGAATGTGGGGAAGAGGATAATTGAGCCATTCCATGCTTTTCCAACCTTATTGTGATAGGCCTTTCTAAAATTGCCAATATTATCCTGCTTAAAAAGGCTATATTGTTACTGTTATTAAGAAACAACTGTTTTGAACTTATTAGTATGTACGTCACTATTAACGTATTTGCAGCATTAATATATCAAGTATTAGAGATTTGAAAACCGTACATTTTTTGGAAGTATGAGGAGCTCTGTGAACAGTATCAAAAGGATTGCTTTGTCGTTGGTATCCCAATGAGCTCAAACTTGGATTACCTGCAGTAGATTGGGGTTTGTAAAATGGGTTAGTCCTTGCTGATCCTCTCATTGTCGCTTCCACCAAGGTCAATGCACATGTGGCCTGCATTTCAAGGTATGGAGCCCGCTTACACTGCTCATGCAGCATTTCAACAGTCCTTCCGTTCTCTGAAAGAAAGCAGATGATTACGCATCTGCAGAATTAGTTTATGTTGCTCATCACCACACCCATATGAGCAATACAATTATTGATAGCGTCGATCTTTCTTGGTGTTTTCTTACCCCATGTAAGAGCCTTGCCAAGCCATATCACATGTATGGATCTTTCTCACCAACGTTTTTGTTAATTCTTGTAATGAGTGGTGATTTAAAGTTCAATCGCAAGCAGAGCAGGTATAAGGTTTGGGGGTTTCCAGCAAGATTATTAGAGGAGTTTTGCTACTTTCGAGACCCCATGGAGGGTATTTGGAGATGATCTTATATGGGGGGTTGCAATCCAAGGAAAAGCTTGAAGGGCTTGAGATGGGACATTTAAGATCTTAGGTAAAATCCCTTCTTTTTAAATGGCCCCACATAAATCTCTTGTGCAGTTGTGCGTCATAGGTATTGCAATACCAATTTCAAATTCACACGAGACTTATAATTGGATTGTTTAAATGTGAGGAGTGAAGGTCACTTACACTCTTTGGGAAGCTAGTCAAATATTTTTACTAAGACACTTGATATTTAATTAATAAATTAATCAATATTAAAGTTATTTTTATTTTTATATTATTTAATTAAATATCTTTATAATATGTTATAAATATGTTTATATAATAAAGTCTAAATCTAAAATTAAAGTTTTGAAAGTATTTATTTTAAGTCTCATTCTTAGATGTATGGATCTCTAATAAATATTATGTTTTATTACTGCATAATGATTGTAAGAAGTGTATAGAGTCAATTTCTTTTGAAAAATGAACTTTTGAAGTAAGATGCCTTTTTTTTGGTATACAACAAAAAAAAAAAAATGTCAAAATGGAGATGGTACATTCTATACTACATGATAATATTCACCATAATTTAAATCTTATTTTTTTTTATATTCTCAAAGAAAGGTATATATATAGAGCTTTTAGAACATCTTAGGTTTTTATCATAATGACTATAGGTCTTATATATAATATAATGTTTTATAAGTGAAAGTAAGAATATAGATGAGTACATTATATAATGCTTGTGGGTCTTGCATATAATATAATAGTTGATCAATAGATGACATTGTCGTGCACACTTATCCTCAATAGTAACTCTTTAAGGTTCAACACATTGTTTAAAATTTAGAGAGTTTGCATTTCATAAGTTTTATAAAAATATTTGTCCCTTGATCATTGATAAAACTTGAGAGCACCATTACTTCTATTTATTTATTTTTAATATGAAGTGCACGTGGACTGCACTGTATTTCATTGTGTTTTGTTTATTAATGTTGAACTGATTTTTTTCGAGAGCAATACATCTTTAGCTATTATATAATAAGGTATTACTTTTAGTAGCACCTATATTGAGTTTGTCTAATAATCTTTTGAGTCATGTTGATTCTTTTGTTACTTTGTTGCATTTCTATATATTGAAGTTATGTGAATGAAAGAGAATAAGATTTTTTTTATAATCAATGTGATAATATTGACACCAAATTTAAAGATGGTCAATTTTTTTTTTTATTATCAATACAATCATTAACACAATTAACATCACAATGATCATATTAACTTGAATTTTTAGTGCTAGAATAATAAAGACCATAATTACGATTCATTTGAAATACCTTAGTATTTTTGGTCAATTTTATATCCTGGATGAATCTAGATGCAATACTTATTGCATAAGTAATGTCTTGTCTAAATATAGTAAGATAAATTAACTTTTTTACTAATTACTTATGTAAAGTGGTATTGGTCTTTTCACTTGGAGCTTTATGGTCAAGTTGAATATCCACTTCAAGAAGAATAATAATGGATTCACAGTCAATCATATTAATTTTAAAGTATATCTTTACATGCGTATCTTGTTTGTGGTGTCATAAAGGAGTGATGATCCTAAAAGTGTCATTTTTAAGAAATGATGTATAAGTCTTAAATAAGTTATTTCAAATGTTTTGATTAAATTAGTTTTTTGTTTGTAGAATAAAAATAAAAATTACTTATAATGAGTAAGTCATCCACATATAATACAATTATAATGATTTGATTGTCTTTAATTTTGACATTTTTTTTAATTATAGTAGTATGTAGAGTATTGATGAAATTGAAAGAAAATATTAATTTTTGGACTCCAAACTCTAGGAGTTTGTTTAAAAATGTTCAAAGATTTTATAAGTTTACAAGCATATGATTTTTGGTTTTGATTATTTAGACCTTTTTGGTTGAGTTATATAAATTTTTGACAAATCACCATTTAATAATGTTTTTTCACGTCCATTTGATAAATCTCCTAGCCATTGTAGGTTCCTAAAGCAAGGAGTATCCAAATACTGATCATTTTTGCCACAAGGGGAAAATATTCCATCAAAGTTTCAACTACATCATAGAGTGAAATATGTAGTGTGTAGTCTTGCCATGCATTTGTGTATTTCACCATCAAAGATATTTAGTTTTATACAACTAATAACAATAAACAATACCTTTTTGAAGGTGCATAAACAAATCGCAAGTTTTCTTCTTAATTAGAACATTGGACTTCAACTATATTGCATCTCTCCCATTTTGTTCTTTGTTAGCTTTTTCAACGGTTTGTGGCTCACTTTCATAGAAATTCATTAATACAAAATGTTTGTTGACTTCTAATCATTTTGAAATAGGAAAGGATTCTTTAAATTTTCTTCTTGAATGAAAGATTGAGTGTCTTTGGGTCTACTGGTTCGAGGTTTAACAAAGAATTCCTCTCTTAAATTCATCAATTTGAGTATTATTTGAGATAAAAGATTCTACAATATCTTCAATTTGAGTAATTTGAAAGAAAGACATATTTTTCAAAAACATGAACCTTTTAATTTATCACTTTTTGAGATACCATATATCCTACAACCTTTTATTTTTCATCCATATCCTACTGAGTAGCATTTAAAGGAAGTCATATAAACTTTTTCCTTTATTTTTGGAATGGAAATAGAAGACTTCTAAAATTATTAGGTGGAAGGCATTTGTTTTTTTTTGTTTTTTTTTTTGTTTTTCAGATCTCTAATGGTGTTGAAGATTTAAATCCTTTAAAAACACTCTATTTAGAATGGGGTGATCCCACAATACTGGTTTACAATTTCCGGGAGATCCTAATTTTTGCTGAAATCACATATTTTTAGAAAATATAATGATTTAAGCCTTGAAAAGTTCCATTTAAAGGATTCCAATTGAAGAGGTTTGATCGAACCACCTTAGATCAAACCCCCTTGGATAGAACCCCGCTAGTTTTAAACCATACCTATAATAGAGTCTCCTTTACACCTATCAAAATGCTGATAAAAAACCACTTTTGATTTACTTTTGGGGGATCAAATAAATTCATTTAAAATTTATTTTTTGTAAGTATGTACTTATTATAAGCTTCCCAAAAAGTATAATTTTAAATAAATTTAATTTAATTATTATATTTATTTTTTTATTTCTTGTGAATGTAGGTTTTTCACCGAAAATCAAGCTCTCTATTCTACACATGTGGAAAAATAGCAAATTATCAAAAAATAAATTTGAAAAATATTAGTGCACTAGATATTGAAGTCCTTGATCCAAAAAAATAAATAAATTGAATTTTGATACATGCAAAAAAAGTTATGTTGTATACAATCCACCTATGTCTAAATTGTAATTGGTTTGACTTTGAAACTTGATTAAGGAAAAAATATTCAATAAAACACTGTGAAACCAAATGAAAGTACTAGATATCATAGTTACAAATCTGAATTTGAGAAAATTAGAATATTATCCTTTATGAAAAAAAAAAGTTATGTTGTATACGATGATCATCACTCCTTAAAAATGGTGTTTACTAAGAAAAGTAGTTTTTGAAGGAGATGGAAAAAGAAGTGCAATCTGATTCCAAAATTTTTGAAAAAAATATATTTAGAATATACAAACAAAATGTCACAAATCACTAGTTTGCATCATCTTCAAATTCCTCACGGTTTAGCCGCTACAGGTGCCCGAAAGTGAAGATTTAGTTAGAAAAAAATAGTTCAGTATCCAGTTTGGCCAAAAATTGTAAACTAGTATTGTGGGATCACCCGATGTAAATGGTTGTATTCATAGCCTTAGCCCATAAAAAAACACACATCGACATAATATATCGTAATTCTAATAATTTCTATGATGGTTCAATTTTTTCTTTCCACCACATACCATTTTGTTGAAGGGGATAAGAGTTGTGATCTCCCTTTGAATCCCACACAAGGCACATAATTTTTAAAATTATTTATCTATATATTATTTTATATTATTTGTTCTTAATTTTTAAATTTTTGAATGGTTTGATTTTGACTAGGGCCTTAAATTTGTTGAATGTAGAAAAGAATTCAATTGTACTTTCAAGATACTATGTGCAAATCATCCTAGTATAGCTATCAATAAAAGTTAGGAATTAAAGAGATACACTCATAGAAGGGACTTGTAAAGGCCCCATTAGGTTGCTATAAAATAATTCTAGGGGTTTGATGAATTGTTGACATAATTTTTGTTGAAGGGTAAAGTGCTTTTACCTACTAAGCATCATTCACATATTTTTAATTTACATTTAATTATAATTAAACCAACCATAGTATCATGATTAGCCATATCATTTAAAATTCTAATATTTTAATGATTTGGTGCTTCATGTCACAATTGAGTTTCATCCTTTGATAAGTTAGATAAATTTCTTTTGAAGGTGTAAAGACCATTCTTTTAAATATCTTGGGTAATTATATATTTATTTTGATATTTAATAATCTAATTATCTTTGAGAAAAATGATTTTGATTCTTAAGTGAATTGAGAGCTAGAAAAAATAATTTTCCTTAATTTAGGAAAAGTTATAACATCTCCTACAAATTTATTGAATTTTTTAAATTTTTCTTTCCCTAGTGCTTCAATAATTGAGTTATCTCCTTCATAAAAAATTTCATTACAAAAATTAATACCATTTAAGATTTCGTATATGTTAGTCATATGTCTTGATAGATTGCTATCTAGAATCTACTCATTAGAGAGGGAGGTACAAATAGCAATGTTTTTTTTTATTCATCATAGTATACGAATAATTTCAATATTCTAAATAGGATTTTAGTTCATATCCTTTATTAGTAGAATAACTTCATAGGGTCTAAAAAATGGATAGAAAGTATGACCTCGCATGGTCTCTAAATATTAACATTATATATACCTTATATCTATATACATTACCAAACTATTTAGCAATGATTTGTTTCATTTCTATTTTTCTTTGATTTTACTTTTATTGTGCTATATTTCTCTATAATTCACACTTTTACAAGAGTTCTCCATATCGTTCCAACCAATCGATGATCTATCTCAGACAAGTTATCATTGGATCTTACTTCTACTGTAAATTCGTCTCCTTTGTTTACATAAAATCTTGGGCCTCCCTTGAGACCAAGGCCTTTTTAGATTGTTTCTTTTGTGTATTTTTTATTATATTTCACTTGGAAGTCCATGTATGCCTTCATAAATGGAATGTTGTCCTCTTTGTTGAAGGTCCAGTGTCTTACATGCTTTATTTCTTCTTTGATTACCTTCATCTTTCCATGCTTTAGTAGCTTTGCGAATTTTTCTTTAGCCACCTCCATTGTAATAGTTACCTGCATAGAGATATTGTGAAAAAATATTCTAGTAGACTTGGTAAGGGCTCTCCTAATACCTTGGAACCTTTCCTCACTTTTAGCTTTCCATATAAATCATAAATTTTTTGTAGAAAATAAAAGCCAGAATAGATTAATTTTTTTTCCATTCCTACAATGAATCCAAATACAATTTCTTTCTTTTTATCCATGTCCATTTCCCCCCATCCCCTCAAATCTATACATAAAATATTCCAAATTTATTTAGCAAACAAGCATTGAAAGAAAATATGACTAATTGATTTAGGCTTTCTGCATATTGTACAAATATTTACTTTGTCTGTTACACAAGAAAATGGCAATTTCTGTAAAATCAACATCCATTTAAAATAGGTTTGTTTTTGTTCTACCATGTTGCTCCATAAATGGTTAAACATTTTTCTCCATTTTTTGATATTTAGTTCTAGATTCTAAGAATTATTTAAGTGGCTGGTCAAGTTAGGATATTCTCTTATAGCATTATATATATATTTTTCCTTCAGATTGTTTATTTCTTAATTTGCAATCCAATTAAAATCTTTTAAGTTGTCCCTCTTGGAATTGCTTATTGTATTTAAACTCAAATCCTTGATTTTTTCTTTAATTATAGAGTATGTTCTCTAGTGTGGGGGAGGCAAACTGTATTCATAACTGAGAGTATCCCAAGATTTTAATTGCTTGTTAAATAATAAGTCTTTGAAAGTTTGGATACCTTTCTTGTTCCACACTTTCAAACTTTCAAAGACTTATTATTTTAATTGCCTATTAAATAATAAGTCTTTGAAGTAAAGCAAGGGGCTTGTTCTTATTATAATCATTCCACATATAGATCTCATAGAATATACTTTATCAATGTATTTTTTTAATTATCTCACTTCTACTTAGTTTCCAAGCTTTCCATATACTTTTGAACCCATTGGAACTAGCAGGGGACATAGGGAATTTACCAAATATGAGTTCACATAGAGGGATATGCTTCCAAGAATTAGCTCATTTCGGAACAACTCTTTGGATGTTATTTTTAACAAGAATTTTCCAGGGCTCCTTTCCTTTAAGGAGTTTACAAATCCACTTAACTGCCGGGGCTATGCCTTGCTTTTTTAAATCTTTTAGTCCTAGACCTCTGTCACTTTTTTCTTTAGAAGCAACACCATTCTCACTTGACTACATGCTTTTTACTTTTTCCTTTTCCCTTAGACTATAAAAAATTTCTGATCTTTTTTTAATCTCATTTATTTGGTAATTACAAAACATCCACACCGAAGAATACTACACATTGTAAGAAAGTATCTTTTGAAAAATTTGAATCCTACTTGTTAAGGTTAGGAATTATTTATTCCATCCTCCTAGTTTTTTTACAATCTTTTCCTTTATCCAATCCCACATGACATTTAAGCATGGATTTACCACAAATAGTATACCCATGTATCTAACCTACTTATTTGGACATCCACATTGAAATTCAAAATTCTCAAACCATTTTGGTGGGTAAGCTTCCCAACTTAACATTATGGATTTTACTTTTGATAATTTTTCCCTAGCTGCGATACAAAATAGATCCAATTTTTCCACTAGATTTTTGAAATTCTCTCATCTAGTTTTATAAACACTGTAATGCCATCTACAAACTGTATATATATGAGATCCTCTTTATTTGGTAGAGTTAAGCCCTTTTCTCTTGGGATTATTGAATAATATCTTAGTATATGGAAAATAACATCTGAATCAATAACAAATAGAGAGGGGGCAAGACGAAATCCTTGCCTTATTGACCTTTGAAGTTCAAATTATTTTGTTAATTATTTGTTTACTTCAATTTGAGCTACTTCATATTTCATCAACATGTTTATCATTTGACACAATTTGTTATATAAATGGCCATTCTAGCATGTCATATGCTTTCTCAAAGTCTAGGAGAAGCATGCCTATATTCTAGTTGGAGCACCTTGCCCAGTCCATCACTTCATAGCTTGTGAGAAGGTTTTCTAGAATATACCTAATTTTATAAATCTTCTTTGGGTGTAGTTGATGAATGAGGGGAAGATCTCAACCAATCTTAATGCTATAATTTTTTCCAAAATATTATAAGAGACATTAAGCAAGGCTATTGGTCTCTAGTTTTTAATCAAGGCTTTGTCACCATCTTTGGGTATTAGTTTAATTATACCCTTATTAATGTTGCTCCCTAGTGATCCTCTATTGATAGCTTCATTGCATTCCTGTAGCAAGTCATCACACACCTATTTTTTTATTATTTTTATCTCTATTGGCAATCCATCTGCCCCTGGCGATTTATCATTATTTAATGTTTGAATGGTTTTTTCACTTTCCTCCTTAGAGATCTCCTTGCTTAACATTTCTACACATTCTTCTAGAATTTTATTTGAAATTAACCTCTTGTAGGCATTCTTTGCATTACACTCTTGTGTTTTACCACATTCATAAGTGAACAAGTCTTTATATAATTGGAAGAAATACTTTTTTGTTTCCTCTTGGTAATTCACCATGTAGTTATCATCCCACATATATCTCACCTTCTCTTTTCTTTCTTTTTCTTTTATATATTTGAAGAAAAATTTGGATCCTTTGTATCCTTGACTTATCCAATTCAATTTTCCCCTATTTTTTAAACCTTAATCTTTATAATTTTGTATCCTCAAAGAGTTTTTAGGAGCTACTAGCTTTTGAATATGGCCTCATTGCAGTCCTCATCCATTAAGAGGCTAGTATTGAAAATAAATTTCTTATCTCCCTTATAGTTTTTTGGTCTTTGTTGTCTATCAAGATCTTTACACTAACCAGGTGGTGATTCGACAAGGACCATAGGTACACTTTTACCCTATTATTCCCTCTATTTGATCAAAGTTGAAAAACTCTCTATTGGCATAGAATCTACCCAACCTACTATAAATTCTCTGTTTTCATCTTTGGAAGTTGCACCATGTATACCAAATATTTTTACTTTCTTTTTTCATTCCTTCAATCAGGTCAAATATTTTAAGTCTATTCTTCATTTTGTACCAAAAATATTTTTTGCTTCACACACCAAATTTTGATTTGCAATTACCTTTAAATTTTATGTAAACATGTTTTTGACATTAGTGAATGATTATATGTCAGTTGATATTTTGATGAAATTATAATGCAATGCAATGTGATTCAATTTTAATGATTATATTTTTAATCAATGATTATGATGTTATGACTAAGAGTAGACTAACTATGTTGTTGGCCTTCTAAGTTGAATGTAAGATTGTATTTTACCCTCCTAGATGGAGAGGGAGAGTATCACCAAAGAGAAGAGTATAAACAAGGGTAAACAAATGGGTTAATGCCAATTGAGTTGAATGCACACTCATGTAGGATTTTGTATCAAATCCAAGTAAGTAATCCCAATATTATCGTTGAGTTTTTCAAGTGTCGTGACTAGTGTGGTCAAGTTGTAAGAATAGGTTAATTCATATATGGTCTTTGGCCTAATCTTTTGCAATTAAAAAGGTGATATGTTGTTTCATTTTCGTCTTTATATTTTACCTACTATCAATAAATATTTAGTTGATTTTTATTTAAATAATTTAAAAAAAAAATATAATATATGTATAAATATATAAATATTATATATATGAATATGATATATACATGAATAATTGGGAACATATATATAATATATTATATTGTTTGCATTAAAGCCAATGACCTGGATTAAGGGAGGTCACAACTGTTAAGTAGTAGTTAGCATACCATGTAAAGCATGCAATGGGAATTAAATAAAATCAAACTGTATAAACCTCACATGGAGGCTACAAGCCTCCATCGTAGGATGTATTCCTGCCTTTTAAATGTGATATCAATTCCTTCGATGAGGGCAGAATGGAGGGCGTACCATTAAGTTTTTTTTTATATTGTTAGAAGTGGTTGTTGAGAAAAAGTCAGAGGTTTTAGAGAGCATTATGATTATTATTTTTCATTAATTCTCATTGATGTGAGAGGTAAAGGAGAGGTGTAGTCATATGTTATTGAGGAGAGGAGCTTTGTGATTTTTAGAGGTTAATATATATGTTTGATGTTGGCAGTTTTCAAGGATTTTTGTCTTGAGAATTCAATTTATTGTTAGCTAAGGTTTATATTGAGGAAATATACAAGGGAGAGTAGAGTTTCAGATTTGTAGCAAGCTTTGGATTCTTGGAGAAGTTGGATTGGAGTATTGTAGTTGTACATTGAACATCTGGAAGTGCAAAAGTACAATATTATTATAGGCATGGACACAAAATTTGTTTTCATTATTTTATTTTTGGTATTATGCAGATGAAGTTTCAGATTTAAGGAATTAATATGAATTTATATATTAATTATTTTTGAAGGATTAGAGATAAAATAGTTTGATTTTTACAGACCTATGCATGAAATTATTTAAATTCTTTATTAGGACTGTATAAGACAATAGAGAAGAGTTTTATTACCCTGTTGTGGTAAGTTGAATAAATTATTCTATTTACTCAAGAAAATAAATAAGCAAATTGATATACATGTATATACATATATGGAGATATATATAGAGAGAGCATGCAAATAATATTTTGTAATATATTTATAAATTTGTATGACAAGCTTGAAGCTTCTATTCATATTTTGACAGAAAGAAATTAGATTAATATTAAGTGTTTTAAAAAAGTTTAAACACTATAATTATGTTCTTATAATTACAAAATAATTTGGCAATATACTGTACATTTATCAACATTATAAAATGTGGTCTTGTATGTAGAATGAAGAGGAAGACATAGAAAAATCAAAATTATTTATGAAGAAATTACTTTGATATTATTGAGTAAATTTTTTTATTTTACTTGTGTTACGAATTGATAGGAACTCATGAGATAGATAAGATGTCTCGAGTCAATATTCATTACCTGAAAGTTCTACAACTTGTAGAAGATTTTCATAAGTCTTATTGTGAAAAATGGGAGAGTATTTCACTCTTGGAAATAAATGCAAAAAGTTATGAACAAGTGGTGGTAGCCACAGTCTGAAATGTTGCGAGTACATAATACAAATGTTCATTGTTAGGAATATGTTTCCATGACCTTAGTAGTTTATCAACCATAAAAAGATATATTTTTTATTGTAAACCCATGTGAAAAGTTAGGTACATAATCAACCAATTCAACCATGTGTTAAACCTTAAGTGGAAGGTCGTTTCCAAGTCAAGTTAGAGGTGTGTGAACTCATGACTACATTTCCTATGGAAGTGTTTATTTTATTCTAAAAATTTAGCCAAAGTAATGCAAACGTCTTTGCTTGGATTAGTTGATTCACAGTGTTTCAGATTGCATAATCCAGTTAGATTGGTCATACTTGGTTAGAAGTTGTCTAAAGTTGTATGGTCAAATGGTTATGCAAGGCACAACACTAGAACTCATGGGTCTTTGTATTAAATCTTAAGATCACCTTTTTCTATGTTTCATCTTTGTTGGTGTAAATAAAGTCTTGTACCTAGTTAATTCATTACTAGGGCATTTATTTACATGCTAAGTTTACTTAGGTTCTAGGAAGGAATATTTCTAGAAGGTGTTAGTTGTCATTAGTTGTAATCTTATCTTTTGACTTGTAACACATGTGACCTAGGTAAGTGTGATTAGTTGTCTCATGCCATATGATTAAGACACTTGTCATAATCCTATGACATCTTGTATCTCACCTTGGCTATATAACTAAGTGGTTTCTACTACATTGTACAACACATATCATTAAATCACATTGATAAGAATACAGTTTATTCTTGTCACATTCTATTCTCTCTCTTTGTGCTTTCCATTTGGTCTCAAGATCTTGGCAGCCATAGCCAATTCTAACAATCTTTTTATACCTACATCTACATTTATGTTTCCAATAAAATTCAATTCTATAGCACTAAATTAGTGTACAATCTACCATACATTTTCTTCACCATAATGATGAATCATAAAAAAAATTCATGGACTCTATGGGAAAACCTTTCCTTTGTAGTAGTATATACCATTCTTTTCAATAAAATTTGAATATCACATCAAGGAAATTTTCAATTCAAATGTGGGCTATGCTCATTCTTCCTATTTCACTCCAAGCAAATGTATTCACTTACACTACCAATTATTTCATCTATAATTAGCTTAGTGGGGAGGGTCCTCACCTATTCATTGTAATCAAAATACGTGAAAGTAGGAAGGATCAATTTTTATTTTTCAAGAGAACATTAAGATGTAAATCAACAAGGTGATTAGATTGACTTTCAACCATGAAGGTGAGTCAATCAGACTCAGATCTGATCCTTTTAATCCTTGGAAATTGGTTGGAATTGATTTTTCTTCATTAACCTAACTAAGCTATGTTCCCTAACACAAAAATTCAAGATTCAAACAATTGAGAGATTGCAACAAAAATTTGCATGTAGATCTGAGAAATGTAAAGCTTTGTGCACCTATCCTATAAATTTGGAGATAGTGTGAATAAGAGGACAGATCCGCCTAAGGGCGTCTATGTCCTTGTAGGTATATTTTAGATTTATGTTTTCACAGTCCTCTAATGTGAGATTAGAGCTTCCTGATTCCTCCTGCAAATTTTTTGAATCATTGTTGGATAATTTTATGTTTTTGTGGCTTGTCAAGGTGTAGGGTTTTGAATGCAACAATGGAAAATGGATATTCAAGCTTCCTTCAATCTCCTCCCAACTTGAAACTTGCACATTCAAAGAGAAAGGAAGGGTTGTGCCATTTAGGGATTTTCCTTAATCAAACCCCATGTTGGTGTTTCCACTTCCACAATGGCAATGCCAATGATAAAATGATAAATGATAGGAAGGAATGATGAATCAACAAAGTTCTGCAACTCACCACCCTTCAATGGCTTCCTTGAAGGATTGAAGTCATGCACATCACCTTAAGGTCTTGGATCTTGCTCGAATTGTTTGGAGACCTACAAAAAGGGTTAGCCTTCACAAACAATGATAACATGAACATGCATAAATTCACATAGGATTTGACATGATGTTTGGCTCTTGAATTGATGTAATAAAGCTCTAAAATTCTTCTCTTAAATGCTCTTGACTTGCTCTTAATGTTTTCTTGTTGCTAAATAGTTCTTGTTAGATTTCAAATGATGTAATAACTAGGCATTTATATGCATTTATTTAATTTACCACAAATTAGATCCCGATAGTCAAAATTTGCAAGTTGAATTGGAAATGATAAAATATCAACATCGACATATTCAAATTTGGGACCAGGCAAAATAGGGGGACATTGCTGCCATAGGGCGTCTTTGTCCCAACCATATTTTCTGGAATTTAAGGTGTTGGGGGTAAAGTATGAGATAAATTCATTTGTTTTCCGCTTGCAATTTATTGGTAATTGTTTAAAATAGGCCATGAAATGCATAATTTAGGAAATTAGGGGTTCAATTAGGTCCAATAATTTAAGGGGGAGCAAGACATAGTGTGAAATTGTTAAGGGCAACAATTTTTGATGCTACATTTAGCCCCCATTTTAGTGAGAGTATGAACTTATGCTCATAATCACACTAAAGTATAAAATTTATGTCAAGAGGGGTTTGATTGTCCAAATTTTAAAAATATAGGATGAAAAAGGATCTAGGGGGAGTACACAAGCCCCTAGGATCTAAGATCCCATGACAAGACAACATAAGCACAAAAGAATACACACATGTATGAAATGCAACAAGACAACATACACAAACATATACAATGTCAAAATAAAATCAAAAGGAGGGTATGGATAATCATGAAATAACAAGCTACGTTATGCTAGGATTCACACCAAAGGCGTTCATGACTCACATACTAGCAAAGTTTGATATTTTCTAGGGGAATCATAAACATAAGGCAACACAGGCTAGTGAAGTTTGATATTCAATAGGTGTGTATCCATAATCATAGGTCAAGAGTTTTACTTCCTAATAACTCTGATAAGGTGCTACTAAGTTCAACAAATGTGAAAAAAGTGAAGCAAAAATAATGCCAATGTCAATGCATGACTATGTCCAACACGTGTGAACGCAAGAAGCCAATTTCAACGCACCACTAAGTCTAATGCATGTGAACAAAGTGAAGAAAATAATGCCAATGTATGCCCCCGCCTTAGTAAAAATAAATTACAAAACACTATATTGTTAGAAATTACTTTAAGGTAGAAAAATGATAAATGCCATGCAATAAAAGGTCATGAGAGTTTATTTGGAAAGCCCTATACCAATGATATCTTTCCAAATAAATTTATGTCATGATAAGGGGTTGCCCCCAAATGTAATACAAAAAACAACACAAAGGATGAACAAATAAGGGATCCATAGATCTAGAGTCAGAATATGTCTTTCCTACAGTGGTATAATAGAGCTTGAAACTGACATCATTCCCAAAATACTCATGGAACAATGAACACAATGGAAGAATGACACATAGAGAGAGAAACACACACTTTTGGGTCAACATGGAAGAGACCTAAATGTATCAACGCCTTGCATTGTACCCAAAAGGAGAACATAGGCCAAAAAGAATAAAGTTCATGACATATAGAAGAATGGAGATACAAATGGAAGAATATCACGATAGATTCATTTTCCTTGTATCCTTGCACCAACGAAGCAACAAGGGTCATCCAAAGAAAAATCACAAACATAAAGAAATGCCAAGCAACACAACAAAGATCACATCATGTGCAAGAAAACACAAATAACAAATAAATAAAACACAAAAGAGTACCACACATGTGAGTCGACCTAAAACAAGTCATCCACATCCTAATCTTGCTCATCATATATGGAAGTTGGAAAACTAGCCAAAGGGACTACAATAAGAGCTGTACTAAGAGCATCTCCAGGTTCAACACATGGTGGGTCACTCTCATTAGGAGGATCATCATGATTACCCCCATCTAAATTCATAGACTTTAAAAATAACAAATTTAGCTCATTATGCACTTGTTCATCAATTTTAGCAATTTCATCTTCATCATCCAAATTAATCACATTGGGAGGTTTTATGACAATTTTAGTTGTATGTTGTTTTAGTTTTTGTTTTGGTTGAGACATGGAAGGCTCAATGTCATGTTTTGGTGAAAGTTGTAATTCATCTTCGTTTGTTTGCATAGGTGTTTGATCATGTGGTATTGTTTTAATCTTTTCTTCCAATTGATGAGCAATAGCATGGCATCTAGGCCTACACTCTCTAGTGTTTCTGTTTCTTCTATTTTTATTTTCAAGTTGTGACAGTGTAAGAGTGGGTTTCTCAACCATTGGTATATTTTATTCCCTTAAGGTAGGAATTGAAGGAATCATCAAGGTTTGATAAACTACTTTCTCTTTAGGTCTATACACTTGTTTTTCTTTTGATGGCACATAGGTAATATTTTTATTGTCTCTTGGTCTTTTGTATGATATAGGTGGAGGAACTCTAGCATAAATACCTTGTGAATTAGGAAGAGATTTTTCTTTTGGAATGGGTTCATCCGCAATGTGTGAGGTGGGGGAAACAACCATATCCTTACCATTCTCAAGAATATTGCTAAAGGATAACTCTGTTATGCGCTTTGCTTTAAACTTTTGATATGACCTAAAAAAGAAGTCCTCACAAGGTTTAATAGGTTCCATAGGTTGAGGCCAAAATAAATCCAATGAAAAGTTTCCATGGGAGGAAAAAGGATTAAACCCGCTATGATGCACTATAAAATTTAGTTTTCAAATGGGAACTTTATGCACTTGTGAATAACCAAAGAGATAACATTCATGGAGCATAACCATGGATAGCCTAGTTTCACATAGAATTGTTCCAAAATTAGGATGATGGAGAATGATACATATAATTGTTTCAATCCAAATTTAAGAGGGAGAGTGATCAAACCTATCATTAGGTGAGAAAGACCATCATTAGTTTTCAACCATGCTTTCGATTGTTCATAAGAATCTTCATAAAGTTCATGCACAAACAAGAATGCCTTAGTGATCACATTCTCTACACACCTGGGATCAATGAGTATCCCAATTGTAGGCTTGTCATTAATACATTCGATGATATAGAGAGGATCATCAGGCACATGTATGGATGCATCAATATGGGTGAAAGCAATGTCGGATAACAAAGTGGTTTGGCCCTTACAAGGTTGAACATATATGAGAGTGACCATTTATTGTAGATCATTCTCATTACCACTCTTATCATAATTCTTATCATTATTCATCATTAGTTTATCAACATTCATCTCATCATTCTTAACATCATAAGCTTGCACAAATTCAGATGAATGGTCTGGCATTGTATTGGTAAATTTTTTCAAGTTTTGATTAGGTGGGTAAACAAATTTATTCCCTTGATCATTAACACCTCCCAAATGGATGTGATTAGAATAAAAAGGTCTTAAATTTGATGTCTAAGACATATGCATCATTCCGTATCATATCCATTTATGCGATAATATTGACAAAAGGATTTTGTATTGAAACTTGGAGGTATAGATTTGGTTGTGTCCACAAGTATAATTGAAGGAAATTGGATTAAGTTCTTGTTCAAAAGTTGCAACATGATCGAATGGAGTGAGTCAAGCAGTTGTGTAAATTTTCTATCTCTCAATCTAAATTGATATTGGGTTAAACTTATGGCTGCAACTTGTGGTTCAATGTGGTTGTCTGTTTGAGGTGCTTATTTTGATAAAGTTTTTGTTTTTATTTTTGAATGGTTGATAGTTGTTTTGGAGTATGAATTCTGATCTCTCAGTAGGAGTAAATGAGGATGTCTCTTCATATTGATTGAAAAAATTCTAATAATCTTGTTCAAGGCTCATACAAAAGTGTATAAAGGATGAATATTTCGTCAACATGATTTTATCTCTTATTCGTGGTTGCAAGTTTTCAATAAACACTCTTTGAACATCTGCATTGGGAAAAGTAAGATTGATTTATGAGTAAAGAAACTAATAGCTCCATATAATGTCTATTATCTTTAATTTTCCTTTTATTTGCATCACACTAAATTAGTTAGTGTAATTTTAGGTCCAATATTTACTTGGAAATATTGGAAGAATGCATCAACAAGTTCATTGAAAGAGTGGATTGAGTTATTCGATAATGAACAAAACCATTCCAAATACATGTCTTTTAATGACCTAGAAAACAATTCAGCTAGGAGTTTATCTTAAAAAATGAAGTCACTACACAAGGTAGTATATGTAGATATATGATTGCTAGGGTATCCTTTATTATTGTACTTGTCAAATTGAGGTATCTCTATGTTTTGTGGCATAGGTGTTTTCAAAATTTCAAGTGACAATGGGATTCTTTTGACATATTGCAATGGTTGTCCATTTTGGTTTTGGTTCAATGTGAAGATTTGTTGATGAAGTGAGGTTACATTTTGCAAAAGTTGGTTTATGATGGAATCATTGCTTGACAAGTTTTGGGAATGTAGTGAATATGGTGGTATTGTGTATGTGCTTGGTGGACTATTATCTAATAAATTTATGAGGGGGATAAAATTTGAGGTGTAATATACATGAGAACCCAAAACCATAAGGATTCCCAGTGGAAAGGCCTAAGGTTGGAGTTATGCCAATGCTTTGTTGTATCGTTGAAGCGAAAGTTGGATTTGTGTATGTGGGAATAGAGGCTATATATGCGGGGAGGAAGATTTGACTTCCTAATTGACTTTGAGTGTCCCAAAAATTGAGTGCACATAGACATCACATGTATGTTAGCATAAACTATATGGGATATGATATGCAACCCCTCTAATCCTTGAACATCATTAATCAGTTTCCTCAAGTTATCCACTATAGGAACTGTTAGGCTAGCTAGAGATTCAATGCTCAAATAGTCTTGGAGTCCCTCTAGATCTTTATCCAACTTTTTGAGTTTTTCTTCAGGAACATGGTAAACAACAATTTCAACATTCATAAAAAATGGTTGATTGTAAAGTTGTCATTGGTATAAAAACATTAGGGCTCCATTATCCTTCCACCATTCCCTTTCATCTACTATTCCATTATATGCACCTGTCTCCTGCATATATATATACCACTACTCCACCATATACATATATACATACCATACCACCATATATACTCCATATATACCACCATATATATATATACATATACTCATATACATACATATACACATATATATATATATATACATATATATATATACATATATATACATATATATACATATACATATATATATACATATATGTATATATACATATATATATATATATATATATATGTATATATATACATATATGTATATATACATATATATATATACATACATGTATATATATACATACATGTATATATACATACATGTATATATATACATACATATATATATATATACATGTATGTATATATATATATATGTATGTATATATATACATGTATATGTATATATACATATATGTATACACTTTTCTATATATATATATATATATATATATATATATATATATATATATATATATATATATATATATATATATATATATATATATATATATATATATATAAAATAGTCTTGGAGTCCCTCTAGATCTTTATCCAATTTTTTGAGTTTGTCTTCAGGAACATGGGCAACAAGAATTTTAACATTCATAAAAATGGTTGATTGTAAAGTTGTCATTGGTATGAAAACATTAGAGATAGAGTCCAAAATGGGTTGAGTATTGACAACACTTTTGCATGAAAGATTTGGAAAACTTAGGATCCACAACAAGTGTAACAACAATGCAAGATTCTATTATTAGGAAAATATGTCTCAACCTTGCAATTATATAAAAGTTATTGTTGAGAGGATATATATATATATCAAATAGTCTTGGAGTCCCTCTAGATCTTTATCCAATTTTTTGAGTTTGTCTTCGGGAACATGGGCAACAACAATTTTAACATTCATAAAAATGGTTGATTGTAAAGTTGTCATTGGTATGAAAACATTAGGGATAGAGTCCAAAATAGGTTGAGTATTGACAACACTTTTTCATGAAAGATTTGGAAAACTTAGGATCCACAACGAATGTAACAACAATGTGAGATTCCATTGTTAGGAAAATATGTCTCAACCTTGCAATTATATAAAGGTTATTGTTGATAGGATATAATATATATATATTTCCTAGTTACATTGATAGGTGTAATATACAATTGCATCAAGGGGGAGGAGTGGGATGCATGTAATTTTTTTTTTGTTAATTTTTTTAGGAAACTACTAAAATGTTTGACATAAATTAGATAAATGATACATTGTAAATCTAGACCGTTAATTATTAGGTTTTAGATCTAATGGTGGATATTTTGTTGGCCTATCTTACCCTAGAATGTAACCCTATTTTATGAGGGCATTGTATTATGATTGTGGTAGAGACAGTGATGTATTTTGAGAGTCTGATAAGTAGTCGTGTTGTATCTTGATCTCTGAGTGGTGATACTCCTGTGAGAAGCTTTCTTTGCAAGTATATTGTAATATTTGTGATTTACTAAATAATATATTGGGTGGCTTTTGGAGTGTGGGGTTTTTCTCTTGAAAGGGTTTTCCCCATGTAAATCATTGTGTCATGGTATGGATGATATTTATGTTTATTTATGTTTAAGTTTATGTAATTTTTAAAGATCTGTAAGAGTTTTGCATTATTCTCCTCTCAATATTAGTGTAGGAAGTTGTTCTGCTACCTTAGCTTCCTTACAAGTGGTATCAGAGCTTGATCACCTTTGGTTTTAGTTTTGGGTTGTTGGGTTTTTTTTGGATTACTCTAGGTTTGAGTGGGAGCTTGTGCAAAAGATATTTTGTGATCTTGTTGAAGGAATTTTCAAATGGAAAGTTCATCAAGGAGAATAAAGGTGGATAAGTTTTTTGGAAATAATTTTGAAATTTGGAAGTTGAAGATGGAGGATCTGTTGATAGATCAAGATCTGTGGGATGCTGTTGATGAGAATGTTTCAAGGCATGTAGATCCTACTTAGGCTACTCAATATGATGTTCTGGACCGTAAAGTCAAGGGTCTAATCAAATTGTGTTTGGAAAAATATTTTAATTAATTTCCATGAGGATACCTCTACATAGAAACTATGGAAGAAGCTTGGTGAGATGTATCAGGCCAAATCTTTAGCAAACAATATTTTTTTGAGGAAGAAATTGTATTCCTTGAGAATGGAAGAGGGTGCGTGAATCATAGACCACCCAAAAGCATTCAATATGCTAGTGGCTCAATTGGCATTTTTTGGTGTCAAAATGGATGAGGAGGAGAAAATTTAGAACTTGTTTTGTTCTTTTCTTGATTCATGGGATTCTCTTGTTATGGATATTGGGAGTACTATTATTTTGAAGACTAAAGATGTGGTGGCTTCTTTGCTTTCTGAAGAGATGAGGAGGAAGGTATCCATCACTGCCAAGGAGGTCCTAAATGTTCGTGGAAGACTTAAGGAAAAAGGAAGGAAGAATGAGAAGTGTGACAAATCCAAGTCCAGGGGGAGATCTAAATCTCTTGGAAAGTCCAAAGTTATTTGCTAGAATTGTGGTAAGCCTGGACATGTTTATAAGGAATGCAAAGAAGAAAAGAAGAAGAAAAAGAAGAAATTTGATTCTAATTCCGAGTTCGAGAAGGATGATGCATTCATTGTAGCTTTGGCAACTCCCACAAGTAATGATGCATGGTTAATTGACTTAGGTGCATCTTTCCATATGACCTTTAATAAAAATTGGTTTTCTGAATATGAAGAATTTGATGGAGGTAAGGTGTACTTGGGTGATGATTCTCATTTAGACATTGTTGGTTGCAGTAAAGTTAAAATCAGGTTTTTTGATGGTAGAATAAAAAGGATTAATGGTGTGTTACATATCCCTGGATTAGCACAAAATTTGTTATCTGTAAGAAAAATAATAGATATGGGTGTGTAGGTAGTATTTTTTGATGCAGGAGGAAAGATGGTTAGAGGTTCTATGGTGATTGCTAGAGGTGTCAGATATGGCACATTGTATAAGCTTGATGCATGCACTATTGAGTGAAATATTACTTATGTGAAAAGAAAGTCTGTGGAAGAAGTGAGGGTTTCACCTTTAGTAGATGGTCATGGATTTTGGGTACCCAAGGGTGCTCTTTCTTATGAAACAAAGTTACTTATAGAGAAAACTATGTTATGGCACCAGAGACAACCACATTGAAGAAAAGGGTCTAAGGACCTTGAAAAATAAAAAAACTTGTTGAAGGTTTGTCTAATTGTAATCCTGAATTAGATTTCAGTGAGCATTCCATTTATGTAAAACAAAACCACATTCAGTTTTACTCAAGTTCTCTTAAATCTTGTGGTGTATTGGATCTTATTCATTCTGATGTGTTTGGTCCTATAGATGTTCCTTCGATTGGTAAATCCACATATTATGTTTCATTTATTGATGATTATAGTAGGACATGGAAATATTTTCTAAAGAGTAAATCTAAAGTTTTCAGTTGATTTAAAGAATTTAAAGCAATGGTTGAGTTACAAATTGGAAAGAAACTAATTTTTTTGAGGATTGATAATGGCGGTGAATTTTTCTCTAATGATTTTGATAGATTTTGTAAAGATTGTGGTATTCATAGACAAAAGACAACTCTGTATTCTCCACAATAGAATGGAGTTACAAAAAGAATGAATGGGACACTGATGGAGAAGGCTAGGAGTATGTTGAGTGGTGCTGACCTAGAACAGAGGTTTTGGGCTGAAGTTGTTGCCATCACCTGTTACTTGATTAATAGGTCTCCTACATCAGCTCTTGTTGATAAGATTCCTATAGAGGGATGGTTGGGTCACAAGCCTTCATTAAGACATCTTATATTTTTTGGTTGCGAGACATATGCGCATGTGACAAAGGAGAAGTGAAAAATTTTTGGGAACAAGGCTATGAAATGCATCTTTATCAAATACAGTTATGGTGTGAAAGGATACAAGCTTTGGGAACCTATTGCACAAAAGGTAATATATAGTAGAAGTGTTATTTTTAGAGAAACTAATCCTTCTTCTATTACATTGCAACTAGAATAAAGTAAACATTTTAGATGTGATTCAATTTCCTTCTACACCTGAGAAAGTTGAATCGTGGCCCAAGGATAGACAAGAAGTTGAGGAGAGATCATCTAGCTCTAGATCTTCAGAAGAGGAGGAAGAACCTCCAACTTAACTTGTTCGTAGGTATACAAGGAATAGACAACCACCTGAAAGGTATATGCCTGATGCTTGGAGATGTATTTTTTCTTTGAATACTAACATGGATGAACCCAAATCTGTAGAAGAGGCATTAGGTATGAATGATGAAAAATATTGGAAGATTTCTATGGATGAAGGAATGACATCTTTGAAAAAGAATGATACATGGGATCTTGTACCATTGCTTGAAGGACAAAAACATGTTGGTTGCAAATGGGTGTTCAAGAAAAAGATTGGTTTGGATGGAGGTATTGAGAAGCACAAATCAAGGTTGGTTGCAAAAGGTTACTCTCAAGTTGAGGGTGTTGATTATGGTGAGATATTATCTCCTATTGCAAAAATGACATCCATTAGATTTTTGCTTTCTATTGCTATTGCTTATGATTTAGAGGTTGAGAAAATGGATGTGAAAATTGCTTTCCTTCATGGTGACTTGGAGGAGGATATTTATATGGCACAACCAGAGCACTACGTGGTGAAAGGAAAAAGTAAGTTGGTTTGCAAATTGAAGAAATCTTTGTATGGATTAAAACAAAGTTCTAGGATGTGGTACTAGAAATTTGATACATATGTGTTGAGTTTGGCATTTGATCATTCTAAATCAGATCATTGTGTTTATTATAAAACTGGTGGCGATCATTTCCTATTTATTGCATTATATGTTGATGATATGTTATTTATTGGCAAAGGGAAATGTATGATTTTAGAATTGAAATCTCAACTTGCTGCTAAATTTGAAATGAAAGATCTTGGTGCAGTTAAACATATCCTTGGGATGGAAATTAAAAGAGATAGAGTGAACAAAAAGCTACGGCTTGGCCAAAGTAAGTATGTCAATTCAATTTTATAGAGATTTAACATTCAGGATTGTAGACCATTGTGTGCTCCTATTTTAGTTGGAACAAAGTTATCTATTTAAGATTGTCCAACATCTCCATCATATATGAAAGACATGAGAAAATTTCCTTACTAGAGTGCAGTTGGAAGTTTGATGTATGCTATGGTTTTTACTAGACCAAATATTTCCCAAGCAGTGGGAGTTCTTTCTAGATATATGTCTAATCCTAGTAGAGTTCATTGGGATGTAGTTAAAAGAGTTTTCAGATATTTACATGGTACCTAAGATTATTCCTTGTGTTATCATAGTAATGTGATTGAAGATGAGATTTCCCTTGATATTTATGGTTATGTGGATTCAAACTAGGCAGGTGATATTGATAGCAAACAATCCACCAGTGACTATGTGTTTACTTTATTTGGTGGTGCAATCAGTTGGATGAGTAAGCGAAAGGCTGTAGTTGCTTTGTTCACTACTGAAGTAGAGTATATGGAAGCTACTCATGCTTGTAAAGAATCCATTTGGCTCAAAAGACCATGTTCAGATATTGGTATAAAATAAGGTGCAGTGGAAATTTATTGCGATAGTTAGAGTGTGATATGTCTACCCAAGAACCTGACATTTCATGCCAAGACCAATCACATTGATGTACATTATCATTTTGTTAGAGATATGGTTGAAGATGGTAGGGTGAATTTTGTTAAGATAGAGACTTTGATGTATGTTGCTGATTCTTTAACTAAGCTTGTGAGCATAGAGAAGTTTAGATGGTGTTCAGAGATTATGGGCCTTTCAACCCTTAGCAATTAACAAACAATGTTTACTCCCTCCCCTTGCTCTTACAAGGTGTTCGATAAGTGGGAGATTTGTTGGGAAAATATGTATCAACCTTGTAATTATTTAAAGGTTATTGTTGATAGGATATATATATGAATATATATATATATATATTTCCTAGTTACACCGATAGGTGTAATATACAATGGCATCAAGGGGGAGGAGTGGAATGTGTGTAAATTTTTTTTTGTTAACTTTTTTAGGAAACTACTAAAATGGCCTGCATACATTAGATAAATGATACATTGTAAATCTACATTGTTAATTATTAGGTTTTAGATCTAATGGTGGATATTTTTTTGGCTTGTCTTTCCCTAGAATGTAACCCTATTTTATGAGGGCATTGTATTATGAATGCAATAGAGACAATGATGTATTCTAAGAGTCTAATAAGCAACCATTTTGTCTCTTGATCTTTGAGTGGTGATACTCCTGTGAGAAGCTTGCTCTATAAGTATATTGTAATCTTTGTGATTTATTGAATAATATATTGGGTGGCTTTTGGAGTGTGGGGGTTTTCTCCCAAAAGGGTTTTCCCCACGTAAATCACTATGTCATGGTATGCATGATATTTATGTTTATTTCTGTTTAAGTTTATGTAACTGTTAAAGATCTGTAAATTTTTTGCATTATTCTCCTCTCAAGATTAGTGTAGGAAGTTTTTCTACTACCTTAGACTCCTTACATCCATAAGTCTACAACCAAGTCTCGCTGAAGTATTGGTAATAGGACACTAGGTCATGAAGCTCATGCGAGTTTCAAAAAACTAAGTGTACCTAAGATGAACACTAAATTGTCAAATAATCACAAGACATTCAAAAACAAAATTCAGACAACAAAAGCAAACAAAAAACAAAGAAATAGGAATTTGAGCAAATTTTTTTTGAGCCAAAAGTAGCAGGATAGAGCTGCCCAAGGGTGTCTATGTTCTCGATAGGGTTTCAGGAAATTCAAAGTTTGAATGTGTGATATTGTTTAAGGTTTCTAGGTCTGTTTGCAAACAGATCTGACATTGACTATTTTTCTAGAAATTGCTCAATTTAAGGCAATGCAAGTGTATAAAAATGTTTGTTCAACAATAAACATGACAATTTTGAATGTAATTCTTTGATCTAAAATGCAAAAATTGACTCATTCTAAGATAGAAAAATCTGAAAATGATGATTTTGATGCAATTTTGAAACAAAACAATGCATTTTTTCACCTTTTTGAGCTATATGAAAGATGCCTAAATGAATGTAATTAAGAATTCCAAATCAACAATCAACAAACAAAAAGAGGTTGAGGATGCAAAAATAGAGATATGGGAAAAATTTGGTTGAGCCAAGAATAATAGGACAATGCCGCCCAAGGGTGTCCCCATCCTAGATAGGGTTTTCAGAAACTAAAAACTTGAATATTTTTAGGTTGTTTAAGGGTTTTGAATATGTGTACACACATGTTTGATACTGAGTATTTTTCTAGAATTTTCTCGATTTAAGACAATGTAACTCAAATGGAAATGCGTAACAATTTGATTGAACCACAAATGAAAATTGTGAATGCAATTTTGAATGTGGATCTGACCTAAATGATTGAAAATAATCCTGTGACAACCTATGATGCAATATGATAAGTAAATTTTTGAATTTTTATGCTTTTTTATGATGCAAAAATGAAACGCTAAGTGAACAATGCAAAACAATGCAATGAAAAACTTAGATCTAAGATGAAATTTCAAAAGGTATATAATTAATAGGTCAGGTTCACCAATGAAACATAAAAAAAGGTTGATCCTAAGATCTAATGCAAAGACCCTAGGATCAATTTTTGTTTTTCAAGAGAACATTAAGATGCAAATCAATTAGGTGATTAGATTGAATTTCAACCATGAAGGTGAGTCAATTAGATCCGGATTTGATCCTTTTGAGCCTTCAAAATTGGTTGGAATTGATTTTCCTTAATTAACCTAATTAAACTATGTTCCCTAATATGAGAATGCAAAATTCTGACAATTGATAGACTATAATAGAAATTTGCTAGTAGATCTAAGAAAGGAAAAGCCACCCAAGGGTGCCTATGTCCTTGTAGGGATATTTTGGATTTATTTTCATAGTCCTCTGATGCCATATCAGAGCTTCTTTATTTTTCCTACAAATTTGTCGGATTAATGTTGAATAATTCTATAAGTGAGTTTTTGTGGCTTGTCAAGGTGTAGGGTTTTGAATGCAACAATAGAAAATAGATCTTCAAGATTCCTTCAATCTCCTCCCAACCTAAAACCTACACATTCAAAGAGAGGAAGGGTTGTGCCATTTAGGGGTTTTCCTTAGTCAAACCCTATGTTAGTGTTTCCACTTCCACAATGGAAATGTCATTGATAAAAAGGATAAATGATAGGAAGGAATGATGAATCAGCAAAGTGCTCCAACTCACCACCCTTCAATGGCTTCCTTGAAGTACTGAAGTCATGCACATCACCTCAAGGCCTTGGATCTTGCTTTAATTGCTTGGAGACCTACAAAAAGGGTTAGCCTTCACAAAAAATGATAACATGAACACACATAAACTCACATAGGATTTGACATGATGTTTTGATCTTGATTGCTGCAATAAAGCTTTGAAATGCTGCTCTTAAATGCTCTTGACTTGCTCTTAAAGTTTAATTGTTTCTAGATAGTTCTTGTTAGATTTGAAATGCACAATAATTAGGTATTTTTAGGAATTTAGTCAATTTATTACAAATTAGATGTTGATAGCCAAAATTTGCAACTTGAATTGGAACACCAACATATTAAATTTAGGACAAAGAAAAATAGGGGGACGTTTCCACCATAGGGCATCTCTGTCCCAACCCTATTTTTTGGAATTTAAGGTGTCAGGGGCAAAGTATTAGATAAATGCATTTTTTTTCCGCTTGTAATTTATCAATAATTATTAAAAATAGGCCATGGAATGTATAATTTAGGAAATTAGGTGTTCAATTAGGTCCAATAATTTAAGGGGGAGCAAGACATACTATGAAATTGTCAAGTGTGACAATTTTTGATGCTACAAAAGAAAGTTGCAAAAAATGTATATCCAAAGAAGATATTTTGTAAAAGTAGAAGTTACCAAGATATAAACATGCACCACAACCAACATATGTTGCTATATTATGTATTATGTCCTACATTTATACAGTTAAATACATTTCATTTTGCATGTTGTGATTTTAGGCCACATAGAAAGTTGCAGGGTCAAATATACATTGTGTTGTTCAACCTGCACAAGTTTAGTTCTTGTTGTGTAAGATGTGTTTTTATTGCTTATTTCAAGTTACATAAAATGAATGGTTGTATTAGAAAACCTTTATCCATAGATAAAATATGTATGCCCACCTAAAATAAAGTGAACTCTTCCTTTCATTTTGATGTAGGGTTGCAATTTTTCTTTCATTGTGTATCTCCTCTTGTAGGTTGAACTACACAATGTGTTGTTTAGCTTTCACAAGGTTACATCATGGTTTGTAGGATGTACATTACACATTAATTCCTAACCTTATTTAGTCAACGATTGATCATTTTTATCAACACACAAAAAATGTGTTATTTGTTTAAGGTTGGTGTGAGCAATGCAAGCACATTCTTTTTCCTTCGAGGTTAACACCAAGGTTTTGGTTGAATTCTTAGCCATTCTTCTCATATTTGAGATACAAACTGTTGAATGTACAAGATATTGAGAGGGGGGGTGAACCAGTATCTTCTTAAACTTTCTGATCAGATACCATCCAATTATTCTAATGCATACAACAACAAGAATAAGTAAAAGCATTAACAAAACATGAAATCACATAACACATGAACACCAGGAATTTTACATGGAAAACCCAAAATGGGAAAAACCATGGTGAGTGCTAGCTCATAATATAGTATAACTGGTTATAAGATATTACAAAAAATGGGGTGGATCATTGCTAGGACTCACTGTCCAAATACAAAGGTTCACTTCCTACAAAATTACAATGAAAAAATGGCTTACAACAAAAAATGGAGTGATAAAGTACACCTAGTGAGTGTAGATTCAGTTCCAATGAAGCTTAGTAAACTGACTTGACACACTTCATCATATTATCTCTTCTTCACATTCACATTCACAACACAAACATCACATATATATTCTTAAAAAATTGTCCAATATATATATTTGATCTCTCCGCAAGCATCAACTAGGTTGGCCTAATTAGATGAACTTCTTATTCACCAAAAATACCATCTGTCAGCTTCAAGCATTCAAAAAATATTTCCAAAAGCAATTCAAACACACAACACGCTACATCAAGTCAGCATGGACCTAGGATAGGTTGCACATATGTCTGAATAACAAAAATTAATTCACCATTACACAATACATCCATTAGGTTGGAAAAGGATGGACCTAATAGCAAAAAAAAGTAATACAAATACACCATATGAGCATCTGAGTACATGAAATATTCAATGTACGTGCTTCCAGAATCCATAAATAATTTCCCAAAACCACAAGCAATAGTAATCACTAGCAAACAAATGCATACCAAAATACCAGAGGGTATACCAAAATACCAAAGGATATAAACATTATACTAGTTTAGATATCGAACTAGAATACCAGAAAAAATTTAGACTTGATCTTGCAGTTGCAACTCATATATCATGGTGACATCAATGACAACACAAGACAACAAAATGAGATGTTATTCTTTCCAAAAATATCTCCCTTTGACATTGATGGAAACATGTGCCAAAAAGAATATTTACAAAACTACTCCCCCTAACACCAACATTTCATTATTCTCCAAACCTCTCCCCCTTTGACATCAAGGATGAAGGGTGTCCCAAAAAACTGAAATTGAAATATGAAAACAAAGAAAACAAAGAAACATGCATCAACCAGACAATGATGAGCCTTGAAGCTCCTTCATAATACCTTCCCATACAGATTTACCATTTTCCCAGCTATCCTTTGCAACAATCAACATCCTGTTTAGGGATTCCAACTCTACCAGAGTTTCTTCTGCACCATCTGAAGTATTAGGAGTCAAATTTATCTTCTCAAGATTTTCTGTGCTTTCTAGAGCCTTGCCAACCGAAGTGTATTCCACTCTTATAATGTCACTCAACTAATCAAATTTCCTGATAATCTCTTCCTTCTGCTTCTGCAAGACAAATAATTTTTCTTTATGCGTAGTGATGGCATTCTAGGTTGATTTGTCTCTATCTTTGGATATACTATAAGTACCAGAGACAACAGTCAGCTGAGAATCAATGGAATCCATAACAACCTTAATGTTCTGAGTGGCATCTGGCCACTTCAAGCAATAAGCAAGGACAACATTTTCTTCTGACTCACAAATGTTCACGACTTCTAGATTCTTTTCAACATTTGAGTGTGCAAGAGCACACTTGTCATGCAATTTCAATAGCGTTTTCTCTGCCAGTTTCTCCTCAACCTCTTGTTTTGTCTTTTCACTAAGCCCAGAGGTATCCTCCTTGAAAGAGTCTAACAATAATCTCAAAATTTTAATAGGAGCGAGGGATGCATTAATAGATTCACTAGGTGTGACCTACTGCAATACCTTAAGAGCATCTTCTATCAGTTTTGTTCCTTTCTGATGGGTTTCAAGAATCTCCTTTCTTCCAGATGCCTACAATGCATCTCCTAATACTAATTTATGCATTGGAGACATCTTCTCCATATCAAAAAACCCTTTAATCATAGGAAGTTGTAGAATCTCCTAAGGGATTATCGGCTAAAATCTGATTTGCTTAGATAGCAAGCCTGTTAGAACATCATTGCCAGAGGACAATTCTCTGGGATGCTTAAGAGATTTTACAATCTAATTTTGACTTTCTTCATTTTTCTCGGTAGATTCTTCATTTTTCTTTTCTTCCTCTCCCTTTTCATTCTCTTCTTCCTCCTTTTCTTCTTCCACTTTCTCTTCTTCTTCTTTCTTTTCTTCCTTTTTATCTTCATCTTTATCTTTATCCCTATTATCTTCTTCATCATTTCCTTCCTTTCCATTTTCATTTTTCTTTTCCTCTGGATTATCTTTTTCTTCTTCTTCACTACCTTTTCCTTCTTTAGTATTACCTTTTTCATCATTTCCTTTTTCTCCTTCAGTGTGCTCTGAAGGAGCATCATTATGTTTTTCAGGTGTAGTTTCACCTTCATTCTGCTTCTCACTTTTTAAAGGATTAATCTCACCACCAACATCATTTTCTACATCAATGTTTTTAGAAATATCTGCATTACTTGTATCATGAGGAATATTTTCCTCTACATTTTCAGTAGCAACATCTTCATCAGCCTTAAGCATGTTATATTTTTCTACTGTATCCTGAATCACCTTTGTTGTTTCCTTCCTTATCTTCTTTGTTATATTTTTATTCCTTGTCATTAAAATATTACCCTTTTCTTCATTTGAAACATCTCTACACAAATCTTTTTCAAAGTCTCTAGATCATATAGGGTCAGGGAAGACCCAATCTTATTGTATCCACCATTCCTGATTTTCTCTTCAAATTCAACAGCCTCTGATCTCCTTTTCATTAGGGCTTCCCACATATTCTCAGGTACATCTTTCTTTATATCATCCCACTTAACTTCCAAGATGATAACATATTGAATGACAACTAAAAGCAAAGTTTTCTTATCCTCATCTCCAACATTATCGTAATATTCTGTTGTAGGTTTTAGCATATTCTCAAAATGTAACAAAGTATTGAGAGTTTCCTCTAATTTAAAACGAGGACTAGAAATTACCAAATTGTCCTGTTCTTCTCTCTGGTCTGCAATGGCTTCACCGAACACCTTAGACTTCTTTGATTCTGGTTTTTCATGCACATGAATACCGAATTCCTGCTCTTCCTCATCATCAAAAGATGATACAACATGCACTCTTTTGGAACCAACAAATTCCTTAGAAACACCTTCACCAGAGGATAAACTTCCTCTTCTTCTCCTCACCAACTTTGAATCAAAATCCTCTTCATCTTCATCCTGATCATATGTGATACTAAGGTTTTTCTCCCTTGTCACTTTCTCTTTCTTTCCTCTCTTCACAGGGGACATCAGAGGAGTTTCTTTCCTCTTCCAAGATCTAGTAGTAGGTCCGGAGGAAACAAGGACTTTGCCTTTATTAGCGGTATTGGGTTCAGTCTTTGCTGCAGGAGCTGTAGAGGGTTTAGGAAGAGTCCTGTTGGATCTCCTCAGGCCAGATGATTTTGCCTCAAAATTTTCTCCCTTAGCCCTTCCAAGAGCAATTTCCTCATCAATGAATCCAACTTCTTTAAGCATATTTTTGACTTTCTTTCTAATTTTGGGATTCTAGTGCTCCATGTGGATCTCCATGGACTTTTCAATATAAGTACCAATTTTGGGTTCATTGGGGTCCTTCAGATTCTTTAGCAACATTTGTACATAACCCTCAGCTTATTCTTCTATAATCTCATATCCCAATGGCTGAATCCATATGGTCCAAGGTTCTACTGCTTCGATAATGCATTCATTAGAGGAAACATGGAATTTGATGTCATCTTTGTATTTGTCAACAATTTTCCTCAGAATCCTTTCTCTTTCGTTCATGTTTCTCTTAAATACAACAAAGAATGCTGTTAGAGAATTTTATTGAGCTTTCAGATCACCCAAACTATGCATATAATCAAAATTTTGATTTGCCACTGGTATGTTTGAGTCCCAAAACACTTCAAAATTCTTTCCAGGAAGTCTCATCATGAAATAAAACAACAAACACACAATCAATGAACCAAATTTGAAAGCATACTTCCTTTCCTTTGTCAAATTCAAATTCTCAAACAACTGTTGCCGGAGAAGCTCACATAAGTCATAATCTACACCATTTACAACCATATCAAAGCTAGTATAAATTACTGTAGCCAAAACAAAGTTCTCTCTGTTGGTGAAGTATATTTTTTGACCAATCATGATAGTTGCATACTTCACAACTGGAATGGTGATGGACTTTGTTGTTAAAGCTCTCTTGTCATATGCGGCTCTTGTAAGTTCCATTACCACCTCATTCTTCATAGTTTTCAATACAGGTACTGTACCTTTATCCTAGAGGCCAGTAATAACCCTAATCACATCCTTAGTTATCAAGTGCGGTTAGTCAGTCCACAAGAATTTATCATGAATTTTGCTTAGGACTGGCTTCACAAATCCAACATCATAGCTAAAGTTGGGAAAATTGTTCCATTTGTCTAACCTCTTCGTAACCAGGTTCGAGTACTCAAGTTTTATCAAGAAATCATCACCAGTAAGCTCATTTTTCCAAATGTCAATCAATTTTGTGTGATTGAATTCCTCAATCTTTATTTGAATATACATTCTTGTGTCTTCAATTGGCATAACTCCATGAGGGATTGATGAGAATGTTCCCATGGGGTCATCTTTGAATACTTTCAAGGAATATTTCCTATAAGAAGGTCTCGGTCTCTTCAACACTTTAACGACTGTAGGAGTTGCCATTCTTCCAATTTCCAATTCAAACAACTCAAACAACACAAACCACAACTACACAGAAAATTAAAATACCTCTTTTTCATGAAGAACTAGAACTAGGGTTTGCACAACTCGACCTCCAAATCACCATAGGGACACTCCAAAAATATCTTTAATTTTTTTAAATGCATAGATGATCAAAATGCCTTACACATTTTCTTTATAAAATGATGATCTGCCCTAATTTGTATTAAATGAGGTATATTTCAAAAATTTGCTAAAAAATCTTCTTTTCTACTCAGAAAAACCCTAATTTGCTTTGCAAAGGATCATTCCTTTATGTTTTCTTCTGGTTCCACTTGCATAACCTCTAGCTTATCATTTCTCACAACATATCTTTGTGCCAAGGAATGATATGCCAAACATTGAGGGGGTTCAAGCGATTTTCTGTTAAAGCTCCCCCTAAGACCTTGCAGGGTCTTATTCTCAGAGGAATTGTTTGTACTGGATGAGGGTACATACACATCTATCATCTCAATCTCTTGTTTCTTTCTCCAAATCTTATTCATTTCTTTCTTAATGTCATCTTTGTCAACCTTCTTTATAGGTTCGTTGTTTTCTACTGAATTGATCTGTTTACCCATCCTGCTTCTGCAAACTCTTGAGATATGTCCTGGTTTATTGTAGTTATAGCAGACAATATTTCTCTGATTAGATTGAATTCCAACGACTCTTGTTATGCACTGATTAGCTTTATATCCATACTTGTTGCAGGTATAACAGTAGCCATTAAAGGATTGATTCACTCTTCCTCCATTAAACTGATTCATCATCAAGGTTCTACATTCACTTGCCCTATGTCTAATTCTTTTGCAAGCAAAACATTGATCAGTGAAGGGACCAGAAAACTGATTCATCCTATTCCTACATTTTGTTGCCCTGTGACCAAATTTATTGCATGAAAATAGGTTCCATTAAAGTAAGGATACCTTTGTACATTAGGCTATCTCACAGGGGGTCTCCTAGCAGAGTTCCTTGAACTTCCTTTCTATTTTCCTTTATTATGAGTCTTCTGATTTTCCATAACGTTGGAACCTTTATCGGTATCATTTCCCAGACCACCTTTGTCTTTACTAGGTTTCTGTCCCGCAATCAATTCATCAAGCCTGTCTGAGCTGGATTTGAAATTGTTCTCACAGAGTTTTTACTTCTCTAGATCCACTTTTAGGTTTACAACTTCTTGTTCAAGCTTGGTGCAATCTTGAGACTTGCTTTGTACCAGTTTGTTCAAACATTCTTCAATTCTTTTCTTCTCCTCTACTTGCACTTTCAAACCGGTAATTTCTTAGCCTTCTTCAACTGATCAGTTACTTCCTTATGCGTATCTTTGAACTTTTTCAATTGCTCTTTTAATTTCTAGATGCATTCATTTGCATCTTCAAGATTCTCTTTTAGATCTCTGTTCTCTCTTTCAACTTTGTCAAGATCCTCAAGAGTAGTCTGAAGTTATCCTTTATCATTCATTTCTTCCATTTTTAGGATCTCCCTCAAGCTATTAGGATTTTCCAGAGGAAAAAAGCTCTGATACCAATTTTTGAATGTCCAATATACTGAGAGGGCGGGGGGGTGAATCAATATCTTCTTAAACTTTTGGATTAGACACCATCCAATTATTCCAATGCATACACCAACAAGAATAAGTAAAAGCATTAACATAACACAAAATCACAGAATACATGAACACTAGGATTTTTACGTGGAAAACCCAAAATGGGAAAATCCATGGTGAGTACTAGCTCACAATATAGTATAACCAGTTATAAGATATTATGAAAAATTGGGTGGCTCACTACCAAGACTCACTGTCCAAATACAAAGACTCACTGCCTACAAAATTATAATGACAAAATGGCTTACAACCAAAAATGAAGTGATACAGTACACCTAGTGAGTGTAGATTCGGTTCCAATGAAGCTCAGTAAAATAACTTGACACACTTCATCATATTTTCTCTTCTTCACATTCACATTCACAACACAAACATCACATACATATTCTTCAAAAATTGTCCACTATATATATCTGATCTCTCCGCAGGCATCAACTAGGTCAGCCTAATTAGATGCACTTCTTATTCACCAAAAATACCATTTGTTGGCTTCAAGCATTCACAAAATATTTCCAAAAGAAATTCAAACACATAACACGCAACATCAAGTTGGCATGGACCTAGGATAGGTCGCACATATGTCTGTATAAAAAAAATCAATTCACCATTACATAATACATCCATTAGGTCGGCCAAGGATGGACCTAATAGAAAAACAAAGTAATACCAATACACCATATGAGAATGAGTACGTGAAATATTGAATGTATGTGCTTCCAGAATCCATAAATAATTTCCCAAAACCATAAGAAATAGTAATCACCAGCAAAAAAATGCAGACCAAAAACTGGAGGGTCTACCAAAATATCAGAGGATATAAACATTATACTAGTTCAGATACCGAACCAGAATACCGTAACAAATTTAGACTTGATCTTGCAGTTGCAACTCATATATCATGGTGACATCAATGATAACACAAGACAAAAAAATGAGATGTTCTTCATTTTTCCAACACATACATGTACCAAAACCAATGTGTATTCACATATTCTATTATATTTATTGCATCTGCACAAGTAATTACATATGATTATGCACATTATAGTTATAAGCTATATAGAAAGTTACATGTTGAACTACCCTTCATGTAGTTCAACTTGCATAACTTTAGTTGATGCATTGTAAGATGCAGTTTTCCCGCTCATTGCAAGTCACCCCACATAAAAAATTGGATACAAAAACCTACCTAGTTAGGTAAAAGAGGTATGTGCACTCCAAATATTTTGAACTCTTCATTTTATGTTCATGCAGCAGGTTGAATGACACAGTGTGGTTTCAACCTGCATTGGCTTATGTCATGGTTCCTAATAGTTGGTTCACATTTAAGCCTATCTTAATTTAGTCAATCACTTATTCATTATTCTTGAACAAATGGAAACAATCTCCTCTTTGTTTCATGTTTGTGGCACCAATGCAAGTACATCTTTTGACATTCAAGGTTTTCATAGAGGTTTCAGTTGACTTCTTAACCTTCTCACATAACAAATACACACATCCACTGCAACCAACCTGTCTTCCAATGTTTTATATTTTTTTAATGCATCTCTAGAAGTAATTATATATCAATATGCACTTTACAATTTTATCTACATAGAAAGTTGCTAGTTGAACTACACATCGTGTAGCTCAACCTAGACAACTTTACTTCATGCTAGGTATGATGTGCATTTCTTGCTCATTTCAACTTATGCCAAATGGATGGTTGGATTTCATAACCTTAATCCTCAAGTGAAAGAGGGTTGTGCACCTGACATTACTTGAACTCTGCATTGAATGTCCATGTACAATTTATATTATTCTTTCATTATGTATGTCTAGTTGTAGGTTGAACTATACATTGTGATTTCAAACCTGGACTAGCTTATGCCATTGTTCTTAGAAATTTGTTCAAGTTTAAGCCTATCTTAATTTAGTTAATTATTGATTCATTATTTTCTAAATAGATGCAAACAACCTCCTACTTTTTTCATATTGGTGGAACCAATGCAAGCACATCTTTTGACGTTTTAGGTTTTCACTATTAGGAAATATTGCATTCAAACCCACAATATTAATCCATTTCCTACATAACCCATGAGAGGTAAAAATGCATACAAGTTGCTGAAATGCATAGATCAAATAGACAAGCCACAAGATAACTCAAGATATACCTTGGGAAAACCCTCAAGAGGGAAAAACCCAGCATCCAAAAGCATCCATACTCTATATTATTCAACAATAAAGCAATACAAGAGTTATAATGAATAATTCTGAAGCATCAAGCCCTCCAATGCATTCACATGTGTCCAAACATGAATCCATACATCCCATGCCATGCTTCAAAAATGCACTCCACAAGAAGACTCAATAATGACAACCAAACCACTTAGCCAACCTATACCACTACACATGTGTTTTCTTTTATAGACACAAGCTCACACAAAATACAACTAGTGGTAAGGTAAAACCACATACCACAAAACCATGTGAATACAAAACCACTAACCTTATTTAATATTAGGTACTAAGACGTCAAATTATTTAATATTTCCCAAATATTAAATTATTATCACATGTCTCCCACACATTAAATAATAATACAATATTACAATACAACATCAAGCGGACCCCAAATAATTACCTAGTGTGATTAACCACACCACCAAGGTGCATCACAACTAAATAATTATTTAATTACAATATTATGATAAATTATTTTATGCAATGGTGTACAACACCATATCCCAACATTCTCCCACTTGTTGTGTACATTGTATAAGGGATCAATACGTGAAATACATCATCATAGCCATACATGAAATCACAAGAATCTCCTTCATGCTCTCGTTCTCCATCAAGATACCCGCAATAAGAACAAAGTGACCAACATCTCAAGCAAGAATTCCTCTCATCCTCCAACATGCCACCTATGGAAGAAAAGGAACATGCCAAGGTGAAGATGCACCAATCAATGAGGACAAGCATTAGATGCAAATGATAACAAAGGCTCCAGCCAAGTTGTTGTCAACTGAAAAACCCACATGATCGGAAATAACATCCACAACACATACTAATACATCCAACCATCCATACCTACAAGGTATCAATACATTAGTAAACTCATGCCAAGAACATATTCAACCTATAAAATGAAATCACAAGCTCCTTGTATAAAACCTTCCAATGAAGAACATACATATCCAGGAACTCCCACTGCATAGGTAATGTCAAAGCATATCAAGTCTACCAATCAACACTATACATCAAGGTGTGATAATTAAATCAAAGCATGAAGTACCAAGAACAATAATAATGATCCACACATGCAACCCAAGAAGTTGCATAATCTCTCACAACATGTTGCCACCATCCTCCCAGAACATAAACATCCAAGAAGGAACCATGAAGAGAGAAAACCTCTAAACCATAATGTCCTCCTACCAACACCTCAAAAGTGCAATGCTGTGTCAAGTATGATATTCTAAATAACCCCTAATGAAAAGCCTCAACAACATCCATAACACCCAATCTCATAGATCACATAAAACATATGAATCAATGTAATAATGCCAACATGTATGTAAGCCTCTCTAATCAAGAAAATCAAACTCAAAGTATCCATACCCAAAGTTGGAAATTATCCCATAAACCATCTCCTAATAATCCTCATCAATAAATGATATAAACTAAAATGCACAAGGAGATAACCATGCCATAACATTCCTCAAAATGAATCCTCCAGAACTAACTATCCATAGCTCAAGATCCATATCAATGAAAGATATAAAGCATATAAACTCATGCTAAACAATCCTCAAATGAGTATCCATAATAAATCACCATGAATCAACTCAATCCCATGAGAAATAAATGCATGGAAAATAACACATTTGAAATATATAATGGGAAAATACTTTTCAAATAATAAGTTTCCAAGTAGACCAAGAGTGGGGAATGAGAATGCTCCTCCAAGATAACCAAGTCATCATGACTCACTCCAAGAAAAATCTCCTCTATCGGTCCATAACCAGGTGAAAGATCCCCAGTCTTCCTACTGAAACCTCCAAAGAGTAACTGTCTCAAGAAAATGTATCTAATCACAAGAGAACTACAACCATCACCTACATCTCTAAGTATCCACGAGCACCTATAACCAATCAATCCATGCCAAACTCAAAATGCAACATAGCACCATCATGAAGTAATCAAGCAAATGATCAATGTACTCAATACAAATAGAACTACCATGATCAATGTCAAAGCTCCAACTGCAAAATTAGGAACCTATCATGACAACATGATCTATCCATCTCCTCCTAGGAGATCACATGCACCAAAACATACATCTTGGTCTCAAGAGAACATGTAATATTCCAAACTATAATCTAGAATCAAGAGTATATCATGAAATCATTACAAATACACTTTAAACCAAGAAATCATATCCCCATTCACATGAAGATAATCATAGCCAATGATGCATCCACGTCACTGCCAACAACTCCCACTAAACCATGATACAAGCTACACATGGCATCATGACTACCATCCTCTCCATGAAGATAATCCAGGTATACACACACTCAAATGCAATGTCAGTAACATACAAGTGAAACCAAGATCTCCAAGCCAAGAAGATACATACAACTACCATCAAAATATCACAAACTAATCCTACATTTCCAAGTCATCATTGTCAAAATCTCCCATTGAAAGTATCTAACCAATGAATGTAACATGCTATCATGACATCATGATCAAACCAAATGATACAAGTCCCATGAACTGACTAATCAAGTACTCAAATCATCCATCCTCTCAATCTAAAAACAACATACCAATGCACAAATGACCACAAACAAGGCCAACTAATGAAATCTGCAACAACAATGAATCAAACCTAGTGGATATAGACAATCCACATCCAATTCATCCCACTACAAATGAATGGGTGGCCAACCCACACACCTGCATAACTCATATATCCAATCACTGAAACATGCAAACTCATCATCACATTAGTAACTATAAACTGAGATATCAAAGAAGATAACCATGTAGACCAAATAAATCAAACACTAAATCAACCTAAGATTTGATTTGATAAACATGTCCACAAATGAGTAATCATAGTCAAGGAACCAAATAAGAATCAAGAAGATAAGTACAATCTCCTAACACCAAACCATGTCACCACCAAACAACTACATACATGATCATGTCGTGCCAATGCATCAAATGTACCCACATATCCATGACACCATAATCATAGCCACCACTGTACTTGCACTCAACTATCACCCATACAAGACTCCAAGTCTCAAACCATGTCCTCAAAACTGAAGACAACCTGTGTACTTGTCACCATCAAAGTCCCAACCTTGAAAAAACACCTATAAACCTATACCAAGAAGCACCAATCTGATAATCAACTATATCATCATAAATAACATATAAAAACATGTACTCTCTAAAAGTTTCACCTCTTGACTCGTCTAGATGCTCACACAATTGCACCCTGAATCCTAGGCTCCTATAAGAGATCAAACAAGTACCAAGATCAACCAGCTCCTCAAACTGATAGAAAATATGAACTACTATGTAGTACATTGCAAATTATCTCCAATAGCTCTTCAAAATAAAAAATCCGATTCCGTATGAAAAAGTTATGACCAAAACCATGCAAATGATAACATCTGACTTCCAAGCCCCAAAAACATGTAAAAATGGAAAAATTAGGGAACCAAACCTATACCACTATGTAGTTCTCAAAACCATCTTTCCAACGACTATAAGAAGTCAAAAAATTGACATTGTGTGCAAAAGTTATGCAAATTTAAAAAAAAACTACTGTAAATTGACCTCTTGGTGGTGCTTGGGCATCGCTTCGGTGGTGGGTGGGTGGCGGATTCCAAAAAAAATATTAAATTCAATTAAATTCTCCAATTTAAACCCCCCCTTTATGGCAGATCCATCCTGGCATTAAATCTGGTTTACACTCCTTTTGAAATCTGGTAGTATTAAAATATATATTGGTCATGGGAGCCTACATGGCTGACATAGGGCTGGGAGCCACTGAAAGTGGGTACCCTACGGGTACCACTGGAAGCAGTACCATAAGGTACATGCTATCATGTGATACCAGTGGGTCTGCAGGGTGTGGCAAGGTCCGCGGACCCCCCACAAAGCCATATATATATATATTTTGATTTTTAAAAAACCTTTTTTTCAATTAAATGTTTTTTCAATAAGATTTTTAATGCTAATTTTTTTTTCTAATATTCGACTTTTATTTTGCAGGGCACAATTTTTCTTTTATCTGCATAGAATATATTATTATTTTTTTTCAAAAAATTTCCTGCATATGGGTAATTGGGAAAATTGGCTTTTTTACTAATTTTTTTGCCTTTTTTTCAACTTTTCCAAAATAGGTCAAATTTTATGTCAAAATTCATCTCTCGACCAACTTGAATCCAACCATGAGGTCCATTTTATCTCAAAAGGTCATCTATGAAATTTCCCCTACAAAACCCTCATATTCAAACCCAAAACAAGAAACCCTTTTGCACCCAAATTTGGAAAACTTTAGATTTGTAATAAACCCAACAAATCTTAACAACCCAAAAACCTAAATCTGCATATAAAAACCTGTAACATGTGTTCCATATCTTGTAATGCCTCAAACCATACATGCATGTCCATGGCTTCAACTTTGCAAAAACTCTCAAACTAGGGTTATAACAAAAATTCTTTAACCATGAAAGCTCTGATACCACTTGTTAGGAAATATTGCATTCAAACTCAAAATATTAATCCATTTCCTACATAACCCATGAGAGGTAAAAATGCATACAAGTTGCTGAAATGCATAGATCAAATAGACAAGCCACAAGATAACTCAAGATATACCTTGGGAAAACCCTCAAGAGGGAAAAACCCAACCTCCAAAAGCATCCATACTCTATATTATTCAACAATAAAGCAATACAAGAGTTATAATGAATACCTATGAAGAATCAAGCCCTCCAATGCATTCCCATGTGTCCAAATATGAATCCATACATCCCATTCCATGCTTCAAAAATGCACTCCACAAGAAGACTCAATAATGACAGCCAAAACACTTAGCCAACATATACCACTACATATGTGTTTGCTTTTATAGACACAGGCTCACACAAAATACAACTAGTGGTAAGGTAAAACCACATACCACAAAACCATGTGAATACAAAACCACTAACCCCTTATTTAATATTAGGTACTAAGATGCCAAATTATTTAATATTTCGCAAATATTAAATTATTATCACATGTCTCCCACACATTAAATAATAATACAATATTACAATACAACATCAAGCGGACCCCAAATAATTACCTAGTGTGATTAACCACACCACCAAGGTGCATCACAACTAAATAATTATTTAATTACAATATTATGATAAATTATTTTATGCAATGGTGTACAACACCATATCCCAACATTCACAAGGGTTTTAGTTGACTTCTTAACCTTTATTCTCACATAATGGATACACACATGCACCAAAACCAACCTATCTTTCTATATTCCTAAATTTTTCCTACATCTATTCAAGTAATTACATATCAATAGGAACATTACAATTATAGGCTATATAGAAAGTTGTAGGTTTAACTACCCATCGTGTTTTTCAACCTGCACAACTTTAATTCATGTATTGTAATATGTGCTTTTCATGCTCATTTCAAGTCACCCTACATGGAAGATTGGATATGACAACCTACCTACTTAGGTAAAAGAGGTATGCACATCCCAAATAATCCAAACTCTTCATTTATTTTCATGTAGGGCTGCGATTTTACCTTCATTCTATATGTCCACTTGCACATTGAACTACACATTATGGTTTACAACTTGCAATGGCTTATGTCATGGTTCCTAGAAATTTGTTCACATTTATTCCTATCTTAATTCACTCAATTACCGATTCATTATTTTATCAACAAATGCAAACATATTTTTTTTTGGTGTTGTTGTTAGCAATGCAAGCACACTTTTTGACATTCAAATCTTCACAAAGGTTTCAATGAACTTCTTAACCTTTATTCTCACATAATAGACATACACATGCAGTAAAACGAACCTGGCTTCCATTTTTTTGTATTTTTTATGCATATCTACAAGTAATTACATATCTACAAGTAATTACATATCAATATGCACGTTACAATATTAGGCTACACAAAAAGTTGCAGGTTAAACTACACATTGTGTTCCTCAACTTGCACATCTTTATTTCATGGTGGGTAAGATGTTCATTTCCTAATCATTTCAACTTACGCTAAATAGATGCTAGATTTCATAACCTTTCTCCTTAGGCAAAAGAGGGTTGTTCACCCCACATTAATTGAACTCTTCATTGAATGTCCACGTATGTCTTCTATTGTGCTTTCATTGTGTATGAACACTTTTAGGTTGAACTACACACTATGATTTCTTCATACACCTAAAAATGGTTTGGAGAATATAATTAGTTAAATATGATCTATTTAATTAATCATAAATTCATCTACTTAGTAAATAAATAGAAATATTTATTTATATTAAGTTCACTATTAATTCTTCTATTTTATCATATTATTTTCCTCTTAATTAAATAAACAAAATTAAATACTTTGTTTTATTTAATTATTATCATTAAAATTATTTCTTTTATACTTTATCTATTAATTCTATCTTAAATTAAATACAAAACTTCAATAATTTGTGTTATTTAATTATCTTATCATATTTCCTCTTAATTAAATAAAGATATCCTAAAGTTTTATTTAATTAACCATTTTCCTCTTTATTAAATAAGCAAGTATCAAATATTTGTTTTATTTAATTAAATCTTCCTATTTTGTTAAAATTGAATAATTAAAAAATATTCAAATAAAGGCATAAATCAAATATTCCTCTATTCACTCACCAATAAAATTAGATCTTTTAAATCTAATTAATGCAACTGGTATTCACGGGAAGGCCTCAGGGACAAACCTACAGGAAATCCTCTCAATCTTCTTCCTCTGATCTTTCCTATCATATTGCCTGGTGTTTTCATGGGAATGAAGAATCCCCATGATCAGCTCTAGCTTCTCAATCTCTTACCATTCAAATCTCCAAATTGAATCTCAGCCTTTGCTATGCTGCCTCTGTGCAAATATACTTCCGTAAATCTATAAATACAACTTCTTTGCACAAGAAATGGACCTCTGAATCTTTGTGCAAATTTACTCTACAACATTCATAGCAATCAAGCAATCCTATCAATATCAATAGCAATAACATTTAGCATCATAACATCATAGCATCAGTAGAATTCACATCACGACAACATCATGGTTTTTACTGTAGCTTTCATCCATCAGCTTTCATATCCGTATAGATTACAGTAGCATCATAGCTTTTTAGTTTCATTATCAATCATCACATCATTGCATTTAGCATCAATTCCATTCTCTAGATAGGCATTTTAAATAGTTACGGTACTTACAAATCTGAGAGCCCTCTGTAACTTGATAAATCTTTGGAGATAGGAGACAATGGGACGCTTTCAAGTTTTATGTGCTTTTAAATTAGTTTAATTCATGTTTAATCTTGATACAATGTTTCATTAAGAAGTGTTTTAGTTGTTTTAATTTATTTACTTATTCACACTTACATTTTGGCACCCACCGTGGGGCCTAACCCCATGTTTTTAACAAATTTTTCTAGAAAGCTTTTGTACAAGAATTTGGCATGATTCTTTTAGTGCAATCGGAAGATTCTATAGCACTTCTACCAGAAACTATAGCGCTTTGAAGGACTGTTTTAGTGCTTAGATCAAAGGGCTTCCAACACAGTCTAGCCGTTCACCTTCAACATCTGTTTTAGTGCTTTCGTCTAATTCTATAGTGCTTCTACAAAATCTTATAGCACTTCTAACACTTTCTATAGTGCTTTTAATCTCTGTTATAGCGCTTCTGTAAATCATTATCTGGATCCGACGCGACTGCGACCAGTAACTTCATTTCTTTAGTTGGTTTAAAACTTATCAATCCTAGGATAGTCACTTCTTCAATTTGGTTTAAAATTTATCAATCTAGGGAAGTCACTAAACTTTTCAATTTGAGATTAAAAATGAACACCATGTCTTTTTGTGAAGCAATATCTTCACTGTGAAGCAACATCTTCATATGGATAGAAAATTGTAGTTTGGGCTCTAAAAATTGAACAAGTTGATTTTTGTGTTTGTATGGTGATAGGAATATTCTCTCCCCTTAACTAGGTGATCAAAATGCTAGACTCATCCTTTATTTCATGCATTTTTTAAAGCTTTGTTAAAACATTTAGAAGGATTTCCGTAGTGAGAAAAAGTACTCACCCTACGGGAATGACCTAAGTGGGTTCAAACCAAAGCCAGGTTTTTCCACCCCACTATAAAATTTAAAGCAAATCTAGGGAAACCCATTTTTTCTAGAAATGTGCAACATAACCATCCCCAAAACCTTTGTTCTAAAGGTTGGGAGGTCTCCTGAGGGAGTTTATCACTTGCCACTTCGAACGGAAACCCTTTCTAAGAACCTAGTGTAGTATCCAGCTGAGTCAGTAACCAAACATTGTAATACTTGCAGTGCAAGGGGAGGGAAGAATTTTCCCCCAAGACACTCACCATATAATTTCTAAGGACTATTTTCTCAAGGGATTGAGAAATCTAACTTTGAGTATGCACCTGGAAAAGACAAAAACATGGGCGCCCCCTAGGGGGTGACACGACTGTGTGAGTTGACGCAATTTTAAGATGTGGGCTGTTGAGTATAACGATGACCTTTTGACTATTAAGAGAGAATCTGTCTAAAGTGCTTTATTGTTATCAAACCACTAAAAATAGGACCATGCGTGGTTCTTTTGAACATACACTATTTGTTTAGATTACAGCTCTAAAAACAACTATCTACATTTGATTACTGTGTATTCCAAAATCATTAAAATTTAGATAAAAAATCATCCTGAAAAATACAACAAATTGGATGGAATCAAACTGAGAATATATGATTAGAGATTGGAAAACCATTAAGTTTGTTTGAAAATATCTTACCAAGAGAATTAGAAAACCCAGGACACCACTTAGTTACAGACACCTTTTGCAATGAAGACATTTCTTGTATCAAAATAGGAAGATTTTGCTTCATCATAGAACATTCCTCCATAGGTTTCATGATTTTGCTAGGGGTTACATTGATGATTATGCTGTAGAGCCCTTGAATTCACAAGCCTATATTCAGAGAAATTCTCTTTCACAGGAACCTAACCGTAGTCAACGTATTCGTCAATCCTCCATCCCACAACCTGCCATAGAATACTCCATAAGACCTGATCATTTCTTGCAATAGACAAATCTTGGAAACATTAGGTTTGTCCTCCAAAAACTAGGAGTGACCACCACACCTTATGACCATTTGGAAACCTACAACTCCCATTCAACAACCCGACCTTACATCACCTATCATTCAACCTAGCCTTATGCACATTGAAAGTGCTCAAACTGACATTATCAACAATTTGAGAACATTCATCTATGAAGAAAACAAAACACCCCATCAATTTCTCATAGCGTCCATCATCCTGAATGAAGAAGAAGAAAAGGAAAACATAACAGTAGGAAGACCCATGTGTTAGAGTAATAAGTTATTCCACTTAATTAATTATATCATATTGGTTAATTAATTAAGTCACTTATTCCTTTAGTTGCTTAAGCTAAACTTAGGCACACTAATAATTGATTAATTATTAAGTGTGCACACTAGGGTTTCATTTAGGGTTTCCCTTTTAGGGTTTCTTGATCTCCTTCATAAGGATTGATCTCTTTGTAATAATTGATTCTCAATAATGCATTTTTACTTTGAGGTTTATAGAACATCTTCTTTGGTTCTGCATGTCTTTTGCATGTGACAAGTGATTGATTGCATGCAGGTGATCTTGGTTTTCTAACATGGTATCAGAGCTCTAGACCTGCAGCTGCCTGTTCGTGATTTGAAGATATGGCCTTTCAGTGAGTTTCTAATGCAAGGGTTTCCACAGGCATATTTTTTGCAAGATCTGGGGGTAACCAAATTTTTGGTGCATTTTGAGTAGAAATGGAGGCCACCATAGCGTTCGCAGCGGCCAAAAACCCTAAGAACGCCCTTCATTTCGTCAATTTTGGTGCAGTTGATTAGGAAGGAAAATTTCTATGCTGCCAATTCTAAATTCGTCCGCCAGCAACTTGCCACCGGGCAGCCACCGAGCAGCCTCCCAACCGTTGCCACCGCCTACCTCCACCACCGGCTTCTTTCAGCCTCCGCGGGCCTGTTTGATAGGGCCTCGGTCGTATGGGGGCCTGGGCACTATGCGCCTAGCCCCTGGCTGGTCCCTCTACAACTCACCGATGGTCCTATTGGGATCAGGAGCCCCGTGCAATATAGCCGTCTGTGCCAAAATATTTCGAGCGTGTACAGAATATTCCAAAATCACAGAGAATATTTCGGTCGTCGTCAAATGTTTTCCGGCTGGGGGGAGATTTTTTGCACCGACAGCCAGATGGCCGTCAATTTTTTTGCCATGATGTGCTGACATCAGCATGACGTCACCCGTACGGCCGACTCTTTTTGCCCCCCTCCTAGCCCTATTTTTTCCTAAAGAAGCAATTTTTTTTTTGTTTTTGGCATAACTTGGGCATACAGTATCAAAATCAGGAAAACGAGATATCGCTGGAAAGCTGGTTTCGAGCACTTTCCAGTGGTGTAGTTTATTTTATAGTATTTTTCTATTTATCTACATTTATTTCTGTTTGAAGTCAGATGTTTATTTTATGCTTCCTAGCTCATAACTTTTTGCCTCGATCTCTGATTTTTGCTATCTTTGCGACATTGGAAAGGTATTAAGGAGCTCTATGTTTATGTCCATGTAATTTTTATGTATCTGTCCTAGGTTGATCACTTGGTCCAGATTTGGCCTGATGGGTTGTTTGGAGATTACTTGGATGTTTTGGCAGTTGGGAGGGTGCATCTTGCATCTTTGCACTTTGTTTTCAGTAATACATCATTCAATAATTGCTTGCTACTTCATATATTCCAGGGTTGTTCCCATTTGGAGTTTTCAAGTGTTCCGTGGCATCAGGTCTACTGTTGCTTTATCATGATTCCTTGAGTCAATTAGTGACTCTCACCTGGTTTCAGTAGTAAACAGAAGAATCTTTCCTTACTTGCCAATATCAGGTTCCAGTGTTACTCTACAGTGATCTTCCAATGCTTCTTGCAACAGTCATCTCATTGTAGGGGGGTTTTGTCCCACTGGGTTTTTCCTTCTCTACCTCATTCTTTCATTTGTAAATGGGTACCTGATCAGGCCTAGTTCCCGGGACCCATCTTTGCTTTCATGCATCTTATTCTAGTGTTTTAACTTCTTCCTAAGTTCATCTTAAGGGGGGGTGTTAGAGTAATAAGTTATTCCACTTAATTAATTATATCATATTGGTTAATTAATTAAGTCACTTATTCATTTAGTTGCTTAAGCTAAACTTAGGCACATTAATAATTGATTAATTATTAAGTGTGCACACTAGGGTTTCATTTAGGGTTTCCCTTTTAGGGTTTCTTGATCTCCTTCATAAGGATTGATCTCTTTGTAATAATTGATTCTCAATAATGCATTTTTACTTTGAGGTTTACAGAACATCCTCTTTGGTTCTGCATGTCTTTTGCATGTGATAGGTGATTGATTGCATGTAGGTGATCTTGGTTTTCTAACACCATGTTACTACCTCTTGCTTGGAAATAGGTAGTGAATGACATTGCGATAAATAAATTGAAAACCATCATACAACATACCTTATGACCATTTGGTGACCTATAGCTCCTGTTCAAACAACCGGGGCTAACCACACCAATCTTTCAACCAGGTAACGTACACATTGAAGGTACCCAAACTAACATCATAAGCAATTTGAGAACATTCATTTTTGAGAAAAATGAGACACCCCATTAATTTCTCACAACATCCATAGTCTTAGATGAAGAAGAAGAGAAAGAAGACATAGCAGCTACAAGACCTATATTACCCCCCCGCTTGGCAATAAAACAACACTTTTACCATTTTTTATAGCGCTTCTGCACATTATTCTAGCACTTCTACAGTTAAAAACAACACTTCTGCCACCTGTTTCAGCACTTTTGTTACACATTATAGCGCTCCTATCAAACAGTAAAAAAACTCTATTCGAGTCAGAAAATCAGTGTCATAGCGCTTTTACAGTCTATTCTAGTGCTTTTGAGTTATCTTTTAGCGCTTCAGCGGTCAAAAAAAGTGCTTCTGCCAACTATTTCAGTGCATTTGATCAAACTCATAGCACTTCTATCAAACATTACTAGTGTCACAATTACCAAATTTTCACCACATCAGTGGTCTGTTTTAGCGCTTTTTCTTTTTTTGATAGCACTTTTACTAGACCTTTTAGCACTTCTGTATTCTGTTTCGGTGCATGTGCCCTCTATATTAGCACTTCCACAAAACTAAAAAAAACAAAGACCTTTCAAAAATATCTATTAGATTTGTTGCCATCAGAAACACAGGTTTTTACTAGTCGAAAACATTTTACAATTCAAACAGAGTCTTAAAAACCTAAAAAATTGTAGGTTTTTACAAGTCAATTGCTTTCAAAAAACCTAGATCTTGCAAAACACAAAGTTTCCTTTACCAACACAAATCCAGATTATTGAGTCAAAATTTTCTCATCAGGATTCTAACATCCAACCATCACAAAACAAAAACTCAAGTAATTAGATTTTTGAACTTAGCCTCATCAATAGAATACATTATTCTATTTGGTTTCGTTAAAATCAAATTGACGCTAATCATAACACAAAAGATCCAAGTTTAGTGAAAAAAACCAAAACTTGTATGCCAATCTTGACAAGGTTTCAAAGACAACACAGAGAAAAGGAAATTGAAAATGCGAACATGACTGAAGAAAACCCTTTTCTCTGACTTTGACAACAAGATACAAATGAAATAACACAAGAAGATATACAACACGCCCAACAAGATCCAAGTTTTCATAGATTTATGGAAAAAGTCTTAGAACAAGACATGGAGAAGTATCTCTTGATGTTAGCGGAGTTAGGTGCAAAAATGCCAAAGGATTTTGACATGAATTGATTGAAGGAAACACCAAGAACAAATGAAATAGAACCACCCAACACACATGATACAAATCAAGTGGTTGCTTTAACAACACAAATGCAAACTTTGTAGGAACATATTCAAAACATGCAAACAAGAACCACAAAAAGATACTTATTAAAGGAAATTTTTCCTTACCCTTTTCATCCATGTGTGGATATGATACCTTTCCCTAGACACTGCGAATTTCCTAAATATGATAAATACAATGGTAAATCGGACCCAATTGACCATGTAAGGGAATTCAGAACAATGAGCCTAGAGTTTTCACAAGAAGATAGTTACCTCATGAGGTTATTTCCTAGGAGTTTGGGAGCTCATTGCATGGAATGGTTCTCCAAGTTCCAACTAAGGATTTGATCCTTTGAAGAACTAGTCAACAAATTCATCTCCCAATTCTCCTTCAACATACAACATTATGTAACCATAAAAGATCTGTATAACTTGAAACAAAAAAAATAGTGAGACATTCCTATCATTCTTACAATGGTGGAGAAAGTTGTTCGCTAGATATCCTTGATGTATACCTGAAGAGGAGAAGGTTGAATTATTTATAGACAACTTAAATGATCAGATGAGTTATAGACTTGAATTACAATGTCCCCCAACATTGAAAAAAGTAATCGAGAATGGGCTTAAAATGAAATAAGCCCTAGTCAAATGAGGGGTCATTAAACACTACAATGATACACCAAACAACAAAAATCACTATGGAAACAACGACAAGCCAAAATTTTGGTAGAAAAACAAAAATATTGGAAGCATTGATGCTACAACTGACAATACAAAACCAATATTCAATTTGATAGCAACAACTATCAAAACAAATCAAAATTAAAAACAAAACAACAATCAAAGAACTACTCAAAACAATAACACCAACAATGGGGAATCTCGAACATCATATCAAAGACAATCCAATCAATGGATATTTACCCCATTAGGACAAACTTTAGAATCAACAATGAGAGAGCTCATAGCAAATAAAATTATCACTCTACCAAAAGCCCAAAATTGGGAGCCGAAAGTAAAACCATCATGGTGGAATGATGCCAATTATTACAACTTTCATAAGAATAAGGGACAAAAAAAATGAATATATGCAATTAAAACACTTGATACAAGAATTAATTGAAGCAAATAAGGTGTTTATCGAAGGGCATAAAAAAAAAAATGATCACAGTGCATTTACCAATCCATTACCCAACTACAAAAAAGGAGAGTCTTCTTCAAGTGGTAAAGGAAAAAGTATAAACTATGTCTATGACACCACTATTCTTTTCCTTTCTGAGGTTGAAAAAAGTGACATTGATAATTAGACAGATGACATGAACATCAATGACATTGAATCCCTCAACATGATACCAAGCACAAACGCATCGAATAATCAAATCAATTTCCTAAAGATCAGGGGAACACAAGGCCATCAACAAGTCAATATAACGACAAGGGGGCAGTCCAAGGTGATATTAAAAGGAGTTTCATCCAAAAACATAACTCCCACATCACATCAATACAGCATCATGGACGAATTACAAAAGATACCCGCACAAATATCCATTCTAGAACTTCTCAAAATTTCACCATCACATAAAGAAGTTCTGCAACAAGCTCTAGTAGCTACAACGGTCCCCAATAATTTGGATGTTTGTCAATTCCAAGCCATGGTGGGACATCTTACCACACCTCATTGTCTGTCATTCTCTAAACAAGATGATGTGTCTTTAAATCACCCGCACAATGCAACCTTGCATATAGAGGTTAATCCATAAACACCGCGTTAAGCTTGTCTTAATAGATGGAGGAGCTGGGTTAAATATTTGTACTTTGAAACTAATTCATGCACTAGGCTATTCAAACAACGCCATTGATGCTAGAAGAAAGATAATAATAAAGGCATATGATGAAGAGGAAAGGTCTTCCAAAGGGCTTATTGTACTTCCAATTGAAGTAGAGACGATTGTCAAAAACATTGTTTGTCAAGTGTTAGACAAGGATCTAACATATAACATATTATTGGGTCGTCCACGGATCCATGAAATGCAAGTGGTACCTTCAACATACCATCAATGTTTGAAATTTCTAGTAAATGGACAGGAGGTCACCATATCAACTGACAACAATAATCCACATACTTGCAACATGTTAAAAGAAAATCAAGACACTTTGGTACCTCAAAACAGAGAAGTCAACACTTCCACTTCATCTAGTGATGAAAGACAACCCATTTTCATATCTAAATGGGTTGAGAAGAAAGATCAGGTACATGAAACAACTGTTGCAAACACGACTATATCAAACACTGAAGGTCCTATGAATGATTTATCACAACAATTTTTAGACAAGGTTTAGTTAAAAGACAAAGGCTTAGGAGAATATTCCCTTGAGCAATCTTTGTGTCTATCACAATTACTACCATCACCAAAATCATATGGAAAACCCATATCAAACACACCAAGTTCATCATAACCAATCACTGCTCTAAATGAAAGATTTATAAAAGCAGGTACCCTTGAAGATAAGTTAGATGATAGAGCCATTCTAAATTGGCTATATAAGGATGAAGAAGCCTCAACATCAATGAATATCAACATCAAAACAAACTAGTATGGAAAAGGGAAGGCTATCTTAGAGAAAATGGGCTATGTAAGTCAAGGACCAATCAACAAGAGAAAGGATGATATTATTGAACCTATTCAACCTCTAGCACTGTAGCCTAAAGATAAAACATGATTAGGCTACACAGGTGAAGCAAAAGAGGAAGAAACTCAAAAAGTGGTAGAAAGAATTCTACAAATGAGAGATGGTTCCAACAAAAATTCCAACGAGTATGAATGGGATCATTTATCTGCTACATCCTATACTGACAAACAAATTGATGTTATCCAAGCATATACACCCTTATGAGAGGAGGGACAAAGTTCAAGAAATAGACCATTTGTAATGGGATCAACAAATATCGATGACTCAAGCGAGGACGACTAGACATTGAGTGAGACAGATGACTTGGAGGTGAATACTATCATAGACCTTGAACTTCCTACCGACAACTTTGACCACCTAGCTATTGGAACACTTACAAATGTCGACCTTACTCAAACTGATGACTTATTCCCCTTGCATCCTGAACTTATTGACTAGGAACCCACCGAACCTATTCATTTACTAGTCTTTTCAAATGATAATGCCATCATAAACTATCTTTGGAGTGATGAACCTGATACTAGTTTTATCCATAACACTCATAACGATGCTTCACAATAGGAGGGTGCCAAATCTTCCAGTTGCAAAAATGACAATAGGAAAAATAAATCTAATGGTGAAAACCTTTCTTAGGCAGCATTAAACTTTGAAAAAGAAAAAATAAAGAACGTATCCAACAATAAAAACCTTTCTGAGGCACTGAAGGATGGAATATTTGAAACTCTCCTAGAGAATTACCATGAAAAATCATCAGTACTGGTAGAACCAACACAGTCTATAAATCTGGGAACAACTGAAAAGGAAAAGATCATACATCTAGCAGCATCCATGATAGAACATGAGAAACCTGCATTCACCAAATTCTTTGGGGAATGACACATCAATTTCGCATGGTCTTATTCTGACATGCCAGGATTAGATCTAGATCTCCTCATGCATCACTTGTCGCTACCAAAAGGAATCAAACTAGTCAAACAAAAATTGAGAAAGATGTATCCCCACATCGCCTTGATGGTAAAAGTTGAGCTGAAGAAATTATTGGATGCAAGATTTATTAGGTCCATAGATTATACAGAATGGATCTCAAATATTGTGCCAGTATCAAAACCTGATAATAGCATCAAAATATGGACGGATTTCAGAGATTTAAACAAGGTGTGCCCCAAGGATGATTTTCCTTTACCCAACATTGACATAATTGTTGGTCTAACAATAGGACATGCCATACTATCTTTAATGGATGGCTTCTCAGGATATAATCAAATAAAAATAGCACTTGAAGATCAAGAAAAGAAAACATTCACTTATCCTTGGGGTACATTATGTTGGAATGTCATGCCCTTCGGATTGAAAAATGCAGGTGCGACATATCAACAGGCGATGACCACAATTTTCCATGACATAATGCATACTTTCATGGAAGATTATGGGGATGACATCTTAGAAAAATCATACACAAGGGAAGGACATCTAGAAATTCTAGATAAAATATTTACTAGGCTGGAAAAATTCAATGTCAGGTTGAACCCAAAGAAATGTGTGTTTGGGGTAACATTAGCAAAACTTCTTGGTTACATAGTATCAGAAAAAGGTATTGAAGTGGATCCAGCTAAGGTTAAAGCAATAATGGAGATTCCGCCACCAAAAAAAATTAGTCAATTACAATCCCTACAAGGAAGGTTGCAATCCATCAGGAGATTTATCTCCCATTTGGTAGACAAGAGTCACCCATTTAATCATCTACTTCATAAAAATGTTTTATTCAAGTGGGATCATGACTGTGAAACAACTTTCAACCAGATAAAGAAATACTTGATGTCACCTTCAATACTCATGCCACCTGCGACAGAGAGACCATTGATACTGTATATCGCAACAACTGACATATCCTTAGGAGCTTTATTGGAACAAGAGGATTCTGAAGGAAAAGAACAAGCTATTTACTACATCAACAAGACATTCAACAAATATGAAATAAACTACACATTCATAGAGAAGGCTTGTTTAACAATGGTCTTTGCAACCCAATAGTCGTGACACTATATGTTGACTCATACAATTAAGCTCATAGCGAAAATAAACCCATTGAAATATTTACTCAGTAACGCTACTCTAATAGGAAGATTGGAAAAATGGGTCATGATCTTGAGTGAGTTTGACATCCAATATGTCGACATGAGGGCCATCAAAGGACAGGTAATAGCAGATCAAATAGTTGAAGCTCCATTACAGGATCATCATCCAATGAACATTGAATTTCCAGATTCAGACATCCTAAATATTACAACACAACAATGGAGGCTCTATTTTCATGGATCATACACAAAGAGGGTCTGGTGTGGGAATCCTATTTGTCACACCTCAAGGGCACACCATCCCAAGATCCTATAGGCTAATGTTTCCATGTACCAAAAATGTTGCTGAGTATGAAGCATTAATTATCAGCATCAAAGTAGCTATTGAATGGAAAATCATAGAAATACAAGTGTATGGGGGCACACAACTGGTTATCTATCAAGTAAATGATGAATATCAGACAAAGGATGAGAATATGATGCCTTAAAAGAAAATGATAGATGATCTTAAAAAGTACTTCATGGATATCAAGTTTGAACAAATACCAAGGGCAGAGAACAAGGTTGCAGATGCCATGTCAACAATTGCTTCCCTTTTGCAATTACTAGAAAAACAAGGTTGATATGAGTTTATGGTGGAACAACTATCTAACCCTGCATATGATAATCCTGATTCACAAACCATATGCCAAATAATCGACACTCAAACCTCACTATATGGAGAGATCTATACTTACCTCAAAGATAATATCCTTCCTCCTAATCTCTCTAGAAAACAAAAGCGTAACTTTATCCATCAATCCACCCAACATACATTTATTGCTGAAACCCTATATCGTTGAGGTCTAGATGGTACTCTTCTTCGGTGTCTGGAACATCATGAATTTGAAATATCCTTATGAGAGGTCCATGAAGGTATTTGCGAAACCCATTCAAGTGGGCTAACCTTAGCTAAGAAAATCCTCCATTTGGGGTGTTACTAGCCAAACATGGAGAAAGAGTGTTATAAATATGTTAGAAAGTGTCAGAAATGTCAGATTCATGGTAATCTAATTCATGCGCTGGCGCAAGAGTTACAACCTTTCATATCAAAATGGCCTTTTTTTCAGTGGGGATTGGACCTGGTAGGAAAAATAAATCCTTCTTCATCTAATGAACACAAGTTCATCATCACAACAACAAAGTATTTTACAAAATGGATAGAAGTAGTTCCTTTAACAACTGTCATTGGAAAGAAGATCTCATCTTTCATACTCAACTATCTCATCTGTCGGTACGGGGTACCCCAATCCATTGTCACAGAAAATGGTAGACCTTTTAAAAATCAAGACGCTTAGGAATTATGTGAACAATTCCATATCTAACATCGTTTCTCAACACTGTACTATCCACAGGGAAATTTCCAAGTAGAGGCCTCGAATAAGACAATTCTGAAAATAATAAAAAAAATGGTAAACAATGTTGGATGTGATTGGCATGTTCAGCTAAATCCTGCACTATGGGCCTACAAAACCAACATTAGAACACCAATAGGAGCTACACCATATGCCTTGGTGTATGGATCAGAGGCCATCCTATCCATTGAGGTAGAAATACCATCACTCCGTGTCTCACTGAAGGGTATCATTACAGATGAGGATTACAGAGTTTCTCAACCATAGGAACTAGAATTACTGGATGAATGTTGTCAGCAAGCTGCCAATCATTTAAAGTCCTACCAGCAAATAATTTCAAGGAGCTACAATCACAGGGTAAAACCTACAGTCTTTCAAGTTGGAGACTTAGTCCTAAAGGAAAACCCTAAAAATCTACAGGATAGAGAAAAGAAAGGGAAATTTGAACCTAACTGGCTAGGTCCCTTTGTAATCATATCAGTGTATGGATCATAAGCATATCAATTATCTACACCAGAAGGGGATATGTTTGATGAACCTATCAACAATATCCATCTCAAAAATTTCTATACCTGAATCAACTAGTGCATGAATTAGCTTTTGAAAATGGTTACCTTGATGAAAACCTGGCAAACAATCGTCCTGGTGACAAAAAAATACAAAAAAATTAGAAAAAAAAAAGACAAAAAAAAACAAAAAGAAGAAGATTGAAAAGTGCAATAAAAACATATAGTGAAAACTTGGAAACAAGCGCTATTTGTGATTTGAATTAGCTCCCCCATCTATTTGGACACATGTCATAGTCATTGCTTTCACCATCATTTTACATCCATTATCATATCATATCACATGGTTATGTCTCACCCTAGCTTGGGGAAAACATCTGAACATCATTGGGGGAAATAACATTGAGCTAAACAAAATAGGAAAATAGTAGAAAAACAAAACAAGAGAAAACAAAAATCAAAACACAACACAACAAGAAACAACAATCACCATAAGAAACACATCAGACATCCATATCATATCAGAAAATCCAAAAAAACAAGTCAAAATTTGATATCAAAAATCCAAAAACATGAATTTGTGTTAGTCAAACTACATGGTCTTTGTGTGTATAACGTAGGCAAGGCTAATCTTTGATCAGCCCTCGAGGCCCCTAGGATAGGTCTTTAGGTTAGATCTTTGCTCAAAATCTCGAAAATCACAAAAACATCATAAAATCAAGATGGATGATCTAATCTGAATAATGATTGAAATACTATAAGCAAATGTGAGATATGTTGTACTTTTGATCATTATTATCATTGCTTTGGAGCAACTCAATGATGTATTTGAACTAGAGAAGCAAGGAAGAAGAATGATAATTTTTCTTTATCTGTTGTTTGTGAATTAATTATAATTACTGTGTGAATTGTCATGGGAAGTGCTCTACAAAGTATCATGGATGACATTCCAATTCACATAGGAAAGTGGTTAATTCTTGTCTGTTTTATGCAAGAAATGCTTAGGTCATCTCAGTTTAATTATACCTCGATGCTTGTGTTAGCTTGCAATATCAAAAATCATGGAAGTAGTACTCAGACCATCATTGGTTTACATATACCATCGATGCTTGTACTCACTTTCAACATTTTAAAAGCTCAATGATGTTACAAAGCACAAAATTACTGTTAAAATGTCAATTTTATTTTACATGTAGATTTGCATGATTAAATTAGATTGCATTCATAATAGTTTTTGCATCTGAAGAGTGTTTGTTACTAAAGCTCGTGAAGGATTCAAATTAACGACTATTTTTTCTCATAAATAGATTGAGTATACTTGACATTACCAAAAATATCATCATGTCATATAATTGCATCATCAAATCCATTTGCATACATTATAAAGTAGTTAATCATCATTTCATCATTCACACATTTGAATCAAATAACTTTGCATTTATCATATCACATTTTCCATATCACATAAACTTGCATAAAGAAAATCTCAAAATCATAAATCTCTATCATTGCATTTTCAAAACATCCATCAAACTTTCAATATCATACATCATCTTCATCTACATAATAATCTCTATCATATTATATATCAAAAATCCATCCATACATCATTTTCATCCATTTATGACATCATATATTTACATTTACATCAAAATAAAAGAATGCACATCCCATTTACATCACATATCATTTCAACACACCATATCCATAACCATATGTGTAATTACATCATACATATACATCATGCATCAACATCATCCACACATCATCCATTACATCATCATTATACATCATTATAATAGAACATCATACATAATATCATATCATCATGATATAAACTACATCCATACCATCATAACAATGAAACCACCACATAGCATATAGAACATAGAATAAAATACATCCATTAGAGAATCATGTAGAACACATATGGATTGAAGAGTCCACTACATATCATATAAATCAAAATAATAATGTCAATTATACAATGATGTCTAAAATGAAGAGAGATATATGATAAAAAAATGGCTATAATCGGAATGTACATCATCATCTCAAATAAAAAATCACATCTAAAGCTAAGTACTGCTGGCTCCAGATGGTGCAGGCATCGTAGTATGGGTCCCACCACTACCACCTATACTAGGATCTTTGGGATCTCTCCAGAGAGGCTGTGTGACTCCTGCACTGGCAATCCTAGAGTGGGTCCTACCAGATTGGGACTTCCTGTAGCTCACTTGTTGCTTGGCATAGACGACATCATAATATTTACCTCTATAATACTGTACCTCCCCACCAATATGGGAAACCTATCGCATATAATCGACTAGGGAGGTGCCATCTGCCAGTCTTTGTAATCTCTCGACTGTGGCCTACGCACCCTCTACTGTAAACCTGGTGGCATCCCTCTTAGCTATCAGGGAGGTAATTTGAACCTAGGTTGCCTCAGCAGTCTACCTAGCAGCATCCCTCTCGACTGTCAATACTGCAATATGTGCCTGTGCCATGGCTAACTGAGCCTACACTGATGCTAGAGCCTCTACATGTGACTAATTTTGTGCCTACATCTGTGCCTGAGTCTACTCTAGTAAACCCTATGCCTGAACAAACTGCTCCTGAATAACCTCTAACTGTACCTAAAGGTCAACTATCAGCAACTGATTAGACACACCACTCACTTCCTGCCTCTTACAAGGCATTGTCTCTGAAAAATAAAAAATAGGGCCCGACCCGCCTACAACCTCTCCACTATCAAATCTATAATCATTCTTGTTGCTATCATCCCCGCTACTCTCCTCTCCACTATCCTCCTCCTACCAAACATCCTCCTCACCAACCTCCACCTCAACATCACCAACCTCCACCTCAACATCACCCACCTCCACCTCAACCTCCTCTCTCCTGTGCCTGCGACCATGGGAAATGACAACATCCTCCTCTACTGGTAATGGGGCATGCTCATCTGGAATGGTAAGATGTGGAAATGGATACAAAGCCAAAAAATCAACATAGTCTGCTATAACTGGAGGCTCAACAATGTCTGGCCGAATGTCCCACTCAAATGGCTGTAAAACCTGATACTCCTAAATGATAGCATCATATGATAAACCAGGCCCCCAATCTGTTGCATCTGACTGATGACAGGTGTAATGGGAACCCTAGGGCATACCCTGAACCATCCCATACTGTCTATACACTCGTCTAATAAAAAATCTCTCCAATACCCGACGGGAACAACCAATTAGTAGCATGGATTGACATAGAAATGGTAACTACACATCATCATCATCCCAATGATCACAATCTAGGTATGAATACCAAGTCACAACCTCTATATCATCAATCACTCTCCTCCAATACTCTAACTTACCCAGTCTGGACTGAGTAAGTCGGTTGACATATCTAAACACATAAGGTCTCATAGGTGGCCTCCATCTAATTGGATCTGGATGTGTGATAGCTATGTGCTCCCATGCCCATACCTGAAGCAATGTGACACTGACAGATAAAATCCGACCTCAAAGATACACAACTGAATGTAAATCATGATATAAGTGGGCAAGCATACACATGCCCCAAGCAAATATGGTGCCATGAACAACCATGCTCTCTAGAACTCAGCCCCAACCAATAGAGAATCCCTTAGACTTGCGATCAGGACTAAGGAATCCTCTGATAAAACCAACAAGCACTATAGGAAAAGTGGCGTAATTGGCTACCATTTCTCGCCATGGAATCCACTCCCTAGCAATCTGATCATCCTGAAACACTCTACGGAGGGCATCAGTCCCACCCTGATCTGTAGAATCATATACGACAATGTCACCAACAATTAGAATCTGCAGGATCCTCCAAACATCCTCTGGAGTGACTGTCATTTCACCAGTAGGAAGGTGGAAGGTGTTGTGCTCGCTAAGCCACCTCTTGGCTAGCACTGTCAATAGACCTCGATTAATCCTAATTTGGGGCATGTATAAAAGGGGAGATAGTCCGCAACGTGTAATAATCATCGTATTAGGCTACGCCAACTGAGGTATCAAATCAAATGTCCACGAAAATCACTCTTGAACCTGTAGGTTCTCCAATGACTCCTATCATGAAGAAATTTTCAAAAAAATTAGTACTTTTTGTCGAATCATTAAACATGAAAATATCCTATCAAAACTAATCAGCTCTTGGTGAGAATTTTGATCAAATCTCATGAGCGAACATCATTGAACCTCACCTATCATGAGGTCAAATCATCAAGTATCATTGAACCTCACCTATCATGAGGTCAATCATTAATACATCAAATCAACCTCGCTTATCATGAGGTACATCAATCAAACTATAATTATTCCTAGCCTATAATGAGGATAATTATCATTAAATCAAACATCATACCTCACCTATCATGAGGTCGAACATCATTTATTTGATTAGAATAATTAATCATATCAAACCAACGACTGACACGATCGAAAATTGACAAAATCAAGGACAAATTTTGACAAACTTTATCAATTTGATTTGAATACACTAAAAAATGCATTCAAAGTGCCAAATCATGACATGCACCATTTAATTGGTCAAAAGCGCTATTATAGGTGGTCAAAGTGCCAAAACTACCAAAGCGCTATTTTATTAGTTCAACGCACTAAAACATTGGGTCAAAGAGCTAAAATATTCAAAGTGCTAAAACAGTCATCTGACACACTAAAGTTTCTATCCTAAGCACTAAAACTACAAAAGCACTAATTCATATCACCTAAGCGCTAAAATAGGGTACCTATGCGCTAAAGTTTGAAAGCACTAAAACACTAAATCTAAGCGCTAAAATAGAAACCTGATGTGCTAAAAATTTCAAAGCACTAAAAGACCTAATAAAAGTGCTACAACAGAAATGTAAAGCACTAAAAGAATTCAAAATATTTAAAAACCAAAAAATACGCTAAAAACGAAGTAAATGCATGAAAAACGAGGGAAAAAGGGTATGTATCGGAGGCCTATAGGTGGCCAAATATGGTGATGTTGTACACGCTCGAATTAGTGGGTGTGATAGGGAATCAACATCTCACTCCAAGTGGCACACAAATTTCTCTCACAAAGTTTTCAAAAGTCAAATGCACAAATAAGTGTGAAAAAGACCCTTTTGACCTTTTATAGGTTATTAAAGGAGGAATTTTGTGGGATTATTTAAATTTATTTTGAGGAGATTAATTCAAAAACATCTTGGGTACTTTCTACATCAATTATCAGAAGATAAATTATTTTCCATCAATGATATTCATCGACCCTACATCAAAATCATCGAAAAATCATAAAAAATAAAAAAATTCTGAAAAATTCAAAAAAATAAAATCATCAATTTATCTCCTGAGGGGGCATATATCCATCAATCACCTGAAAATCATGTCTGGGGCAGACTAATTTTTTTTCGTCGATACTAGTAGTAGCAACACAAAATTTTCTTTGAAGCAATGCGTAAACACATCACTTCAAAGAGGGGAAAAATGTATACACCTAAAAATGGTCCGGAGAATATAATTAGTTAAATATGGTTTATTTAATTAATCATAAATTCATCTACTTAGTAAATAAATAGAAATATTTATTTATATTAAGTTCACTATTAATTCTTCTATTTTATCATATTATTTTCCTCTTAATTAAATAAACAAAATTAAATACTTTGTTTTATTTAATTATTATCATTAATTATTTCTTTTATACTTTATCTATTAATTCTATCTTAAATTAAATACACAACTTCAATAATTTGTGTTATTTAATTATCTTATCATATTTCCTCTTAATTAAATAAAGATATCCTAAAGTTTTATTTAATTAACCATTTTCCTCTTTATTAAATAAGCAAATATCAATTTTTTTTTTATTTAATTAAATCTTCCTATTTTGTTAAAATTGAATAAATCAAAAATATTCAAATAAAGGCATAAATCAAATATTCCTCTATTCACTCACCAATAAAATTAGATATTTTAAATCTAATTAATGCAACTGGTATTCACGGGAAAGCCTCGGGGACAAACCTGTAGGAAATCCTCTCAATCCTCTTCCTCCGATCTTTCCTATCATCTTGTCTGGTGTTTTCATGGGGAGGAACAATCCCCATGATCAGCTCCAACTTCTCAATCTCTTACCATTCAAATCTCCAGATTGAATATCAGCCTTTGCTGTGCTGCCTTTGTGCAAATGTACTGCTGTAAATCTATAAATACAACTTCTTTTCACAGGAAATGGACCCCCGAATCTTTGTGCAAACTTACTCTGCAACATTCATAGAAATCAAGCAATCTTATCAATATCAATATCAATAGCATTTAGCATCATAACATCATAGCATCAGTAGAATTCACATCACGACAACATCATAGTTTTTACTATAGCTTTCATCCATTAGATTTCATATCCGTATAGATTGTAGTACCATCATAGCTTTTTAGTTTCATTATCAATCATCACATCATTGCATTTAGCATCAATTCCATTATCTAGATAAGAATTTTAAATAGTTACGGTGCTTTCAAATTTGAGAGCCTTCTATAACTTGATAAATCTTTGGAGATAGGAGACAATGAGACGCTTTCAAGTTTTCTATGCTTTTAAATTAGTTTAATTCATGTTTAATCTTGATACAATGTTTCATTAAGAAGTGTTTTAGTTGTTTTTACTTATTTACTTATTCACACTTACAATTTCAAACTTACGTTTGGGTTACATCGTTGTTGCTAGGCTTTTTTTCACATTTGTGCCTATCTTCATTTAATCAATGTTTGATTCATTATTTTTTGAACATATGAAAAAAACCTCTTATTTGTTTCTAGGGGTTTTTTTATTAGTGAATATTCACCAATTGGTGAATCGTTCATATCGATCAATTCGAAATTGGCGAATATATTGCAACCAATAGGGTGGTCAAATTGCTTGGATTTTATGAATTAATGATCTAGTGCATTTCATTTTTCCATTAATTTATTTTATGATGCATATGTAAATAATAGTTTCACCATAACAAACTATGCGTCTCTAGTAGAATAATTAATATTTTCACTTGGAATCTTGGAAGCACGTATTAAATCACCCACATATTCACCAATACTATTAAAACAACATTGTCTATCAAGACATGTTTCACCAACATCATTAAATGTTCACTACATGTGAGGACCCATTTCGCCAATAAAATTTATAAATAATTACATATGAGGACCCATTTTTCCAATAACATTAAAAAATAATTACGTTTGACGACACATTTTTCCAATTACATTAAAAAATAATTGCATATGAGGATCCATTTCACCAATACTATAATAATTCCATGCTAATTGTAGGGCCATAATTTCCTACAATGTATGTGTTTTGTTGAGGTTTGATTTTCCCAACATTTAAATGTATCATTGTATAATCACATAATATTCACCAAATTTATACTATACCATTTAAAAATACCTTGGAACTCAACAAATATGGATTGATATAAATACAATCGTAACTCTGATTTTTTTTACACATTTTATTCAGTTCTAGACTCATGGGCTCTGAATTCAAAAGTTGGAACCTTGATCATAGGAAAGTTACAAACTTACAACTAAAATCATTGTTGCATTAATGAATAATGAGTTAGTGAAAACCTAAAGGTAAGTGATCGTTTCTTATAGTGTTATAATATTTTTTATCTCTTTTCCATTCTTGCTTCAATCTTAAAGATTATATTGAGTAGGGAATGGGATCTATATTCTATGCCCTTAAACTAGAATATATTTTTTGCAGCTTTTATTTTGTGAGAGATCAAGATGTTGAGAAAAAAGTGCAACAAGAGTAAGAATCCTTAGGGTGGTGAAGGGAGGCCATCAAAATTCCCAAAAAGTAGAGTTACCATAAAGTCTTACTTTGGAAATGTTTCCGATCCATTAGATCAAGTTGGAACTACATCATCAACTCTTGCACCAAATATTAATGAAGAAGGTATTGGAAATACCTCATAGGAATATTGGGATGAGTAATTGAGTTAGATGAGGATGAAAATTCCACAGAAGATGTTCCAAGGGATACTTAGGGTAGCCAAAATGAGTTAATTGTCCTGGATGAAAATACTAGTGCCCTAGATGATGATGCTGCAAGGAAGAGGAAAAGAAAAGTCAAATAAAAAATGGGGTGCGAGTGGGATATGACAAGGAATTTTTGGATTGATTGGGTGTCAAAGTACCCATACATTGAACTAGTGGAGAATGCAAAAAAAGATGAAACTCCAACAAAATGCAAGTGTAATATTTGTAGTTAGAAATATAGAAAAGATAAGAAGTTGCAGCTAAAGCTTGACACTATAGAAAAACATATAGGTAAAGTTTATGAAAAATAAATCATAGACAAAAATGAAAAATCAGTAGTAAGATTGAAATCAAAGGAAGAATGTCTTCATGTTAAGTATTCCCTAGAATATGACGAGAATATGCAAAGAATGGTGAAGCTTGCAAAATGTGGAGGTTCAATTGAAGCTCATTTTGGAAAGATAATGGCAGGGCACAACTGGAAAAAAAATGTTAAGATGAATGTTATTTTTCATATTTTCTCTAGAGGGTGTCCTATGATAGACTATCTAGAATATAATAACTTATTATCTTTTTTGGGTGTTCCTAAATTTCCTAGCACACATTGGTCAATAAACACTAGATGGGAATGGGAAAGTTGTCTTGTTGAGGTGGAAAACAAGATTTATAGGAAAAAATAAAAGAGTCAACCTTCATTGCATTATCTTTATATGAAGTTACTATGGTAGATAATACTTCGTGGGTATGTATACATGTGTATACTGTACACCAACATGTTTTCCAACCTCATCTACTATGTGTTCATAAAATTAAGGAGAGTTCAACACCACTAAATATATTTGAACTAGTTAAGAAATATTTCAATGAAATTAGAGGTATGGATGACTTTACAATTTCCAAAAAGTTGGTGTGTGTAGGAGATGATGGAGCTTCATTAATTTAAGGTCATAGAATAATCTTTGCATTAAGTTAAAAACTACTTGTTCACCACACATGATTGTCATGCACTGCGTGACCCACAAAATGAATTTACCATTTAAAATTGTAAGAAAGTTTCCTTTAGTATCAAAAGTTGAAAATATAGTTCATGATCTCTACTCATACTTCTATCGAAGCCACAAAAATTTTGTAGACTTTTAAAATTTTGTTGAGGGAATAATAGGAGGAAACAAGCTTCTTAAGGATGTTGATACCATATGGATCTCCTTGCATGGACCAACACAACGAGCTTTTTTCATAATTTTGATCCTTGATTGGAGTAATGTATGAACATCACCACATAGTAGACAAAGCTCTTGAACTCTTACATAGGTTAAGCAATATAGAGGCACTCTTAACTTTATCTGGTCTTCTCCCCATACTGGATGAAAAAGAAATCTTGTGAAAAATGCCCAAGAAAGAACTATGTATATTCATGAATATACTAAACTATGTAGAATGACATGCATGACCCTCAATAATCTATATCTATTAGATTATCCATTTCAAACTCCTAAATTTATAAGCTAGCAGTTAATTATAGATTTGAACAATCCTAAAAATTATTTACACTTTAATGTAAGTGGGGAGTTATGTGTCTTTGTACATGGATTTGAGATACCAATGCACTATTGTACAATGGTCAAACACTCTATTAGAAAAGTACCTATTACAAAGGAAGCTTTTAATGAAATTGTTAAATATGTAAGTGGTATTTTAAAATCTATTGCAAAATATCTTTGCTTAGAGATTCTTGAATGGTTCCCTTGAGACAAAATTCTTGATGCCATGTCTATTGTGTATCCTCAATTTTGGATCCCAAGCAACCGTCAAAACCAATTTTTTTCATAAAAAGTAATTACCTTAGCCAAACACTTTTTGAAAAGTTTAGAATATAATGGGCATAAAATAGAAGGAATTATAAATGAAACTAAGCCTAGAGAACAAGCTTCCTATTTTGCAATAAGTATGATTGACCAGTTTGAATCCATGGAGATGTTGGTTGTTTTTAATGAACCAAATTGATCTCATCAATTATCTATGAATGTTCCAAATTCAATAGTTGATAATTGTGAGGATTGGCCAACAAACAGGTGAAAGCATGCTAGGCTTTCCATTTGCACTTTGGGCTTTGCAAGACCCAAGAGGGTGATCCCTACAATGCATTTTATGATACTCTTGTGCTAATTATCACATACATTGTAATTCAAATAGATAATTCTCCTTTAATTATTTAACAAATAAAAGACCTTAAATATCTGGAAAATCTTCATGACATTATCTTAATTAAACATGAGAAAATGCTATACATTAAGACTGACATACATTCATACTAAAAATATAATTTAATTTTTTTTGAATGCAGTTGCTATGAAATATCTGGGAGATTGTGACACTAAATGACCAGTTCCTTATCCATTGGGTGAAGAATCTTAAACTTTATAATTGAAAACATACAATAGTATAAATGATACAGGAGCATCCAGTGGTGTGAGGGAAATCTTGCATCACCCAAAAATATGCTTTCCATTTATGTTCCTTTTGTTTGCTTTTTGTAGATGTTTTTGCATTTCTGGATACCCTTTTCGTCGAATAAGAGTTTCCAACTTTCAAAACTGCTTTTCTACTTTTTCTGCTCAATTACTATTTTTAGCAGGTGTAAATTTTAAGGCGTGGGAAGACAAAAATTTATGGGAAGGTTCAGGTTTGAAAAATAAGGACTTTGGCGAAAGAATTAGGTCAAGATCATTCACGGTTTAGAAGTTATTCAAGTTTCAGTTTCTGCTTTTTTCCCTAAAAAACCTTCTAAGTCTAGTTTGAGGCACTAAACGGTCCCGTACAGGCCCATAAATCGTCAAAACCAGTAGAGTTCATTCTTAGTACATTCTTCACTCTGAGACCTTTTCGACGATAGAAACGGTTCGAAAAACGGAGTCCCGGATCAAAAGTTATGGCTTCTGGAAGTTGGCCGATTTTTGGAAAATTGCCAATTTTTGAATTAGGACTCAATGTTTGAATTTCAAATTGTAATTTTTGGCGCCAAACCGCAAAAAATCTTATCTCGAATGTTGTTTTTGGCTCCAAACCAAAAAGGGGCTATTTATGGGCTAGTTTCTAATTTTTGGATAGCTTTTTGGGGAAAAAGAGTTCACATGCTGTGAAAGGGGAACTTCTGTAATTTTTTGTAATTTTTGAAACTTTTGTAGCTAGCATGTATCATAGAGATTGAGGATTTTGGATCCTCTGCATGTAAGATTTCCATTATTGAATAAATAGTAAAGTTTTCTAGTGGTGTGCATTATTTATGTGTCTCGGGTTTGCTCCCTCGTCAATAAATCCCATCACTACAATGCCTATTAATGATGCATTACACCATTAATACTAGAGAATCAACAAATGGAATGTATCAAAGAAATTGGATGCTCCTTAACAACACTCTACATTTGGAGCATGAGAATGGAGAAATTTAACATAAAATGATAACAATTGCAATCCATTTAAAAGAATATGTTTATATAAGTGATTTGCTGCTGAATTGATGAACTAAATACAACATGAATACTTCACTTAGATTAGTGCCTCATCCCAGGAATAGAGTCAATCTCAAAACCTATACAATCTGATAAAAATTTAACACATAGCATCATTTAAGCTTAAAAAATACTGCATTACAACATTTCAACATTATATTCTCAACCACAACTTCTTACTAATATCCTAGCACTCAATTTTGGTAAACCTGTAGCTTCACTCAAGTATTTGCATTAATCCTTTGAATTAACCATCAAGAACAAAAATACACATCCATTGGAAATCAATGGAGACAAATAAGATCATCCTTGATTATATTATTCATAATTCATGAAACAAGTACATCGGAGAGAAAATGGTTTCAAATTGGCACCATTTTGTATTATATTTCTAGCATTTCTATCAAAATTACATATGAATTGACAAACTCAAACCTAAGACAAAAATATGAAATGCTCTATATTCTCCTTACACTATTCTCTATGATCAATTACAAAACAACGAACACATTGGCAACTCTACTGGGGATATTTATGTGAAAATATGCTTGTCCTAGTATGCTTTGTCCAAGCACTGTGATTAGAGTCACATATATTTTTCATGGGGTGTTAAATGTTGCAAATATTTGTCAAATATCACTAAAGCTTATTGAATCATCATGCCATTTATCAATTTGAAGGTCATTTGCATAAATATTGTCAAGTCCTTATGTGTCATTGCAAATTCTCCATTTAGTGTGTTGAGAATGGTCTTAGGAGTTCTCTATATTTCTTTAGAAATATGTGCATTATTTACAATTCCAAATCAAATTTAGGTGGCAACTCTAAAGTCTTTGCAACATTGTGAATTATTTGAAGAAGTTAAGAAGATATTGAAGAAAAAGAGTTGTAGAAGAAAGATGATGAAGACCAGAGGTTACATGAAGAAGCACCCAAAATAAAAGTTGGAAGGAAATCTTCACAAGACTCCCAAGCAAATGGGAAAATGGGTGTAGAAGGATGAACTTTCAAATTAGTGGGTTCCACCATCCTTACAAGCTAAGGATGTACATACAAGTAAGTCTACTCCCCACCCTATTCCTGAAAATAAAATTCCTTTACTGAGTTCTAGTAGGCATGAAAGTCAAGAAAAAAAACTAGGATTAGACTGTGAAGAAGGTGAAACATAGATTTTTGGTACCCTAAAGGCTACTCTTACACTTCTAGGTTTTTTCACCTAAAAGGAGAGAGATAGGGCCAAAAATACTTATGAATTACTCAAATTAGGATGTATGCAATGTTATCTAGGTTAGATGAAGTTAAATAAATACAATTGATTGATCTAAATGAATGAAAATGAATGCAAAACTAAGATTTATGCCTTGTTTGAAAACACAATGTTGTTTGCAAAAATATTGAAATAACAAACAAAAATGCAATTTTAACTCAATAGAAAGCTGTTTCTCAGAGTGTGTGCACTTGGAAAGCTGTAGAGGACTAAAGAAAAATATGGAAAATTGATGAAATCTAAACTGAGGTTGACTGGGACTCATTCGCCACCTTGGGCAAATCAGTCCCAGATTAGGATTTTTCTGCCCAGAATTTGTTTTCTGATAGTCAGGAATCTGAAATTGCATTTGATTCAAATCTGTAGCTTAGGAGGGATTCATTCACTATGTATGGTGAATCAGTCCACTTTCTGATTTCTGCAATCTCAAAACTCAGTTTTGTACCTTGACACCTGCACAACAAATTCTGACAAAAACCCGATTCTAGATCTCAGAAGATTCCTGGAAAACAACTTAAAAGAGTTGATCTAATCAGGGGTTTTCCTTAGTCAAACCCATAGATAGGTAATTAAACCTTGAATAGACAAAAATCTGCATAAACCCTAGCCTTAGATGTGTTAAATACTAGGAAAAGCCGAAATGTAAGAAGGGTCCTATTCTATTGCTCTAGAACAAGACATGCAAGAGTGATTGAAATGATGCAAGATATCTACCCTAGAAACCTTACAACACATGAAACATAGGAATAAAATGACATGCAAATGCTAAACAAACACAATGCAAACCTTAATATAAAGATAGAGTGAAAATGGAAGATGGAATCAATAGGAAACCAAGTCCTTAGGCATAATTTGGTGGCTAGTTGCACCTCCTCACCCTAGATTTCTTCATATTTTCCATAGGAATCCATCATCAACCCTTTGCAATGTTGGATCTTGACAAGAGAAGTGAGCTTCAAGACTTGCAAAAACCCTAGTTTGCTGCCCTAAAACTTCAACTTTTGCTAATGAAACTTGTTGTAGAAGACTTTGTTTTAGAAATTACTCTTGAAGAATGAGAATAAGATGATAAGAGATGAAAATATTGTGTAAAATGACTTGAATGTGTTTTTATAAGCAATGACACCTTATTTTCTTGTTAATTAGACCTAAGAGGCTGACATTTACTTGAAATAAAAGTTAAATTGATTAAATTATTGCTTAATTTTGAATTTTCCCTCAAAGGGGACTCATTCACCACCCTTGGTGAATGGGTCCCACTAGAGGGGACTCATTCACCTATGGTGGCGAATGGGTCCCACTACTGTTATTTGAAGGTGGGTTGTCAGGATATGATGTAATTAAATGTTGTTTGTCGGGTTTTATGTGATTTCTCATGTAAAACGAGCCTCTAGATAAAAATTAATAGGTCTAAGGGGCCTATAAATGTTGTTTTGAAGGGGAAATGATGTGAAGGGACTCAAAAGTGGGTCCAATTATGCGTGAAATTTTCTTTTTTCTGAAGAGGGTCAAATTTTCTATGACACATTTAGCCCCTACTTTAGCGACCATATGAATCTATGTGCATATGTAAGATAAATGACTCTAAATAATGCACCTTACTACATAAAAGTATACTGATTCAAAAGATGAGAGAACGAAGCCCCCAGTGTAGTTATCTACATAACCACAATGTTAGGAACCATATATTGCAACACACATTCGTTAATTGTCCAAAAATCCTTTTATCTAACTCTTAGGAATCCAATTCGAGGGTAGATGTGTGCCCCCCTTGATTTCGCTTGCTTTATAGAGGTGGAATCAAGGTAGCAATCTAGCTACGTCAAAGAAGAAACACCATATCATAGGGAATTTCCAAGTACTATGCCACATAATGATAGGAAAATGATGATGTTGGGTGTGGAATCATGATTCCAACACATCAAATGGCATAAAAAATGGATTACCCTATCTCCCATTATGTTAATTTGAAGAATGGCTATATTATAAGTTCTTTGAAAAAGGTGATAACATTAGGTTAATATGTAAAAGTGAAAAGAGATGAAAAGTGATTAAAGGGAGTCGATGAAAGTAATTTTTCACTTACTATATTCATTTTACCTTTGTGTATCTTGAGAGTGATGAGTAGGAGAACATGCCGAGCAGATAGGATTACACACCTTTGCGGCTGGATGAGCTTCATGAGCAAGTGGTACGTGGCGAGCGATATCTTGAGGTAAGTCAATTCTGTAACTTTTGCTATGTGATTTGATGGTAATTTAATGAATTGTATGCATGGATAGGTTAATTTAGGGTTCTTGGAAAAAAGTTCGCAAAGTGTCCCATTTGTTCGTAGTGTCCCTTTTCTTCACAAAGTGGCCCATTTCTTTGTGAAGTGTCCCTGTTTCTTTTCAAAATGTCCAAAAAGGGTTCTAAAGTGTCTAGGGCCATTAGGAAAGCACACTAGATTAACTTTAGCACATTGGCATGATGAATAATATGAAAATTGAAGATATTAGATGAATTTTAGAACATTTTGTGATGATTTTGATAGGTTCCCACCCAGTCGTGGTAGTGGCTAGGGGGAAGACAACTGTGATTTTTAAGAGATCTATCACCAACACTATCAACAGTAGAGATAGAGCATTTGTAGTCTGTGGGTATCTATTGGGCATACATGATGCCACCCATGAGATACCATGATGCCATGCTAATGTCTTTGTGTGAGCATTGGGATGTAGATACCTGTACCTTTCATCTTTCGATTGGGGAAATGACTATCACTCTCAAGGATGTACACCACATTCTCTGAGTTTCTATTTGGGGAGCACGAGTGTATTTCTGGGGGGATCAATCATTCCAGGAGAAGAAGAGAGATATGCTGTATTGTTTAGGAGAATCGATACATGATGAGAGGGTTAGAGCATAGATTGAGCTGCCTATGCTGTTATACTCATGAGCTCCTATGGTGAGATGAATTATGATGCATACAGTGACACTAGTTTTCAATCTAGATGGACGAGCAACACACCTGGATGGGGGACTGGTACACGTAATACAATGGATGTATGAGCAGAGAATAGTCTAGGCATGGGGTCACTACATTCTAGCACATTTTTACTATGATATGGGCAGATTTGTATATTGAGAGATCAAAAGTATGGTCCATTGTACACTTCTACAGGTGTGGTGCCTTGAGCATATCACATGTACCAAGCTTGTCGGATATCCTTGTACTAGAGCGGTAGAATACCCACGAGCATTTGGCTACCCTTTGTGATGACTATGGAAGTATGGGGATTTACACTTTTGGAGGGTGAGATTCAACTGGCTGGAGGAGGACGAGATCCTGTGGAGACCTTATCTACTCACTCTTCAGTGGCTAGATCCCTTCGAGAAGTTACAAAGGATGCAGATGGATATATATCTAGCAGGGAGGCATGACTACATCATACGACTATTCTATTACGGGTGAGTCATGTGATAGTTTGGACAGGTTCAGACACCACCGAGGGTGTGCACCTTCATTAGACGATGGGTGTGGAGTGCCCGGAGGCTAGGGGATACTATTCAACTGACTATAGATCATGTTTGTGAGAGTGATTCTAATGATTTAGATCATGACCAGCCACCAGCATTTGATGCTGATGATGTTGGTAGCACAAATGAGTACGAGGAGTGGTGGGCATATGCATGACCAACTCCTATGTTCCCCATGGATTTTCCTCTAGGTGATGCGGAGGCAACAACAGATGAGGGTGATGAGCTAGAGGAGAGAGCAGAGGAGGTATGGTATAGGCCGACAAATATTTTTATAGATGTGATCGATGAGGAGTACCAGTCTGATGCTGATCCTAATTATGAGGACCAAGATGGAGGAGAGGATGATGATGAGGAGGAGGACTACGAGGAGGATTATTATTACGAGGAGGAGCCACCCCTAGGTGAGGGTGATGAGGTAGCTATTGAGGATCGGTATGAGCATGGAGATTCTTCACATACTTATAGGACCAGATCACGAGCAGTAGCTATAGTAGACATCAACACACAGAGTCAAAGAGTAACTAGCACATTCTCCATGCCCCCCAGAGATGAGGAGGTTGCCATTCCTCATGTATCTAGAGACATAGGTGATGATAATTGATTTTATTCATGTCCTTTAATGATTTATGCCTTATTTGTGTATATATATATCATGATGATGTGTTACTTATTGTGTACATGATCTATCTTGCAGGAGTGATGAGAGATTGGCGAGAGTTCTATCATCAAGTAGCCATATAGATAATCCTAGCATCCCTCGAGGAGGATGAGATAGATCTTGACTATGTGCCCCCACCGATTGTGGAGGAGGAGCCAGAGTCACTTAGATCATTCGCGAGGTTATGGGAAGCGTACGAGAGTGTGAGGAGGTGACTCAGTCAGGTTGAGAGTGCACTGCAGTCAACACATACCTCAACAAAGGTAGAGATACTATGTGCAAATCTAGCATAGGCATGAGTAGAGAGGGAACAAATGGAAGATGAGCGGCTTATAGCTGTTGGGTGAGTACAGGGTCTGGAGTATACACTTAGACTTGACAGTTCATGATCACGGTCACACATGACCATCTCACAACATCTAGGGACTGGATCATGAGCGCCAAATCCTAAGGGGTCTAGCTCTCACAGACCATTATGATATTGTATATGATTCTAAGATGTATATAAAAATTTGATATATATATAGACATGCACCTTTGATATTATGATAATGTATCTCTTTTATGTGAATGTTAAATGCTATGTGATTAATTAAATGACTTATGGTAAAAGTATTTAATTAATGGCTACATGATTTAACATAATTGATGTGATCTAATGTAAAACATATTTTAATTTTAGCATAGATACAACATTGGTAATGAGAAAAAGGATATGTTAAATTAAAAATATACTAAGAAGGATTTAACTTAACACAATAGGAAAGGGGCGAATAGTATGAAACCTAAAGCAATTATAAAATGAGAATAATTACCTTAGTGTTCAGGACAAACACAAATTTAGTTGTCAAGAACAAAGAAATGTGAAATTTATTTAGAATAGAATCAAATAACTTTAATGAACATTGCTATTCCAATCATACTATTCAAAGGGGATTAGAGATAATACTGACACAAATGTGTGGAATTAATGGGTTCACTAAGGGGTTTTGTCAATTTTCTTTAAGAGATAAGCACCAGACCCATAATTGGTATCAACTATATAAGGTCCCAACCAATTAGGGCTAAACTTATCTTTATCTTCTTTTTTAGCGCTAACATTTTGTTGATTTTCAATAAGAAAAAAATCTCCCTTAGAAAATGATCTAGGGATAACATGAATGTTGTGTTTGTGTTGTAATTGTTTGATGTGAGCTTATAGATGTTCGAGAGTATTCATGTTTTGTTCATCAATCATCTCAAGTTGATGTAATCATTGAGATTTATAAGTGTCATCATCAAAAATATCTCGGAGAGCAATTCGCAAAGTAGGAATTTCTAACTCCAAGGGCATAATCACATTAGTACCATAAACAAGGCTATAAGGGGTATTTCCAGTGGATGATCGAACATTAGTTCTATAAGCCCAAAGTGCATAAGATAGTTGTATATGCCAGTTTTTATGATTATTGCTAATAGTTTTCTTAAGGATTTGTTTAAGAAGTTAATTAGTATTTTCAGCTTGTCCATTGGATTGCGAATAATACGGAGTAGAAAAGCGATGTTGAATGTTGAAGAGTTGGAGAAATTGTTGAAATTTGTTATTCTTAAACGGTCTTCCATTGTTTGAAACAATTGAGGAAGGAAGTCCAAACCGACCAATTATGTGTTCCAAGATGAAATGACAAATTACTTCAACAGTTGTTGAACAAAGGGGAATAGCTTCCACCCATTTTGTGAAATAATTTTTTACAATTATAATAAACTTATGTCTAGCAGAAGAAGGAGGTGAAATTTTTCCAATAAGATCTAACCCCCATACTGAAAAAAGCCAATGGGAACATTGGCATGGAGCTCAGCTATAGGAGCGTGAATCAAATTGCTATGCTCTTGGAATTTGTGACATCGTTTAACATAGGTGAAACAATCCTTCTCCATATGTCTCCAATAATAACCCATACAAATAAGTTTTTTCACTAACGAACAACCTCCAAAATGACCTCCATAGGCACCAACATGAGCCTGTTCAAGTACTAAAGGGATTTCAGAATCTTTAAGATAGCGTAATAGGAGACCATTGAAAGATCTTCTATACAACGCGTCTACAAGGATCACATATTTAGTTGCGAGTTTTCGTAAGTGCTTTCGAATATTCATTCTGGTAGGTTTGGGAATGGTACCATATTTTAAGTAGTTGTATATTGTATCATACCATTCACACAAAGCTACTTGATTTATTGCCAAAATGTCTTCTAACGGAGTATCGATCGAAGGTTTCATGATTGGGTGAATAACGAAATTGAAATCTGTACAAGGATCCTGTGGGGATATGAGAGGAGCTGCACTTGCCATTGCATCCACATGTTGGTTATCTTTGCGTGGGATGTTATCAATGGTGAACGAGCCAAATTTTTCTAATAGTTTCATTATAAGATCCTTGTATTTTAATAATTTGTCATGTTTAGTTTGATATGTACCATTGATTTTTTTGATGACTAATTGTGAATCACCAAAGATCTTAATATGTTTAGTGTGTAGGGAAAAAGCAACTTGCAAACTTGCAATCAATGCCTCATACTCAGTTGTGTTATTTGTGCATAGAAAATTTAAATAGTAGGATAAGGGAATAGGTTTTTCGTCAGGTGGAATTAGTACCACTCCAGCATGGGAACTTGTTCAACACTTAGATCCATCAAAAGATAACTCCCATGGTTTAATATTAGTGGTTAAGACATGATCATCAGGAAATGAATCAATAGTAGGTAAAGCAAAGGAAGAAGGAGCATCAACTAAGTGATCGGTTAAGGCTTGACCTTTGATTGCTTTTTGTGAAAAAAATTTAAGATCAAACTCAGTTAAAAACACCACCCACTTAGCTAAGAATTTGAAGAGATCGGTTTTGTTGAAAAGATATTTAAGATGATCAAATTTTGTGACAACTTGTACTTCAACATTTAGTAAAAATGTCACAAATTACTAGTAGTGAATGCAAGATCCAAACACTGTTTTTCAATTGGTGAATATCGTGTCTTATAATCAATTAAGGTACAACTAATGTAATAAACAAGGTGCTCTTTACCTTTATCGTCGTGTTGAACCAACAATGCTGCAAGAGCATGGGTAGATGCGGTGATGTACAAGATAAACGGTCTATGTGGCACAACCGGTTGTAAAATAGGTGGAGTAGCTAAATACTCCTTTGGAATCTCAAAAGTTTGTTTACAATCCTCATCCCAATCAAAAGGAGCACCCTTTTTAAGGAGATGCATGAAAGGTAATGCACGATCGACTAAAGATGATACAAAATGACAGATAGCTTGAATTCAACCTTGGAGCATGTGTAACTGAGAAATATTCCTAGGAGGTGGCATGTTAACAATTGCATCAATTTTCTTTGTGTCCACCTCAATGCCTCTATGAGATATGACAAACCCTAGAATTTTACCACTATCTACACCAAAGACACTTTTTTGGATTCAATCACATGTTATATTGTTTGATTCTTTCAAATATTTTATGAAGGATGTTTACATTGTCGCGTCGAGTTAACGATTTAGTGAGGATATCATCGAGAGAGTCTTCCAAAATTTTGTGAATATAATAATGAAATATTAATGTCATTGCACATTGATAAGTTGCACCGACATTGTTTAAACCAAAGGGCATCACAACCCGACAAAATGTTCCCGAAACAGTTGTAAAGGTAGTTTTGTATTGATCGTGAGGGTTAATAAGGATTTGATTATAACTAGAGAATCCATCCATGAATGACAAAAAATCATGTCCAGCAGTTGAATCTATGATATTAGGAAGTGGAAAATCATCTTTTAAAGAGGCTTTATTCAAGTCTCAAAAATCGGTGCATATCCTAATACGATTATCGAATAAATCCCGCATTAAGAAGTTTCTCAAGTTCTTCTTTAAAATGAAAGGCCACATTAGGATGCATTTTGTGAATCTTTTGATGAATGGGTTTAACATTGTTAGCAAGGACAATGTTATGCATTACAATTTTTGGGTCAATTCCTAGCATATCAGAATATTTCCAAGCAAAAGTTTTAGGAAAATCATGAAGTAAAGTGGTTGTATCTTCTTGTTCCTCATCATCAAGGCACTTCCCAATTTTAATAACTTTATCCTTATCATTAATGTCCATAAGTACATCAATTGTTTCACCTAAAGGGAGTGCATTGGATTTAGGACTTTCAGATTCAAAAAACTCTTCAGTGATATCACTTGCTTCTTTCTTGGCAACATTCATAGCATGAGTAATGTGTTTGATGGAAGTAAGCGAGGATGGGGTATCATAAACACCTAATATGTGTTTCAAATCCTCATCACTATCGACATACAACCATGATGGTGGTAGGGTTGGATCAAGAAAATTAGGATGGTTAATGGTAAGTTTGTGTTGTGGTTGACATGTTATCACGTTAATGTTTAAGGATGGTTCTTGAGTAGCTTTAGTCATTTTAGAAAAATAATATCCCAATTCCGTTTTCATTTCTTGTGTATTAGGTTCAATACAGACACAAATACCTTGTTCATGTTTTCCACACCCTTTTCTAGTATAGCCTAATTGTTTTACAAATTTATAACCTTTCCCATAAAGTCTTTCCATTTCACACGGGGTAGGTAGGGATTGATAATCTATCTCATCAAAATTTGTTGTGTATGTTGCATTTTCATCCATATTGTAAGAGATAGATGTTTGAGATGATTGTTTAGAATTTTGAGTGGACATAATTGTTGGTTGTTCTTGTTTCTCATCTTTCTTTTGTGTAAGTATGTATTCGTCCATAAATGAGGGTGTGAATTCTAAGGATCCCCAATCATCACCAAATAATTTAGAGACCGATTCCGTATCATTGTGTTCAATTTCAAGAGGATCAATGTTAGAAGTTGGAATCAATGTTTTCAAAGGACTTGTAACCCCTTTTTCAAGGTGCAAGTAACTTTTAGGCTCACAATATATTTCAATTTGATATATACAATTGTTATAGACATACTTCATGATATGGTGAAGGGTTGAAGGCATTGCATTCATCTCATGAATCCATGGTTAGCTTAAAAGGAGATTATATGAAAGATCATAAGGAATGATATGAATAGGAGTCTACAAAGTAACCGCCCCAACCGTAATAGGTAAAGTAATTATCCCAAGCAGTTGCTTTGTTGTATTATCAAATCCTTGAATAGAAACGAAATCAGCTATTATTTGTGATTTGTCAACTTTTAATCAATCAAGGACACTCACATTACACACATTAAGGGAAAAACCATTATCTATAGAGTGTGTTTGATACCTGTGTGATGAAATTGAGAAATTATCATAAAGGCATCATGTTGTTTTCACAACTCCAAAGGAGGGAGCTCATGTTGATGAAAAGTAATATCAAGACTATATTTTTGGACGAGAGTTGCCATATCATTCAGAGTGGTTCTAGGAGGAATTATAATTTGTTTTAGAGTGGTTTGAAGAATGGTGTTGTAATTTGGTGAAGTTTGAAGAAAATACCAAAGATAAATTTTGGCAGGAGTATTCTGTAATTGTTCAACAAGATCATACTCCTTTGTAGGTGGGTTATAATGAGGAGCACTAGGCAGATTAGGTAAAGGTAATGAAGGTGGAGTTGGTTGTGGCAGTTGTGGGTTATTTCGTGTGTTATATGTATGAACAACAATATCATTACTAGATTGATGTGATACATTAGTGTTAGGTGGGTATAAGGTGTATCGTGGTCAATTAGAGGGATGAAGTAGATGTGAGGGTGGGAAAATGACCTGTTGGAAAAACAAGGACAAACAACTAAGAGGGGGGGTGAATTAGTTTTCACAGAATAATAAAATTTTCAAACTTAACTTAATCTCAGATCTGATGAATAAGCAATTAACCATAAACAATTAACACATCGGAGAGACAGAGAACACCAATATTTTTATGTGGAAACCCTATTAGGGGAAAAACCACGGTGGGTGTTAGTCCACAAGATTATACCCTGTTAAAATTATAATGAAATCAATAAAGGGGAATGCACATGCATTCAGGCACACTACCTAGAGCTCACTACTCAATTACAGAAGGGGATCACTTCCCAACAATACAGAATAGGATTAAAATCCAGAGGGTATGAACTAAAAAATTAGCTTCTGCACAAGCCTGATTATAGTTCCAATTAAGCACATAAAACTCCTTCAAAAACTGCTTCACACTTTGCTTGATCTTCTTCACACTCTGCTCTGCAATCGAATGATATTCACATGTACACACATAAGAGAAAACCTAAAAAATGAAGAACCTTTTCCACACACTACACTGATGAAACAATCGTTCTTATATATCTGCTACATTAGATTTCATCAACTTTAGTTGGCTAGGAAAATAAAGCATATTTTCAATGTTGGCCCAGATTTACAAATAAATTTTCAATGAAAATCCACCAAGGTCGGCCACAACATAGTGGGGACCCAAATTCACAACTCCAACACAAAAGGACTTCAATTAATTCCTCCTTGAAGATCCACAACACGCTACCACCAACATGTTAGCCAAGAACAAGAAAAAATGAACATACAAAAAAAAATATCTTCGACCACAAGCACACTGATCAATGTGGACATACCACAAAGATAGAGAATGATCTAGAAACATCCAAGAGCACCAAGAAAAAATATAGAAACATCCACAACAACTGAGATTTCTAGAATCACACAAACTTCACTCAGGAACACTGATAGAGACCACAAAAAAACTGCCAGGCCACAACATGATCAAATCTATACACGAACCTCTAAAACTTCTGGTAGATGATCTAGATACACTTAGAAGAAAACCCTTTAGTCCACAACAGTTGAACTTCAACGTAAAGAACAAGACACCTTCATGACCTGCACAGTTCCACTAGGAACCTGGAGCACTTTCTTTTACAATTTTTTCAATATCCTCGACATATACAACCTCTAATAGACCAAATGCTAATAGTGTTGACATCAATGAAAACCACATATTAGCAACACATCCACAACATCCAATAGGATAAGTTTAGGTTGAATTACATTAACATCCTTGATTTTAGAGGTGTCACAACAAACCATAGCGGATGAGTTGGATGAGATGAAGTCTTGAAGAGACTCATCTAGCAGATGGAAATCATCACTACTAAAAGGTTTTAGGGGTAAATGATTGTCAACTGGTTTAGGATGTTCAAGAAAAGCATTAGAGGTATGAACATTTACTATCATGAGTTGGTTGCCACAAACCTTAGTGGATGGATTATGCGAGATAAAGTCTTGGAGGGCTTCATCTAACAAATCAAAGTCATCACAATCAAAATGTTTGAGGGGGGATTTATCATTAAGGGTTTTAGGTTTCTCATTGCAAACATTAGAGGATGAAGTGAGTGAGAGGATGCCCTTAAGGGATTCATCTAACTTATCAACATCATCACTACTAAGTGACTTGGATGAGATGTTGTTTCAAATTTGAATTATGTGTTTAATTGGATCATTTGATGTGTTGTGTGATTGGTTTTGGATATTTGCTAGAGTTTCCTCAATGTAAGCTAATCTAAAAGGACTACAAAATACAACTAAAAATGGAACTTGTAAAAGTCTAAGAATATCCATAAATGCCATGAAAAGAAATGAATGTTATGCTAAGAAAATAGAAAGAACTGAACTGGAATAGAAAGATAATGACAGAAAATAGAAAGATCCAATGCAGGAAATTAAAATCTGGAAATTCTAATGAAAAATTATAAAGGGACTGATTCGCCCTAGGTGGCGAATGAGTCCCAAGAGATGAATTTTTTAATATTTTTCTAATTTTTTTGTGTTTTTTGTAAAATTTCAACTTTGTATAATGCAAATACATAATGAAAATGTAGAGATGTGGAATAATTGAATGAAATGCAATGATGTAAACTAAAGAATGCTTTCACTAATTCAATGTTTTTAAGAACCCTAAAACAATGCAAGAGCATGAAATAATGAAGACCTAAGATGCAATTAGAAATGTAAATCAAAAAATTGTTATGCTCAAAAGTCAGATTCACCAAAATGAAACATAGATTTTTGGTACCCTAAAGGCTACTCTTACACTTCTAGGGTTTTTCACCTAAAAGGAGAGAGATAGGGCCAAACATGCTTATGAATCACTCAAATTAGGATGTATGAAATATTATCTAGGTTAGATGAATTTAACTAAATGCAATTGACTGATCTAAATGAACGAAAATGAATGCAAAACTAAGATTTATGCCTTGTTTTAAAACACAGTGTTGTTTGCAAAAATATTGAAATAACGAACAAAAATGCAATTTAACTCAACAAAATGCTATTTCTCATAGTGCATGCACCTGGAAAGCTGTAGAGGATTGAAGAAAAAATTGGAAAACTAATGAAATATGAACTTCGGATGACTGGGACTCATTCGCCACCTTGGGCGAATTAGTTCCAAATCAGGACTTTTCTGCCCATAATCTATTTTTTGATAGTTAGGAATCTGAAACTATATTTGACTCAAATTTTCACCTTAGGAGGGATTCATTCACCATGCATGGAGAATTAGTCCACTTTCTAATTTTTGCAATCTCAAAACTTAGTTTTGTACCTTGACACCTGCACAACAAATTTTGATGGAAACCCGATTCTAGATCTCAAAAGATTCCTACAAAATAGATTAAAAGAGTTGATCTAATGGGGGGTTTTCCTTAGTCAAACCCATAGATAGGGAATTAAACCTTGAATAGAGAAAAATCTGCATAAACCCTAGCCTTAGATGTGTTAAAGACTAGGAAAAGCTGAAATGTAAGAAGGGTCCTATTCTATTGCTCTAGAACAAGACATGCAAGAGTGATTAAAATGATGCAAGATCTCTACCCTATAAACCTTATAGCACATGAAAAATAGGAATAAAATGACATGCAAATTCTAAACAAACACAATGAAAACCTTAATATGAAGATAAAGTGAAAATGGAAGATGGAATCAATAGGAAATCAAGCCCTTAGGCATGATTTGTTGGCTAGTTGCACCTCCTCACCCTAGATTTCTTCATGATTCACCATAGGCATCCATCATCAACCCTTTGCAATGTTGGATCTTGACAAGAGAAGTGAGCTTCAAGACCTGCAAAAACCCTAGTTTTCTGCCCTAAAACTTCAACTTTTGCTAATGAATCTTCTTGTAGAAGACTTTACTTTAGAAATTACTCTTGAAGAATGATAATACGATGATAAGAGATGAAAATATTGTGTAAAATGACTTGAAATGTGTTTTTATAAGAAACAACACCTTATTTTCCCATTAATTAGACCTAAGAGGCTAACATTTACCGAAAATAAAAGTTAAATTGATTAAATTTCGCTTAATTTTGAATTTTCCCTCAAAGGGGACTCATTCGCCACCCTTGGAAAATGGGTGCCACCAAAGGGGACTCATTCGCCCAAATGGGTCCCACTACTACTATTTGAAGGGGGGTTGTCGGGATATGATGTAATTAAATGTTGTTTGTCAGGTTTTATGTGATTGCTCATGTAAAACAAGCCTCTAGATCAAAATTAATAGGTATAAGGGGCCTATAAATGCTTTTTTGAAGGAGAAATGGTGTGAAGGGACTCAAAAGTGGGTCCAATTATCCATGAAATTGTCTCTTTTTTCAAGAGGGTCCAATTTTCTACGACACAGAAGGAGATGAAATTGATAATAAGACTATTACAAGTATCCATAGGTCTAGACCTAGGAAAAGTAGAAGTAGAAGTAGGATTCATCACCTAAATGTTGCCTCTACCCATTCTACTATTGTTGGTGACATTATCCCTCCTGTATTTGGTGGATATTCACCTTTTCCACTTGACTTGTTAATTGGAACCAATAATGAATCCCAAAACCTAATAGATCTGGAAGCACACTCAAGTTTAGAGATTACCCTCCTAGACCCTAAAGAAGTTTTTGGAGATGTTAGTGCTCTGAGAAGAGAGATCCAAATTGAGGCTGAGATAAGGAAAACTAGGGAGAGGGAAAGAAAAGAACAACTTAGGAATTCCATGAATGAAAGGGAAACCATGATAAGGAAATTAGATTAAATGATACTTATGAATTGGGTTGAACCTAAACCAATTAACTTGTGTCCTATTATGTTTGAGATCCTTGACAAGATAAAGCAAAAAGACCCTGTAAAAAATGATACCACCAACTGAACCAAATCTAAAGTTACTAGTGATATTGCTCCACATCCTAATGAAAATGTCTCCAAACAATCAAATTTTAAAGGAAAAAAACCTGGTTATCAATGAAAAATCCACCTAATCCACCTCTGAGAAGCCCCCCATTCCCCCAAAATAAAAATATGAGATGGAAGTATTAAGGAAAGAAAATGAGGCTCTTAAGAAGGAAGTAGAGAAAATGGAAATCATGGCTACAAATGTTGAGATGAAAAGGAATCTTGATTTCTTAAAGAATACATGCTTAGTAGGTGTTGTGGCATCTAGCTCACAAGATCCTTCTCAGTCCACAATAAAGCCCACATCATCAAGTGATGTAAAACCTTTTGGTCATATTGAGCAATACACTCAAAATACTAAGAATGTGAACACAAGTAATAGTAATGATACTACTCATAATTAGTTCACAAAAAAAAATGTAGATCACAAGAGAGGAGGTGGAGAAGAAAACATGAATAATGAGGATAGAGATAACTCATTTCATAGGTGGCCTATGCAGTTGGAAAGGTATAGACAATTATGTTTAGATGGGATTCTTGGATATCCAAATCTTATTGACAATGACATTGGGGTTGTGTTGAGAAAATTCACTAGTAATAATGCAATATCTAGTGAGGATCATCTAAGAGTGTTTCTAAACATGCTGGATGATGATGAGGTGGAACATGAGGATGTGGTCATGAAGTTGTTCATGCAATCTCTGATAGAGGATGCTAGAGATTGGTACAAAGGTTTTCCTAATGGTAGCATTGGCTCTTGGGAAGCATTCATGAGAGTTTTTAGAGAGAAATATGGAGATAAGACTAACCCCAGTTTTATGCTCAATGAATTTAACAATATCACCGAAGGACATAATGAAATGGTGTTTGATTTTAATATCAGATTTCAAAAAGCTATGAATAGACTACCAAAATATTTGAGATTGAATGTTTCAGTGTGCCTTGTTACTTCAATGCATTTGATACCAAAATGGCCTATATCCTGAGAGATAAAGATCCTCAGACTCTCAGGGATGCATTTAGAATTTCTTTGCATATTGAAAGCAATATGAAAGCTTTAGGAAAAGTGGGAAGAAGGGATGATGTTAATATTTTGAGAAGTCCAAACAATCAGAAGGATAAACATGAAAATGATTCTGGTTCAAATTTGACATATGATAAAAAAAATTTGATCAAGTGATGGATAGTTTGAAAGATATCAAATACACTATGGCTAAGAATGAAAAGGGGCTTGGAAACAACAAGCACTAGTTTCAAATAACTGAAAAATCCACCAAGACTTCAAGATTACCCTTACAAAACCAACTAGCAAGATGGAAAGACAGTCCCAAACAATTAGAGAGGTAGACAAGAATATATCACACCTGATCCTTTGCAAAAAAAATCTACAAAATTAACTGATGAGACCCCTTGGTGCATGGTTTGTTAGTTGCCACATTCTCCTTACCAATGTACAATTGCATAGTTAGTTGAAGTTGAAGAAGGTTTGCTGAAGGATTAGGATCAATCTCATGAGGATGATGTTGAAGTAAATATGATCATGGATAGGTCTGAGTATTCTAATAATGAATGCTTATTTGATGTAGAGTCTCATGAACTTGATGTGGATTGCCAAATGCATATAGCTAGTACATTTCACCAATAAGTCCTTGTTGATGAAGATAATGATAATGATAATGAAGTGTATGCATTGGAAGCAACTAAAGATAACATGTCTCTAAGGAGACATTCATATGAAGAAATTGCAAGGTATGTAGTAGCCTTGGCTGCACAAGCTAGAGGTTCATATCATCTAAGAAACACAACAGTGGGTGGTGACCAAGGTAGCCCTGCTGGTCTCTTCATCAAAAAGAAGAATGTGAAAGGAAAAGAACAAAAAATTGATAGCAAAGAGGATGGACCTGAAGCCAAGTAAAGTAAGTGAGAAAAAATATCGGCCAAGAAGGTTGATAAACCAAAAGAAGATGGAGAAACCAAATCTCTTCTGAATTTGCAAAGAAGGATGCTAAGCCTAAAGTTAAAAAAATAAGTGAGAAATAGAGGGAGAGTAATACATAACAAGGTATGATTCCAATTGATTTGCCTAAATTTACTCTTGTTGATATGTTTCAGTTGCTTAGTCAAGTAAAAAGTTTATGTTCCTTTTCTTGAAATGGTGAGAATTTATGAGCACAAACAAAAGGTAGTATACCTTCTTAATGGTGCTACTACAACCTATAATGAACTAGTGGTGTCTGCTCCACCCAGAGTGAGTGAAAAGGAAAATATACAGAAACAGATTGAGGGAGTAATCATTGAGATCCCTCATATCTTTCTAGGAAATTTGGTGACGACCTGTCCCAGGAAAATAGACCCATTTTTTCTTACACTGATTGTTGAGGGAAATTTCTTGAAAAACTATATAATTGATTCAGGAGCATCTAATAATATAATGCCAACTAATATCATGGAAGAAATGGGATTAAAAGTTGATAGTATCCATGGAAAATGCTATGTTATGGACTCAAGGGAAGTCCTTGTGACTGGTGTAATAAATGATCTTCCCTATAGACTAGCTGCATTCCCAAAAAAAGAGTTCAAAATGAGTGTGGTTATGGTAGATATCCCACCCAAATATGAAATGTTGCTATCTAGGAAGTGGAGTGCTTCCATGGGGGGTAGCATGCAATGTGATATGTCTTATGCTACTTTCCAAATTGATGGTAAAGATGTCAAAGTGGTTAGAGAACCAAAGGTACCACATATGATTGAGCATGCTCCTGAGGATGATATGATTCATTTTGTAGATACTGAAATTAGTGACTTTAAGGTGGAAGAGTTACCAAGAGAAAGTGATAGGAAAGCTAGACACCCATTGATAATGAGGTTATAATATTATTTAATAAGGATGGCCTTTAGAAGATGTATTTTGATAGTGCAAGTTCCAAAGAAGGGTTAGGTGCAAGTATATTTCTGGTTTCACCTAGTGGAAACACATTTAAGTTCTCTTTCACTTTGTCTTTTTTTTGCACAAACAATGTGGCAGAGTATGAGGCATTGCTACTAGGATTGAGATTAGCAGAGAAACATGGGATAAAGAAGCTAATGGTGATAAGTGATTCTTAGTTAGTAATATCCCAAGTGAGATCCCGATATGCATGTAAAAATAAGAGGTTAAAATAGTACAGGAATGCTGTATGAGGTTCAATTGAGAAATTTAATGCATTCAGAATTGACTAGATGGAGAGAGATCAGAATAGAGTGGAAATTTTTCTAGCAAACATTGCACTTAGACCTGATGGCATAACTTTTGCAGGTATCTCCAAGTTTGAGGTACAATAAAGGCCATCAATCCCTGATAATGTGTATAACTAGATTATATTCAATGATGATCAAGATATCTTGAGGTTTTTGAAGTGTGTTGATGAGTATGAGAGTCAAGAGATTGAATTTGGAGACTTTGTTGAAAACATAGATGGGAAAGACACAATCTTTGGAAATGAAGTTATTCAGTTAAAAAAAAAAAAGATCCCCAAGGGCCTTGTGGCATTAGAGAGTATTTGAAAATCAAGACAAAAGCAATGCCAAACAACTGCAACCCATCCAGAGGACTTAGAAGAAGGAAACTTGGGGGCTGAAGATTCCCCTGAAAAGGTCTATGTGGGTAAAAAGATGAAATCCAAGATCAAGGAAATGCTAATTTCCTTGCTAAGAAAATATAGACATGTCTTTGCTTGGTCATATGATGACCTGAAAGCATATAGGGAGGAATTTTTCCAACATGAGATTCCCCTAAAATAAGACACCAAGCCTTTTAGGCAAAAGCAAAGACCCATTAATCCAACCTTAGCTCCAAAAATGCAAGATGAGTTGGTCAAGCTAAGGGATGCTGACATCATAAAGCCTATTAGGCATTCCTCATGGGTGTCTAATTTAGTGCCAATCAAGAAGAAGAATGGTGATATATGTGTAGACATTTAAATAATCTTGATTGATATGATGCACCTGATTTTGATAAATTAACATTTCTTCTTCCTAAATCACTTCATACTAACTAATTAATTAAATAATCAACATTATTTAGTTAAATTCATCAATTTCTACTATTGATAAAATAATTAAATTTATTAGATTAATTCACCTTTCTTTTGACTAATGTTCATCATATTTAATTAAATCAAATCATTTAATTAAATACCTCTAAAAGTCCTCTCATTTGATTAAATAAATCAAATCAAATGTCATAATCCCCTAACCCATCCAAGTTAATTAATTCTAAATTAATTAACCCTAAACCACTTTCTAATCATCATCAACAAATCCTCTAGCTTTTAACTCTTCAAGAGTTAAATCAACCCATGATCAACTAACCAGGTTGCACATGAAATTATTTTCTTTTAATTATATAATTACCCTATTTATCCTCATAATGGCATATTCCTAGGAATATTCCTTTACACATTCCCCAAAATGTGCTCCACCCTCATCCAATAGAATTGTGACAAGTGTCACATTCCTATTGGCTCCCCTTTTATCCCACATTCACCAATTTATCTCATTCTTCAACCCTTGAGTCCTATAAGTAGAAGCTTTCTCTACACAATATGGATCCAAAATCTCAAGCAAGTTTTCTTATAGGAATTTCTCACTCATAGCATTCACCATTTTCATCATATTTGAGCTTGTTTCATCATCTTATGCATTTGAAATCAACTACATCATTGGAGTTTATCAAAGGGATTGGGAAAGGGCTTCTTTCCACATCAAAGGAGCACCAATCCCCCTATGGGATGGAGGTTTAGTTGTTTTAGTTGATTACATGTTATCATTTAGCTAACTTATGCTTTCATTTCATGTTTTCATCTTTATTTCCCTAAGAATCTCATAAGGAGTTCTTTGTTTGAATTTCTAATTTGATTAACACTTGTTTGTTGTCTCTTTTTAGTTAATTGCAGATTAGGCACTCACATTTTGGTGCTAGGAGGGATAACCTTTTTATTTTGACAAAATTGGCTTGAAATTAATGGTTTTTGCAGCTACAAGAGGGTGACACTGCCTTTGCTCCATTCAACGCCACTGTTGTATTCAACACCACCTTTGTTTCTTGTAGAGAACTGCCTTTGTCTGTGGAATTTCCTTTGTCATGTTGCATCATGGTTGTGAGTTTCTATCACGCCACCTTTGCAATAGTGCCGCTTCTATCTAGTTGACTTTTCTTCTAAATTTTTTCTTTCTGATAGACCACCACCTCTATTTCTGCGTCGCCTTTGTTCCTACAACACCACATTTGTGCTCTCTATCTATTGTAGAGGGCTACCTTTACATTTCACCAAAGTGACAATTCTGTTTTCAACATTGCCTTTGTCAGCCCATAGAGCATCACCTTTGTTAGCCCATAGAGCACCACCTTTGTTGCCTAGTGTCATCTTTGTAGGAAGAGGGAGAATATTGACTTGAAAAAATAAAAGTATTTTTTAATGCTCCTTGTAATAGCTTATTCTTTCCAATTCTGCTTTTCATTTTCTATTTTAGGACCAACTAGAATTACTTTGGGCTAAAATTAACCATCTACTTAAGCTTTTCAAGTTGGACTAAAATTGAACATTAGGAACTTACTAGACATTGCTTTGTGGGATAAAATTGAACAAGACAAATTCACACTTAGCTTTTGGTGCTTAAAATGAACTCACCTTTACTTTGGGGATCAAAAAGAACTTATGCCTTCTTTATTTTGTGGTTTTACAATTCTTGTCATTTGAATGCGTATGCAGTTCTCTCATGCCACTTGGTAATCTTGAGAATTAAAAGAATTCCTTTGACATTTGTTGTCTAAATCACCCACATATTTCAATTTGGATTTGAAAAATGAACCCCATGCTAGTGTGAGGAAAAGACATTATGTGTGTTCCCTCCTTGCACTTCACGTGAACTAGGCGGTCAAACTACAAATGTACTCCCTAGCTTAATTCTATCTTTAGAGGGCCTGCCTCCCCGCTTTGAAAGGAGGGAATGACCCAAGAGATAATGGGCTAAAGCCAAGCTCTCTCAAATCGCTATATAAAAATGTGTTTGTGATGGAAGTCACAAACAATAGGTGTAGATGTGTCATATCGACAAGTGTCACCCCTAGTATCCGTGTGATATGTTAAAATCTCTTCTTAGGAAGAGTTTGGGAGGCCTCTTCATTATCCATAATCTTGAGCTAATCTTGCTATGTGTATGGCCACCTTGAATGAAAGCCCTTATTACGAACCATTTGTTTAGTGACCAAAAACCTTCATGCTTGCTGGTGTAGGAATGGTTGTTCTGAAGCCACCCCACATTTGTACTATTGAAAGTAGGAAAAGGAAAATCCTTAGGATCTCCAAATCTTCAGGATTTTGAGATTTGGTGGTCCTGAGAAGTGTGTGCTATGGAGGGGAACTAGTGTCACCAAATCTCTAATTGTTCCCTTTGTCTTAGTGTTTGGATAAATCTGAGTGGTGACTCAGCAAGTAGTATCTTTAAAGCCTAGGATTGTACAGTTTGTGAGTCAATCAAACACATTGCTTGGATCTCAAACATTGAAACAAACATAAAACAAATCATCAAAATTTCAAACCCTTTGTAAAGAGTGAATAACTTTGAGAGGTCCAATTATTACTGCTTGTATTTAGGGATTTTTATCCTTAGAGGCTTCTAAATATTTGGGCTCATATCTCAATTTACTCTTCTCAAAGTCAACCTAGGGAAATTGTGGCCTTGACTCTTTGATTTTCACATAATGGACCTTGTGGAATGAAAAGGAGCTAAGAAATAGACATTTAGTTTGAAATTTAAACAAGATGTGTTGATGTGGTAAAAATAATCCATTTAATCAAGATAAAAAAGACAATTGAACTCCACACATGTGTTTGTTCTCATGATTTCCCGCAAAATCAAGATTCCAAAACAAAAGTCTTTATTCCACCATTTCAAACTTAGGTCTCATACTCAAAAGACTATAAGAAGATACATTAGAAAGTGCAACCTAAGACAATACCGCAAGATAAGTAGGAAGGTAACAAGGTTTTATAGACTTATTTTTCTCAACAATCTAGACATGTATGCTCAATATGAACCTTATGATTTTTAAAACACTTTAGAGGTCTAGTATGTTCTTCAAACACCTTGGTCTTGTAAAAAAAGTCTTTCTAGGTTCATCTAGGATCAAAATCACCTTGTTTGGCTAGGTGTGTGGGAATGAATCCTTTCTCACACATTTAGTTAAATTAGTACCCCTTTTGGACAAGTTCATCCTAAAGATCAAATCTAACATCTTTGGATCTACAAGTCCATCATCCAAATCAAATCAATCAAAATCCAAAATCCTAAGGTCTAGTATTCATCCAAAGTTCTCAAAAGTTAAAAAATCTATATCACTCACCCCTCATCATTCACATCATCATCATTTGATCCTTAAAAACATCCTATATTTTCTTTTTGTACCTAAAGTTTAGATCAACGAAAGGAGTCAGATGTTTACCTTCCATATTCCTAAAAGTTGATCCCAATTTTATGGTCCAAACAAGGTCACAACAGAAGAAGATCATGGAGCAAAACAAATAAACATCAACCTCAAGTGATTTAAGTCAAATTACATTTGAATTCAACCCTAGGGAATCTATCAACCCTCCACTTAATCCCCTTCAACTAACACAAGATCCTCAAGAGGGAGGTTTCCAAGTGGAGGATGTCACCAACAACTTCCAAGAGATGTCCCAAGATAAAATACTAGAACTAGTTCAAAATATTGAAGCACACAAGCTTGTCAACATAGTCATGAGGCTAAATCCTACACAATACATGTTGGCATTGGAAAAATAAGGGGCTAAGCTCCCTTCCGATTTTGATATGAGCACTATTGTTGAACAACCTTTTGGGAACATGCCACAAACATCATTCACACCTTCATTCCAAAACGTCATCCAACCAATCATACAACCAACATCATCTCATGCCCCAAGCCAACCCAACCCATGATCACCAAAGGAAGTTCATTACTCCAAGCCCTTCAAGGGCATCCACTTGTCAACAACCAAAATTTGGAAGCCAACACAGTATTGGGTATGCCTAACACTGTCCCACAAGACCCCAAACAACCATATGTGTGACTCATCTTCCATGATACAAATAATTCAACCACTTTCCATGCTAGCCCCACATATTCCATTGATACACAAGGCTACAATCCTAACATCTCACAAGGACACAGATTTATTTGGACAAGTGGGTACTTTCAATGCTTCATCCTCACTTCCACAAGGGAACACTTCTCAAATATTCCCACCATTCCCTATCTTGACATCATCGTCCACACCCATTCAAGTTATAGGGGAAATTCCTTCATCTAACACATCAATCCAAAACCAATCAAATCAAATATAGCCACAAAGCACAAATCAAATCAACAAATCTATCATATCAAATCCTATGAACATTCCATTGACATTGAAACACCAAGTGGCACCAATCATCATATCATCTACAACACCTCAAACATCCCAAAAATTAGTCCTCCAAGGACTAAGCATGTCAACCGTACCATCCACCACACAACCCCTTATCATCACTCAACATACACCTCAACAACCACCTCAAAAAATCTCTCATCACACTATCTCACACCATCCCAAAAAATCCTCCAATTCCACCACCGAATCCAAATAGAATAAATCAATAGTATCACATTACAAGTAGCATAGCAAGCTTACCAAAAGGCCTTGTAGCAATTTCAAGACCAGAAATATCAAGCTAAAACTCAAACATGTAAGCCACCCCATCCTTCATCCAACAAAAGATACCATCCCAAAACATGTACATCCCACCACCGGATCTGCAAAAATACCTCTCCACGTAGGTCAAATTGCTGTCACAATAGATACAAGACATCCAATCTGGAAAAGTGAAAAAATACACACGCAAGGAAATTTGTGCCCCTATCCATTTGATAGAAACATTGTTATGGTTCCATTCCCACTGGGATTCAAAATACCAAAATTTGACAAATACAGTGGGAAGGGAAATCTTGAGGACCATATATATCAAAGAGTTTCATGTACATTGCATGGAGGTAGCATACGATGATTCTTATATTATGCGACTCTTCCTTCAAAGCTTGGCTAGTCTTGCAGTGGAATGGTTCTCTCGCTTACCTCTTGAAATCAAAAAGTTCCAGGAAATCATGGATTTATTTATCAAAAACTACTCTTTCAACCTAGACATGGAGGTAAGCTTGGAAGAACTATCTAGCCTTAAAAAAGATAAATGAGAGACATTCATGGATTTCTTACAACAATGGATATCCAGAGCCAACAAGAGCAAATGGTCCATGCCAGAGGAACAACAAATTGGGTCCATTATCTCTAACCTTTAAGGGAGCTTGTCCTTCCATCTAAAAATGCAATGCATAACAACATATGACCAATTTATTCTGAAACCACTCAACATCGAAAGGGCCCTTATAGCATAAGGGGGCACACCTATGTACCAAGAAAATTGACCATCGACAAGTTACAATGACAAACCTCACACATGGGCCAAGAATAAGAATGTTACCAATGATGGTGTTGTTGTCACCAAGGTTGTTATTAGTGCCCCAAGGAAAAATACACAACATCAAACATATCCACAACCACAAATCAACACACAAAACACCCCACAAACCAACCCATCACCACAACAACCCAACAAGAAAACTATCAACAATGTAAACGATCACGAGGGACCACCCCCAAAGAGAAAATATCCCCCAAAACAAAAATATACACCACTTGGGGAACCCATTGAATCTATCATGCAATAGCTGGTACAAACAAACCTCATCACACTCCTCGTTCGAAAATTACCAAGAGCCTCAAGTTAAACCACCATGGTATAATGAGAAGCACCTTTGTGACTTTCAAAAAATAAAGGGACACACAACAACTAGTTGTATGAGACTCAAAAATTTGATCCAAGATCTTATTGACGATAAATTTATAACCATTGAACAACCAGCAGGGTATCAAGATCTCAAAATATACATGAATCTAATGCTGGATCACATTAAAGGAAACAACAATGGTAAAGGAAAAAGTTACCACAATGTGAACCATATCTATGATCATGTTGTTGCATCATTAGATGAATGGGTAATAGTTGTCAATATCAAAGGACCTAGAGCCGAGTGTGGAGTCACCACATGTAGCGGCATAATTTCTATCCCAAGACCATCACCACCACCCAAAGCACCACCCGCCAATCTGAAATCAAACCCTAGTGGTTATAGCATCTTGGAACAATTGAAAAAGACCCCCAACCAAATATCCATCATGGAGTTGCTTAAAATATCACCTACAAATAGGGACATCCTAGAGAAGGCATTGGCCGCAACCTCCATTCCCATATGTAAGGAAATTTGGGAGCGTATCTAGTGAAAACTCCATACAGTAGTGCCTTCGGTAACTTTCATTTCAATTAGGTTACCTCAAAGACACGTTCAACTATGTCCTAAAGTGGAAATAGACACAATTATTTCCCACATTGATCCTTCTGAGAAAAATATATGTGAATTCAATAACAATCAACAACACAAATGAAAAATAAAACAAAAAACCAGAACACAAAGATTTACGTGGGGAAAATCCTTTCGGATAAAAAACCCCACACTCCAAAGATCGAACCATTGTATTATTCAGCAACAAATCGGTTACAATACAATTTCAGGCTCTTAGCCTTTTCAGAGATTACATCTTGTTCATCTGGATACAACTAGTAGCAAACACCCCCAGAGAGATCAGGAGAGATTCCAGCATAACATTGCCTTTCTCTTCCTCTGCTTCGACCTCATGGCTTCAACCTTTCGGCCAGCCACTCAGTCCTCACTCTATTTTTCTCTCTCTCGCTCTTAGCTCTTCAGCTCCTTGGCTTATCAGCCCGTCAGCCTCATCCACTATAGAACGTCCAATGCATTCTTGTACATTCATTCTCATACGGCTCTATGAATCGGTTCAAGATCATAACTATCAAAATAGCAACCTCCAACTAAGCATCCTTATCGAAACGTAGATGTTTCCAGTGATCAGCTTGTGTCGCATGTCGGTGAGACACTAGAAGTGTCTCCCCGATGCCACAAGACCTGATTACACATTGTCGCCAAGAGTCCTCTCCATCGACAAGAGGTTCCATCGAGCTTACAAGTTACATAGACCTCAGCAAGCACATCGGTGAGACTATCGCTATCGCCAGGAGTTCACATCAAGTTTTCAAGTCATACCGAAACCCAAATAGTCGCCAAGAGTCATAACGATATCAGGTTTCCCATCGACAAGACAATCTCTCTTCGCCAAGAGATAATACCAATGCCTCCATGTTACTCCGAAGTCTCCTATCAGCCAGACATTCCATCTTCGCTAAGACACCGAGCTCAGGAGTCATACCGAACACATTCAAGAGTTGGCGAGACTTATCGTCTTCACCAAGACCTTATATCGAGGTCTTAAGTCACCCCGAGTGCTGCATTCACCAATCGGCAAGACTTATGTCTTTCGCCGAGACCACATACCGAGCACCCATGTCTTGCTGAGTTGGAAAGACTTTACATATCGCCAAGACTTCATGCCGATACCCTTTGAGTTACTTCAAGTGTATTCAATCAGCCATACATCTCCCAATCGCCAAGAGATCTTCCCGAATGTTCAAGTCACCCCAATGACTACAATCGGTGAGACATCTCCCTATCGCTAGGACCACATACCGACACACTTGAGTTACCCCGATGGCTCCAGGAGAAAACATATCAGTGAGACAACCCTCCATCGCTAAGACTTCATATTGAAGCAAATAGGTTACACTGATGACTCCAGTCGCCATAGGTCACACCGACATCTGCTAAGCACCTGATAACAAGATTACTGAACTGTCAGTCAGCCATACACCATGAATGTCACAACGACCATGCTTTCTCAGAGGATTCATCCTATGAGATTGAGGCACATTTTCCAACACCATAGACCTTGATTCAGACCAATTTCAAGCTATGGTTTGACATATCACTACACCACACCTCCTTACATTTTTTGAGCATGATCTCCCGACCCAACCGTCTCATAACCACACACTCCATATTGAAATATTAGTCCATAAGAACAAGGTCAAAAGAGTGTTTGTGGATGGGGGTGCGGGTTTGAATATTTGTACCCTATAGCTAATAAAGAATTTGGGTTTTTTAGAAGATGTCATTGAAAAGGGAAAAGGTATCACCATTAGGGCCTATGATGATCAAGAGTGGGTGTCTCAAGGAACCATTCAAATCCCTATCCAAGTGCGGCCAACAATCATGGAAACTACTTGCCAGGTCCTTGACCTTGAGCTCCCCTATATTATTCTCCTAGGGCATCCATGGATCCATGGGATGCAAGCTATCACATCTACATTCCAACAATGTGTTAAATTCCCTTACCAAATCCAAGAAGTCACGATCCATGGCGACCCTGAACCATTCTATTATTGAAAAAATATAGAAGCCAACTACTACAAGATCTCCCAAGTTCCAAAAAATAATGAGGTACCCACATCCCCATACATCGATCCATCCACTTTATCCTCCACTTCTAAGACAAAGATACCTACCATTAAAAATATCCCAGATGTCAAAGCTGTAATCCAAGATAATGGGTGTGGGGACTATAAATTGAAAAAGAGTGCCTTTGTGATAGGAGAATTACCTTAATCTCCTAGATCTCATGGAAAACCACAACTAATCGACATGAAATCTCAAACCTTCAAAGCAGAACCGACCACCTTCAAAAAGTGGGGAGACCTAAGCAAAGAGGTGGTAGACAAAAAGGATGTATCAAGCTTGTTATATCAAGATGAAATACTCGTACTTGATCTTCCCATAGAGGAAAACAACAAAGGTCTATAGTTAATGTTTGGTTGGGGCTACAAAAAAAATGAGAAGTTAAGGAAAAATGATGACCTATTAGAACCTATCATTCCAGAGAAGTGCCTTAAGAATATTTCCCTCAGATGTACCCCTATGAAGATAACCATACTTGGAAAACGTTCTTTTGTTAAAATAGTCAAAAAATCCCTGTCAGTACCTGTATCACTTAGTAGTTCCTTTGAGGATCCCATATATGATTTACCCATGCTATTTGAGGATTCCTCTCTCTTTATGATCACCACCATGTCTTTTGATTGAAATACCCAAGCCACTGAACTAAAGATCATTTACCCCCAACTCGTCGATTGTGACCAACAAGGAACACAAATCTTAGATATGTTAAAAAACGATGAGGCCCTCTCATAATTCATGGGACTAAGGGATAATATACCATATGCAAATCACAAAGAAAGGTTTGAAATATAGTTGGATACACATGCATACTATGGGGAAATGATTGAATCTCTTAGTCGCAAAATAGAAAATCTAAGAGTAACATCTAGATCCTTAAGTGAAAACAACAATGTGGCACTTTTTGATCCCAGAATAGTAAAAATAAAGGACATATATAATGGTGAAAAATTATCTGAGGCACCAAAGGATGAGGGATTCAATCTTCCCCTTAGTGCCATCCATAAAGAGAAATCAATAGTACTGGTATAAAAATGCAACCTAGTGAACTTGGGAATTGAAGAGACCCCACACATCACTTTCTATGCTGAGTCACTTTTGACTGAGGAACAAGAAAACCTAGCAACATTTCTAAAGGAAAGAAAAGTGAACTTTGCATGGAAATATGCTGACATGCCAGGCCTTGATCCAAAGTTAGTGGTCCATCATCTAGCAGTCTATCTAGGGGCGAAACTAGTGAGACAAAAGTTGAGAAAGATGCATCCGCAAATTTCATTATTGGTCAAACTAGAGCTACATAAAATCCTTGATGCAAGATTCATCTGACCCATTGATTACCCAGAATGGGTTTCCAACCTGGTACCTATTTCCAAGCCTACTAGGGGCATCCGAATTCACACCAAATTTAGGGACTTGAACAAAGTATTCCCTAAGGTGATTTACCTCTCCCCAACATAGAAATAATTGTAGATTTGATGACGGGGCATGAAATGCTATCATTAATGGATTGGTTTTCAGGATACAACCAGATTATGATTACAAAGGATGATCAACATAAAACAACCTTCACCTATCCATGGGGCACCTACTATTGGAATATGATGCCATTCAGGTTAAAGAATGCTGGAGCTACATACCAAAGGACTATGACTCTGATTTTTCATGACATGATCCAAAAATCTGTAGAAGACTACATGGATGACATACTAGAAAAATCAAGAAAATGTCAAGACCACATATCAATGCTGGGCCTGATCTTTGACAGACTGGAAGAATATAAGGTGCGACTCAATCCCAAGAAATTTTTCTTTGGTGTAACTTTAGGAAAGCTCTTGGGATACATTGTCTTAATGAAGGGAATCGAGATAGACCCTGCAAAAGTCAAAGCAATCCTCAACATGGAAGCACTATGAACACTAAAACAATTGAGAGTTCCATAGGGAAGGCTTCAATCAATCTGAAGGTTCATAGCATAGTTTGTAGATAAAACCATCCCATACTCTCACCTCCTTCACAAGGGAGTGGCCTAAAAATGGGACGAGAAATGCGATTAGCAATTTAAACAAATCAAGGAATACTTGCTAACACTACTAGTCCTCATGCCACCAATCCAAAAAAAACCATTGATCCTCCACATATCAGCTACATTGATAGCTCTTGGTGCTCTTCTAGCTCACCATGATGAAACACGAAAAGAGATAGCCATTTACTACATCAATAGAACCTTGGTGGGACATGAGCTAAGCTACACATTCATTGAGAAAGCTTGTCTGGATGTAGTGTTTTCCTTACAGAAGTTTAGGCACTACATGTTGGCTCATTAAATTAAGCTCATCGCCAAGATAGACACCCTAAAGTATCTACTTTCTAAATCAACTCTCATAGGATGAATGGCTAAGTGGGTCATGATATTGATGAAATATGAAATTGAATATGTGGAATGAAAAACCATCAAGGGACAAGTAATTGTAGATCAATTGGACAAAGCACCTATATATGCTAATAACCCACTAGTATTAGATTTTCCAGATGAATCAATCTTCAACTTGAATGTCACAGACCAATGGAAGGTATACTTTGAAAAATCATATACATGACATGGGTCAAGAGTAGGAATCCTCTTTATCACACTGCAAGGAGATTGTATCCCTAAGTCATACAGGTTATCTTTTCCTTGCACCAATAACATTGCAGAGTACAAAGCCCTTGTCATAGGAATTCAGATTGCAGTACAATGGAAAATCATGACACTCAAGGTCTATGAGGACTCACAACTGATTATCAATAAAGTCAATGATGAATACCAAACAAAGGATGATAAACATACCTCGTATAAAAAGCTGGTGGAGGATCTCAAGGAATTCTTCAATGACATAACATTTGAGAAGATACTAAGGGTAAACAACATAGAACTTGACGCTATGGCTACAATCAGATCATTGCTAGATATCCCATAGAACGTCCATAAACATGAATTCCTTGTAGAGCAGCTTCTTGTACCAGCTTTTGAGGTACCAGAATCTGAGTTCGTATGCAAAATTGTTGGTCCTGGTGATCCTTGGTACCATGAAATATTCACCTACTTGAAAATAGGATTCCTCCTCATCAACATCACCCCAAATTTCAAGAGAAACTTTATTAAAAAGTCATCCTGTTTTATCATCTTAGGTGACACCCTTTATTGTAGGAGTATCGAAGGGACATTATGACGATGCCTCCACCCCGAGGAAGATTTGACTACCTTAGTAGAGGTAGATGATGAAATTTTTTGTTCACACTCTAGTGGTATGACCTTGACCAAGAAACTGCCGAGGACGGGGTACTATTGGCCTACTATGGAGAAACAAGCTCATGATTATGTCCGAAAATGTATGTAATGCCAATAGCATGGGGACCTCATCCATGCACCAGCTCAGGATCTCCAACTGATTATATATAACATCTTGGCCCTTTTTAGAATGGGGTCTCGATCTCACTGGAAAAATCACACCCACCTCATCTAATGGACACAAGTTCATTATCAGTACCACAAAATACTTCAAAAAGTGGGTAGAAGCCATTTGGTGTAGGGCACCATAGGCCTCTTTGATACATAAAGAGTCTAATGTTATGTTTTTGGTGTTTGAGTCATGTTTTTGATTGAATAAGGTCTATTTAGACCATGTTTAATGTTTTTTGATGTTTTTGAGTCGTTGGAGAGTCAATTTTGTTAATATTGTAAAAATAGCAAAAAGTTGCATAACAACTTTTGCATTTTTGTGGCTTGTAGGGGAAGTTGAACTGTCAAGTGGTGGTTTTTGGTGGGAAAATAGTTGGAACTAATTTTTAATGTCTTTAAAATCATGGGTGAATGTTGAGAAGGGGGTTGGATGATGTAAATTTGAACTCTTGTTTCCTGCATTTTTGAAGCAAACTTGTTGCTACAGACTCTTGTACGACCTTGTATGACCTATAGGTGATCTCTCATGCATTGGGAATGATGAATCATTGAAATATCTATAATTTCCAATTGGTTTGACTCATTTTCACTGAGTTTGAAGCATTTTGGAGCATTTTTACCCAAAACTATTTGAAACCTTGGTTTTGAGGGTTTGAGTCCAAAAACAATGATTTGTGACCATTCCACTGATGAAAATTCTTCATAATTGATGGAATGGGTGTAGGTAGGTTTTTTTTGTGTTAAAAATGTTGGCAAGAGAAGGGGAGGAGGATTTGTGCAAGTATGTTGATGCCCTAGGCTAAAAACACTTGTTTTTGAGCAATTAAGTTGTATAGAGGTTAGGGTTTGAATAAAAACTCTTGGAAAGTGGTTTGAAAGGGTTGGAATAGTTGAGTCAAGCTATATTTGAAATGTTTAGGGTGTTTTTTTGAAGAGTGGAGGTTGAGAGTGTATAAAACCAATAGGTGCCTATTTGCACAAGCCTAATTAGGCCTTTATGCAAGCGTAGCAGTAGATTTTGAGGATGTTACAAAACACTCATAGTTAAATTTTGGATATGTTTTGAAACTACAAAAAGGGTATCTTAAATAGTTTTTGGATTGTGGATAGGAGTTTTTTACTACAAGATATGCTACAAAAACCCCTTTTGTTGCGCTACAAGGAAAAAATGGCAATTTGTGAAGGAAATCAATTTGTTTGATGTGTAAATGCTTTGGTAAAGATTTGATTGGTTGAGTTTTGAATTTGAAACCCTACTTTGCATGAAATTGGTATTAAAGCATAGGTATGATCTGAAGAAGGGAGAGAAAGTGTGAAACAAGAAGGAAAGTGTGAAGTAAAAAGTGAATAAAATTCCTCCAAAAGGGAAAACCATTGCTAGAGAAGTGAATGAGTTGAAGGAAAAAAATGCTAGAGAGATGAGAGAGTTGAAAGAGAGGCTTGCTACTCTGGAAAAAAGTTAGAAGAGAGGTATGGTCATGGGTGATGAGAGTGAATCTGAAGAAGAAAATGAAGAGGAGAATAAGGAAGAAGAGGAAGAGGAATTGGATCTTGATGATCAGAGGATGGCTAAGTTACTAAGAGTAGTCAAGGAAGATATACCAAAGGTGAAGATTGATGTAACTAAGTATGGAGGTAATTTGAATGAAGAAGAACTTTTGGATTGGATTGCAACACTTGACAATTATTTTGAGTGTGAGGATATACCTGAGGAGCAAAAGGTAAAGATTGCAAAAGCAATGTTGAAGGGTCATATGTTTTATTATGGTGGGATTATGAGCAATCTAAAAGGAGGAAAAAAGGTAAGTCAAAGATTGTTTCTTGGGACATAATGGTGGCTAAACTTAAGGGTAAGTTCTTACCATTTGATTATGTAATTCAAATGTATAAGAAACTCCAAGGTCTGAAACAAAAATAAATGGATGTCAAAGCCTTTATTGAAGAATTTTATAAGTTGAGTATAAGGGCAGGTCACATGGAGGATGAAGTGGAGAAGGTTGCTATATATCTGAGTGGGTTAAGATTCAACCTTCAAGATGAGTTAACTTTGGAAAATCCAAGGACTGTTGAGGAATGCTATCAAATGGCAATAAGGGCTGAAAAAAGAAGGCAAGACAAACAAACTAGGGTCAAAGGTAGTAATAATAGAGGAAGAGGTTTATTTTCTACTCCAAGGCAGTCTTATGAAAGTCAAGAAGACACAAGCAAAGCACAAGAACAAGTTTCTAATAAAAGAGGTGGATTTAGAGGTGGTAGATCAAGCTTTAGAGTCATATTTGGAGGTTAAGGAAGAGGTTCACAAGGATTCATAGGAAGGTGCTATCAATGCAACAAGTTTGGACACCAAGAATGGTAGTGCAATGAAGGACAAACCTCTAGTTCACATGGAGGTAAAAGGAGTCAATTGGTGAGAGAAGAGGATACTAAGAGTGTAAACTCTCCATCACAACATGTTGCTCTTGAAGTTGGAGAATCACTAATGGTAAGGAGAACACTCATCAAAGCATCAATGGAGAAGGAGCCATCACAAAGGACACTCTTCAAAACAACTTGTAAGTGCATGGGTAAGGTATGTAAGGTTGTAATTGATTCAAGAAGTACAAATAACATGGTTTCTAATAAGATGGTTGAGAAACTTAGATTTCCTAGAATAACACATGATACTCCTTATAAAGTTTCTTGGTTGAATGAGGGTTAGTATTTTTTGGTAAATGAGCAAGCTTGGGTGGAGTTCAATATAGGAGGGTACAAAGATAAAATTTTATGTGATGTATTGCCTATGGATGCTTGCCATTTGTTGCTAGGAAGGCCTTGGAAATTTGATAGGCATGCTATGTATGATAGGAGAAGAAATAATTTTGAGATAAACAAAGATGGAATTTCCTATGCCTTGACACCCTTGAAAGAAGATGATAAAGGGAAAACTAAGCAAGCTAATGTGATGATGGTTAGTACAAAAGAGTTCATAAAGTTGGATGAAGAAGAGCATATGAACCTTGCAGCCAATTCAAAACTTGGCAGTAGTATGACAGAAAACATGAAGAGTGATCAAATTTTGGAGGGAAATGATATTGAGCTGGTGTCAAAATCTGTTTTGTTGAAGGCCAAGGATGAATTGATTTTGGGGATGCAAGATTAGTTTGAGAAGCATGTTGATATGATGATGGAAGGGATGTTTTATTCACTGCTTTCAAAGGAGGATAGTGATTATTCTATTTCTATCAAATTAGAGGTTAGTGAACCCGATAAAGAAACAATCATGGGGGTAGACCATCAAATGGAAGAGATGGAAAGGAAAGGTGAAGACAATAAAGGTAAGTTGCTAAGAAATGTGGACAAGACCAAGTACACCTTTGAAGTGAAGAGGAAGGAAGTGCCTTACAATGTAGAAGGAGATGAGGTTGCAAGTGTAGAAGTATATTTGACAACATTTCCAGATGAGGGAGGAATCACAAATCATTCATCAAGTGAAGACCAACAATCTCAAGTGAAGAACTAGTCAAAGCCAAAAGACATTGCCTTTTTCTAGTATTTGATTCATTGGAAGGGATTTCCTTATGGAGAAAGCACTTAGGGGTAAGAGAATATAATGGAAAAACATGAATTTTCTATTGCTACATAGTCCTCAAGGGGACTTGAGTCAATTATTCCCGGGGAGTATGGTGTAGGGCACCATAGGCCTCTTTGATACATAAAGAGTCTAATGTTATGTTTTTGGTGTTTGAGTTATTTTTTTTATTGAATAAGGTTTATTTAAACCATGTTTAATTTTTTGTGATGTTTTTGAGTCTTTGGAGAGTCAATTTTGTTAATATTGTAAAAATGGCAAAAAGTTGCATATAAACTTTTGCATTTTTTTGGCTTGTAGGGGAAGTTGAACAATCAAGTGGTGGTTTTTGGTGGGAAAATAGTTGGAACTGATTTGTAATGTCTTTAAAAGCATGTGTGAATGTTGAGAAGGGGTTTGGATGATGTAAATTTGAAATTTGAATAGCAAAGGCTCTTGTTTCCTACATTTTTAAAGTTAACTTGCTGCTATAGATTCTTGTACAGCCTTGTACGACCTGTAGGTGATGTATCATGCATTGAAATATCTATAATTTGTAATTGGTTTGAATAATTTTCATTGAGTTTGAATTATTTTAGAGCATTTTTACCCAAAATTGTTTGAAACCCTGATTTTGAGGGTTTGAGTGCAAAAACAATGAGTTGTGACCCATTTCATTGATGAAATTTCTTGATAATTGGTGGAATGGGTGTAGGTAGGTTGTTTGTTGTGTTAAATATGTTGGAAGGAGCAAGGGAGGAGGATTTGTGCAAGTGTGTTGATGCCCTAGGCTAAAAACACTTATTTTTGAGCAATTAAGTTGTATAGATGTTAGGGTTTGAATAGAAACTCTTAGAAAGTAGTCTGAAAGGGTTGGAATAGTTGAGGTAGGATATATTTGACATGTTTAGGGTGTTGTTTTGAAGAGTGGAGGTTGAGAGTGTGTAAAACCAATAGGTTCCTATTTGCACAAGCCTAATTAGGCCTTTATGCAAGCGTAGCAACAAATTTTTGAGGGTTATGCTACAAAACACTTATAGTTAAATTTTGGATATGTTTTGAAACTAAAAAAAAGGGTATCTTAAACAGTTTTTCGATTGTGGGTAGGAGTTTTTTACTACAAGATATGCTAAAAAAACCCTTTTTCCTGTGCTATAAGGAAAGAATGGAAATTTGTGAAGGAAATTAGTTTTTTTGATGTGTAAATGCTTTGGTAAAGAGTCGATTGGTTGAATTTTTAATTTGACACCTTGCTCTACATCACCATCCCCATGACCTATATCACAAGGAATCAAATCTATAAATTCATCTTGAACTACCTCATTTTCCATTACTGTGTTCCTCAAGCCCTCATCTTTGATAATGGAACACCCTTCAAAAACTAGAATGTCCATGAGCTATGCCAAAAATTAAATATCCATCACCACTTCTCCACCCCATATTACCCCTTGGGTAATGGAAAAGATGAGGCTTCTAACAAGACCATTCTAAGGATCCTCAAGAAAATAGTCAATGAAGTTGGTCGTGACTGGCACCTACAGTTGAACCATGCTCTATGGGCCTACTAAACAAGTATGTAGAAACCTACAGGTGCAACCCCCTTCTCCCTAGTCTACGGATTAGAATCCATCCTTCCCATTGAGATTGAGCTCCCATCCCTGAGGATATCATTGCTGAATCTTATTACTAATAAGGAGTATCAAGTGTCAGTTGAATAAGCTGGAATTGTTGGATGAGTCATGCATGGATGCTTTGAACCACCTATATATAGGTGTACCAAAACCACCTCAAATGAAACTATAATAAGAAGATCAAGAGTCGGTCCTTCCAAGTCAGAGAGCTCACTTTGAAGGAAAATTAGAAGAATGTACCAAATCTAGACAACAAGGACAAGTTCAAACCAAACTAGTTGGGACCATTCATCATCACGAAAGCTACAAGTCAGGGGCATATCACTTTTCCACACTAGAAGGTGAGCCCTTGCAAGATTCCATCAATAGCTCCCATCTCAAAATGTTTTATTCCTAGACTTGTAAGGTATAAATCCAAAAATACAAAAAAAATAAAAAATGATAAAATCCAAAAAAATTAGAAAAGGGATTGAAAACAGTAAAGAAAAAATCGTCCTCTACTGAAAACCACTTCAGTGGTGCTTTGGAAAAGTACCTTGGTGAGAACCTAACAATTAGGCACCTTGTGTGAATAAATCACTTTCCATCCACTATGGATTCTTTGGCTTGTTCCGCATCTCTTTCCATCACATTCACCCATCACATTCCATATTTCTTTCATCCTCCATCCGTGTCCACATCATAGCTTGATCCTGTGTCGGTATCATGTTCCATCTTAGTACTACTTGGCATACTTCTAAGGTTAGTTCATCCTGCCTATATCAAGGTAGTCTATCACATCTCACTGAGGACATGTACTTATACCTACATCGGATTGGATTTGTGTATATCCTTGAAATGCTCAAAACATAAAAAAATCCAAAAACATTCATGAAACCAAAAAATCCAAAAAATATCCAAAACACATCAAAAATCCAAAAACAAGTCAAAAATAGAAAAAACCAAAAACATAGTTGTCATGTCGAACTATATTGTCTCTAATCTTGAACGTAGGAAAGGATAATCATTGATCAACCCCTGAGGCATTAGGTCAGTCCTTAGGAGTTTGTTATCATAAAATTGGCAATCAATTTGTTCATATCCTTCATCAATAAATGAGCCTGTTTCAGTCAAACTACGTGATATCTACATGTATAATGTAGGAAAGGATAATCTTTGATTAGAATCCAAGGCCCCTAGGATAGGTCCTTAGGTTAGGTTCTTGGTAAAAATCTTAGAAAACACAAAAACATTAGAAAATTTGAAAATTAAAACATTCATAAAACATCTCAAAAATCCCAAAAAAACCTCAAATTATTTCAAAATACCAAAAACATTTAGAAAACCCAAAATCATCCATCCCATTACATGTTCACTCACAATAAAAATCCACTCACAATAAATCAATCGTCATCTTCATCCTTTGGTAAAACAATTGGAACCAAGTTTAGCAAATTGAAAGTATAAACTCAAAAGTCAAGGTCTTAAGTCTAGGTCAATAGGTAAACAAGTTGGTCAATTCTTGGCATTGATAGCCCATCATCCTATTAGTCTCAACATCATATGACAACATCATGTCCTAGGATGCATCCTTCCTACAATGGACATCAATATCAGGCGTCACCATAGTTTAGTCTTGGCTAGAGGTATGAAGAACATTAGCTTGTTTGTTTACTTGATATTTTCTTTTGATTTATTTTATTGTACTCATTCCAATGACCTCTTGATGATGTCTAATAAAAAAAATTTAGAGCAAAAGGAATGGGGCATTGATCATTATCTTTTCATTTGTTGTGTTTGTTGGATGTTCTTGTAATATAACCTTGGTCATGCTAATTTTGTTCGGTGTGTAGGGAGGATGTTTTGGATATCTTGTTGACTATTACATTGAGAGGTTTTTCCTTTCTATGTTTTGTTCTGAAATGTTTAAAATGTCTGAAGTACACTCTAACAAGGTTTTATATGCCAGGTGTGAACAAAGATACTCCTATCTATTTGTTGAGTCAAAGTCCATTGCACTAGATACCACGCCATCCTGGTTGTCTATACCTTGATGCATCGTATCTATGTGTGTTATAAAACATAAGGAAAGTTAAGATCTTTACGTCCCCAATCCTTGGACAAGCAACACATCACCATTAATCATCATATCTAATAAAGTCTCGATGACTCATAGACTTGTTGGACTTTTGCATCTTCTCAGAATCAAGGGTTGATCCCTCTCTTTCTTCTATCTTCTCCACGTACTAACCTGGTATCATGACATTTGAACAAAATCTATTTGCATCCATCTTGTATCCAAAAACCATCAACATCCTGCATACCCATACATATCATCATAATAGGAAACATCATCCATGCATTTCATTATCATCAACATAATATAGATTTGTTATTCTAAGCATCTTAAAATCATCACATTTTGCATCTTTCATACATACATCTTGCATCATCATATAGCATATGGAAAAGATAATGAAAAAATAAATAAACATATCATTACATTGCATTCACCTCACATGCATTATCATCATCATAATATAGATCTGATAGTCTAAGCATCTCATAGCATAACATTCCAATCATCCTCAAAAAGGATAAATTCATCATACATTACATGTGCATTCATATCATACATCGATAACATCACATACATCACATAATAGCATGATCATTAATTACATCCATACATATCATATGCATTCACACATACATAATACATAAAGTAAAATAAGATAACATCACATCATATAAATCACATCAGAGCCATCTCATATATATCAAAAAAGGTGAATGTTATGATACAATTAGAATCAGATATGTAATGTCATCATATAGAATATACAAGAGGCTAATCAAAACTTAGCCAATGAATGTATATACATCATATAATTAGGCTATATATAAAAAAAGTGTTTAAGAAAATTAGTGGCCTGAGCTACCCTTGCTCTATCGGTCACTACAGTGGCTATCTTGGCTCTGATGGTGTGACCCTATTGGTCTTCCTGATGGCCCCCCGTGACCTGCTCGGTGCAACCTAGCTGATGATGAGCCTAGTTTTTGGTCCAATTTTGGGTAGAATCTATAGTTTATTTGCTAGCAGTTGTCATGGACCTTGATGTTAAATGTTGATATTTTCATAATGTTTCCCTCAAAGCATAAACATTGGGCTTAATCCTATCTCGACAAGTTTTAATGACATTGGCCTATTATATGGATTATCTATATCAATTTTGCATGTGGTTAATGAATGTTCATTAAGGTGGTTATATATGTGCAGTTATTGTGCGTACTAACATTGCCATGCAAATTTAATTTAAAGATGGAAAGTTGAGGAAGACATCACCAGCTGGGCATGCACCATAACGTCCAACAAAGGAATCAATAAAGGTCAAAGGAGGTCAATGGTAGAATATTCCTCATGCAACTAAATGTAAATACATTATAGTGGACTTTAATGATTGAGCAGATGCAAGTGTTACTGTTGTGCTAAATTTGCATTTGGACCTACATGTCTGAGAAAATTTCATGCACGCATAATCCCCGCCATTCCACTTTCTCTATTTTCCCTAAATGGCGTCCTTCTAGTCTTGGAGTTGACTGCCTTCTCTAGATGATAGTATAAATAAAGATTTGATGCTCCTTCCTTAGGAGGTTGCATGATTTGATATTGTACTTGCACTCTCAAGTTTTCAGTAATATAGATACACTACTCTTTTGTACTCATGATTTACAGTGAATAAAATAAAGTTCTGAGTTCAAGCATCTAAGTTCTCATTAGTTTTAGAGGATACTTATCCAAGGGGGCCCACTTGGTGAGTAATCCATCTTTTTAGTTTAGTATTACTTGATATTTAGTAATTAGCTAGAAATATGGCATCAACTATTCTTGCAACCACTAGAATTCCATTATGTGACTGTTCTTGCAGCCAAAGCAGATAGAGTAGTACCCTATTTGTTGCTCAGATTTTCATTCCTGTTATGCATTTTAGTTTTATGTAGTTGTTGATTGATGATTAGTATTTATGGTATTCCCTTCTAAGCAATTTACTTTTAGTATTATGAGTTCCTTAGCTATAGAATGAAATGGCTACTTTGAGTTCCTAGTGCACATACTGTGCTGACCCATTTCAAGTTCACATCCCTGGGTTGACAAGTTAAATGCACCTTCATGATGATTGAAATAGCTATGCAGGTTAGATGTCCAATCTCTAAATCATGGCTGTAAGGGCTTAGTTATTAAATCATTGTAGGAGGCCAACATTTTTGGCATCGTTGCCAAGGATGGTGTCAAACTAGGGAGTCTTTTGGAGTCATTGGTAGTTTTTCTTGCTGTAGTGTTTCTGGAAGTTGTTCTTAGTATATCCTCATTTAGGAAGTAATGAACCCCTTATTCTTTACCAATTCTTTGTGTGAGCTGACTAATAGTGAGTGATACCACATGCATAGAGGAAGGAGAAGGGATGCTTATGGGAGATTCACTTCTAACAATCCTAATCCATTCCAACTAATTGAATATCGAAACCTACCAAGAGAAGAAGAAGAAGAAGATCCACACCTCTTTGTTAATGCATTTCCTGATCTGACTAGCTCTGAAGTCTCCTCTGAAGATCACAATCAACTTGATAACCCCTTCACTTTGGAACTACATCAAGAAGGAATGGGTGATGAAAATAGGAATAAACCTAACCAATCAGCTTTTCCTTTCCCCATTTCCCATTAGAATGAAGTTGAAAACATCAAGAATATCCCTGCTTCAGCAGTCCCCAAGTTTATGGACTTGTTGTAACTGAGGGTAATTTCTAAGGATTAGATTAGATCAATCAAATCAATATAAAATACAAAAACCCAAAGATCTATCGAGTACAAAGGAAATTAAGCAATAAAACGGTTATACCTGTTTCTCGAGATTTCCATGATTACCTCCATAGTAACTTCTTGCTTGCTGGATGATATTGTGCCCTCAGATTCGTTGTGCGAGCAATCTGCAAATGTCTAAGTCCTACAACAAGCCTTGAAGGATTTGTATAAAAATGTCTAAATGCCTATGACTATGACAATGTCTATGAAAAAAATGAATATCAATGCTAAAATGACTATAATGCCTATCTTCAAAAATGACCGGATCCCAAAATTATGAGCAAAATTGTCTTTTATAGAAAACACAATTTTGAGTGGATGGATGAGATTGAATTCTAAGAAAGACCTAGAACGAGAGGTCCAGATTAAATATGAGAATCCCTAATCAGGGTTAGGGAAAAATCCTTAATCGAATGGTCAGAATAATGTCTCAGATAATTGGATCGACGGTGGAGAATAAATGAGATAAAGATTGTCTGATTTGTGAGATTCGAAAAATCAAAGAGATAAGAGTTGAACTGAAAAGAAGATTTGGAAAATCAAGAATCTGCCCGATTACTTGATTTTTGGAAGATTAGTTACCAATTTGAATTAAATTAATTCATATTATGGATTTTATGAGACAAATAAATAATCTTTTTCAGATTATTTACCAAAATGGACTGACAGTTAAGATTGTGATGACATTTTAAATAATTGATTTATTTAAAATGAGAGGAATATTAAATTGACAATTAAATAATTAAATTAAATTATTTAATTTAGAAGATAAGATTAATTAATTAAATAAATTAATCAATTCATTTAATTATGACAGTTAGTGACATATTAAATAAATAAAAAAACTTACTTATTTAATAATCAGGAAGAAATATATGACAAAGGGAATTAAATAGAATTAGAAATTTATTTAATTAGGAAGAACTAGACAATTAGTAGCGTGTTAATAAATAAATAAAATTTTATTTAATAATCATGAAGAATACAAAGACATGAATTAATTAAATAATTATGAATTATTTAATCAATAGTCGAATGTGGACCAAGGACATAATTAAATGTCTTAATTATGCTAGGACGAAAGTAGTAAAAATGAAGCTTGCAGGCCTAGGTCATTTTTAAGTGTCTACATTTTGCCCCTCTTTGTCATAATGTAGCATGTCGCATTGTGACAAAGAAAATAAGTCAAAAATATGCCCTAGTGTAAAATAAGATGAGGAAGAATGACGAGGAGGGTTACGGTATGCCCCCTTGAGAGGATAGACAGGTTCCAAGAACATGGGTGTGCTCTCGAAATGAATGAGAAGACTAGAATATGAAGAGACAAAGAAATGTTAGTACAAAAGATATGGATGATGATATGGATGCAATTCATATATGAGATTGGTGAGAGAAGATGACAAGACTAAAGAAGATGCATATTAGTTCCTAGACCAAATCCTTCAAACCTTACCATAGGACTTTTAATATTTATTGCTCTTAATCATCATTGGGAAAATTGTTGTGATGGCCAACAAACACCATGATATGACATAGATCAAGGTGTGCAAGGCTGTACCATCACATAAGACAAGCATTCACAGACAAGGAAGATCATGACTCATACCAAGAGCGTTATTGCCCCAGTCTTTGTCACAATCAACCACAAGCAGAAAAAGACAAAAAGGACAAGTCATGAAATGTCGTTGCTCCTCTAAATCCTGTTGCCAGGACATCCTTGAGGAACTAGCAACATGACTGTCAGAAAGAAATAAAATAAAGCCATTATTATGATACGTCGCTGCTTTTCTAAATCCTTTTGTCGGGATCTTGCTGAGAAACTAGTAACATGAGTGCCAAAAGATAAGACAAATGTCATGATACATCACTGCTTCTCTAAATCTCGGTGTCAGGATCTCGCTGAAAAACTAGTAACATGAGTGTCAAAAGACAAGAAAAATGTCATGATACGTCGCTGCTTCTCTAAATCCTGGTGTCAGGATCTCGCTGAAAAGCTAGTAACATGAGTGTCAAAAGACAAGACAAATGTCATGATACATCACTGCTTCTCTAAATCCTGGTGTCAGGATCTCGCTGAAAAGCTAGTAACATGAGTGTCAAAAGACAAGACAAATGTCATGATACATCGCTGCTTCTCTAAATCCTGGTGTCAGGATCTCGCTGAAAAGCTAGTAACATGATAAAAAGCCAAAAATGAATGCCAAGTATTTGCCAAGTGTGTCTGGATGTCAAGTTTTAATGATGTCGAGATGATGAATGCCGAAGGTTGCCATATTTAGGAAGGACACATCCTGAATAATGTCGATGTCTAGGAAGGACACATCCTAAAACACCAATGTCAAAGTTTTGTTCTTCAGAAGGACACATTTGAAAGAACGGTGATGCCAAGAGGAATGATCCTTAAGTGTCAGAAAGGATCCCTCGAAAATGTCAAATGATAGGGACAATGCCTAGGAAGGACACATCCTAAGGCATAAATGACTGAGGTTATTCTTTAGAAGGACGCATCTGAAAGGTAACCAAGAGTTGATAGTTTGACTGGTTGTGATAATTTGACTTGTTTTGACTAAGTTCGACTTGTTTTGACTGAGTTTGACTTGTGTTGATCATATGATGATAATATACCATGGTGACACGATTGTCATGTTGAATGAATAATTGCCATACTTTGTTTTAGGAGTTTTCCCGTTTGGAGAAATGATCTATCATGACTAGTAGATTTTTGACGTGTGTTCTAGTGTAATGCCATGAACCCTAATGGACTGACCTAGTGCGGCCTCGGGGGCTCATCGATAGATGGCCTTGCCTACGTCATGTACTCAGAGACCTCGTAGTTCGAAAATGATATGGACTGACTGACATGACTGACTTTGACTCCATTTTTAGGATTTTGACATTGATTTGAATGTTTTTGTGTTTTTCTTCAGGACGTTTTATGATGTTTTTGTCTTTTTTCAGGACATTTTATGATGTTTTTGTCTTTTTTTAGGACATTTTATGATGTTTTTGTCTTTTTTCAGGACATTTTATGATATTTTTGGATTTTGACGTTTAATAAGATCGTGAAAAATGCATATGACTTATGCCTACTCATGAGAATCCAAGGATAAACATTATTGTGCCCCTAGTCAAGCTGAATACCAATTGACAGGTGATGACAATGTTGTTTGACGTGGGAAGGACGCATCCTGAAACAACGTGAGGACAACGACGATAATGTGTGAAAGTATCGAGGTCTACAGCTAGGCCAGGAACACAGTCCAGTAAAATTTTGGATAATGTGGTTGTATGAATTAGAATCATTGCATTTGGAATGACTTGGTTAGGACTAGATGGGATGATGACTATCCTTAGACCGTTTGACAAGGGGAAGCCAAGATAGGTGACAAGCATGAAATGATAAGAGGTGGCCTTGGTAAAGAACGAGAGACATGAGACTAATGGAATTGTCATATGATTTTCAAGGACTATGTCGTATAAGGACAATAAGACTATGACGGCCAATGACATGATGTTTCGTGAATCGTGTATGATCAAAGGATAGACATGTCAAAATTTTTCCCAAAGCATGATTTATGTGTGCCAAATTTATGTCAAGATTGAGGTAAGTGGAAAATGTATGAAAATGATATGAATGAAATGGTTGGATGTCAATGTCAAGAGGAAGGCCTAGGAGATGAGACGACTTGCCCCCAAGTGTAAAAGTCCACATAGATGATTTATTTTACACATGACGCCTGTTTGCCAGGTTTTCATCATGGTACTTATCTAGGGTGCATGTTTGCCAGGTTTTCACCATTGGATGAAATTTTTCTCTTTACTATTTTCTTGACTTTTTGATTTTTTTGGTGTCACCAAGACGCCTGTTTGCCAGGTTTTCATCAGGGTGATGATTTTTATCATTTTTCAATTTTTATTTTTATTTTTATTTTGTAGATAGCTTGGATGCTTTAGATGACCACTGACTATTCTGAATCCATTGACGGTGCCGATGTAGAGACTGGTGCCATGATATGCCAATAATGTCCTGTTTGAAGTAGTTGTCTTGTCAGGATTGTAGCACTTGTATACAACTGATCGATGCCATTGCAGTCCTTTCTGATACTAGAGTTGGCCTTATCAGAATACGCACATCGTGATAGAGTGCCATGAGAGTCCTTGTGGTAAAGAGTTGCTGCCAAGATGTGACAGATTTGTGACGTGGGATCATTGGACTTTAAGCAAGATGTAGGATTATGACAAATGATGGTGGACATGGAAAAGTTGTTTGGATGTTTGGACGAATCACTTTTTATTTTCCAAACTTGGGATGGTGGATGACGAATTTTGGAGGGATGGTGTTTGGAACCAACACTTTTATATGTATTGATTGATGGCCATTTTGAAGGAGGTGGACATGTGTTATATGTGGGAGTCCTCTTGTCTTGTGGCTCCACATTGTGATTGACTTTTGTATTTGACTTGGTGTCGTTGTTTGATCCATCTTTCTTTGGGATCCATTTGAATTTCATTTGTCCACTTTTCCTTTTGTTTGATTCAATGGCCTTTGACATTTGATTTTGATCTTTTGATTTGTAAGACTTTTTTTTTTGTTGGTCCCAAAGGGGAGGTTGATTCATGATAAAATGATGGTTTATGGTGTGGGTGGAGGGGGTGTTGGCAGCATTCTTATGACAAGGATTTCTCATGGACTCCATTTTGACATTTGTATCTGACAAGGTTGCCCCCAGTATCGAGGAGGTACCACTGACATCGTTTGATTTGCTGTCTGAGGAATAGCCAAGACCTTGATGTCTGTAATTTTCCTGAAGCTGTATTGGTTCTAGAATGCCTTGCTCGTGTATGCCTAGTCCTTTTCCTTGATATTGCATGCTTTGACAAATTCTATTTGTGATGGGGTATTTGTTGTTTTGAAAGCAAGATGCTAACCCATCATTAGGTATGTGGATATTGTCACTTGTAATATTTTCATCTGCAAGAAAGCCTACTCTGACAAAGATAGATGACCCTAGTTGATAAAGTGTCTTAGCTTCATTATCTTGTTGGACATATTTTTGACTGATATCTTTGGTCTGATCATGTGACATGTCAGGTTCAGATGATTCTGTTGGTGCTTCCAAGGCAATGTCGAAGCCATCATTATGTTTAGTGTCATAGAGTCCAATGATTTTAGCTATAACTTGATCATATGCAAGCATGTCCCTAGTGGAAGATTCTTGTTCTGGAGGAATATCGTCTATGTTTCCCATGGAGGAAAGTGTCTCAGTTTGGAAAGGGTCAATAGTCGAGACTTGTATAGGGTCATCAAGTGTTTGATCATAAATGGCGTAAAGGTCAAGAAGTGGATCGTTTTGGACTTCTTGGTTAATGGTAGGGTTTGGGTCGAAGATGGGGTTGTCATGGATTTGGAATTCTTGGTCAATGGTAGGTGTACTTTGGATGTCATGATTGTCTTGAAGGAATCCTTGAATGGAGTTTAAGATAGGGTCATGGGATGGACTATCTTGTTCTTGACATGAGGGTGACACTATAAGGTCATGCTTTGGGCTTTCGTCTTGACATGTATTCTCAGGTTTACACAATAGGATTTGACTTTGAGTAATGATAGAACTTTCATGACTAGATGTGGCTTGTGAGGGGATGACTTGAAAAGGATTAATGAATGACGGACTAGGATAGGACGTGGGGACTTGAACTGGACTAGTATATGAAGGACTAGGATATGACATGGGTACTTGCATTTGACTAGTATGTGAAGGACTAGGGTATGACGTGGAGACTTGGACTGGATATGACATGGAGTCTTGGACTGGATTAGGATGTGATGGCATAGGATGTGACATGGGGACTTCGACCGAATATGCCATGGAGTCTTGCGCTAGATTAGTGTAAGGTTGACTAAAATGGGACGTGGAGACTTGGACGGGATCGATATGGTATGATGTGAGGACTTGACATGCACTCATAGATGGTTGATAGGGCATGTAGACGTTGACAGGATTGATAGGTGAAGGGTTAGAATATGCCGTGGAGTTTTGGAATGGACTAGTTGATAGTTGGCTTCCCTTGTCAAGGTTAGGATAAGGGTGATAAGTGGACGGTTGTTGTGAATTACTGGTAGGATTTATGTCAAGTGACTGTTGATGGTGAGGGTAGACTAATGGAGGTGGCAAAGTATTTATGTCAAAGCCTTGTGGTAACTTTGCCGCTTCGTCCAAAAGCATGGCTAGATACCTTTGAGGGTCACGTAAGATTGATTTTTTTACAAAGGAGAATATATCAGGATTTTGCACTGCAGCTTCTATGTCTTTGACATATACTCGTCCATTTTGGTCTCTTTGTATGAATGGTTCAAAAATGTTTTGTGATGAAGATGACATGTTCATGGAAGATTGCATGTTCATGTTGTGAAATGGATCAGAAAAGGTCCAATGTTTGACTTGGTTGTTTCTAGATGTTTGACCGTTGTTTGGTTTGTTTCAGTATCCAGAAAACACTTGCAAGCACGATATTTTGATTGTAAGCAAGCACACATCAGATAAGTACAATCCTAGATTAGGCCAGGACAATATTTGCTAGATTCCACGTGGGTTTCCCCAATAGCATATTTATAGTGTGTGAATTCAGAAGCTTGGCTGTACGGGCTCCCCCTTACAGTGCACTCTCTTCTTAGGCCAACCAAACTTCCAACCCCCATGAAACTCCCATGGCGAGCTGATCACATCTACTACAAACTACGAAAACGTGGATGCCTTCACATCGACCAGTGCTGCGTTAGCAAATAGAGGGTTTTTGGCTTACTACACAAGAGTTTTTAGTTTGGGACCCCCGTTCGAGTGGCCATACATGGGGCAAGAGATTAATCACCATTAAAGTGGCACTCCAGCCTGAAGAGGTTAAGCTCAACATGGTTTAAAGGAGTACAACTCCGTTCGTATGACACATCCACACAAGCAACCTTAGGTTTTCCCTTAAGGTTTACATTTATATACCGGTTGGGGGTAGCTTGGATTTAGCTCTGTTGTCGGTTTGAGTCACGTTGGGGTGATGAAATCCTCAGGCATGCCCAATTTCTAGAGTTGGTAACCGTTTCTCTTACACTCAAGATCGCCCGAAAGCGCGAGGGGAGAGGATACTCCGATATACCAAGTCAGGGTAATAACAAATAAAAATGGGTCTGGTTTTCTGATCACGAGGTTTTCACCAAGTGAGAGCATACTCACCTACCATCTTGAAAACATAGTCAAGCAAAGAAGACATGAATGTTCTTTTTATGTGTACCAAAGGTAAATGTTTGCTAATCTATAAAAAAAACAAGCACAATATTTGTTTTATTCCGTCTTCGACATTCAAATATGCAGATAAAAGATTAGTAGTTCCTTATGAAATGATCTTCGACACACGAATAATAACTGCCACATGCTACAAACGAAGATTAGTAACAAAAAAAATAAAAATAAAAATTTAATGACGACAGCAACTTAAAACAGCGATAACCTATTCAAAACTTAACAAAATTTTAAGTGGTAGATATCCATGGAAAGCTGAAAATCAAACCTTCAAAACCCAGAAAGTATTTTCCACGATTTTGCACAAAAAAAATGTTATAGACAAAAAAAAACACGGGTTTCAAAAGCTAAATTAAAAAAATAACGATTAGTAAAATAGCCATAACTTTCTCAAATCTTAATAAAATTTAAAACCGTTTGTAGTTCTGGAAAGCTGAGACCAATATCTACAAAACTCAGAAAAAGTTTTAAACGATTCTATTCGCCCATTTTTCTGTGCTCAAAAGAAGGTGACGGGATTTTGTATGACTTCTTGGCTGTAACCTGCAAAACAGTTAAAGCAAAAAAGAAAAACACACAAATATTTCTATAGAATGTCGTGTTCACCAATGTAACTGAGGGTAATTTCTAAGGATTAGATTAGATCAATCAAATCAATATAAAAGACAAAAACCCAAAGATCTATCGAGTACAAAGGAAATTAAGCAATAAAACGGTTATACCTGTTTCTCGAGATTTCCATGATTACCTCCATAGCACCTTCTTGCTTGCTGGATGATATTGTGCCCTTAGATTCGTTGTGCGAGCAATCTACAAATGTCTAAGTCCTATAACAAGCCTTGAAGGATTTGTATAAAAATGTCTAAATGCCTATGACTATGACAATGTCTATGAAAAAAATGACTATCAATGCTAAAATGACTATAATGCCTATCTTCAAAAATGACCGGATCCCAAAATTATGAGCAAAATTGTCTTTTATAGAAAACACAATTTTAAGTGGACGGATGAGATTGAATTCTAAGAAAGACCTAGAATGAAAGGTCCAGATTAAATCTGAGAATCCCTAATCAGGGTTAGGGAAAAATCCTTAATCGAACGGTCAGAATAATGTCTCAGATAATCCGATCGACGGTGGAGAATAAATGAGATAAAGATTGTCTGATTTGCGAGATTCAAAAAATCAAAGAGATAAGAGTTGAACTGAAAAGCAGATTTGGAAAATCAAGAATCTGCCCGATTACTTGATTTTTGGAAGATTAGTTACCAATTTGAATTAAATTAATTCAAATTATGGATTTTATGAGACAAATAAATAATCTTTTTCAGATTATTTACCAAAATGGACTGACAGTTAAGATTGTGATGACATTTTAAATAATTGATTTATTTAAAATGAGAGGAATATTAAATTGACAATTAAATAATTAAATTAAATTATTTAATTTAGAAGATAAGATTAATTAATTAAATAAATTAATCAATTCATTTAATTATGACAGTTAGTGACATATTAAATAAATAAATAAAACTTATTTATTTAATAATCAGGAAGAAATATATGACAAAGGGAATTAAATAAATTAAGAAATTTATTTAATTAAGGAAAGACTTAGACAATTAATGACGTATTTAATAAATAAATAAAATTTATTTATTTAATAATCATGAAGAATACAAAGACATGAATTAATTAAATAATTATGAATTATTTAATCAATAGTCGAATGTGGACCAAGGACATAATTAAATGTCTTAATTATGTTAAGACGAAAGTAGTAAAAATGAAGCTTGCAGGCCTAGGTCATTTTTAAGTGTCTACACTTGTCATAGAAGATGCTGATACCTTTTTATTTGAGTTTGACATACTCTGTATGAGTTATGATTGTAATTCTAATGCCCATGGGCGTAAGCTATTCCCTACTACTCTAAAAGAGGCTGCATTAAGATGGTTCATGAGCCTAGGAAGAGATACTGTGGAAACTTGGGAAGACATGAAGACAAAATTCCTTGAGAAATAAAATGAATATTGCAAGGGAAGTGACATGAGAGGAGGTGAAATTTTTAGGATGTAGCAAAAGGAAGATGAGAGCCTAGAAGATTACATTGCAAGGTTTCTATTTTTCCTACAAAAATCTCCACACCATACACTTAATGAAGACTCACAAAAGTTTATTTTCCTGAGAGGAATCAATGATAGTTGCACTGATGCCTTGGACCTCATGGGAGGAGGAGATATCTCCCAAGTTCCTTGGGAGGATATCAAGAAAAAATGCCATAACTACTCTAGGGTAGCTTCAAAGAAAGGGACAACTTACCAATCTTCCATGGGTAAGTCAACTACTGGTGGAGTTTCAAGATTGGAGATTACTTATTTGCTGGTAGACTTCAAGCAAGACATTATAAATAATCTAGCTACTCAGCTAGATACACTTCAAGCCAAGAAGAAGCAAGAGGAGGCAGAGGCAATGTTGATAGAGTATTGCCCCCACTACAGACAAAAGAAGAGGGACTATAGATGCAAGATGGTATCTAACCTTGAAAGTAAGTAGATTCCACCTGAGTTCAAATGAATCCAGATTGAAGAAGACCAAGTCTACTATGTTGCACAAAGGAAGCTATAGGATCCAAGACAAGGTATGCCACCGGATCCACTATGCTATGCTGGGCCATATTTTAATTCCTATTCATCTGGTAACCATTGGAAACCCCCATATCCATCAATTTATGGAGGATATCCACCACAACCTTGGAGTAACCCTCAATATGCTTGGCCCAATTATCAAAGTTTTCCACCCTAGTGGCAGCAACCTTAGGGGAATTGACAATAATTTCAAGGGAATTGGCAGCCACCTCCAGTAAATTGGTAGCAAACAAATAAATGGAGAGGAGAACAATAATAGCCTACTCAGATAATTAATTACATGCAACCACCTTCTCAGCCCCAACAACCTACTATAATGGCTCCACTTGCTAATCCAAGCTCAAATGCACCTAAACCTACTCAGCTACCAATTCAGCCCACACCCAATCCAAATTACAAACCATAGTAGCAACTTGCATACTCTACTGATTCAAATCAATTCCCTGCATATGCTGTGAGTGTAAGTGAAATCCACTTGCATTCAGGAACTACTCTACCAGCCCCTTCCAAGCCCATTATCACTGAGCTTCCCGTGGAAGAGGAAAAGGAACCTCTGAACGATCCCATCTAGCCAAGTGTACCTAAAAATATTGAACCAATCCAAGTCAAGCAAACTAAACAATAACATTTCCTCAGAGATTGGAAGTTGTGAAGAAGAAGAAGGAAGAAAAGGATGATACAAATTTTGATATCTTGGATCAGCTGAAACATATATGTGTCCAGATACCTCTATTTCAGGCCATAAAGGATGTTCCAATCTATGACAAGGCAATCAAGGAAGCATGCCTCAAGAAGCTAGGTATGAAAAAGAAGGACCCAACTATAGTTCATTTGGTGGGATAGCTAGCTGACACCATGCTGGGAAAAGTGACTATCCCTAAGTATAATGACCCAGGTAGTCCTATGGTAGCAGTTGTTATAAATGAGGTCCAAGTAAAGAATGCTTTGATTGATTTAGGGGCAGCAATAAATGTAATGACCAAAGACATCCTACAACAACTAAACATTGCAAGCATGAGATCTACTCCTACTATCCTACAACTTGCTGATAACTCTACTGTTAAGCCTAATGGTGTAGTGGAGGATCTTGTGATAGTTTTAGACTACTGGGAGTACCCAAAACAAATTATGATTTTTTCTCCTAAAGCTACACTAGGCGGGTATCCCATTATTCTTGGAAGGCCTTGGTTGGAAACTACAAATGCATACATTGGATTTCAGTCAGGTGACATGACCATTTTAGATGGGAAGAGCACTAAAAAGTTTATTATTTATCTGCCTGCTTAGCCATCTCATGATGAAGATAACCTTGTGTGGCCACATGTTGGTGAAGAGGCCGAGGAAGTTAATTCCGTGGCGCAACTTATGATGCTAGGAAAAAGCTCTTTCGTGCAGCTCCAAGATGAGGATGAAGTATTGGCTAACATCATTTAGAGCCATTGTGAAGTGGAGGAAGCATCATATTCTCATTCTGCTACTCCAGTCAAGAAAATTTTGCTTGCTCTTCTTGTAGCCATTGTTCCTGCAACCAGACTTCCTGTAGCCACTATTCCTACAGACGTTCTTCTTACAACCACTCTTCTTGCAGGAAAAATTCCTAAAACAATAGGTATGTTCCATACATTTCTTCCATATGAACTAAAGGTTCCATGTGTTAATGAAGCAACCATGATAGAGTTAACTACACAAGTACAGGTGTCAGAAGGAAAATATTTGAATGTTAATAGTAAATTAAGTGAAGAACAACAATTGTTATTGGAAAACTTATTAAGGATCCATCAACATTCATTTGCATGGTATTATCATGATATGAAGGGATTGGAACCTAAAATTTGTACACACAAAATTTACATCAAAGATGATTGCACCCTAGTAAGACAGCCACAAACAAGAATCAACCCTGCACTAAGAGAAATTGTAAAAGGAGAACTGCAGAAATCACTAGATGTAGGATTTATCTACCCCATTTTAGATAGTCATTGGGTGTCTCCATTAGTGATTTTTTCCAAGAAAGGATGGAAATGGCGAGTTTGTGTTGATTATAGGGAACTTAATGCTACCACCAAGAAGGACCACTTTCCCTTACCCTTCATTGATCAAGTTTTGGAAACACTTGCATGAAAGCAATAATTTTCTTTTCTAGATGGATTCAACGGTTATAACAAGATCCAAATTGCACGATAGGACCAGGAGAAGACCACATTTACTTATCCATGGGGGAACTATTCCTATTCGGTACTCCCATTTGGCTTATGCAATGCACCTGCAACTTTTCAGAGGGTAGTCATTAGCATATTCTCAAAAATTTCTCATGATTGCATGAAAATTTATATGGATGACTTTACCACTTATGGTGTTGATTTTAATCAAGAGTTAGAAAATATCAAGAGAGTCTATAGAGATGTGCAAACCCAAACTTTTCCTTAAATAGTGAAAATTGCTTCATGATGATGCAGGAAGGTGTAGTTCTTGGCCACTACATCTCCCACAAGGGAATTTAAGTAGATCCTACAAAGATTGAGGTAATCACAAATCTTCCCACACCTAAAAAATAGAAGGATGTTAGGATTTTATTGGGTCATGCAGGATATAGGAATTTCATCAAGGATTTCAGCAAGGTAGCAACACCATTGTATACTCTTCTCACTAAAGATGCTGAATTTCAGTGGACTGAAGCCTGTGACAAGGCATTTTTTGACTTGAAGATAGCTTTGATTCATGTCTTGTACTCAAAGGACCTAATTGGGAACTTCCTTTCCACATCCATATTGATGCATCAAGTTATGCAATAGGAGCTGTTGAAAATGCCATTTACTTTGTCAGCAAAAATTTACAAGGAGTTGAATTCAATTATACAGTGACAAAGAAAGAAATGCTGACATTAATCAATGCACTGAACAAGTTCAAACATTACATAACAGGCTACCAAATATTTGTACACACTGATCATGCAACCATTAGATATCTCATGAATAAACCTTTGATTATAAGTATTGGAAAGATGGTTATTGTTGATGTAGGAGTTTGATATAACCATTGTGGATAAGCCAGGGAAGGACAATATTGTTGCAGATTTTCTTTCAAGGTTGATTACATTAGAAGACAATCAACCCATAGATGACTCTTTTCCTGATGAGCATCTATTCTCCCTTAGTATACAAACACCCTAGTATGCTGGCATAGCCAATTATTTGGTTACAGGTAGAGTTCCTTCTCACTTCTCTCTAAAAGAGAAAAGGGAACTCATTGAAAAATATTTTACTTTCTCTTGGATTGTTGGATGTTTGTTTTATACTAGACTGGACCATGTCGTGAGGAGATGTGTGAGAGAAGATGAGACATATGAAAATTTTCATGCATGTCACAACGAACCATGTGGAGGATGCTTTTGCACCAAGAGGACAACAATGAAGATTTTGAGCACATGATATTACTGGCCAACACTCCACAAGGATGTAGGAAGGTATACCAAAAAATGTGATAGATGTCAAAGAATGGGTAAACCAACCAAATCTGATGAGATGCCACTTTTCCCTCAGGTAGTAATCACTCCCTTTGACAAGTGGGGATTGGATTTTGTGGGATTTATTGATCCTCTATAAAATGGTAAGTCTTATATATTGGTATGCACTGATTATGTGATAAAGTGGGTAGAAGTAAAGGCCATGAAGCATGCAAGAGATAACAAGGTTGCAACATTTCTGTATGAGGATATTTTCATAAGATATGGGGTCCTAAGAGAAATAGTGACTGTTCAAGGGGATCAATTCACATCAACCCTTGTTGCAACATTAGTTAATGAGTACAACATAAGGCACATGAAGTCTACTCCTTATCACCCCTAGGCTAATGGCCAAGTTGAGGTGGCCAATAGAGAAATTGAAGCCATTATGACCAAAATGGTAGCTATTCATAGAAATGATTGGGAAAACAAATTACTAGAAGCTATTTGGGCCTATAAGACAACCTGGAAAACAACTATAGGCTTCAATCCATTTGAGTTGTTGTATGGAAAGACAACTATGATGCCCATTGAATTTGAATATAAGACTCTTAAGACTGCAGTAGATTTGGAGATGGATATTTATGAGGCACAAAGAAAGAATCATGTAGCTAAATGCTTTGGATGAGATAAGGAGAGCAGCCCTGCAACATATAGAGGTAGTGTAGAATCAGAGAATCAAATGGCATGAAAAATTTATCAAGGACAAGAAATTCCAACCAGGAGATTGGGCCCTGCTCTATGACTTAGGATATCAGGACAATGTAGGAAAATTGTAGACAAGGTGGCTAGGAGCATATGAAGTTGCTGAGGTCTTTCCTAATGGAGCCATTTAGCTTACTACCATTGACCCTGTCAGATTCAAATTACTTGTCAATGGTCATTGCCTCAGATTATATCACAAGCCAACTTCCAAAGAAGAGTTCCTACAACAATTCACCTAACATTCAACACCCGAGCTTCCTGTAGTTGAAGGAAGTGAACCTAGTGTCCCTCCTTCTGGCTAATTAAGGTATGTACTTGTCATAATAAAGACTTCCACTCTTGTGGAAGTCCATTTCTCCACCCATCCACCTATCCATCACCACCTTTCTCTCTCTTCCATCATTTCATTCCACCTCACCTCATTCCACTTCATCTTCATTATTTTCTCAATTTATTCCCTAAAAAGGAAAACAATACTTTCTCCACAATCTTTGCAATGAATCCTCCACACATTTAGGTATGTACACATCAATTGCCATCTTTTAATCATATTTTAAGTGCATTCATTTAATCATTGTATGCTAGTATAGACATTCACATAACATGTCATTACTCCCTGTCAAATCACCATTCCCATCTCGCATGTGTGGACACATGTCCAAATTTAGGTGGGGGGAAAGAAAAAGATGCAAATATACTGCCCATGTGTCAATTTATGCTAGGCTACATCAGAAAATTTAAAATAAGCCAATTTGAAATCTAAGTGAGAGGACGGATTGCATGTGTGAAGTGACATTAACTATAGCCACCATTTCTTCCCATCATAATTCTCCTTTATCACTCATTTTCTTGCCATTATTGACTCTGTTGTAATCTTGAGTTGCAACCAAAAAGGTAAAACAAAAGAAAGAGAAAATTCAGACAAGAATTGCAGGAAAGAAATTGTAAAGCATTTGTTTGATTGCAGATAATGTGAGGTGGGTTAATTCGAAATGAACCCATGGTGCATGATGTTTTATTGTAGGATGCACAATGTCTGACCAAATTTAGAAACTATGGATGGTTAAATTACTTCCTAAAGTTGGATGGCTTTGATGAAAGCATTTCCCTTGAATTCGCCCAGACATTTTCTAAAGGAAAAGCCACAGTAAAAGGGTTGGAAGTTGTGGCAATTGAGGAAAGAATTGCAGAGGTCACAGGGTTACCTGTTGATGGTGAAAATTACTCTGCTTTTAGAGACTTCAGATCAGCTAGGGCTGAATTTATAGAGCCGAATGACCTCCCATTGAGCATAGATAAATAGGGTGCAAAGAGAATGTCTCTGCCCATACCATGGAAGAAAATAGACATTTATGTTATCAAATACATCACCAATGAGGTTTTCTGGTCGAATTTGCATTCCGTGCACTTCAATATTTTGAATCACATGAGGCATGAAAGGAGAATGAATATGCCTAACGTGTTATACAATCTTCTCTCAATCATGGCAACCAAGACCCAAAAAAGTAGGGATAATTTTTTTTCCCACCATTTTCTAATTGAATTGCTAGTTGAAAAGCCTCTGCATGATGTATCTGGAATGACCTGGGAAGAATTCATAAATGTTGATCAAATTAGACTTGAGCACTTGCAACCTAGGGTTTTACCTCAACCCCGTAGGTCTAGTAGGAGATTGATCATGACTGAAGCCACTCTTGGTGCTTTAACCTCTAGTGCTAGCTCTAGTGTGAATCCTTCTATAGCAGAGGAAACCATGAAAAATAGTTCTTCTGGAATAGAGCACTCAGAAAAAGAAAGCTCTTCACTAGATTATGATGACAACGTTCCACTTAAAACCCTGATGAAAACTAGGGCACAACAGAGAGAAGTAAAAATGAGAAAAGGAAAGGCCAAAAGGTAGCCGACAGAAAGAAAGAGGAAGGCTAACACTATTCATCCTATAGCCAAAGAGAAATGCGAGAGACCTCCCAGGAAATCAAGACTAGCTAGGCTAGTGATTGGTACGCCTCCATAGGAAAGCCCTAAGCCTGGTGAGACATCACATGAGGACCTAAATATCCAATGGGGTAGGAGAATATCAAAGAAGAAGACATATTTGGGAGAGCAACAAATATAACACTGGCCGATCTTGCTAACATTATAGAAGAATTTGAGGAAAATCAGGATTTCCTGCACCATGAGCAAGAAGTCCTATAGCAACAGCTAGAATTAGAGCAAGAGTTCCTGCAGCCATGACAAGAACAAGAACAAAAGACCCTACAACAAGAAGTGGAAGAAGAAATAGTACCCTTGCAGCCAAAAACAATTAGACAGCTTGAGTCCATGTAGATAGTGTTATATGAGGAGCCACCATCGACAAAAAAGACTGGTAGGAATTCATAATCCTCCTAATTTTATAGTACATACGACAATTTTGAAATTATGGAAATAAATACAAAGGAGGGAGGAAGAATGGAAAAAGGAAAAATAGAAATTGAAGAAGGAAATTCAAAAGAGGGATGAGGAGATTGAAGATAAGGATGTAGAAATTGCCACCCTTAAGTAGAGGGTGGATGATATGGAAGCCTTGGTACCACATATTTTGGAATGTAGGACCCCTGCAAGGGTCTATGCTCTACACTTGAAAGAGAAATATCTCTCTTTTAAGCTATCAAGGATTGCCTCAGGTTTAAATCCTTATATTGACACCCCTATTGAATTTTTCAATGCTTATAGGATTTCCTCACTTGAAATGAAGAATTTGTTGTGTGAGTTTTATTTGCATAATTATGTTGTAACTCAAGACCATGATTAGAATCCGCTATTGTATGTTGGGGATGTCCAACTGAGGGAATTTATGTCTTGGATGCAAAATGAGATTAGTTAGAGACAACAACATGGGGCTTATAAGCAATTGGAGTCTAACATCCCTCTACCCATTAGGGATGAATCAAGCAACCCAAGGGATATGTATAGAGAATGGAACATTAGACCTAGTTATGGAAACATGATTATGCCTTGGATTGAGGCAATTTACAGTGAGTATTATGTAAAGACAACAACAAAGGAGGAAACTAAGAGAAGATGTCTATCACAAAGATGGAATAGCCTAACTGATGAGCTGAAATAGGTTGAACCCCATTCCATCCACAATTATGTTGCAACACTAAAAAAGATTGATAGGTATATTCAAATTGGGAGAACGTAGGGGCGATTTTGGCTTCCCCTAAATTTCCAGCCACCCATTCTCATGTGGCCCATGCAAAAATTCAGATTCTACTAGTGTGACATTGCTGCAAAAAACAAAGATGGAACAGATTTGACAGGTTAGGAGAATTCTATTGGGATCCTGATTCACACACAACAACCACTGATGTTGGACAACTATCAGTTGCAAATTTCAAAGCTTTGACCAAGCAGAAGAACAACCCTTCTCCTGCTAGAGGACCAACATAATGTTAGGTTGGGGGGAGTGATGAGCCTAGTTTTTGGTCCAATTTTGGGTAGAATCTATAGTTTATTTGCTAGAAATTATCATAGACCTTGATGTTAAATGTTGATATTTTCATAATGTTTCCCTCAAACTATAGACATTGGGCTTAATCCTATCTCTACAAGTTTTAATGACATTGGCATATTATGTGGATTATCTATATCAATTTTGCATGTGGTTAATGAATGTTCCTTAAGGTGGTTATAGATGTACATTTATTGTGCATACTAACATTTCTATGCAAATTTAATTTAAGGATGCTAAGTTGAAGAAGGCACCGCCAGCTGGGCATGCACCATAACATCCAACAAAGGAATTGCTCAAGGTCAAAGGAGGTCGACGGTAGAAGATTCCTCATGTAATTGAATGTAACTACCTTGTAGTGGACTTTAATGATTGAGAAGACGTGGGCGTTACTATTGTGCTAAATATTCGTTTGGACTTGCATGTCTGACTAGATTCCATGCACGTACAACCGATGCCACTCCACTTTCTCTATTTTCCCTAAATGGCGTCCTCCTTGTCGTGGAGTTGACTACCTTGTCTAGCTGATAGTATAAATAAAGATCCGATGCTCCTTCCTTAGGAGGTTGCATGATTTGATATTGTACTTGCACTCTCAAGTTTTCAGTAATACAAAAACATTACTCTTTTGTACTCATGATTTACAGTGAATAAAATAAAGTTCTGAGTTCGAGCATCTGAGTTCTCATTAGTTCTAGAGGATACTTATCCAAGGGGGTCCACTTGGTGAGTAATCCGTCTTCTTAGTTTAGTATTAGTTTAGTATTATTTGTTGTTTAGTAATTAGTTAGAAATCTGGCACTGATTGTTCCTGCAGCCACTAGAATTCCATTCTGTGACTGTTCTTGCAGCCAAAGCAGATAGAGTAGTACCCTATTTTCTACTCAGATTTTCATTCCTATTATATATTTTAGTTTGATGTAGTTGTTGATTGATGATTGGTATTTATGGTATTCCCTTCTAAGCAATTTACTTTCAGTATTGTGAGTTCCTTAGCTATAGAATGAAATGGCTACTTTGAGTTCCTAGTGCACATATTGTGCTGACCCGTTTCAAGTTAACGTCCTTGGGTTGACAAGTTAAATGAACCTTCATGATGATTGAAATAGCTATGCAGGTTAGATGTCCAATCTATGAATCATGGCTGTAAGGGCTTAGTTATTAAATCATTATAGGAGGCCAACAACTGATATGGGAGAAATCTGGCTCTTGACGCTCCTACAAATAGGCTCGGTAGTATAAAGTCCTATAATATGAGGCCTCCTACATGGCCCATCTGTACATATTTGTGGGGACTGTGGCCTATCCTTGCACTTGCTATGTTGCTACCTCCAGCTACTGTTGGCGACCTATCTCAAGGGCCAAACTAAGGTCTACATCCTACCTCATCTAGCGCTCCTACGCAACCTCTTATCTCGCCTGATCCCTCTCCTGGTTTAGGGTTTGTATCTAACCTTACGCCTACTGCAATTGCCCTATCAAAAGCTGTCGCTTGCAACGATGCTATCTATTCTTCTAAAGGAACATGACCTGGTGGTGGTTGTTGTGGAGGCTACTGTGGGGGCTGCTGGGGTGACTATTATGGGGCCCTCTGTCCAACCAGCTATAATAAGGGTTGAACCTATCCATCATGCCCATTGTGTTTGTCATGCCCATATTTCCTGCCATGACCATCCTATGGCTATTGCAGTGGTTGCTGAGGAACCTATCCAATCTAGGGCCCTCTGACTTATCCTCTATCCATTGCTAGTACTATCAGAAATATCAATTTAACAGGGGCATGAGATTGCTAGTATGCGTCATAAGCCTGTGTCATCCCTGCATTTGGGGGACCATCAAAGTATACCCACGACTACATGACCAACTACCTGAAATCATCAATAGCTACCTTGGACTGGATCTGCTGCCCCTAGTCTATCTCCCAAGCTCATTTGGAAAAGAATAGCTTTGTATGCTAGATCAGGTGCATCTTGCACCTCCCTGAACTATCTGGCTACCCTATTAGGCAGGTATCACTCAATCATATGGTGCTCCCACCCCTGCATATATTTTCTCTTGTAGTAATAAATCAACTGCTCATCATCATCATGCCACTTGTGATAATGGATCCAAGGCCTCCATCTAAAAACTATCATCTTGTCAATAAATTGCCTCTATTGTGGGATGCCAATAATACCTGTATAATGGAGGGTAGTCATCCCCCCATACCTATAAATGCTATGCCCTTAAAATGGGTGTACACCGAGTTGTGAATAGTTGTCTTGTGGCTATCTTAACTCCTAATTAAGTAATGTTATCATTGTTATATTATTATTTAGCTGGTTAGGTTGGCCTAGGTCTTATATAGGGGTGTCTAAGTTGGATTAGGTGATATCCTAGGCATAAATAGGTATACATAGGAGCTTGTGAGTCTTATTTTATCATCATATTGTGAAGTGTGTTCTCATTAGAGATATTTGGAGGTTTTCCCTCTTGAAGTGGCTTGTTATTCTCAGTTATTATCAAGTATTTGTAGCATATTTCATATCATATTCTTCTATAGTACAAGTTATTTCATAAAGGTTGTGAGTCTTATTTTATCATCATATTGTGAAGTGTGTTCTCATTAGAGATATTTGGAGGTTTTCCCCCTCAAAGTGGCTTTTGTTATTCTCAGTAATTATCAAGTATTTGTAGCATATTTCATATCATATTCTTCTATAGTACAAGTTATTTCATAATAGTAAACTATGAGATCATCACAGTCTATATAGACATCTAGTATGTTGGGCCTCAGTATTGCTATGTGCTCGTACGCCCATATGTGAAGAAGTGTCACATTGGCCTCAATGTTGTGGGCCTCGCAGTATATGACCTAGTGCATGTCATGATACAAGGAGGTAAGGAAAATTTTCCCCCATGCATATACGGTCATCTCCTCCATCATTTGGGACCATATTATGCCCCATCCAATGTTGCATCCCCGTGCTCATCTGTCAGGAATAAGGACTTCTGAAATTAGTGCACCGAAAAATAGAGTCAAATCTGGGGCAATCCCCTCATATCGATCCAGGTCGAGTTTCCCACTGTCCACCTCATATTGGTCGACTCTGAACAACTAGAATATAGCATCGACATCAGCCTCAATATCATAAATAATATGCTCGCCTTGTTTGGGGATCCATAGGATCCTCCATACATCCTCCAGGGTAACTGTGGCCTCTCTTGTTGATAAGTGGAATGATGATATCTTGCTCTGCCATCTCTTCACAAGTGTTGTCATCAGGGCTGGGTGTGTTTGAACTGCAGGCATCTGCACCACATGGCCAAATCTGATTGAGCCCAAGAAAAATAGTGCATCCTCACTGAAATGCCTCACTCATCATAGTATCCAACCTTTGTGCTCCTTCGAGTGGAGCACGTGAAGGACCTCCTGCATTCAAAACATCCACGGTGTCAAATTTAATCAACCTGGCACATTTTCAAAAATTAAAAATCCCTCAAAATAAAAGGCAAGCCAACTTTTACAAAAGCAACGCTTTGTGTTTTCACAAAAGTGATGCTACAAATGAAGGTGATGCTATCACGCAAAGGCGGGTCAACATTTCCCACAGTGCCCTACCCTCCTAAGCTCGCATGACGCTATCACACAAAGATAGGTCAACATTTCAAAAGCAACCCTAAACCTAAACAACACTGTGTGACGCTATCACATAAAGATGAAACTCCATTGAAAAAAGTGATGCCAATGCTACCATTTGTGACGCCCTAGAGAGCCACTTTTGGATGACCTAGTTGGACCCCAATAAATGCACCAAAAATGCAAAAAATGAGAAAAGTTTCAAATTGCATACTAGGGGTCTTGCATCTGGAGGCCACTGGAACTCTCAAACCCACTCCATCTGATGCTTGGGAAGCACATGAGCCACAATTTTGTCAACACCTCAGAGCAAAATCACAAGAATTCTAGAAGGGTATGTGCACAAGTGAGGTGAAAATGACTCCTACCCTCCTATTTATGTTGGAAATTAGGATTTTTGAGGGTATTTTAAGGTTTCTTTGGAGCCCATTAATTCATTTTTTTCCTACCAAAGCCTATTTGACCCGTTTTCATCGTCATGAGCCTATTTTTTGTGTCTCGTAGGCTATTTTATGTGCTTGAATCATTGTCAATTTTTTTTTGTGAGCTTGACCCACAAATTGAAATTTTCACTCTATCTCTTGAGGGGGTAGTGTTGCAACATAATTTCTTCCACTAGGGCAGTAGTGGGGCATCCAAAAAATTATAATTTTTTGAATTTGGATATCGACAGTGTTATTCTTTGAACCAACACAATAGGTACCTCACTTCAAAGAGGGAAAAAATGTAGACACTTAAATAATCCTGAATGATATTATGCATCTGATTCTGATAAATTAACATCACTTCTTCCTAAATCACTTTAGACTAACTAATTAATTAAATAATCAACATTATTTAGTTAAATTCATCAATTTCTACTATTAATCAAATAATTAAATTTATTAGAATAATTCACCTTTCTTCTAACTAATGTTCATCATATTTAATTAAATTAAATCCCTCTAAAAATCCTCTCATTTGATTAAATAAATCAAATCAAATGTCATAATCCCCTAACCCATCCAAGTTAATTAATTATGAATTAATTAACCCTAAACCAGTTTCTAATCATCATTAACAAATCCTTTATCTTTTAACTCTTCAAAAGTTAAATCAACCCATGGTCAACTGACCAGGATGCACATGAAATTCATTTCTTTTAATTATCTAATTACCCTATTTATCCTCACAATGGCATATTTCTAGGAATATTCCTCTCAACTACCTCCTCATTCAATTTCCCTCCAAAGGTTTTAAATAGCCTCTTACACATCCATAAATACCTCTTACATTCATTTACTTCTTCTTACATCCTTTCAAATCTTCAACTACATTCATTTACTTCTTACATCCTTTCAAATCCTCAACCATTTTCATTTATTTCTCTTACATCTCCTTTACTCTACACATTCCCCAAAATGTGCTCCACCCTCATCCAATAGAACTGTGGCAAGTGTCACATTCCTATTGGCTCCCCTTTTATCCCACATTCACCAATTTCTCTCATTATTCAACCCTTGAGTCCTATAAGTAGAGGCTTTCTTTACACAATATGGATCCAAAATCTCAAGCAAGTTTACTATAGGAATTTCTCACTCATAACATTCACCATTTTCATCATATTTGAGCTTGTTTCATCATCTTATGCATTTGGAATCAACTACATCATTGGATCTTATCAAAGGGATTGGGAAAAGGCTTCTTTCCACACCAAACGAGCACCAATCCCCCTATGGGATGTTGGTTTAGTTGTTTTAGTTGATTACATGTTATCATTTAGCTTACTTATGCTTTCATTTTCATGTTTTCATCTATATTTCACTAAGAATATCATAGGGAGTGCTTTGTTTGGATTTCTAACTTGATTAACACTTGTTTGTTGTCTCTTGTTAGTTAATTGCAAATTAGGAACTCACAATAAGATTATGTGTAAACTTTAGAAATTTGAACATATCATCATTGAAAGATAACTATCTGTGCTACCAAATGTGGAATTCATGTTGCAAAAGGTAACTGGCTATGAGTTATTGTCTATGATGGATGGTTTTTCTAGCTATAACCAAGTAAAAGTGAAGGAGTTTGAGCAGTACAAAACTACATTTACAACTCCGTGGGGTACCTATGTTTATGTCAAGATGCTATTTGGCCTAAAAAATGTAGGTGCTACATTTCAGAGGGCTATGGATGTAGCCTTTTCTAATTTCATTGATTTATTTCTGTCAATCTACCAAGATGATTTAATTGCTTACTCCAAAAAAGAGGAAGAACACTGTATGCATTTGGAGAATATTTTCATTAGGGCCTTGGAATATGGAATCTCAGTCAACCCAAATAAGTTTTCCTTTGGGTTTACTGAAGGCAAGTTGTTGGGAAATATTGTGTCCAAAGAGGGAGTGAGAATTGACCCTGAGAGGGTAGCTGCCATTGACAAGGTTACTCAACCAAAGAACGTGAAAGGTATTCGGTCTTTCTTTAGTTAGATTAAATTCTTGAGAATATTTATTACAAATTTTGTTGAGATTACTCACCCTATCTCCAAGATGCTGAAGAAGGGTGAAAAGGTGGAGTGGTCTAAAGAGCCAAGTGAGGCTTTTCAAGTAATCAAACAAGCAATTAAGGAGGCTCCAGTCTTGAGGACTCTTGATTATTCCAAACCACCACAAATATTCTCATTTGCATCATTTCACACCATTTTTGTAGTGTTGTTACAAAAGAATCAAGAGGTATTTGAAAAACCTATTGCTTTCTTTAGTAAATCACTTCAAGATGTAGAGTTAAAGTATGATTTAATGGGGAAATGAGAATATGCACTTGTTAAGGTTGTGAAGAACTTCAAGACTTATCTTACAGGGCAAAATATCATTGCTTATGTTCCAAGTGTAGCTATGAAAGACATCTTTACCCAAAAGAGGTCACGAGTAGAAGATGTAGATGGATAAACATAATTCAAGAATTTAATATTGACATATAGATCACCAAATTGGTAAGAGGTTAGGGATTGGCTAAGTTAATGGCTGAAGTAAACCTAGATGCCAATTAGATAAATCTTGAAGATGATTTTGATAGATCATACATTTGTGACATGGAGGGTTGTGATTGGTACAAGAATGTCATCTATTACTTGTAGAGAATGCAATTCCCTAAGGGATTGACTGAAAATGAAAAAAGAACACTCAAGTTGTATGCCATTAAGTATGTGATCATAAAGGGTGAATTATGGTGGAGAAACTGGAAGGTGTGATTCTAAAATTTGTTGAAAAGACCAAGGCTTCTAAATTGTTGAATGAGATGCATAGTGGAGTATGTGGTGGGCATTACATGGATAAAACCATAACTCACAAGGTTTTAAGAGCTAGATTCTAGTGGCCTGCAGTCTTTGAAGATTCCCACAAATTGGTAAGAGCATGTGATGCATGCCAAAGGTTTTCTAGGAAACTAAAGTTCTCAAGTAATCTACCCCTTAGACTAGTTACAGTCCAAGTACCATTTCAATAGTGGGGCATTGACTTCATTAGATAGATATATGATAAATCTAGTGGAGAAAACTCATGGATTCTTGTGGCCACAGACTACTTTACAAAGTGGGTGGAAGTCATCCCAACAAAAAGAGTAATAAGAAAAGTAGTCATATATTTCTTGATGGATAATATATTGACCAGGTTTGGAGTACTTGAAAAAATTGTTTCAGATAATGCAATGCACTTCAAATTTGAGGAGTTTACAAATTTCTACTCAAATCATGGAATTAATATGTCTTATTCTTCACCATACCACCCTTATGGTAGTGGCTAGGCAGAATCAAGCAACAAAAGCTTGATAAAAATTATTAAAAGGATTCTTGATAAGAACAAGAGTGCTTGGGATTCCAAGTTAAAGTTGGCTCCATGGGTAGATAGAGTGATTGTCAAGAAGGCCACTAGTTATACACCTTTTGATTTAGTATATGGTATTGTAGCCAGGTTACCACAAAAACACCTCATGAAGATGTATAAGTTTTTCCAAGAGTATGATGATAACACATGTGATGAGATGCAACATAGGGTTGATGCATTAATGGAAGTAGATGAAACAAGGAGGGACGCTTAGAAAAAAAATGTCAAGTTGTAGTTGCAAGTCAAGAACTTACATGACAAGAAAACATCCTCAAGGAAATTTCAAGTAGGAGACATGGTGTTGATGTGGAATGCAAGATTTGAGGATAAGGGAAAACATGGAAAGTTTGAGGCATTATAGTTTGGCTCTTATCTAATCAACACCACTCATGGTGAAGATTCATATTTCCTACAAGATTTAACAAGAACAATTCTCGAACTACCAGTACATGGACAGTTCTTGAAGACATATTTCTCTTGAAATATGTTCTCTTCCATGTATATTGTAGGTTTGGTATATTTTGTATATAGGCGTGTTTGCTTTGGTTGTGTTTGGTCTGGTCTTGCTACCTATTCTAGGTAGTTTCCTAGTTTTTGTTCTCTATGATTGGTTTGCTTCAACCCAAGATTTTGTGATCTCGCTCTATTCTGGAAGAACTGACATCCCCAATAGGAGCCACTAGTGGAACCCCTAAAAATTCTTTGTGTTCCACTAATAAATTTCACAAAAATATGGTTGTTTCCATGTCCTAGGGCTTAGGGTTTCACTTATTACTATGCTTTAGGGTTTCTGTGTTGCTAAAACCTTTTTCAAAAAATCCCAAGTTTGAATCCTTGGAAAGCATTCTAATTTGGTGTTGATCTTTTATCACCGGTTCCCAGTTTGTTTAAGTCATGACTTATTCCCTTACATCCGTCTATTTACCAGCCCCTCTGCCCTAGAAATCCTAGTCGTTACCTGCCATTTTATTGAAAATACTGCCTTATGATAATGTGGGTTGAAATTCATCAAAATATTTGTCAGGTCCTAAGTTTGGGTTTAATATTTTCAAACATCGGTCTAAGGTCTCATTCTTGAGTCTTTATGTCCCCATCTATCATTTACCTAGCATTCGACCCCTTTTTAAGAACTAAAAATTTGCATGTGCATATTTCCTACTTTATAAGGACTATCAAATCTATGTGATCAGATCTAGACCACTCCTTGCACCCCCACTTAGTTCTTTTTCTCATTATAGTATTCTCACGGGCTGGCGGGTGAGCGCCACGTGCCCTCTATATTGGCAGGCCCAATATATTTGAAAAGTTAGTAGGTGATAGGATGCAATAGATCAACGGTGGAGATTGAATGACATGACTACATCTAGGCCACTCCTCACTTCCCTGTCTAATTTTATTTTGCATTAAAATATTATCACAGGGTAGTGGGCAGATGACATGTGCCCCCTTGTCAAAGGGACCCACTGGGGTTCGAAGGAAGCAAACACTGCATTTATAAGAGATCAATGATTGAGGGTGGATTGCATGGGTCAATCTTGACCACTTCCTGCCATCTTGTGGGGGATGCACCTCTACCTCACATCTCTTAGTGTGGAAACGAGAGAGTGCCATGTGGAGTCATCTAAACAATAGGAGAAACATTAGAATAGGGGAAATATTAATGAAATATTTCGGCACAAGGGGTATGAATGGTAAATTTTGTGCTATTAAAGAGAAATATGAGGCACATATTTTAAATAAAAAATGAGATCTTTTAATCTTGGCCGTCGGTTGTGTTAGAGGATTATGTGCACAAGAAAGTAGTCTTATGTTAAGACCCACACATGTTGAAGGTGTGACATTTACTCTTATCCCTTCCCTACCTCCCTGTTGCTTAAAGTTGCAAGCAAGTTAAGACTCAAGGGGAAGTGGGGAAGGTGACACGTAGGCCTTTTCTTTAGTGCTAAAAACATGGTGGAGCTCGTGGACCACTAGGGATTTTTTCCACATGGCTTGTTTTAATTGGATAAAAGAACGACTGCTTATAGTCAACTTTTTCAAATTAAGTTGACTCAATCTAGATAATTTGTTGATTCATTTATGGTCAAAATTCAGAGTTGAGTTTGAGTGCAAGTGAACCATTTTGGTTCATGTGAGTGAGCCATAATGGCAGACAAGACACATAGCTACCAAATTAAGAGTTTTAAATCTATCAAATCTTGTTTTAAAGAATAATTGAGGATATTTGAAATCATTCCATGCATCTAGGGAGTTCCTACTACATTTTTCAAGCCTGTTTGACCCCAAGGTTAGGGTTTCCAGCTTGCGCTAAACCAGTAATTTAAATAACTATCCTACTATCAACAAGGATTGCACCCTAGTTGAGTTAGACTCAACTATCTAGTGTAACACATGAAAATGCTCTTAAGCTATGGGTGGCTTAAAATGAGAATGAATCTCCAAAGAGGGTTGGATCCCCTATTAGATCACCTAAAACTACAAAATTTTCTAAGGAAAGGGATAGAAGGATACTGAAATGGAAATCATAGAACTATAGAGGTGATGCACTAGAAACTTATAAACTTAACCTCTAATTAAACTCACAATCAGTTTGACAAAGACTTTTTCTCTCACAATTCCATGTGAAGAAATGCAATACATAAGTAATTCACGTGAAGGTTTGAAAATTAAAGGCTTTCATGATGGAAAAAACAAAATTTTATCACAACTTCAACCCACTAACAACAATAAACACAACACACAACCTGCACTACATGAAACTTTTACACTCAAACCTGCAACAATGAGACATAGAAAAGGATTCTAAAATTGAATCACAATTGAACATCAAATCATTAACTGTAAAATGAGACAAAACATGAAAAGGAGAACATTGCTATCTTTATTAATCTAAAAGGAGTTGCATAATCCTCTTTTGAAAATATGAGTTACAAATTCGTACAAAGCTCTCTACAATACTCAAGACAGAAAGAAGCAAAAACTCAATTTTTTTTTCTTTTTTAATACCCAAAACCTTTCTAAGAGCCAAGGAGCAAAAAATATAGTTAATTGCAATCCAAAATAGCAACTCAAGTCCCATTTTAAGCAAAGGGAAAAAACATAAAAAATAGGGCCCATAAATGATCCAAAATGAGTGAAAATAGTTGGCAAGTTTCCCTCCTAAGTAGTTCAACCCAAAAGGACTCAAAAATCACCTAGTTTTGACTGAAAATAAGAAAAATAAGGTTCAATCAACTCAGTCTTTCTATTTCACATAATTGGGACTCAAACAAAAATTGGCAAGTGAACTGAAATTTCCTGTGCATACTCTGCACTTAATTTATTTTCTGCATTTTAATTGACACTTATTAACGCAATTTATAAAAACATTACTTTAATAGTGCCTTACATTGTTTGTAGTTTTTAGTTTCATATTTAGGAAAAGTAGAAGGAGAAAAAAGACTTAGGATTTGACTCATCATTTTGCAAAAAAATTCAAAGGTATACACGATATTTGATTTTATTTGCAAAGGGAATGTGACTCCCAAGTTGCATAGACCTTTGATTTTCTTCAAAAATCACAAAAAGAAACTAAGGCATGATGATGCCTATGTATGCAAAATATATGCAAAGTCTCAATAATGTCATAAGGGGAAAACAATACAATAAGGGTATTAATCAAGGAAGAATATTCTAATGAATGTGGAAATAAACACTCAAAAGGGTCAGCCAAAATATTATGGTAAAAGAAAACCCTAGAACAAAACCTGTGGCCTCCTATCTTTTCACATTCATTTTGTATTTCATTTTTCTCGTTGAAGACTTGGGCGCCACCATGGTAGGGTTTGATCAAGCTTTCACAAAGTCTTTGAGGCTTTTTTCAAGCCATCACAAAGCTTTCTCTAGCATTTTGGAGGTAGGTTTCTCTATTGAAATGCTTAAAACACCAAGTCAGTAGGTAAGTTTACACTTGTACAAAAACTCTCTACTCATTTCATTTTTGAAAACATTTTTGGGGTTTTACCCATGGTCTGCTACATTATTTTGCAATATTTTCCACTACCATACTTAGCTAGACCTCCTTCAATGTTTTGTGGTTGATATTGAGGAGCTAAGGTTGAAATTTGGGGCAACTTCCTATTTGAGGTGCTTAAATCTCCATAAAGCCTGCGAGGTAAGCACATAACTCAACCTTCTCATGGTTTTTTCACTTTCTTGTACTCCCTGCAAACATCTCTCTGTGTAAAACCATCGTGGGTTTGGAAGTTTTCTGAAACAAAAGAAAATGAATAAAACCACAGGCCATGGTTTATTATTGTATTTTCTATTATGGTTTTCTCCTTTATGCATCTTTCTATAAATCTTGGACTTAAAGCCCCAAACAGTGGCTTGATTTGGCCGATGAAAACCCAACTTGTTATTCAACTTGGGTTGCTTCCTTGTATAATATTCTTGTATTTGTGAGCACTTTTTCTTTTCAAAAGCATTAACAAGCATTTCCTATAACTCACCCTTACCACTGTATTTAGTACATTTAATCAAAGATGATTATATATCTTCAATACTATGGACCTATATTCTCAAGAAAACATTTCCACGTGGAGAAAAACATTCACTCTTTCACAAAACCTTCACTCTACTTTTAGGAAAATGAGAAAAGGATAAACCCTCATTGTGACACCTACTTTTTCTTACTATGGATTTTAGTGCATATAAAATGCACACAAATTGTCCACTTATTATATATTTGCTAGCAGAGTCTCCCACTTAAATTCACTGTCATTCTCCAAACACTTTGTAGAAAATTACACATAGATATATCACATATGCAACAATGAACACAATGTCAATAATTCATTCACTATTCTGGGTGTTTATGCTCTAGTATGTTTACATTTGATAAAACAATCCATGTTTTTTAATGATATACAATTGACATAAAAGAACCTTATTTTAATTGTAACCCAATTGACACTGTAATGACATTTGGAAATGCCTCTCTGCCTTTGGAATAATGATGATTTACATCTAATCCTTTATCTTGCATATGTTCCATTGAATACCATCTCTCATGTTTCCAAAATCTTTTTCAATTTTGATAAATGAACAATACCACTATTGATGCATTGTGTAACTATAGAAAATGCAATATTTTGATATGATTCTTCATCCTTGAAAATTCTTCACTAACTCTCACCTCAACTTAGCTGCAAAGATCTGACAATCTCTTTGATTTTTTGCAAAAACCCTTTGAATGTTGATTACTTTCCTTAACATGAAGGCATCATGATTTGAGTTTGAAACTGAAACAAAGAGTTTGTATGCAGAAAACACAATAGTTGTGTCCTTTTCCATTGACTATTTCTCATTACTGACCTTAGTGGGTAAATTTGCAACTTAACATTGCACTGGCATTTGTAATCATTATCTTTAAGCTACAACACTGTTCTCATAGCCTGCTATGCTCGACCTTCAAATCTGTTGCTCGTTTTAGCACTTAACGAATGGGTTGTACCATCAATGCATGCATATTTGTGTTTTTCAACAAGAAATAATGAGACAAGCAATAGATTATGTAAAACCATGATGCAAATGATGCACTTTTACTTAGTTTTTGCATATTACTTAAGCATTTTAAATGAACTCATTGCTCACTTATGATTCCCATTTCAAAGTGAAAGGGGGTAACCTCATTGCACCTTTGACTTGGATTTCATGAATGGAAAATATGCTCAGTTACCATATAAATTGATTTTTAAACAAAATAAGCTTTTATTTGAAAAGTTCAATGTATCTTGTTTATCTCATACCCCTCTCAAGATCTAGAGGGCAGCATGCTGGGCTCAACCCTTGTGGGAGCCCATTTTTCTCCACATGCTATGATTTTAAATAGAAATAATCCAAAAATGAAAATTTCACCTATAAACATGTTAGATAAACAACAATGAAGCTCAATGCTCCTGTGATATTTTATTTTCAAGCTCTTTTGGAAACATGTGATAATGACTCAAGTGATTTAATGCATCATAGATGTAGGCTATATTTTTGTTGATGAAACATATGATGATATTTCATGTCTCGAGCTCTAACCAATTCTTTCAATCATCTACAAGTACATTTGAAGACTAGGAGCAAGAGGAGTTGAAGAAAAAAAGACCAACACCAAGATTCTGCCACTTCAGGCAATGAAGGATATGATTTCTTTTCATGTGTTTTTCCTATTTTATCTTCAAATGTATAGCTTACATGTATGGTATTTTAGTTCAGTCATTCCCTTGGCTTGTGTGGGTCACTTGAACACTTTTCTTTCAATGTATGAAATAGCAACATCTATGCAAAATTTTGTACATTTCCTTTGCAAAATGAATGAAAGATAGTAATATCATGCAATTTGTATAATTTATTTTTGTTGTAAAACCTTGCATAATAAAACTAAATCTCTTTTGAAAGCATACTTTTTAACAATGGTTAAGCATAGAAATTTTTTGTTAATCCCTCTTCAGATTTAAAAGAAAATAACTAACTCAACTCTACCCAACTAAGTTGGAAGTGAGAAATGGGTAACATTTCTAGCAATTTCTGTTGAATGCTTGCCTACTAAGCATATTGGACTAGTTTACTAAACAATTCATTGGGCATGGAGTCAAATTATTCCCCCCTCAAACTCAAAAAACCATTTTAACTTAGCTTTAAAACTCCAAACAACAACAAAACCAAACTGAAAGAAAACTACTAAGGCCCTAGAGTCCAACAAACTGTGCAATAACACTTAGGGGAAAGAAAATAGAATTGAAAGAAATGTGCCAAGCACTTGTTAGCAATAAACACTAACTTACTATAGTACAACTACAAAACTTATTCTCAAAGACAATGCTTGAGGTGGATCCCATTGACTGGGATAGGCAGTACCTCTCCACTTAGCTTTGAAAGATGGAAAGCATTATGTTGCTTGCAATCAATGATCACATAGGGTCCATCCCACATTGCATCAAACTTGGTATATTTACCAGGTTTTCTTTTAAACTCACCCCATTTAAAAACAAGATCACCTACATTGAAATCCCTTGGTACTACTCTCTTATCAAAAGACCTCTTCATTTGAGCTTGATGAATCTCAAGCTTCCTCAATGCATCTTTTCTTGTTTCCTCTAGTTCCATCAACTGTGCAAGCCTGACTTCCATAGGCTACTCCTCTAATAGTTCAAGCTCCTTAATGAAACTTAGAGTAGGAAATTCAACAAAAATTGGTAACTTAGCTTCTTTACCATGAATGAGAACATAAGGAGAGTAACCTATAGCTCTCTTAGGAGTTATTTTGTCATCCCAAAGGGCTAACTTCAACTTGTTATGCCATGTTCTCTAATTTTCCTGAATGGTCTTTTTAATGATCTTAATCAAATTTTTATTGGTGGACTCAGCCTATCCATTACCCTATGGGTAATAGTTGGATGAAGTATTCAAAAAAATGTTGTTCTTTATAGGCCAAACAAAAATCCTTAAACCAATAAAAGATAATGCATTGTGAGATATGATAGAATTAGGAGTACCAAATCTAGACATCAAATCTTGATAAAAATTCAAAACAGAAGTTTCATTTGCATCCTTCAAAGCAACAACCTCAGTCCACTTTATATAATAATTTGATGTAGTTAAAATCCATCTATGGTCTGCACTTGATGGTGGGTTAATAGGGCCAATGGAATCAAGACCCCACTTGGAAAAAAGGTTTCGATACTTGAATGGGGTGTAGAGGCAAGGATGTAAGCCTTTGCTTTCTTGCAAATAGTGAACATTTATTACATTTCCTAACCCAAACATATGCATCTTTAAATAGATCTAGCCAATAATACCCAACTCTCATAATTTTCAAAGCTGCAGTCCTTGGTGCAAAATGGCCTTCTGAAGGCCCATCATGAAACTCTTCTAGTAGTTTGTCTATCTGATCTGGTTCAATGCAACTCAATAAAACACCATGAAAATACCTTCTATACAAAAAACCATCAATAACAAAATAAGGGATGGATTGAAGCCTATAATACCTCCTTTTTTCTCTGTCCAAACCTTCAGGACAATAACTAGTTTGCAAATAATGGATCATTTGCTGCACCTAGCTTGTAGAAGAAGCTGGATCAACAACTTGTTCTTCATTATTGAGCACTGTTGCAACATGCTCATCATTTCGTTAATTGTTTTCTCTATTTCTAGAAAGCTTCTCACATAAACCCTTACCTCTAACAAGATTAGTAACTTTAATATTAATATCATATTCCATTACTTTAGTAATCCATCTAGCTCTTTTTTCATTAATGTCCTTATTGAGTAAGAAATATTTAATAGTTGGGTGTGCAACCATCAACTGAATTCTATTGTTAGAGAGCATATGCCTAAAATTTTCAAGGCTTCTAACAACAAAAAACACATGTTTCTCAACAAATGAATATTTTACCTCATAATCATGCAACACTTGGCTGAAAAATTCCACAGGCTGCTCCAAGCCTTCATCATTCTGCTGACAAAGCATAGCTGAAATAGTGTCAACACCTCCAAATGCATACAAAATAAAATGTTTATCATAGTTAGGATTAATGAGAGTTGGGGCAGTTGCAAGGGATTCCTTAATCTACTCAAAGCTTCTCTTACCCTCTTTATTCCAACTAAAAGATACATTCTTCTTAAACATTGTTGTAAGAGGCTGCAATAAGATTGCAATGTTAGGTATGAATCTTCTCACAAAGTTGATCCTACCAAGAAATATTTGCAAGCCTTTCTTATGTGCTGGTAGGGGTAAAGATAGAATGGTAGAAATCCTTTTTGGATCAATATAAATACCATGTTTAGAAACAATATGTCCAAGGAGCTTACTCTCATGGAAAAAAAAATACACTTCTTTGGGTTAAGAGAAACCCCATACTCTCTACATCTCTGAAAAATCTGCCTCAAATGACCAAAATGTTCATTAGCATTCTTTGAAATTTTTTTAATATCATCTAAGTAAACCAGAACAACCTTGTTCATGAGGCCATGAAAGGCCATGTCCATTTCTCTCTGGAAGGTTTCCCTTGCATTGGAAAAAACAAAGGGAATCTTCCTATAAGCCATGGTATGCCATTTGGTGGTAAAGGAAGTTTTTTATTGATCCTCCACCTTCACTAAGATCTGGTTATATCTTGAATATCCATCCAACAAGGAAAATATGTCAAAACCAGAAATAACTTGTAAGATTTGCTCCATTGAAGGCAATGGATAATGGTCCTTAAGAGAGGCTCTATTCAAATCATGAAAATCAACACATAGCCTAATCTCACCATTCTTCTTTCTAATAGGAACCAAGTTAGAAACCCACGATGTATGCTTAATTGGAAAGATGATATTAATTTCAATCAACTTACTCAATTTTTCCTTCATAAGATGCTCAAGCTTGGGATTAAGAGGCCTTTTCTTTTGCTTCACTAGTTTTGCCTTGGGATCTAACTCAATGGTGTGTTGAGCTAGCTTAGAGTTAAAACCTTTTAAATCTCCATACTCCTAGGAAAAATATCACTAAATTCTTGACAAAGTAAAATAAAATCTTGCTATTCCTCTTGGTATATACCTTACCAAGCTTGAGGAGCTTATCTTTGAATATCTCAATGGGTTCATAATTCTCTTGCTTAAATTTCATGTTGTTTTTATCCTTTCTAACTTGGTCATCTAAATTGAAAATTGATTCCAAGGTTACCAAACCTTTGGGAAGCTTGTTTGACTTCAATTGCATGATCTGATTGTCATACTGCTGCTGCCAATTTTGCTAATTTTTAGCTGCAAACTCAACTTCTTCAATTATAAAACTTACAATATACTCATCACTCTCAAAAAATGACCAACTTACATTGTTATCTAGTACATATGGTCTCTCAACCACTTTTACATACTATTGTACCGCTACATTATGAATATCAGTTGGAATGTCAAATTGGGATCCTATGGCAACAAGTTTATCTGCATGCTTATTCTAACTTCTAGGAATAGATAGTAGATTGAAAGCATCAAAATCCTCAATTAAATTCCAAACTCTATGCTTATACCACTTAAGAAAATCATTTTTTTGTAACATTCAAATTTCTAACTTGATTTGCAATCAATTCAGAATCACCAAAAACTTGCAAACACTTAATACCTCTCTTTTTGGCCCATTCTAGGCCATGGATAAGTGGCTCATATTCTATTGTATTATTTTTTTAGTTGAAAGAAAACCTCAATGTTGAATAATACTTATCTCCATCAGGTGAAACCAACATGGCTCATCCACCAGCACCCATTTTGCTTCTTGAGCCATCAAAATATAGCTTCCAAAGTTGATTATCTTGTTGTTCTGGTTGGTTCTCATCCTTAACCAGATTTGGAAAAACTACACCAGGTTCATGGATCATGTAAATTCCTAATCCTACCTCATCCTTGTGATTGAAAGGGTCAACTTTGTGATTCTTGGTTTCCCACTCATCTAGATTTATATCAGGGATAGCCTCAATAGGTGTGTTAGGGTCTAGGGTCATGGATTGATCCTCTTGCTCATGGATGGTAAAGTTATCATTTATAGGTCCAGGCACATATGGATCTATGCGATCTTTAGCTTGAGGCTCAAATTTTATGGTCACTTTGGTACCATATCTTGTTCTGAAAAATAGATGTGACCAATCAGAGGATAGAAATCCACTCAACTTAGCAGTAAAATCCCTAGAAAGACATATGGAAAGGTAAGATGGTAGGTCTACAACATAGATATCCTATGGGATTGCAAGATTTGGGCATGCATGCAAGGTAAGAGCTAAATTTTCAACCATCCCAACTATCTTAACAACAAAGCCATCTAGTTGAATCACCCCCTTTGAAAGAGGCTCATAATCTAATCCAAGCTTATCAACTAGACTCTTAGACATTATAGAACTGCTTGCACCTAAATTAATCATGCAATTGTGCACTAGAGTATGTCACCAACAATCAAACTTACATAAAAAGGAGGTGGTTTTACCTCTTGGGTCGGCTACTCACTCTTTCCCTTAGGGTTGTTTGCAAGCATAATTTTGGGCTGATCTTTGCTAGATACATTAGAAATGGAAATCTTAGCCAAAACTTCTTGCAAAAAATATTTTTGCCCAGGAATGTGCATTGCATCCAACATAGACAAATTAACAGTATCCTTCTTCATGTGGTCGACAATATTGAATGAAGGAGCACTAACCTTTTGTTGTCCCTTGGAAATGACAGCTTCATTATGAGCTTGTAATGGTTGTGATTGAACTTTAGGATGGTCTTTACAAAGTGCAACTTGACCCCTTAGAAAAATATGAATGTTCTGAGCATTTGAAGGCCCAACTTGTACTGTAGGAATCTAAATTTTTCTCTTTTCTACCTGATGATGGTCTTTTTCTACTTCCTTCCCTTTAGAAACAATCTGTTGTTCTAGATTAACAACCCTTTTCTTTGATCTAGTGTTGGTTGAAACAAATGTATCTGAATGATTTTTTCCTTGAGGATGATTTACTCCACAAAAATTAGTGCCTTGCCAATTCATTAAGGCAACATCAGGATTACCTTGCTAAACTTGTGAACCTTGCTGCTCTAGATTTTCTTTTAACATACTTTTTGAACCAACATAACTATTATGAACCATTAAGGCCTGATTCAACATTCCATTCATGCATGTAGCTTGGTTATGAGGCTGGTTACACAGAAAACACCAATCACACTCTTGTGCCATATTGTTTTGTGTAGGCATGAGATCCTTTGAAGAGCTGGCATCATTAGGAATGTAAGGCTAAAAGGGTCTAGGATTGAAATTTCTTCTTTAACCTTAAGAATCAACTTGAAAAGGTGGCCTATTTGATTGATTAGGCTGATTTGGAGCTTGGTAGGGCCTAGGGTCTTGGAAAACTTGCTTCTTAATACTCACTAAATCATTCCCAATAGTTTTTAGCATATTTCTAATCTCTTGAAACTCTTGAGATGGGCTTGGGGCAACAACTTATTGGGATGTAGCTTGATAACCTATTGTAGGCACAGGTGGAACAACAACTAAAGGGGGTAATGACATAGGTATAGGTAGATGTTCCTCAACAAATATTGGCATAGGAGGCCTTGGGGCTATTCTACCGGCTTGTATAAGGGAGTTTTCTGCTCTAATAGCTATGTCATAGGCATTAGGAAGTGTAAATCGACCCATAGACTGAATCATCATAGATATCTCACTATTTAAAGCCTTGAGGAAAAATAGAAATGCATGTTGAGGTGAAGGATTTACCCATCATTAGAATCCTATCCCAAGTCTTCTAGAAATGGTAATTAAGATTTGACATTTTCTCATGTGGAGCTCTCTTTATGGTACTTAATTTCTCTAACAAAGATAAATGATCATATTTGTCTTCAAAATATCGATGCAAATCATCACCCAGCTGATCCCATGTTGTGATCAAATTTGTTGGAAGACCTCTAAACCACTGCAAGGCTTTTCCTCTCAGTGATGTAACCAAAATCCTAAGTGCAATATTTTCTTCAGTGATATTATGAACTAAGCACAATGTTTCCAAATCTCAAATGTGCTCGATAGGGGTGGTATGATCTTCTCCAATGAAATATGACAAAATTTTAAGGGCTGTAATAGGAATTTCATCATGCTGAGCAAGATATAATGGGATACCCCCATTAAAAGGTGCAAATGAAAACTGCCTTTCCATCACTGGTACTTGCACTACTGGTACTAGATTTTTCTGCACTGGATTTATAGGGTTGAGGTTTGGAGGTGTAGATTTTGATCTCCTTGGTGGGCTAAGACCTTTTCTTTCTACCCTACCCTTCCTTTTTGGTGGAGATAACTATAGATGCTTAAATGGAGAAGCACTTTCTTTAGTTTTCACTCTTCTCATAAGCTGGTTACACTAGATCTGCATGTAAAACCAAAGAATGGAGTTGCTAGGTATAAATTTATAACCTCAAAAAGGACAAAAACACTATCGCATATACCAAAACAACAACTTAAAACTTAAATTCTTTGATTGAAACAAACTTTCAGGGTCCCATTGAGAGTGCCGAAAACTGTTATCAATGAGGATTACACCCTAGTTAAGTTAGACTTAACTATCCTGTGTAACATGGAAACATTCTCAAGCTATGGGTGGCTTAAAATGAGAATGAATCTCTAGAGAGGGCTAGTTCCCTTGGTAGATCACCTAAAACTACAAAATTTTCTGAGGAAAGGGATAAAAGGATACTGAAATGGAAATCCTAAAACTATAGAGGTGATGCACCAGGAACTTATAAACTTAACCTCTAATTAAGCTCACAATCAGTTTGAGAAAGACTTTTGCTCTCACAATTCCATATGAAGTAATGCAATACATAAGTAATTTTCATGAAGGTTTGAAAATTAGAGGCTTTAATGAAAGAAAATAATAGAAGTTTTATCACAAATTCAACTCACTAACAATATTAAACACAAAAAACAACTTGCACTACATGAAACTTTTGCACTCAAACCTGCAACAATGAGACATAGAAAAGGATTCTAAAATTGAATCACAATTGAACATCAAATCATTAACTACAAAATGAGACAAAACATGAAAAGGAGAACACTACTGTCTTTATTGATCTGAAGGGAGTTGCATAATCATCTTATCTAAGTTATAAATTCTTACAAATATCTTTGCGATACTCAAGAGAGAAAGAAGCAAAACTCCAAAAAAACTAACTTTTTTCCTTTTTAATACCCAAAACCTTTCTAAGAGCCAAGGAGCAAAAATTGCAGTTAACTACAATCTAAAATAGCAACTCAAGTCCCATTTTCGAGCAAAGGGGAAAAACTTAAAAAATAGAGCCCATAACTGATCCAAAATGAGTGAAAATAGGTGGCAAGTTTCCCTCCTAAGTAGTTAAAACCAAAAAGGACTCAAAAATCAGTTAGTTTTGACTGAAAATCAGAAAGGTTCAGTCGACTTAGTCTTTCTATTTTGCATAATTGGGACTAAAACAAAAATTGGAAAGTGAACTGAAATTTCCTACGCATACTCTGCACTTACTTTATTTTTTGCATTTTAATTGACACTTATTAAATCAATTTGTAAAAACATTACTTTAATAGTGCCTTACATTGTTTGTAGTTTTTTATTTTCACATTTAGGAAAAATAGAAGGAGAAAAAATACTTAGGATTTGACTCATCATTTTGCAAAAAAATTCAAACATATACATGGCATTTGATTTTATTTGCAAAGGGAATGTGACTCCCAAGTTGCATAGACCTTTGATTTTCTTGAAAAATCACAAAAAGAAACTAAGGCATGATGATGCCTATGTATGCAAAATATATGAAAAGTCTCAATAATATCATAAGGGGAAAACAATACCATCAAGGTATTAATCAAGGAAAAGTATTCTAAATGAATGTGGAAATAAACACTCAAAAGGGTCGGCCAAAATATTAAGGTAAAAGAAAACCCTAGAACAAAACCCGTGGCCTCCTATCTTTTCACATTCATTTTCATTTCATTTTTATGGGTGAAGACTTGGGCATTGCCATGGTAGGGTTTGATTGAGCTTTCACAGAGTCTTTGAGGATTTTGTTGAGCCATCATGGAGATTTCTATGGCATTTAGGATGTGGGTTTCTTTGTTGAAATACTTAAAAAACACCAAGTCTGCGAGCAAGTTTACCCTTGTACAAAAATTCTTTGCTCATTTCATTTTTGAAAACATTTTTGGGTTTTACCTGTGGTTTGCCATATTATTTTGCAATCTTTTCCACTACCATACTTAGCTAGACCTACTTTTGTGTTTTGTGGCCAATATTGAGGAGCTGAGGTTGACATTTGGGGCAACTTCCTGTTTGAGGTGCTTAAATCTCCATAAAGCCCACGCGGTAAGCACAAAACTTAGCCTTCTCATTGTTTTTTCACTTTCTTGTACTCCCTGCAAACATCTCTCTATGTAAAACCCTCGTGGGTTTGGAAGTTTTTTGAAACAAAAGAAAAAAATAAACCCCAAGATGTGGTTTATTATTGCATTTTATGTTATGGTTTTCTCCTTTATGCATCTTTGTCTAAAACTTGGGCTTAAAGCCCCAAATAGTGGCTTGATTTGGTCGATGAAAACCCAGCTTGTTATTCAACTTAGGTTGCTTCCTTGTATAATATTCTTGTATTTGTGAGCACTTTTTCTTTTCAAAAGAATTAGCTGGAATTTCCTGTAACTCACCCTTACCATTGTATTTAGTGCACTTAATCAAAGATGATTATATATCTTGAATACTGCAGACCTATATTCTCAAGAAAAGATTTCCACATGGAGAAAAATATTCACTCTTTCACAAAACCTTCACTCTACTTTTAGGAAAATGAGAAAAGGATAAACCCTCACTGTGACACCTGCTTTCTCTTACTATGGATTTTAATGCATATAAAATGCACACACACTATCCACTTATTATATATTTTCTAGCAGAGTCTCCCACTTAAATTCACTGTCATTCTCCAAACACTTGTAGAAACTTACACATAGATACATCACATATGCAACAATGAACACAATTTCAATAATTCATTCATTGTTTTGGGTGTTTATGCTCCAGTATGTTTACATTTGATAAAACAATCCATGTTTTTTAATGATCCGCACTTGACATAAAAGAATCTTATTTTAATTGTAACCCAATTGACATTATCATGATATTTGGAAATGCTTCTCTTCCTTTGGAATAATGATGATTTACATCTAATCCTTTATCTTGTATCTGTTCCATTGAATACCATCTCTCGTGTTTCCAAAATATTTTGCAATTTTGATAAATGAACAATACCACTACTGATGCATTGTGTAACTATAGAAAATGCAATATTTTGATATGATTCTTCACCCTTGAAAAGGCTTCACTAACTCTCACCTCAACTTAGCTGCAAAGATCTGACTATCTCTTTGATTTTTTGCAAAAACCCTTTGAATGTTGACTGCTTTCCTTAACATGAAGGCATCATGCTTTGAGTTTGAAACTAAAACAAAGAGTTCATATGCAAATAACACAATAGATGTGTCCTTTTCCATTTGCTATTTCTCATTACTGACCTTAGCGGGTAAATTTGTAACTTAACTTTGCACTAGAATTCACAATCATTATCTTTAAGCTACAACACTGTTCTCATAGTCAGCTATGCTCGACCTTCAAATATGTTACTTGTTATGGAACTTAAAAAATGGGATGTATCATGAATGCATGCATCTTTGTGTTTTTCAGCAAGAAAGGATGATGAGTCTACCAATAGATGATATAAAACCATGATGCACTTTTACTTAGTTTTGCATATTACTTAAGCATTTTAAATGAACTCATTGCTCACTTGTGATTCTAATTTTAAAGTGAAAGGGGGTAACCTCATTGTACCTTTGACTGGTTGTCATGAATGGAAAATATGCTCAGTTACCTTATAAATTGATTTTCAAACAAAATAAGCTTTTATTTGAAAAGTTGAATATCTCTTGTTTATCGCACACCCCTCTCAAGATCTAGAGGGAAGCATGCTGGGCTCAAACCTTGTGGGAGCCCGTTTTTCTCCACATGTTATGATGTTAAATGGAAATAATCCAACAATGAAAATTTCACCTATACTTGCACAGTGAACAAACATGTTATATAAAAAAAATGAAGCTCAATGCTCTTGTGATGTTTTATTTTCAGGCTCTCTTGGAAACATGTGATAATGGTTCAAGTGATTTAATGCATCATAGATGTAGGATACATTTCTATTGATGAAACATACGATGAGATTTCATGTCCTGAGCTCTACCCAATTCTTTCAATCATCTATAGGTACATCTAAAGACCAAGAGCAGGAGGAGGTGAAGAAAAAAAGACCGACACCAAGATTCTGCCACTTCAAGCAATGAAGGATATGATTTATTTTCATGTGCTTTTCCTATTTTATCTTAGGTTGTATAACTTTCATGTATGCTATTCTTGTTCAGTCATGCCCATGACTTGTGTGGGTCACTTGAGCACTTTTCTTTCAATGTATAAAACAACATCTATGCAAAATTTTGTAAATTTCCTTTGCAAAATGAATAAAAGACAACAATATTATGCAATCTTTATAATTTATTTCTATTGTAAAACCTTGCATAATAAAATTGAATCTCTTTTGAAAGCATCCTTTTTTACAATGGTTAAGCATAGCAGGAATTTTTTAATCCCTTTTCAATTTTAAAAGCAAATAATTTACTCAACTCTACCCAATTGAGCTGTAAGTGTGGAATGGGTAACACCTACTTTTGAAATTGTTTAGAGCTTGCTCAATTATGCTCTCCCCATTTTTCTGTCATTAGGGTTTTCTAGTTTATGCATTTATTTTAAGTTTTGACATTCATTTCGAGCAATTAGACGGTCTTTTCTTGCTATTGTTTGTGTCAAACCCTTGCTCAAGAAAAACGAAAACCATAACCTAAAAAAAAACCCTTGAGTCATGGCCCTTAAAGTAAAAGTTTCTTCATCAAAAGGGAAAGCCTCATGCTCCAAATTTCTTGTCAGACCTTTAGTCTAGGACCTAGCTGATCAACTGCCACCCTCTACTAGTGAAAAACCAAAGGTTCAACCATTTTTCCGTGGTGCACAAGTTGTAGAAGGCTTGATTGAAAAGAAAAGTGCAATTAAGGATGTTACATTTCCTTTGATTGAATGGGAATTGTTCAGTGGCTGGTTTGGGAATAGAAATTGTGGTATTCCAATAGGCAACCCATGGAATCTAGATTTGGGAAAATTAGTTGTGCCAAATGTCTATATAGATGTTGAATTGTTAAAAGAAGTGGCCACCAACTACGATCTAGTCACAAGTATTGTGAGAGATTTTGATGGAGTTGATATGGTCAAGGTCACAAGGGAAGAGATTGCACAAATTTTCAAGCTCACAAAATGGAGTGAGGACATGGTTCCCATTGATGAGAAAGTTATTAGGGAAGAATATGAGAAGGTTGGATACTCGTTCAAAACCCCCACATTTCCAAAGTATCTGGCATATATTGAAGGCCAAAGGATTACATTGGGTCCATTTGACAAGGATCCCTACCCAGTTAGCTATTTTATGCCCTATTTTTAAAAGACTTTCTATTCCATCTGTCAAATAATTGGTTATGACCTAGTCACAGGTATGCCCATGGCCTGGATGTACATGGTGAAACATATCCAACACCTCCAATACTACACAATATCTAATTATGGAGGGTATCTTGTAGAATGAATTCATGAAGGTTTGGTGAGGTTGAAGAAAGGAGAAGTTGGAGTTAAATTTAGTTAGTACTCACTGTTTATGCATATGCTTTTGTTCAAGGGTGAAACTTATTTTAGAAAAGATATGACACTGGAAAGGATGAAGGATGAATTGGAATTACCTATCCAATGTTGGACTACTATCTTGGACAAGGATGCTAGAAAATTTGATTATGTGGTCTTTGAGAATCTATTTGCCTTCAATTTGAGGAGGGCTCTAATTATGAACATGCCAAGGATTCCCAAGGCCTTGCATGATTTCTTGAGACCCAAGGACAATAAACCTGACTTGGGGGTTGATCACAATTGGGGAGACATTATCCCCTACCCCACATATACAATTTTTAGAGTATATGGTATGACTGTCACACCCCACTTGTTGCTTAAAGATGTGCTAAAAATAATTAGATTTCTTTAAGTGATATGGCAGCTTTGAGATGTGGAAAATAAACATTTGAAAGATCAAGGACATGAAACTTTCTTCCCTTTATATATATGCTTTTCTTATTTTGTGATGATCAAAGGAGGGTGGAACAAAATAAATGACCTACTCAAGCCTTTGGGCATGAGGAGATCAGGAGTAAGGACCCATGATCTTGAAGGACTTATGGCTTGGTTAAAGATAAGGAATAAGAGTTCCAAGTTTTCCCATCACTTCCATTTCCCTAAGGATGTGATAAGGAATGTATTTGATCTTTTGAAGTAGGAAGATAGAAAAGAAAAATGGATAGATTTTGATAAAATGCATAGGAAAATAAGGGAGAAGGACCCATAATTCACTACTCTCGCTGAAATTCCCAATGAGATGCAAAGAATGGAATATATGTTCCAGAATTTTGAGATGGTGTTTGGTCACCTAAAAGGTGAGAAGATAATTCAATACAAAGGAAAGGCTCCTAGTGAAGAGGAAAAAGGTGTTGGAGAAATCACTATTATGGAGGAAAGGCCAACATATCAATCTCCCAAGGAACATAAAATTATTGTTTTCAAAAGGAGGAAGAATAAAGCAAAGAAAAAGGATACAACTACTACCTCTTCTCAAAAAGAGAAGCAAAGAGACCCTTCACCAGTGCCAAAGATGTCACCTCCATCTCCCCCAAGGTCAATTGAACCTGAGATTGTTGAAATTGAAACCCCACCTAGGCATTCATCACCTCCAAGGTCACCACCTTAGAAGAAGCAAAGAGTTGAACCTTCTGGCTTAGTATATTATGAAGATGATTTTGATGATGCAATCTAGGTATTAGAAGAAGAGACACAATGGGAATTCCCTCTCCACTAAGAGAAATAGTGCCACAACAATTGGGCTTAAGGTTGAGCAAAGCTGACCTTACTGGAATAAATAATACTAATGATGTTAGAATTGAGGTACGCACAAAGTTCCTTGATGATGTTTCTTTTGTGAAATCTAAGGCTTTCATGGAGTTTTCTTATAGAGCTAAGAAGGAAGAGTATGTCAATAATTTTGCATTGAAAAATATTCTCCATCTAGAGTTACTGATAGGGAGGTTGGATGATGCTCTAGGTCTTGTTTGGACGACCTCTAAGGTGTCACACTCCACCACTACAACCTATAGGACCTTCCTTTACTTAGGATCCCCTGGTTTTGTCTTGCCAACCCCAACTACCAACATAATACCTCCTACCAAGTCCACCTTGGTACAATCTTGCAATTCTAACCTTAGCCCTTATTCCACCCTAAAGGATACAATCCTCCAAAATCTTGGATTTAGCTTTGCAGGGGTGTGGAGGTATTTCTAATGACTTCAATCCATCCTACTTTGGTTCTTGAAGGTCCACCTAACTCCATTTCTTATTCGCTTCCACCAAACCCTCATTTAGACCTAAAAGGCTACTAGCCCTAGGAGCCCCAATTAAGCCTCCTTCTTTGAGAAATCAGGTTAGTTCTCCAAATCTTTCCAAAGAACACCCCAATCTTTTCTTGGGATTCTTGGTTCATATGAACACCTCTCAAATATTTATTGGGGTCTTGGGTCTCAGCTGTCCGTACAAAGGCTTAACCCACAATTTGGAAAAATTAGGCCTTTACAAACCCTTCCCCGACTTCACTGCAAACTATTAGGTATTCCTCACACCAGATGGATTGATGGAGCTTCCTCCTCCATGATATGTCTTGGAAAGGCCCTTATCTGCCCTCTCCACACTATGACTTGTCAGGAAAAGGACACCCCTGCAAATCAAGTGCTCTGCACTTCTTGGCTCACCTAGGGAAAGACTTCCACAGTAGCTCCTGTGTTTTCAAAGGCCCTAAACCCTACCATATGTACAAATAAGTAGTCTAGTCACTATTCCCAAAGGGCCGTACAATTTGTATGGTGGGAAAGTGAGCTAACACTCCATTTTCACAAAACTTCCTAGTTCAGACCAGCAATACTATGAAAACCAAACTAATTTATAAACAATGCTTAAAATTGAATAAAGAAACTAACTAATGCCACACAATTCCTGAATAAAAGCTATACTACATCCTACACAAGTTATAGTACCATGATCAACCCATTGCAACCTCACTTCAATGCAAAAATTAGAAAATTCACTCTCAAACATAATTGCTTTTCTTGAATTCACAAAACTGCAAAACATAACAAATGCTTCCAACCCCACTCCAATGCCAAGGCATCCCATAAATAGGGTGTCCAATTCAGTTATCCTCTCCCTTGGGATCTTCTTGGCCACTTGTAGCTCCAATTGAGCAAAATTTTCAAATATTTGCAAGAATTCCTAAAAATCCAAGACCTCATTTAGAGCTAGAACTTTATGTTGCCTATCCTATGGTCAACATGACCTTCATTAGATGATCAACACCCAATAAAAAATGCCACTAAGGAACAACCAAAAATGAACATGAATAGATGATAAATTGGCCTAAACAAATTGTCAAAACATGACCTTCAAGACAATCTAAAGTAACCTATGGGTGCTCCTGCACCATTCTCCCCCCTCTGCACAAACACTAAGGAATGTGGGGAGAGATCAGAGATAAATCAATACCCTGCTTCTTGAACTGAGCTTCATCCACCCATGTAGCCTCAGATTTTGGTTTGTCCTTCCATTTGATGAGATGTTCCATGTATTCCTTATGCCGGGTATACTTCTTCACCCTTGATTCCAAGATCCTCTCTACTTGCAGCTTGTCTTTAGGAGGTAAGGATAAGTTACTCACATCCTTGAAGACATCCACACTTTTCTGATCCAAGTCAGTGACTGGTCCTTTATAGCTGATCAAATCAGCCACATTAAACACTGGTGAAATGCCTAAGTCTACAGGGAGCTCCACCTTGTAGGCATTCTTTCCATATTTTGCTAGCACCTGACATGGTCCCACTCTCTTCATCTTCAACTTGGTTGATGTTCCTTTCTGAAACCTAGATTTGTTGAGATGGACCATGACATAGTCACCTACTTCAAATTGCAGATCTTTTCTAGACATATCCACCTTAGCTTTCAACTTGTGAGTAGCCTCTATAATTGTCTTCTTCACCTGCTCCTAAATCTCCTTCATGGTCTGAGAGAAATCCTCAGCATGGCCACTCCTATGCTCCATAGCTTCTAAATCTCTAAGTTCACACACACCTCTTGGGTGCATTCCATACACTATTTCAAAAGGACTTCTGCCCGTGGTCTGATTCACACTGTCATTGTAGGCATATTCAGCTTGTGATATGACCAAGTCCCATGTCTATCCATACTCCTTGGTGAAGCACCTGAGAAGGTTACCTAACACTCTATTTATCACCTCAGTTTGTCCATCTGTTTGAGGATGGTAGGCTGATTCAAAAGAAAAGTTAGTACCTAATCTGCTCCATAGAGTCTTCCAAAAATGACTCATGAACTTCACATCCCCGTCTGAGACAATGCTCAATGGAAATCCATGGATCCTCACAATCTCTTTGAAGAAGAGATGAGCAATATAGCTAGCATCATGGGTGGTCTTGCAAGGAATAAAGTGACTCATTTTACTGAACCTATCTACCACCACATAGACACTATCAAACCCTATCTTAGTTTTAGGGAGTCCTACCACAAAGTCCATGCTAATGCATTCCCATGGTCTATTGGGAATGGGTAGAGGTTGATACAAAATTGCATTGCTAGCTCCCCCCTTGGATTTCAAACAAACTACACACTGCTCCACATACCTTCTGACATCCCTTTGCAACTTGGGCCAATAATAGAACCTCTGCACTAATTCCAGTGTCTTGTTGATACCAAAATGACCACTAAGACTACCATTGTGCTTCTCCTGGATAAGATTCTCTCTCATTGAACCTTTTGGAACACATAACTGATTCCCCTTGAACAAAATTCCACTCTACAATGTATACTCTGAGAATTGACTATGAAAGTGATTCTCAAAATCAGAACATACCTTATATGCCTTCGAGAAGTCTTCATCTTCTCCATAGATATCCTTGAAACTTTCTATCCCAATGCTCTTTATTTGTATCTCTTGCACTGTCAGCAACCTCCTACTTAATGCATCTGCCACCTTGTTCAACTTTCCCTTCTTGTGCTTGATGGTAAATGTGAAGGCTTGGAGGTATTCCATCCATTTCAAATGTCTATTGCTCAACTTCTCTTGTGTGTTGATGTAGCTAAGTGCCTGGTTATTAGTAAACACTACAAACTCTTTAGGTAGGAGATAATGCCTCCACTTTCTAAGTGATTGTACTAGATCATACAGTTCTAGGTCATAGGTAGAATACTTTTTTTTAGCTTCATTGAGCTTCTCACTAAAGAAAGCTATAGGCCTGCCTTCTTGGCTTAGTACTCCTCCTACTGCAATTCCATTGGCATCACATTCCACAGTGAATAACTTATCAAAACTAGGTAATAAAAGGATGGGTTGAGTTGCTACTTCTTGTTTAAGTTTCTAAAAACCCTTCTTAGCTTCAAGAGTCCATTTGAAATTAGTTTTTAGGCCACCTTTGATTGTATCAAGTACTGGTGTACATATGCCACTAAAGTTCCGTATAAAATTCCTATAAAACTGAGCTAACCCATGAAAACTCCTTACCTCTGTCCTGATGGTTGGTGTAGGCCAATTTAGGATAGCTTCCACCTTGCTTAGGTCCATCTTCAATGATCCTTGGGATTCTACAAAACCCAAATACACAAGCTCTTGTTTGAAGAATTCACACTTTTCTAAGTTGATGGCTAACCTCTCCTCCTGCAATCTTTTAAGAACCAACTCCACATGCTTTAGATGTTCTTCTGCTATCTTGCTAAAGATGAGTATATGATCTAGATATACCACCACAAATATACCTGTGAAATCCTTAAGCACTTCATTCATGAGCCTCATGAATGTGCTAGGGGAATTTGAGAGGCCAAATGGCATAACTCTCCACTCATATAACCCATCAGTTATCTTAAAGTCTATCTTCCACTCATCCCCATCTTTGATTCTGATATGATGGTATCCACTCTTGAGATCCAACTTGGTGAAATACTAAGCTCCTCCAAGGCAATCCATCAAATCCTCAATCCTAGGAATAGGGAACCTATATCTGATTGTAATTCTATTTATAGCCCTAGAGTCAGTGCAAAGTCTCCACTTACCACCTTTCTTGGTTGCTAAGACCACTGGTACTGCACATGGACTGATGCTCTTCCTAATTAGTCCTTGGTCTAACAACTCCTGCACTTGTCTAGTTACTTCTAGGTTCTGATCTGGTGTAAGCTTGTAAGCTGCTTTGTTTGGCAATGAAGCCCCTGGTATGAAGTCAATTTGATGACTGATGGCTCTCTTTGGAGGTAAGGTTGCTGGTGTTCCATCACTGACTATGTCCTTGAACTTCTCAAGCAACTTCTGGACTGCTCCTGGTATGACTATTTTCTTAGTCTTATCTTCCTCCTTGGGTTGCACCATGACCACATATCCTTCCCCTCCTTGTTGTAGAGTGTTTATTAACTCCTTGCCACTACTTAACAAGACACGAGGGGTCTTTGACTGTCCTTCTTCCTCATCTGACAGTGACTGCAGTTTGAATGTCTTTCCATCCTTCTTGAATGAGATAGTGTTTTCCTTTCCATCATAGATGGCTCCTCTGTCATACTGCCATGGTTTGCCCAATAGAAGATGGTATGCATCCATGGGCAACACATCAAAAATCAACTTTTCCTTGTACCCTCCAATGGAAAAGTCCACCGTTGTTTGCTCATTTACAATAACACTCTGCCCTTTATTTAGCCATGTCACCTTGTAAGGATTAGTGTGGGGTACCTTCTCCAATCTTAACTTCCTCACTGCCTCCTTAGAGATAATGTTATCAGTAGACCCTGAATACACTATAACCTTACACACCTTTCCAAGTATTTTGTATCTTGCCCTGAATAAGGCTCTCCTTTTCTTTGGCTCTACTTTGACTGGTTGTCTAATTAGAACTCTTCTAAACATCAGGTTCTCCCCCATTTCTGATTCTATGTGACTAACCTCCGGTGACTTGATACTCATGGTGTCCTCTTGAGCATATGCTACTCTTTTTTCTGTATTTGATGAAGATTCTTTCTCCGGGCACCTATAAGATGGATGTCCTACTTGACCACAGTTGTAACACTTCATACTAGCAAAGTATGAGTTACTTCTGCCTGCTCCTCTTCCTCTATTTGAACCTCCTTGAGGTCCTCTACCTCTTCCATAACCTCCTCTAGAAGTTGTTTCACTTCCATGCTCTATGAGTTTAGACTCTCCCTGACTTCTTTGTTCAGTCCCTCTACCTTGGTATCCACCTCTATGTCCTTTTTGATCTCTACCTTTACCTTTGCTCTTAGAAGCCTGGTCTTGTTTTCTCTTACTCCTCTCTTCAATATTTATAGCCAATTGATAGCATTGGTGCACTGTTTTAGGACTTAGAAGAGTCATCTCCTCTTGAATGTTCAACTTCAAACCATTAAGGTATCTAGCCACCTTAAGATTTTCATCCTCAGATACATTAGACCTCATGCAAAGTTTTTGAAACTCCTCCGTATAGGAATTTACATCTTGGTCTCTTTGTCTCAAGTTCTATCTTTTCTTGTGCAATTGAATCTCATAATCATCTGGCATGTATGCTTCTCTCACTTTGGCAACCATTCCCTTCCAAGTAGAAATAGGCTTCTTGCCTTCCTTTTCCCTCTTTGTCTGAATGAACTTCCACCATGTCAAGGCAGAACCTCTTAATCTTTACTTTTCCACCTTCACCTTCTGTGCTTCAGTGACTCCATCACATTCAAAATAGTTTTCCATTCCCTCTATCCAATCCTCTATCCAATCCATGACTAAATCAACTTCCATTTTCCCACTAAACAGTGGTATGCCTTGAAGTACTTTTCCACTCAAAGACTTCAATGCCTTCAAGAAAGGATCTTCTTGCAAAACAAGGTTAGGTTCAGGGATCTTGTCTTCCTCTGCAACCTCTTCTCTCTTGGGTACCCTGCCTTCCAACCTATCATTGACCTCATCGGTCTTGGTTTGCACATTATTCATTGCTTGCTCAAGTTGGGCTATTCTTTCCCTCAATAGCCTATTGTCTTCCTCCTATTCTTCAACCTTCTTGGCCAATTCTGCACTTGTCACCATGTCTGTAGAACCACTAGACTCAATCTCCGACATATAATATTCTTTCCCAAATCTTTTGTTGCTCTGATACCAATCTGATAGGGAGGTTGGATGAATCAATCACTGATTCATGCTCTAGGTCTTGTTTGGATGACCTCTAAGGTGTCACACTCCACCACTACAACCTATAGGACCTTCCTTTACTTAGGATCCCCTGGTTTTGTCTTTCCAACCCCAACTACCAACATAATCCCTCCTACCAAGTCCACCTTGGTACAATCTTGCAATTCTAACCTTAGCCCTTATTCCACCCTAAAGGCTACAATCCTCCAAAATCTTGGATTTAGCTTTTCAGGGGTGTGGAGGTGTTTCTAATGAATTCAATCCATCCTAATTTGGTTCTTTAAGGTCCACATAACTCCATTTCTTATTCGCTTCCAACAAACCCTCATTTAGGCCTAAAAGGCTACTAGCCCTAGGAGCCCTAATTAGGCCTCCTTCTTCGAGAAATTAGGTTAGTTCTCCAAATCTTTCCAAAGAACACCCCAATATTTTCTTGGGATTCTTGGTTCATATGAACACCTCTCAAAGATTTTTAGGGTCTTGGGTCTTAGTTGTCCGTACAAAGGCTTAACCCACAATTTGGAAAAATTAGGCCTTTACAAACCCTTCCCTGACTTCACTGCAAACTGTTAGGTATTCCTCACACCAGATGGATTGATGGAGCTTCCTCCTCCATGCTATGTCTTGGCAAGGCCCTTACAACCCTCTCCACACTGTGACTTGTTAGGAAAATGACACCCCTGCAAATCAAGTGCTCTGTACTTTTTGTCTTCCCTAGCCGAACTCTTCCTGGCTCGCCTAGGAAAAGACTTCCATAGTAGCTCCTATGTTTTCAAAGGCCCTAAACCCTACCATATGTACAAAAAAGGAGTCTAGTCACTGTTCCCAAAGGGCCGTACAATTTGTATGGTGGGAAAGTGAGCTAACACTCCATTTTCACAAAAAATCCTGGTTCAGACCAGCAACAGTATGAAAAGCAAACTAATTTATAAACAATGCTTAAAATTGAATAAAGAAACTAACTAATGCCACACAATGCTTGAATAATAGCTATACTACATCCTACACAAGTTACAGTACCATGATCAACCCATTACAACCTCACTTTAATGCAAAAATCATAAAATTCACTCTCAAACACAATTGCTTTTCTTGAATTCACAAAACTTCAAAACATAACAAATGCTTCCAACCCCACTCCAATGTCAAGGCATCCCATAAATAGGGTCTCCAATTCAGTTATCCTCTCCCTTGGGCTCTTCTTGGCCGCTTGTAGCTCCAATTGAGCAACATTTTCAAATATTTGCAAGAATTCCTAAAAATCCAAGACCTCATTTAGAGCTAGAAATTTATGTCACCTATCCTATGGTCAACATGACCTTCATTAGATGATCAAAACCCAATAAAAAATTCCACTAAGGCACAACCAAAAATGAACATGAATAGATGATAAATTGGCCTAAATAAATTGTCAAAACATGACCTTCAAGACAATCTAAAGTAACCTATGGGTGCTCCTGCACCAGTTACCTGATGCAACCATTCAAGCACAGGTTATAAGTGAAATGAATGGAAAATTTCAAGGAATGACTGTATCTAAAGGAAAAGAGCTAGTGAGGAAGAGTGGTGTCTTGCTATTGCCAGAATGGGACTTAGCCTCTGCGATTGCTTTTGATACAGTAAAAAGATGTGATAGACCCCTTTACAATTCTGAAGAGGAAGCCACCATAGCACTGCAAGGATTTGCATTTAGTGAGCAGTGGGATACCTTGGCTATATGGGCCTTATCCACCAACACAAAGAATCCTAACCTTGTAGAGCTTACTTCAGATTATAGGGGAGGCTTGATAATAAAAAGGTTGTCTGAAACTTCAATGATTGAGGTTGCCACCATGTTAATTAATGTGGCACAATTCACAAAAGCTATAGTGGAATCAATGACTATAGAAAAGGAGCAATTTAGAAATCAATACAATTATTTATTGGTTGATTATGGAAATAATCAACAACAAACAATACAACTGCAAACATAATCGACATTGTTGAAATAGAAATTGTAAAATTTGCAATCAGGGTCCAACCAATGCAGACTGATGCCACTTCTCCTACTTCTTCATATGATCCAGCAAATACTGCTACTCCACCTCCAAAAAGTTCTTCATGGGAAATTGTGCCCTACAATATGGGAACTGTGCCCATCTCAATTGAGGAGCTAGAGACATTAGAAGCACCACAAACAGAGGAAGGTGTCAAAAAAGAGGAACTACTTGAGAAACTAAAGGAATACAAGGAAAAATGTGACAATCATGATAGGGAAATATTTTTCAGCAATATGAAGATTGTCATTGTAGTTTTGGAACATCTAAATAGAGGGGTCAATAATAGATTGAATAGAATTCGTGCTAACTATTTTTCCATGAAGAATGCTATAATTTTTTTTGATACTAATAAGGAGATAGCCATTCCACTTGTGGAAACATGGATCCCTAGGTTATAGGAGTTGAGGATGATGGCCGTGGGAGCCAAGCATGACACTAATAAGCTTAAAAATATTAAGCCTACCATCCAAATTGTGAATGGAATTTAGGAATTTAGGGGGGATATAGAGCCTTTAGAGGCAAGGATAAGGGAATTAATCAAGAATTTTCATGAAACGCATCATGGTATCCTTCCATCCATATTAAAAGATGATGGTAACATCAAAACCCTGTAGGACTGGAGAAAAGAAATAATTGTAGTCATTTCAAAACAAGTTGCTTTGATTTGTGAAGGGCATGATATGAGCATGCTGAAGAAAAATATGGATATGTTGGTGTTGGAATAATGAAGAATAACATCTCATTATGCAGTTTTTGTGTGGTCATTAATGTCACCATGTTATATGAGTTGTAATTGTATCACCATAAGTTCAAGCTTGATCTAGTATTCTGAATCAGTATGCAGAAATAGTCATTATCCTCCGGTATCTTGGTCTACATATACAATACAAATAAGATTTATCCCTGTAGTTCATATATGATGTACACTACATATATCTACATCTATGTTCTTGATTACAGATGGTTCTAGTCTTTATATTAGAAGTTATGAATGATAGTCTTGATAGGTTGTAGCACAGACTGGCATAGGAATTTTGGTCCACAATCCTCCGTTGATGAATATCATTCATTGCGGTTTTGGGAGATGGTTCTTGGTTGCTAGAAGCTTGTAAATTCATAATTTCATGTGTACACGTGCTCGTATGGCGAATTGGAATCATTTTGTTGTTGCATTTTGTTATTAGGTCTATCCCTAGTTGACCTAATCAATAGTTGATGTTATAATGAATTAATTTTGTGTTGTAGATGTATTTGTGACCTATCTTAGGTCCATACTGACATATTGTAGCGTACTACATGCTTGGATTTTTTTTGGAAAGTTTTTGTACAAACTTGAAGCCAACAATTAATTTATTTGGTGAATGAGGGTTGCATCTAATTAGGCTGACCTAATTGATGCTTGTGAATGAGTTAGCTATATATATATTAGATAGTTTTTGAGATTGAAAGAGAAAGATAAGTATGTGAAGATGAATCAAGGTGAATACATATCTGTTGGTATGCAAGTTTATCAGAAGAAGTGTGTAAAGTTAGTTTATTGAGCATCAAAGGAATTGAATCAATACTTGTTGGGTGTAAATTTATTAGTTCATATTCTAGCTGTAAACCATTTCTACATTGTATCTTTGTAGGCAGTGAGCCTCCCATTTTGGATGGTGAGTCCTAGCAGTGAGCCACCCTTTGTAATATCTTATAACTGGTTATATTATATTGTGAGATAATCCTCACTGTGGTTTTCCCCATTTTGAGTTTTCTACGTAAAAATATTGGTATTCATGTGTTGTGTGCTTTTATGTTATGCTAATGCTCTTTCTCATTCTTACTATTATATGCATTGGAGTATTTGGATGGTGCATGTTTAATAAGTTTAAGAAGACACTAATTCACTCCCCCTCTCAATATCTTGGGTGTTCAACAATTGGTATTAGATCCCGGTTCTTCCAAAGAAGCCTAATAGCTTGAGGAAGATATTGAAGATGGGACAAATGGATGATAAAGAAGATCTCCATATAGCTCTTGAAGATCTTAACAAAGCTGAAAATGAAAATAGAGATCTGAAAGAAAATATTGATGAGGAAAATGATGCATCAAGAAATTGAAAGAGAAATTGAAGAAATTCAAAGAAAGACATAGAGAAGTAAGTGAGCAATTAAATCAAGCAAATGAAGAGATCACTAGATTGAAGGTGCAAGTGGAGGAAAATAAGATAATTAAAGATTGTCTAAATACAATGGTGCAAAGAAAGACTAATGAATGCTCAAGGCTTGAACAAGAAGTGGTAAACCTAGGAGAAGATCTAGAAAAAGCAAGAATTTGTGAAGATAAGTTCAAAACAAGCTCCACCAAGCTCAATGAGTTGATCGCAGGACAAAAACCAACTAAAGACAAAGGTGGTTTGGGAGCAGGTGAAATCTCAAATGCTATGCAAACCCCAAACACAGTGGATAATCAAAAGACTCAAGATAAAGGAAAATAGACAAGAAATCCAAGAAGCTTTGCTAGAAGACCACCTATTAGACAACCAAATGCTCAAAGGTACCCATCTTTCAATGGTGTTTTTTTTTCATGAAATAAATTTGGTCACAAGGAAATAAAGTGTAGAAGTAGAATAAACCAGTATGCTAGATCCTTGTCTGAATAATGTTTTGCATTCAAGAAAGTTGGACATAGAGCTAGTGAATGCAGGACTCAAATGATGAATTGGTTTAAAGGAGGTAGAACGAATCAATATTTTGTTGGCTACTACTATGCATGTAATAAGTTTGGACACAGAGCTAATCAAAGCAGATCAAGGGTTAATGGAGGTAAAATTTATTAGAAAAATGTTGTTTTCTACAACTGCAACAAGCCCAAACACATTTCAAGAGTATGCAGAAGTAAAGGCGGAAATCAATCTGATCCGGTAAAGAAGAATGAACTAGTGAAGACAATTGACAAGAATAAAGTTAAGCAAGAAATGAACAAGATATGGAAGAAGAAAGAGGAGCCAATAACATCAAGTGAGTCTATACCTTCATCTGGTGTAGAAAATTCCTCTAGGAATTAGACCTAGCATGGTCTTAGGGGGAGCATTAATATAAAATTATTCAACCCCCCTAGATATCTGGTGTGTGAGACATTGGCACGAATATATCTTGTAAAGAATGAATAAACAAAGCTTATGAAAAAGGAACCAAAAGAAATGTTGTAGACATGATAGTTTATGAAGAAAATTAGGGTTTTTCAGTGCATTAAATAGTTTTTATCAGCTTTTTGAATTCTACTGCATTTAATGCGAATTAGGACAGCTCGTTGATCTAAAAGTGAATTTGTAAGATGTTTTGATCACTTGTGAATTTGAAGAAAGTGGAGAATTATTTGGAGCAATCTTGAGGCTATTTGAAGACTGAGTTGAGCAAACCCTAGTTCTGGTTCTCATGAAAGAAAAAGATATTTTACTCTTCTATGCTATTGTGGGCTTGTGTGAATCTTCTTTTTCAAATCATTAGATCTCGATTTGTGAATGGATGGAAACCCCTGTAGTTGTAAACATATTAGAAAGACCTATACCTTCCTAAAAGAAGTATTCCATGGAGGTATTCAAAGATGACCCTCTGGGTGCCTTCTCATCGATTCCTTACCGTGTCATGCCCATTGAAGACACTAGAATGTACATTCATGTCAAGACTAAGGAGTATAATCATAGTAAATTGATAGATATGTGGCACAATGAGCTCACCGAGGATGATTTCTTGGTAAAACCCAAGTATGCAAATATTTTTGTGAAGAATTTGGATTGGTGGAATTGATTTCCAAACTTTAGTTCCACTCTTGATGACAAGTATGTTAAACTTGATCTTAGAAAAATTCATGATAAGTTTTTGTGGTCAAATAGACCTCACCTAATAACCAAAGAAGTGATTAAGGTAGTTACTAGACTCTGTGATACTAGGCCCATACCGGTGTTGAAGTCTATGAAAAATGAAGTGGTGATGGAACTCACCGAAGCAACATTTGATAGAAGAGCTCTTGCAACAAAACCTATTACCAATCCTACTATGAAGTATGCATCCATAATGATCAGACACAAGATCTACTTCAAAAATAGGGAAAATTATGTGTCTGCTATAGCTATATACACCAGATATGACATGGCAACAAATGGAGCAAAATATGATTTGTGTGAACTCTGACAATAATTGTTTGAAAATCTGAAGATGGCAAGGGAGAATAAATATGCATTTAAGTTTGGTTCCCTGATTGTTTTTTTTGTTGTTCTAATTTCTTAGATGGCTTTTTGGAAGAGATGATGTGGTAATTTGGGATACATAAAGACCTGTTGCACATCAAATTTTTGATTATATACACAACTTGGGTGACCTGAAGAATCAAGACAATGCTCTAAAATGATTCTTTGTTGCATTCAAAAGAAACATGAATGAATGAGAAAGGATCCCAAGGAAAATTATTGATAAGTACAAGGATGAAATCATATTTCATGTCTCCATAGATGAGTGCATGATTGAAGCAGTTGAACCCCAAACTGTCTAGATCCAACAGTTGGGTTATGAAGTTATAGAGGACAAAGCATAAGGCTATGTACAAGTATTATTAAACATCCCAATAGATTCCAATGAATCAAGAGTGGGCACATATGAATAAAACTCTATGGAATTTGAATGAAGCATAGGATGCCTATGATAAGAAAGAATGTAGATAAAATGCTTAGAATGGCTAGCTTCACTGATGAAAAAATTGCATAGGGAAGAGCCAAGGGAGAGAAAATGATTGGAGAATCATCAATAATGAGGATATCCAGTAGCAATAATCCTTCAAAACCAACCTCAACTCCTGCATCAGTGAAGGTAGAGCTTAGTGATCTTGGTAAAGGCAAAGGCCTAGATCCTTTCAAACCTTCTACAAGATCAGGAAAAGGAAAGAGACTCCTCCGGTGACACCATTCAAAAGAGGTAAGAAGGAAAAGGAAACAAGGGAAAAGAACCTCAGTATCACTTAAGAGCAAGAAGAAGAGGAGGAAGACCTTGTAGCCAAATTGATAAAGAAGAATAAAGGGAACATTCCATTTGATGAAGGTGCTTCATAGGAAGCAAGTGTTGGCACCAAGAGATATCCATATGTGTCATCCTCTGAAGAAGATGAAGAACATGGTTTTGGTATTCATGTGCACACCAAACTAGACATGAAAAAGGAAAAGATGTCAGAAGAGGCATCTCCAAACCAAGAAGAACAAAGAGCCTCACTGGTAAGACTCGGTTCCCCTCTTAGATTAGAGGCATTAGTTAATATCTTAGTACATTTTGAAGATATTCTACAACCTAAAACAAAAATTTATACTCAAGTAGGTAGAGAGGACAAGAAAACATCGATTTTAGCTGTTATTCAATATGTTATTACTTAGTTGGGACTATGTTAAGTCCAATATATCTAAGAAATTGTGGGATGCCCTGATGAAAAGAAGATCAAAGGTTATTGAGTTGGAAGAAAAGATAAGAAATGAGGCATTTGAGAAAATTGGGTCTTCTTTGACCACAAATGATATGGAAACCTTGAAGAAGGTATGCTCAAAGATGTTTTGGATGAAGAAAAGGGTGAATAATTTAATGAAAAAAGATAAAAGGAAAATAAAGAAAATAAAGAAAGAAACTGCAGGAGCCATTAGGGGTATGGCTGAGAAATATGGTATGTTTGGTGCACTCCCATCTAGTTTTGCACCAAAATCAAGAGAAGAAGATTCTATAGAGGAAAATGAAGACATTTCTCTGGAAATAGGTGATACAGATATCCTTCTAAAAACATGTGTTACAAATGATCCTCCAGAGATATAGAAACAAAATGAGGAAGAAGCCGAAGTAGAGAAGCTTGATGTTGTCCCTCTGGGCTAAGCTATAGGAGAAAAAGATAAAGATTGAGGTGAAAGGAATGAAGAAGAAAGAGACACAGATGAAAAAGAGGAAGAAGGAAGAGTAGAGGAAGAAGAAAGAGATGGGGAAACTACCAACAAGAATGAAGAAGATCAAAGGAAGGTTGTGGAATCACAAGTCCTCTAGACAATCCTCCTCTGGTGATGATGTATTAAAAGGATTGTTATCCAAGCAAATAAGGTTCCAACAAGTGATTCCTCTAAAAATTATACAACTCCCCATGGTTCAAGGCAGTGTGGATTTGGACAAGATGTCCCCCATTCACAAATTGGTGTTAAGGGATGCATTGCATGCATTTGGAAGAAAATAAATTATGGAAACACACCAAAAGGGGACAAAAATCATTGATGATGCCCTCAAAACTTTGCAGGAGGCCAATCCTGGTACACTAATTGATACATCTCTCACTCTGGTAGAAAATCTGAAACTTTTATTGGATTCCTTTAAGGAGTATGCCTCCAGACTAGGTGAGAAGACAAGGCAAGAAATTGAGGAGAAAATGGTAGAGAAAATGCTTTTGACACTTCATGATAAGTGTGCTCTGGCACACACCAATGTTGAAAAGAGTTTGGAGGTTGTGCAAGCTTGTGAGTCCAAGGAAAATACTATATTGGCTTACTACATAAGGTGGTTGGATGCCACATAGAGTATCAAAGATCTCATGGACTCCATTGACAACTATTTCCAGTACATACAGTGCATCTAAAGACAGTGATAGGTCAACTTGGAATGTTATCCCTGCTCATAGAGAGAAATTATTTATTCTACAAAAGAAGAAGGAAGAAATCATTAGAAGATTCAGTCAGCTAGGAAACCTTGTGAGAATAAAATACACTCTGGTGGCCAATGCTTTGGAAATGCAGAAAAACTAGAAAAGATCAATCTAACTCCATGCACTCTGGATGATGCAAAAGAAAGCCTGATGTAATTATAATCTTTGAATAAAATGTTGATATATTCTAAGAAGAGTTGGGAGAATGGCAAGTCAGCATGGCAAGGTATTCTCAAGGAGCTTCAAGGCTCACCTTCCTCTGGGTAATACTTTTTCAAGTTTACACATTGCTGAGACACACTCCTAAGGAGGAGTTAGGATTTTTTTCTTTCTTTTGAACATGCACTATTTTGGACCACCCTTATATATATTCATATTTTTGGAATGCCCTTTTTCCTTGATGTCAAAGGGGGATAGAGTGTCATAAAGAGAAAAGAGGAGATTGTGTTGCACATAGGAGGTTTGTGCATTCTTTTGCACATGTTTCCATTAATGAAAAATGGGGAGATTGTTGGAAGAATGAAGAAGAACATCTCATTATGTAGCTTTTTTGTTGTCATTATTGTCACCATGTTATATGAGTTGTAATTGTATCACCATAAGTTCAAGCTTGATCCGGTATTCTAAACCAATATGCAAAAATAGTCATTATCCTCTGGTATTTTGGTCTGCATATGTAGTACAGATAAGATTTATCACCACAGTTCATATATGATGTACACTACATATATCTACATCTATCTTCCTAATTGCAAATGGTTCTGATCTTTATATCAAAAGTTATGAATGACAGTGTTGACAGGTTGTAGTATAGACTGGCATAAGCAATTTGGTCCACAATCCTCTGCTGATGAATAACATTCATTATGGTTTTGGGAGATGGTTCTTGGTTGCTAGAAGCTTGTAAATTTATAATTTCATGTGTACAGGTGCTCCTATATTGAATTGACATCATTCTATTGTTGTATTTTGTTATTAGGTCTATCCCTAGCTGACCTAATCAATAGTTGATGTTACAATGAATTAATTTTGTGTTGTTAATGTATTTGTGACCTATCTTAGGTCCATGTTGACATGGTGTAGCATACTACACGCTTGAATTTTTTTGGAAAAGTTTTGTACAAAATTGAAGCTGACAGTTAATCTATTTGGTAAATGAGGGTTGCATCTAATTAGGCCAACCTAATTGATGCTTGCAGATGATTCATATATATATATTGGATAGTTTTTGTAATGCCCGTCATGAAAACCCCAGAGAACACACACACAATGAAAATATTATTATTATTATTATTTTTAATAACATAAAGTAAACATGCAATAACAATAAACCATAATCACATTGTACATTACATCACATTATCACACTTAGTTCTCTGCGGCACACGAGGTTACGTTGCAAACATCTAAACGAAAGAAAAAGACAACATTGAAGAATATATCTATTTATATTATAATAACCATGAATAAGAATACCACCATGAATCAAGAGCGAGAGTGTTACTACATTACGTTTTGCAATCATAATGAATCTCTTTAACAAAGTTACAAATGATCCTAACTATTACATCATTGTTATAAAATTACATTACAAGCTCTTGATATAAGAATTACAACAAATTTCCCAAACATGTGGGATGATACAAGTACAATAAATTCTGTAATACAAGGTGATCACTGATACAACTTTAATTGTAGAAATGCTGAGAAGAAAGGATGCTAATGGGGAACCCAACGAGTGTGGAGCACATTCCACCCAACCATGTGAATTAAAGATAACTCACCCCCCGTGCTCAGAGGTGACAATGAAGTTAACTCAACCATGATTGTCAAACCGACTCCATAAAACACAAAGTACAAACTCAATAACACAACAACATAATCCACAACATTTACGAGGCAACAAAAGATAAAGCTATGAAATAGATCAAAGCAATAACAGATAAACAAATTACCAAGGAACATTCATAACTCAACTTCAAAAGAATCCAAAACAACATAAAGATTACAATTCCAGAGGCGACAAGAAGTAATGCACAAGGGTGTCTAGTGGAGAGTGTCATCGCATAGCTCTCATGGGATCTCCTGGCTCTTCCTCCAACTTGAGGCGCCGACACCCATCTATGGATCTCCTGGCTCTTACTCCTACTTGAGGCGCCGACACCATAGGGTAGCTTATGCGGAGTCGATAACCTCTCATGAAGACGAGATTATGACTTTGCCAACCACAGCCTTCTCAGTCTATCATTAGTCTATGATAGCCCTAATGCATAGACGAGGAATCCAATATTTATTATCTTGTGTGTTTTACTACCCATCCCCCTAATTCTATTTTTTAGGTTATCACTTGCTTAACTACTCTTACGTGGGTTCTCCTGTGCACTTCCTCTTACCCGAGGCACCGGACCCCATGAAGAGCCACTCTCCCTAAGACCCCTAACAGAAACCAAAATAAGGCAAGGGTTGTACCATCAAGTATAAGGCATATACACAAAAAAAGACATGAGAGGCAAATCCATCTCGCAACCACTCATAATCACAATGACCACAATCTCGTACAACCCTTCCAAATAAAGATGCTAAGCAAAATCATGTAATATTCAAATCCAAAAAGTACAAGGACAAACGTCCAAGGAAATAACTCAAGCCTCTGGAACAAGGGTTTGTAAAACAACAGGGTTCCCACATGGACAACACTAACAATAACCATAATGAAAAAGGAACTCAAAATAATTTAACAAGCTTGCACCATTAAATTTCATTCATTCCCAATTAATCAATTAAATTAATTTCCCCAATTTTCATATCATTACAAAAAAAAAATTCAAATTCAAATATTCAAATACAAGAAAGTATATCTATCTCTACAAGAGCCTAAGTACATATACAACAGGGCTAAAACTAATTTTCGTTTAACATTATTTAATCAACATAAAAGAAATAATAAAATAATGCCATATATATATAATATATATATCATTAATTAACATATTAAATGAAATAACTATAATTACATTTTTAAATAAAATTAAATATAATTATCATATTAAATAAAATAAATATACACCACATAAATTATTTAAGATATTAAATAAAATACCACATACATACACATATATATATATATATACATATATATATATACATACATATATATATATATATATATACATATATATATATATATATATATATATATATATATATATATATATATATATATATATATATATATATATATATATATATATATATATATATATATATATATATATATATATATACATACATATATATATATAAAACTAATAAACCAAGGCCATCGCCTTACATACTGCACACACAGTCATTAAGGCGTTGTGTCATTAAACTGTTGTGGCAGCATGACTGCCTTGACGAGAGAAAGGGGAGGGGTGCGACTTCGAATCCTTCCCGAACTCCCAAAACAAAGATTTTCCATAATTTTTTTTTTTTAAATAAAACATTTCGCCATAAAAAAAAACCAGGCGCCGATTGGTAAAAAACAAATTCGGCCTCAGGAAAAGAAATATGAACCAGAAAAAGAATAACTTGAAAATATTTTATAAATATATATCAAAACATATATATATATATATAAAATACAGAGCACAATCATTTCTGTGTGGAACACAGAACAATATATATTAAAAAAAATATTTCAAATCTTGTTAAAAAAAATGAAAATTAAAGATTCATTTTTTTCCCAGTAGAATGCTACAATAAAATTGGGTAATTTTTTAATTAAAGATCAATAGCTTTTCTTTCAGGTTTGATATACAAAACTCCCTAAATTTTCCCAAAGAATTTTCTTTCACAAGATGACACACTTATATAAATTTATACAAAACCTTTCCCGGATTGATAACTAAATTTCAAATAGATTTTTCTTTTGCAAAAACACAAATTCATTCAAATCATAATTTTTTTCTTAATTTCTTTTACAGATTCAAAGAGATCAAAAAGAGAGGTTGGAACCTGGAGTCCTACGCTATTTGAGAATCTGGTGAAGCTCGCTTGATTCCGACAGTCTTCTCGACAACTTTCGTTCCTCCTTCAGAATCTCCTCTCCAGAATACCGTGCTCAACTTCAAATCTAATATTCTACTCAGAAACCCTTCCCAAAACATGCAACAATAGATTGACAAATCCATTTCCCAAAACTTCAGAAGATTTCTACATTCGAAGACATTATTATTTTTTTTTTTTCAACTCCTGTCACAATCTTCCCATGAATGAAAATTCACAATTATGCAACTAAATAAAATATGCCTCTTTCATTTTCGAAAACTCTAAAAAAAATCTAATATTAAAGAAACTATCTAATTTAATTTCAGTATGTTTCCTTTTTCAATACTTTCTATTTTAAATCTTTTTTTGCAAGTTTTATTTGCTATGCACAAATTTAATTATTTATTTTATTTGTTTTATAATTATCTTCAACATGATAATTTTAATTAAAATAACAAAACACAATTTAATATTTAATTAGCACATGACTTTTTTTAAAATAAAACATTTAAATATTTACATACAAATTAATCTAACATTATAACAAACAATTACTACCAACATTTAAATAAAATAAATCACAACTTATAAAATACCCACATTAATAAAATACGACACAACACAACCACAACCACAATAACGACAACTACAAAACGTACAGTACCAATCAAACAAGGTGGTTTGACATCATGGGATGAGATGACTTCATTGTCACCTCTGTTTCAACATTTAATCATTGGGCCATTGGTGCTCGCCCTGTCCTGCCGAAGCAGGTGGAATCGAGACTCTGTACCTGCAAATACTGCATACAAATGAAGTCGTGTACATGTGCATACATATATATAAAATCAAAGCATTAAATCGAATCATTACATTGTGAGAAGGAATCGCAGCATAACAGAGCACTCACAAATGAGTGATGCTACACTGTCCTTCATCACATCTATCCTAACAATTATAATATAACTGATAAAATAACATTTCTAAACTAACAATTCATCTCACAACATAATTTATAAAATCTCTGCATCATAATATAATTATGAAAATCAACTAACATCACCAACCACAATGTCATATGAAATAATCATGTCCACTAATGAAATAACATCATCATCAAATGCCTAACTATCCAAATCACAGAATAACAGTACCATCATAGTATCAAAGTATCAAATCAAAGCATAAAACTAATGAGTCCAACTAGCAACCAGGAGGGTTATTACATCCTCCTGCCCTTGAATCTGGCTTACTCGTGGAAGCCAGTAAACAAGTAAGGGTAGGATTCTCTGGTACGGGAAGCATCCTCCCATGTCGCTGAAGTCTCATCATTGGGATCCCATTGGACCCTCACCTGCTCAATATCCATGCCTCTAAGAACGAGTCTCCTATGCTACACCACGGCCATGGGCTTGAGAGCTAGCTGCCCGTCCTCAACCTATAGAGCATTCCAATCACGTACATGAGTAACATCAAGAAAATAAGGCCTAAGGACAGAAACATGAAACACATCGTGAATCCGCGACAAACTGGGTGGCAAGGCCAGGTGATAGGCAACAGGACCAATACGCTCTAACATCTCGAACGAACCCACGAAATGGGGTGCAAGCTTAGAACCCTTTCCATAACGAATAGGGCTCTTCCGAGGACGAACACGAAGAAACACTCAATCTCCAACTGCAAATTGTCGATCAACTTTGTGAGCATCATCAGACTTCTTCTGCCTGTCTTGAGCCACTACCAGATGCTCTCGGATGCGAGCTACCTGTTGCTCCATATCCTGAAGCATCTTAGGTCCAAGAAGAACCTTGTCCTCTAATCGATCCCAGCTCAAAGGGGTACGACAAGGATGACCATATAAAGCCTGAAATGGAGCTATGCCAATCGAACTATGATAACCATTGTTATAGGAAAACTCGACCAAATGCAGATAATCTTCCCAACAAGATTGTTGGTCCATGACATACATGCAAAGCATATCCTCAAGCACCTGATTGACTCTCTCAGTCTAACCATCTGTCTCAGGATGGTAGGAAAAACTAAAATTCAACTTAGTCCCTAAGGACTGCTGCAAAGATGTCCATAATGTAGATGGTAATATCAGATCTTTGTCAGAAATAATCCTGCGTGGTATCCCATGTAATCGAACAATGTCTTCCATGAACACCCTAGCCACCACTGAAGCAGTATAGGAAGATCGAATGGGAGAGAAATGGGCTACCTTGGTCAACCTATCAATAGTGACCATGATAGCGTCGTGTCGCCTGGAAGTCATAGGAAACCTGACAATGAAATCCATAGAAATGATGTCCCACTTCCACTCCAGAACAAGATGAGGCTACAACAAACCTGCCGGATGATGATGCTCGGCCTTAACTCTCTAACATTCTAGACACCTAGCCACAAAATCAGCAATGTCACGCTTCATACCTGCCCAAAAATATAATGAGCGAAGATCAACATACATCTTTTTAACTCCAGGATGTGCTGAATAAGGAGCCTTATGAGCTTTAGTCATGATTAGGGTATGAAGACCCTTTGTAGGAGGTACATACATTCAGCCTCCATAATGTAAAACACCATCCGAGTCCAAAGAGTAACCAAAAAATTTTCCTTCCAAAGCTCTGCCTGACTCAATCTCTGATTTCACCACTTGATACTAATCATCTGAAGAAAGAGCTGCACGGATCTGACTCTTCAAATCAACCTCAAGAGCCACAACAAAAATCTCATGCTTGCGTCTACTCAACGCATCTGCCACCACATTCTCTTTGCCCTGAATATACTTCACTTCAAAATCATATTTGCACAAGAATTCCATCCACCTCCTTTGCCTTGCATTCAGATTCGGCTGCGTAAAGATGTATTGCAGACTACGATGATCTGTATGCAACTCGAACCGATGCCCTAGGAGAAAGTGTCGCCATCTTACCAAGGCATGAACAACTGCGGCTAACTCCAAATCATGAGTGGGGTAATTGAGTTCATGATCCTTCAGTTTCCGTGATTCATAAGCAATCACTCGCCCCTCCTGCATCAACACGGCCCCCAAGCCTTCCAAAGAAGCATCCGTACACACAAAAAAATCACCTGTCGGGTCTGGTACTGCTAAGATTGGAGCACTAGTTAGCTTGTCCTTTAGAGTCTGGAAAGTTAACTGTCACTGATCTAACCATAGAAACTTCTTTCCCTTCCTCTGGAGAGAGGTGATAGGATGTGCCAACCTAGAAAGGCCTTGGATGAACCGCCTATAATATCCTGCAAGTCCCATGAAGCTGCAAATTTTTGAGACATTTGTGGGTGCGGGCCAATCCACAATGGCTTGAATCTTTGCAGGATCAACTAAGATTCCATCACCTGAAATCACATGCCCCAAATAGTGAACTTCAGTCTTATAAAAGTCACACTTTGCCAAGATGGAAAACAACTGATTGTCCCTTAAGCATTGTAACACCTGCTTTAGATGTTCCTCATGTTCCTCAATAGACCTAGAATAAATCAGAATGTCATCAAGAAACACAAGGAAAAATCTATCCAAGTATGTTCGGAACACTCCATTCATCAAGCTCATAAAGACTGAAGGTGCATTCGTCAACCCGAACAACATCACAGTGAACTCGTAATGTCCGTATCGAGTACGAAATGCTATTTTGTGAATATCTGGATCTGCAATCCTCAACTGATGGTATCCCGATTTAAGATCAATTTTAGAGAATACCTTTGCCCCTTTTATCTGATCGAAAAGATCATCAATTTTGGGTAATGGATATCGGTTCTTCACGGTTACTTTGTTCAACTGCCTGTAGTCAATACACAAGCGAAGAGAACCATCCTTCTTTTTCATGAAAATCACAGGTGCTCCCCAAGGGGAAACACTTAGGTGGATAAAGCCCTTAGCCAACAATTCTTCCAGCTATAGATGGAGTTCCTGAAGTTCCTGCGTTGTCATTCGATACGGAGCTCGAGATATTGGCTCAGCTCCAGGTACCAGATCAATCCTAAAATCTATATCTCGCTTTGGCGGCATACCAGGTATCTCTTATGGAAACACATCAGAAAACTCCTTAAGGAGAGGGTACTGATCCAATGACACCCCTCGACTATCCTTAGACTCTAGATCACTCAAAGATACTACAAAGAGCTGACAACCCTGCCGGAAGCACCTTTTAAGCTGCATGGCAGAGATCATTCACAAAGAAATGGGTCTTTGAACACCCACGATCTCCACCTCCTTTCCAAAATCATCAATGCACCACACTGCTTTACGGTGACAATCAATTGTAGCACGACGTACACTCAACCAATCCATGCCCAAGATGACATCATATGAGCCGAGTGGTAGGATTCTGAGGTCTACTTTGGTTGAAAAAGCCCCTATACTCAAACTACAATCCTGCACAAGCTTCTCTACAACGAGCTTTGACCCTGAAGCCAATTCAACTTGCCATTTCACGCCTTGACTAGTTGCCACCAGTCCACATTTCTCAACCACCAAAGGAGATATAAAGGAATCAGATGCACCAGAATCAAAAAGTATAGAAATGCTAGAACCATGTAACACACTTGAAGTTTCAATGACGATGTTTTGGTGGTCTGCCTACCGATTATCCACTGTAGCAAAGACACGATGAGATCTCCCTGCATCACCTACTGTCGGCTCTGATCCAACTAGCCTCTGATTAAAACCTGAAGTGCTCTTCTGAGGACACAATCTGGCAATGTGCCCCTGCTGCCCACAAGAGTAACACCCAGTACCCCTGCCAAAACCTCTACCCCCTGAAGGAGAATTTGATTGCTGGAAACTTCCTCGACTCGACGCTGACTAAAAACTAGGTGCAGGCTAAACAAAACGTTCCTGATGAACACAGTTCCTATTCTGATCCTTGCGAAACTGCGAATTGCCACCCTGTTGAGATTGAAAGTTCTTTTGTCTCGACTGCTGCTGCTGCTGATGACCCCCTTTCGAGGGTTGAAACCTATTTCTGGAAGATCCTGCCCCCTGAGACTAACCTCCGTGAGTGCTAAAACCCAGAGTAGGTGCACTGCCAATTTGCACTCCAATGTGACCACCCAAGGCCATGGCCAAATTTTCCTCTACCAAGCGAGCCTTCTCAACTGCCATTTCCATCATCTTCGGCTCGAAGACTCACATGCCACCACTGATGCAGGAATTTAGGCCCCAAACAAAATGCTGCACTAACATGCCTTCATCGCGGCTAATCCCTACATACTGCTTCAGCTCATAGAAGCGCCGCTCATACTTCTCCACTGTCATAAACAACTGCTTGAGATTGTGAAACTCGTCAGCCCTGTGCTGCCTCCAATGGTCTGAGAGGAAATGAGCCCTGAACCTATCCAGGAATAATTCCCAAGTGACCAAACTGATATCAAGGTGTAATTTCTGTTCTTCAAGACGCCACCAAGTAGATGCGAAGCCTCACAGATGCATAACCGCGCACCGAGCCTTGGTATTGCTACCGTAGGGATGCATGGCGAAGCAACGATCTAAGTCAATTAGCCAAGTTTCAGCGTCTAGTCCTCCTCCCAAACCATCAAATGTCGGTGGGTGAGATCTCAATAAATCCCTCATATGGCCTGCCATGACTGCATCCTGATCAAAAGTTATTTCCCTCTGCCTCGGTGACCTTTCTCTTTCTCTTTCAATCCATGGCTCCTCCTCTGGCCTGGGTCCCAAACGAGCCAACATCTCTCCAAGAATGTGTTGTAACTGACCATCCAATCCAGGCTGCCCTGGGTTCTGACCACTTGACGGATTACTATGAAAACTCAGCTGTTCCTCATGCTCAAAACCATGAGAACTGGGAACTGAGGGACTTCGTTGGTTTTCTCTACGACCAGCACCACGGGCTCTTGCTCGGCCATGTCCTCTACCTTGAGGCATATTTCTGCACAACAAGATAAAGGTACAAATGAGCTCAAGAGTTCAAACGTGAGGTTGCCTAATGGACTTAACTACCCAGAGACCCCAGCGTTTGCAAACTTGGCTCTGATACCAAGTTGTAACGCTCATCGTGCAAACCCCAGAGAACACACACACAATGTAAATAATTTTTTTTTTTTAATAACATAAAGTAAACATGCAATAACAATAAACCATAATCACATTGTACATTACATCACATTATCACACTTAGTTCTCTGGGGCACGCGAGGTTACGTCGCAAACATCTAAACGAAGGAAAAAGACAACATTGAACAATATATCTATTTATATTATAATAACCATGAATAAGAATACCACCATGAATCAAGAGCAAGAGTGTTACTACATTACGTTTTGCAATCATAATGAATCTCTTTAACAAAGTTACAAATGATCCTAACTATTACATTACAAGCTCTTGATATAAGAATTACAACAAATTTCCCAAACATGTGGGATGATACAAGTACAATAAATTCTGTAATACAAGGTGATCATTGATACAACTTTAATTGTAGAAATGCTGAGAAGAAAGGATGCTGATGGGGAACCCAACGGGTGTGGAGCACATTCCACCCAAGCATGTGAATTAAAGATAACTCACCCCATGTGCTTAGAGGTGACAATGAAGTTAACTCGACCATGATTGTCAAACCGACTCCATAAAACACAAAGTACAAACTCAATAACACAACAACATACTCCACAACATTTACGAGGCAACAAAAGATAAAGCTATGAAATAGATCAAAGCAATAACAGATAAACAAATTACCAAGGAACATTCATAACTCAACTTCAAAAGAATCCAAAACAACATAAAGATTACAATTCCAGAGGTGACAAGAAGTAATGCACAAGGGTGTCTAGTGGAGAGTGTCATCGCATAGCTCTCATGGGATCTCCTGGCTCTTCCTCCAACTTGAGGTGCCGACACCCATCTATGGATCTCCTGGCTCTTCCTCCTACTTGAGGCGCCGACACCATAGGGTAGCTTATGCGGAGTCAATAACCTCTCATGAAGACGCGATTATGACTTTGCCGACCACAACCTTCTCAATCTATCATTAGTCTATGATAGCCCTAATGCATAGACGATGAATCCAATATTTATTATCTTGTGTGTTTTACTACCCATCCCCCTAATTCTATTTTTTAGGTTATCACTTGCTTAACTACTCTTACGTGGGTTCTCCTGTGCACTTCCTCTTACCCGAGGCACTGGACCCCATGAAGAGCCACTCTCACTAAGACCCCTAATAGAAACCGAAATAAGGAAAGGGTTGTACCATCAAGTATAAGGCATATACACAAAACAAGACATGAGAGGCAAATCCATCTCACGACCACTCATAATCACAATGACCACAATCTTGTACAACCCTTCCAAATAAAGATGCTAAGAAAAATCATGTAATATTCAAATCCAAAAAGTACAAGGACAAACGTCCAAGGAAATAAATCAAGCCTCTGGAACAAGGGTTTGTAAAACAACAGGGTTCCCACATGGACAACACTAACAATAACCATAACGAAAAAGGAACTCAAAATAATTTAACAAGCTTGCACCATTAAATTTCATTCATTCCCAATTAATCAATTAAATTAATTTGCCCAATTTTCATATCATTACAAAAAAAAAATTCAAATTCAAATATTCAAATACAAGAAAGTATATCTATCTCTACAAGAGCCTAAGTACATATACAACAGGGCTAAAACTAATTTTTGTTTAACATTATTTAATCAACATAAAAGAAATAATAAAATAATGCCCTATATATATAATATATATCATTAATTAACATATTAAATGAAATAACTATAATTACATTTTTAAATAAAATGAAATATAATTATCATATTAAATAAAATAAATATACACCACATAAATTATTTAAGATATTAAATAAAATACCACATACATACACATATATATATATAAAAAAAACTAATAATTAAACCAAGGCTGTCGGCCTTACATACTACACGTAGTAGTCATTAAGACTGTTGTGGCAGTACTACTGCAGCAAGGGAATACGGGGAGGGGTATGGCTACAACCGTCCTTCCCCGAACTCCCAAAACAAAGGTTTTCCATAATTTTTTTTTTTAAAATAAAACATTTCGCGATAAAAAAAAACCAGGTGCCGACTGGTAAAGAACAAATTCGGCCTCAGGAAAAGAAATACGAACCAGAAAAATAATAACTTGAAAATATTTTATAAATATATATCAAAACATATATATATATATATATAAAATACAGAGCACAATCATTTCTTTGTGGAACACAGAACCGTATATATTAAAAAAAATATTTCAAATCTTGTTAAAAAAAATAAAAATTAAAGATTCATTTTTTTTCCTAGTAGAATGCTACAATAAAATTGGGTAATTTTTTAATTAAAGATCAATAGCTTTTCTTTCAGGTTTGATATACAAAAATCCCTAAATTTTCCCAAAGAATTTTCTTTTACAAGATGACACACTTATATAAATTTATACAAAACCTTTCCCGGATTGATAACTAAATTTCAAATAGATTTTTCTTTTGCAAAAAAATAGATTCATTCAAATCATAATTTTTTTTTTAATTTCTTTTACAAATTCAAAGAGATCAAAAAGAGAGGTTGGAACCTGGAGTCCTGCGCTATTTGAGAATCTGGTGAAGCTCGCTTGATTCCGACAGTCTTCTCGAACAACTTTCGTTCCTCCTTCAGAATCTCCTCTCCAGAATACCGTGCTCAACTTCAAATCTAATATTCTACTCAGAAACCCTTCCCAAAACATGCAGCAATAGATTGACATATCCCTTTCCAAAAACTTTAGAAGATTTCTACATTCGAAGACATTATTATTATTATTTTTTTTCAACTCCTGTCACAATCTTCTCGTGAATGAAAATTCACAATTATGCAACTAAATAAAATATGCCTCTTTCATTTTCGAAAACTCTAAAAAAAATCTAATATTAAAGAAACTATCTAATTTAATTTCAGTATGTTTCCTTTTTCAATACTTTCTATTTTAAATCTTTTTTTGCAAGTTTTATTTGCTATGCACAAATTTAATTATTTATTTTATTTGTTTTATAATTATCTTCAACAGGATAATTTTAATTAAAATAACAAAACACAATTTAATATTTAATTAGCACATGACTTTTTTTAAAATAAAACATTTAAATATTTACATACAAATTAATCTAACATTATAACAAACAATTACTACCAACATTTAAATAAAATAAATCACAACTTATAAAATACCCACATTAATAAAATACGACATAACACAACCACAACCACAATAACGACAACTACAAAAATGTACAATACCAATCAAACAAGGCGGTCTGACATCATTGTCACCTCTGTTTGAACATTTAACTGTTGGGCCATTGGTGCTCGCCCTGTCCTGCCGAAGCAGGTGGAATCGAGACTCTGTACCTGCAAATCCTGCATACAAACGAAGTCGTGTATATGTGCATACATATATATAAAATCAAAGCATTAAATCGAATCATTACATTGTGAGAAGGAATCGCAGCGTAACAGAGAACTCGCAAACGAGTGATGCTACACTGTCCTTCATCACATCTATCCTAACAATTATAATATAACTGATAAAATAACATTTCTAAACTAACAATTCATCTCACAACATAATTTATAAAATCTCTGCATCATAATATAATTATGAAAATCAACTAACATCACCAACCACAATGTCATATGAAATAATCATGTCCACTAATGAAATAACATCATCATCAAATGCCTTACTATCCAAATAACACAATAACAGTACCATCATAGTATCAAAGTATCAAATCAAAGCATAAAACTAATGAGTCCAACTAGCAACCAAGATGGTTATTACAATTTTTGAGATTGAAAGAGAAAGATAAGTATGTGAAGATGAATCTAGGTGAATACATATTTGCTAGTATGTGAGTTTATCAGAAGAAGTGTAAAAATTCAGTTTACTAAGCATCAAAGGAACTAAATCAACAATTGTTGGGTGTAACTATATTAGTTCATATTCTGGCTGTAAGCCATTTCTACATTGTATCTTTGTAGGCAGTGAGCCTCCCATTTTAGATAGTGAGTCCTGGTAGTGAGCCACCCTTTGTAATATCTTATAACCAGTTATATTATATTGTGAGCTAATCCTCACTATGGTTTTTAAAATTTTGGGTTTTCCACGTAAAAATCTTGGTGTTCATGTGTTGTGTGCTTTTATGTTCTGCTAATGCGCTTGCTCATTCTTATTGTTCTATGCATTGGATTATTTGGATGGTGCATGTTCAATAAGTTTGAGAAGATACTGATTCACCCCCCCTCTCAGTATCTTGGGTGTTCAACAATTGGTTCATGTACGAGTTGTTTTGGTAGAGTTTAACAAAGAAGCAAGTTAGGTTGTTACCAAGTATTCACCTTACATGTAGAAGGCTGATGGTGTCATGGAGTTCAATTGGCCCACTGAAGATGAATTCCAAGCTTGGAAGGAAAAGCAATTGGATGTGTTGGATGATTGAGTTGTAGTTGTGGGATGGTGAGTACAATTTTGGTTTTGAGTCTATAGATATGGTGAGTAATGGATGGGAGAAGCACAATGCATAGCTTGGAACTAGTATATATTAGGATTTCGCTAAAGTATGGATGGATTTTCTTCTATCCAATTTGAAATTGATGACAAGGTTACAGATGTGGACGAGTTTCTTGTCTTTTCTTCCTTATACTTTTTATGCTTTTTTTCATCTTTTCTTGGTGTATGTGGACACATTTTTGGAGCACGTGGATACTATCAAATCAGCTCAAAGATTCATTTTGGAAGTTGGGACCTAACCTTCAACAACAAATGAGAATAACTTTTGTCTCATGTACATTTCCCTCCATTTGAGGATGAAAATATAATTGCAAGGGGAATGTATTTTGTAATGGTCCAATAGAATAATGACATGTACTTTTTGGGTCAAGGCTTGTTTGCTCCATTTCTATAAGAAGAAATTCAAGGCTAGAAGTATGGGGTTCATTGTTTTGTAATTGATCACAGAGAACAGTGTAAGGAGAATACAAAGCATTTCAGAGTTTTATCTTAGGTCCAAGTCTTTCAATGCATATGTAATTTTGATAGCAATATTGGCAATATAATACAAAATGGTGCAAATTTGAAATCATTTTCTCTCCTATGTACTTGTTTCATGAATTATGAATAATATAATCAAGGATTATCTTATTTATCTCCATTGATTTCCAGTGGATGTGTAGTTTTGTTCTTATTGGCTAATTCAAAGGATTAATGCAAATACTTGAGTGAAGCTACAGGTTTACCCAAATTGAGTGCAAGGATATTAGTAAGAAGTTGTGGTTGAGAATATAATGTTGAAATGTTGTAATGTAGTATTTTCAAAGCTTAAGTGATGCTATATGTTAAATTATTATTAGATTGTATGGGTTTTGAGATTAAATCCATTCCTGGGATGAGGAACTAATCTAAGTGAAGTATTCATGTTGCATTTAGTTGGTAAATTCAGTAGAAAATCACTTATATAATTTTTTTTATTTTAAATCGATTGCAATTGTTATCATTTTATGTTAAATTTCTCCATTCTCATGCTCTAAATGTAGAGTGTTGTTAAGGAGCAGCCAAATTCTTTGATATATTCTAAATGTTGAGCTATTACATGGGAATTCATATGTTATTTACAATGTATTTAGATATTAGGTGTAGAGGTCTTTAAAATACATTGTGGGATCACCCTCCCGGGTCTTGCAGAGCCTAAAGTGTAGGAGGAAAGGATTGCTTCTTTCACTCGTTCATTGGCCAATCCCTTTGGGTTGCTAAGGAGTGGAATTGGCAATTCCATAGGCAATTCTGAAGATCAACTTGGTTCTTAAAAAAAACCAACAGATTGGAAAATAAAAGCAATGCCAACATACCACCAGCAAACATCATGAACGATGAAGGTGGCCCATGGGGCTATAAAACCAGTGACCTTGAAACACCTCAAAAGAGACCCACATACAATGACACATTTAGTGAGGAAGAGATAAATCACAAATGACAAGAGGTGAAGGAACAATTGAACCAAGACCCAAATAGAGTAGTCATAGAAAAAGTGGATACTGATGAGAAAATAGATGAGGAAGAACTGTTTCAATGTGCCAACAACCCCAAGGTGCTCATACTGATGGAAAAATTGTTGAAAAAGGACCCAAATTCTTACTTCTTCAAGTTAGCACAAAGTGGTGCTAAATTGCTAGTAGAATTTAACATGGAGGATCTCAAAGATCCTAACCTTATTCCCTTAGGGGATAACTTGATTGTGAGACAAATATTTGAACCCACGAAAATTCCCAACATACCACCTATATTCTCACAAAATAATGGTCAACCAATGGAAAACCTATTATATAGAGAACCAACTCAAATCGAACAATCAACAGTGGCCCAACAATATCAAGGAGGTCCATCCCAATATGTACCACAAAGAAAAAATCATTGACTAGGATAATATGTATCTCAAAACACTTTTCTTTTCGACCTTTCTCAAAACATGCAGTACCATCAACAAGGTGGACCACAGGTTCCCCTTCCTAATTAGTAGTACCATCCACAAGGTGGACCATGGGGTCCCCTTTCATATCAGTACCAACAACAAGGTGTGCCATATGGTACCCTTCCAAGTTCATCCAATCAACAAGGTAACTCGCCAATGCACTATTAGGGAAACCTTCAATATAATTCACCCCAACAACAAGGTGTACCCAAGGGAACCCTTCTGAGTTTTTACCATCAACAAGGTAACCCACCAATGCACCATTAGGGAAACCTTCAGTATAGTTTTCCCTAACAACAAGGTGTGCCACATGGTACCCTTCCTAGTTGATATACTCAACAAGGTAACCCACCAAAACATCATGAAGAAAAACTTCAGAATATCTCATCCCATCAACAAGGTAACCCTCCAATGCACCATCAGGGAAATCTTCAATATAGCTCATCCCAACAAGGTAACCCACCAATGCACCATCAGGGAAACCTTTAGTATAGTTTTCCCCAACAATAAGGTGTGCCACATGGTACCCTTCCCAATTCATCCTATCAACAAGGTGTCCCAGTAACATATCATCAAGGGAACCTTCAAATCATTGTGTCCCAACAACAAGGTGTGCCACATGGTACCCTTCCCAATTCATCCAACCAACAAGGTGTCTTGCTAATGAATCAAAATGGTAACCTTTAGTATAATTCGTCCCAATAATAAGGAGCTAACCATCCTTACACTCAACAAGGAGCTAACCCTCCTTATGTTCAACAAGGAACTAACCCTCCTTACACTTAGCAAGGACCTAACCCACCCTATGTTCAAAATGGCTACCAAGGTTCAATACCCCTATTCTATCCAACTTATGACCAAAAAAATGTTGTGGGACAATAAGGCTATTATACACAAGATTGCAAAAAAATGCACCAAAGAATGAGATGGAACTACAACTAGAAGTGATGAACCAGAAGATAGCAGACATGCTGGTAGGAAAATAAAATAAAACCTATACCCTTTAGGAAATATGTCCATTCCAATTTGATCGTTCCATCACTTTGCTACCCTTTCCAAGTATTTTTGAAATACCCAAGTTTGATAAGTACAAAGGAAGAGGAGACCCAATAGAGCATGCACGTGATTTTCCAGTATCATGTATGGAAGTAAAAAATAATGAATCTTACCTCATGAGGCTCTTTCCACGTATCCTTATAGGTCATGATATGGAGTGGTTTTCTCATCTTTCATAAGGACTTAAAACTTTTGATGGACTATCTAGAAAATTCACAAGTCACTTCTATTTCAACATATAGAGCAAGATGTCACCATCAAAGATTTATCCAAAATTAAACAAATTCAAGGAGATTCCTTTACCTCCTACCTACAGAGATGGAGGAACAAATCTAGTTGATGCAAATGGCCCATTCCCAACAAGGAATTGGTAGATATCTTCATCTCGAATGTCCTACTTGAGATCAACTAGCAACTCACTATGTTATTTCTTGCAAACTTTGAAGAAACTATTGAAAAGGGATTACATATTGAGAGATCCCTCATAGCAAGAGGAGTCCTTAAATTGAACAACTTGAAAGACAGTCCCTCTAGTTCAAATGATAAACCTAAGATATGGGAAAAGAACTAGAACATTATAAATGATGGAGTAGTTGATGCTAGAGAACTATGGAATGCATAAAACAAACCTCAAAACAAACAAAAAGTAGCACAACCAAGCTATGTTCCAAATAGTACTCAAAACAACAAGCTTACTTATCCCATGAACAATCAGGTAGTTAACCAACAAATGAATCAAGGAGGGAAACATAGGCAATATGATCAACCAAGGAGGCAATTTTTAGTACTAGGTGAGTCACTTGAGACAATGATGCATAATCTAGTACAAAAAAACCTCATCAAGCTTAACGATCACCAAAACTATGAGGAATCTAGCTTCAAAACACCATGGTATAGTGAGGACTTGTGCTAATTCCACATGATCAAAGGACACACAACAAACAATTGCATGAGACTCAAGAATCTCATCCAAGAATTGATAGACAAAAGAGAAGTGGATGTCAAGAATCATTTCAAAAACAAGGACCTTCAAATATACACAAACCCAATCTCAAACCACACTAAAAGGAATGACAAAGGAAATGACCAAGATTACCACAATAATAACTACATGTATGGTGACACAATTATAGGTACCCTCTCTCAAGTTGATGAAAATAGGGAAAATGTAGTAACTATACGAGGTGGAAACAACAACTATAATGGAACTACCCATTGAGGGAGAGTTACAATATAGGGAGCCCCTCCTAAACCTATGGCAAAGTCATCAAATGACTACAACATTATGGAATAGCTAAAGAAGACTATGGCCTGAATCTCAATCTCAATCCTAGAATTGCTAAAAATATCACCCACACATAGGGGGATATTAGAAAAAGCATTAGAAACAGCGGTCCCTAATGACCTCGATCCTAATTAGTTCCAAGCCATGGTTGGAAAAATCACGACCAACAATCATTTAGTATTTTCCAAGAAAGATCTTTCACAAAGAGCATTCCACAACCAAGCTCTCTACATAGAAGTTGGTGTTCACAAAAATATGGTCAAGAGAGCATTGATAGATAATGGTGCGGGTCTAAACATATGTACCTTAAAATTCATCAAACAGTTGGGGTATTTTGATGATGTGATAGAAAAAGGGAAGAGCATTACCATAAGGGCCTATGATGACCTTGAAAGGAATTCAAAAGGGACAGTTAGGATACCAATGTAGATAGGACCGACCATCATGGAAACTGCATGTCAAGTAATTGACCTTGAGTTACCGTATAACCTCATCCTAGGATGCCCTTGGATCCACACATTACAAGTAGTACCATCGACCTTTCACCAATGCTAAAAGTTTCCCCATGAAGGAAAAGAGGTGACATTATATGTCAATCCTAAACCCTTCCATTTTTGTGCAAAGTTGGAAGAGAAGTATAATAAGATCCAACATATACCTAGAAATGAAATATCCTTCCATTCATTCTCATATGTTGACCCTTCCACATTTCCATCGACCTTAACCAAGACCACATTACATGAGCCACCAAAAATAGAAACCAAGGTTCAAGTACTAGAGAGGGGTAATGGGAATTACCACTTCAACCAAGCATTTTGCATTGGCATGCTTCCACCAACACCCAAAGTCTATGTAGGTTTGAAAGAGATCAAGTATGCTCAAATAGGGAAAATGATAGCCAAACCCATGATTTTCACGAAGTGGGGAGATATGAAAGATGAAGAGATATTCAAAGATGAATTCTCATCCATGATTACAAGGAGAAACAAAAAGAACTAGAAAATTCACAACCCATTCTAATTGATCCTAATAGCAGAGGTTATCAATTAACTAAAAAAATGGGAAATCAAGGAATAGGTCACCTTGGGCTAACAAACAATGCTGATGGGAGCCTATCATAGTGGAACAAAGAAAGAAAAATATGGGACTAGGTTATGAGCCAAAATATGTGGTTACTCCAAAAAGTGGATGAACCTATTTTAAGAAACAAGAAACTTCTTCTTGCATTAAGGCACTGGATATCTACCATCTAATGGAAAACAATTTACCTATCAAAGACTTATTCAACAACTTTAGCATTGATAGGTTCCCTCTCCAGTTCATCAAAACCATTCCCAATGTCTATTATTATTTTGAAACAGACTCTAATGAATATGAATTGAATTCTTCTTCCTTTATCACTAGATATGGTTCCCCCACTTCTAGTAATGATGACCTAGATACCCAATGGGAAAAAGATAATAGAGCCATACTAACCCTTTCATCAAACTTTGTAAGCTTTTGAGATAATGATGATAGCTTACCACTCTACTACCCATAGTTGATAGATTGGGACCAACAACAACATACACCTATTTTGGATCAATTCTAGAATGATGAGGAAATCATATAGTTCATGGGACTTCAAATAGAAATACCGGTAGGAGATCAAAAAGTAGGATTCTTTATGGATCTTGAATAGGATGCATACTTGGGTGGAGAGATTGAATCTTCTAGTCTCAAAAATGAAAGAGAAAACATAAAAATAAAATTGTGTTCCCCTAGACAAAACCACAATGTGGCTCTATCAGATCTTGAAAATAAGAAAATAAAGGATGCATCTGATGGTGAAAACCTCCCTGAGGCACTTGAGGATGGAGGGTTCAATCTCCCCATATCAGAGTATCAAGAAAAATCAATGCTCTTGGTAGAAGAAGCAGATTCCATAAATGTTGGCACAACAGAAGACCTAAAGATAACATACCATGTGACATCGCTTGATCTTGAAGAGAAAACAAACTTCACAACATTCATCAATGACAAGAAAGTAAACTCTGCATAGATCTATGTAGATATGCCTAGACTAGATCTAACACTAGTGGTACATCATTTGGGGCCATCTCCCCTAGAGGAAAGCCTATCAAGCAAAAAATTAGCAAAATGCATCCACAAATTGTGTTATTGGTAAAGGTTGAACTAAATAAGTTACTAGATGTGGGTTTCATTAGACCCATCAACTATCCATAATGGATATCAAATCTAGTACCAATGTCAAAGCCTACTAGGGGGATAAGGATTTGCACCAACTTTAGAGACTTGAACAAAGATTTCCCAAAGGATGACTCCCCCCATCCAAGTATTGACATGATCATAGATCTAATAGTAGGGCATGAGATGCTATCCTTAATGGATGGTTTCTTTAGATATAACTAGATAAAAATATCTCCAGATGATCAACACAAAACAACATTTACTTGTGCTTGGGGGACCTTCTATTGGAATGTAATGTCATTTGGTCTAAAGAACATATGAGCAACATGTCAAAGAGAAATGATGACCATCTTCCATGATATGATACATACAATCATGGAATACTATGTGGATTACATTCTAGCAAAGTTAGTCAAAAGGGAAGAGCACTTGACCAATCTTGCAAAGGTGTTGATTGGCTTGAATAATATAATTTAAGACTCAACCCTAAGAAGTGCGTGTTCGGAGTAACATACAAAAGGTTGTTAGGGAACATAGTGTCAAGAAGGGGGATTGAAGTGGATCCTACAAAAGTAAAAGCTATACTAGAGATGCCTCCACCAAAGAAATTGAAACAACTAAGGAGTTTACAAGGGAAGCTGCAATCCGTCAAGAAATTTATCGCACAACTGGCAGACAAATGCCACCCCTTCACTCATATCCTACAAAAAGACATCACCTTCAAATGGGATGGGATATGTGATCAATTATTCCAACAAGTCAAGGAGTACCTACTTACTCCTCCTATACTCATGCCGCCTATTCCAGACAAGGAAATGGTACTCTACGTGTCTACCACATAAGTAGTATTGGGATCTCTCCTAGCCCAGCTAGATGATGATAAAAAAAGAAAGAGCACTCTACTACATTAGCTAAAAATTGGTGGGCTACAAGTTGAACTACTCACCCATAGAAATAGTGTGTCTCTCATTCATATTTGTGACACAAAAGCTGAGACACTACATCTTAAACAAGAAGGTAAAGTTGATTTCAAAAGTAGACCCACTAAAGTATCTACTAGTAAAAGCAGCCCTAATAGGTTGAATTGCAAAATGGGTGATGATCCTGAGTGGATTTGATATAGAGTATGTGAATAGAAGAGCCATCAAGGGACAAATCATAGTAGACCAACTAGTCGAAGCACCCATAGATTATCACAAGCCTCTCATAGTGGAATTTCTAGATGAAAGTATCTTAATGATAGAACAAATAGGCCATTGGACTCTATAATTTGATGGGTCCCACACTCAACATGGTTCTGGAGTAGGTATTCTATTTCTCATACCACAAGGAGATAGTATACCCAAGGTATATAGGATTACTTTCCCATGCATGAACAATATCTCAGAGTATGAAGCTTTAATCATAGGGATCGAAATGGCTATTGAATGAAGAATAAAAGAGCTACATGTCTTCGAAGACTCAGCTAGTGATCAGATAGGTGAACGATGAGTACCAAAAAAAATATGACAAACTGATGCCATATAAAAGGATGGTGGATAACTTCAAGGAATATTTTTTCAAAATAATCTTTGAACAAATTCCTCGGATCAACAGCAGAGCTGTTGATGCAATGGGAACAATAACTTCTTGATATTCCATAAAATGTTCCTAAGTATGAGTTCCTCATGGAACAACTTCTCATACATACATTCGACATCCTGAAATCAGAACTGGTATGTGTTGTTGTTTGTCCTAGCTCCCCAAGGTACCAAGATACATTTGACTACATCCAACACATTATCATACCACTTGACCTAACAACCACTCAAAATAAAACCTTCACCCATAGAACATCCCACTTTACAATCCTAGGAGATACCCTATACCGTCGTAGTCTAGATGGTATGTTACTCAGGTGTCTTAACACAAAAGAAGCACAAACAACCTTACAAGAGGTACACAAAGGTGTTTGTGGGTCCTGTTGGCAAATGGTTAGTGCTCTCCTTGGGATTCGTGTCATGGACTAACTACCTCCCATGGATCCATTAACTCTGGAAGTTGTATCGGGCATCAACCGGTCGATCTTTTGGTGCAACGACAATTGCAGGCCAACAAGTAGTATCAAAGCTAGAGGTGCTGAGTTTGAATCCCCTCGGGTAACACTCAGGGGGAGTTTGTTGGAAAATGGTTAGCACTCCCCTCAGGATTCGTGACATGGACTGACTGCCTCCTATGGATCCGTTAACTTTGGCAGTTGTATCAAGCATTAATAGGTTGATCTTTTGGTGCAACGACAACTGTGGGCCAACAAGTCCCACTCTAGTAGATCTAACCTAGTCCAAACTACTTAGAACATAGTATTATTGGCCCTCCATGGAACATGAATGTATTTAGTATTCTAGAAAGTGTCATCAATGCTAGCAGCATAGTGACCTTATTAATGCACCGACACAAGAGTTGAGATCCATCACAAAACCATGGAATTTCTCTCAATGGGGACTAGAGCTGGTAGATATGATTTTGTCTACTTCATCTAACGGGCACAAGTTTATTATCACAACATTAGAGTATTTCACTAAATGGATAGAGGAAATTCCATTGACCTACATCACTGGAAAATAGATATTAAAATTCATTCTAAATTATCTAATTTGTAAGTATGGAATTCTCCAAATGATAATAACATATAATGGAACCCCATTCAAAAATCAAGACGTCCAAGAAATTTTCTCCCAATTTTCTATCCAGCATAGATTTTCCACACCCTATTACCCATAGGGAAATGTTTAGGTTGAAGCATCTAATAAAACCATACTGAAAATACTAAAAAATAATGTTAATGAAACCATCTGTGATTGGTATTTGTAGTTAAACCCAGCCATATGGGCTTATCAATCTAGCATCTAAACACCTACAGGTGCCACACCAATTTCCTTGGTCTATGGATCAGAGGCTATATTACCTATCAAGTTTGAAGTCCCCTCATTGTGAATCTCATTAAAAGGAATGGTCAACAATGAAAAATATTGGGTATCAAGATTAAATGAATTGGATCTCCTAGATGAAAGGCGTTTGAGCGTGTTAAACCATCTCTAGGTTTATCAGAATTGGCTCAAATGAAGTTATGAAAAAAGGATAAAGGACAAGAACTTTCAAGTTGGTGACCTAGTGCTCAAAGAGAACTAGAAGATACAACTAAATTAGGATGGTAAAGGAAAATTTGAACCCAATTGGTTAGGCCCATTTATCATCACAACAAGCTATGGTTTTGGGGCTTATTAGTTGGATACTCCTAAAGGAGAACCCCTAGCTGAATTGCTAAATAGTAGCCACCTCAAGAAGCTCTACACATAAGGAACATTAGAATACTCCAAGAAAAAGGGTAAAAATCCAAAAAAAAAATTAGAAAAGATAAACATACAAAAAAATCAAAAATCAAGAAAAACAAAAAAGAGAAATAAAACATTCTTTAAGTGAAAACCACTTTTGTGGCACTTCTAAAACATGTACCGTAGTGAAAACCTAGTAAACAGGTGCTATGTTTGAATAAAATTGCATCATTATCTATTGATACTATCCAAATAATTCACCCATTCATTTCAAAATAAAGCATACATCCAACCATGGCTTATTAATGATTAAGGAAAGTAGTCTTGTATCCAACTGAGAGAAACTTCTTGAAGCTAGTCATGGATTATATCCTTTTGTATCCTATCATGATCAAGAAAAATACAAAATCAAAAACATCTTAAAAACAACAAAAATAAAAAATACATGTGAAAACATAAAAAATAAAACATCCTTGGATTATTCCTTCACTCAAATAGTCTAAGATATCAACATTTAATTGAACCTGAAAGCTTGTTCAAGTAGATTTCCCACAACATATCATCTAGAAACAAAAGTGGAATATCAACCCAAGTTAACAATATTGTTTTGGAATCCCAAAAACAAGTTTATGTTTTGAGTCAATCGGTTGAACTATGTGGTCTCTACGTGTACAATGTAGGCAAGGCTTAATAGCCATCAAGGTTGTCGGTTAGTCCCCTTAGGTTTCTATCATGCTTTCTTTCAACTTAGTAAAAATACAAAATCTAAAAACAATCACAATAAAAATGATCAAAAACATTCAAAACAAGCAAACTACGAGCCTCTGCGTGTACAACGTAGGAAATGATTATCTTTGATGAGCCCCCAAGGTGCTAGGTTATGTATAGGTGTGAATTTTCACCCATTACGCAAATTCCCTTTTTAAACTTCCTCACCTTAGAAAACCAAATCCGAAGGCAAAATTCCACATCAACCTGCTGCCTTCATTCCACTTGGCTTCTGTTTTATGCGTCGACAAAAGAATAATTGTCGAGGACGCCCATGTGACACACAAACGCCTACACAATGCACTTATGTCCTGATGGATTCCTGTGTCTAAAGCCTGTAGAGGTATTACACTTCCCATTGGGGTTAGTTTGTAATGTCCCTCTTAAACCAATCGACCCGAATATGATCGTTTTTCTCATCACCTTCAAAAACACTCTTCATTCCTTCATTTCATCCCTCTAAGCATTCAATTCAGCTCTCTACATAATCTTTCTAGCATTCTCTTAGCATCCATCACTCTCAAGCAACACTTTGGAACTCCATAGCAACATCAACAACACTCCATGAACTCTGTAGAGCAAGTGTGGAACAACACCATTGTAGTAGGGGCTTGAGTCCTCTCATTTTCTCCTCCATTCGCTAGTGAGCTCTTGGTGGAGGTGGTAAGCATTTTCACTCCTCTCCTCTATGATTTGGTTAAGTAGCACATTACTATTTTGTATTGTTTATTGTGTTCTTTACTTTCATTCCTCCTTTATCATACTTTTATCTATTACTACTATCTTGGTTGTCCGTGGAGGTGGAAACACCAAAACAAAGGTATGACTAAGGTAGAACCTATACAACCCCCCAACAATTTTCCTCCTTCTTGTCTGTAGGTGGATGCACATTTGGGGCTAGCTGGCGAACAAGCTCTTTTGTGAGATCATATTTGTCACCCTAGCTTTAGTATACTTTCTTTATCATATACGATTATATATCTCTTATTTTATAGTGTTGTTTTGTTCCCTTAGAAACCACTAGTTAGGCTGTTAGCTCATTTTCTGGTAGTTCCCACTGTACTTTTGGTCCTCTGGTCATACAGACACCAACGCACTTGAGAGACATGTATGTGCAGGATCATGATGGGCCAAAAAGTGGCAATATGATGGGTATGTGGCTGACGACTATTTTCTTACCCAAAATTGATGAAATGAAAAGGGTTTTTAAAGGAGATTCTCAGCTTTCCACCAATATAAATTATGCTTTACTTTGAATTTAATAAGTAATTATTATTCATTTTCTATTCAAATTACGACTAAAGTGCTGATTGATAGGCTGATTGAAAAATATCTATAACTTTCAAACGATATCACATTTTTTGAATCCAAAACATTTGTCACATTCTATGCTTCGCATACTATAGGATTAAAAAAAGAAAAAATAAATTTCATGAAGTTTTGACCAAGTTAAGGTGGTCAGACATGCGAGTTTTTATATTTTTTAAAAATTTGTAATAAAAATTTAATAATTAATTATTTGTAACTTGGAAAAAATTACAAAAAAATATGCATCACATTAGGGCATGAGTCCTCTACTTATATCTAAAATATTATAAAAATATTATCATTTTATTGTATAGGGTATTCAGCACACCTACTTTTTATTTTTCCTTGAAATCGAACTACCAACTGCATTGAAATTTTAAATTTTCACCAAATAGATTTTTTTTTTTTAAACAAACCTATTAGTTTAGAAACTACATTCAATTTTCTATAGATTTTTTTCTTGCATATTTTTGAAATAATAAAGATAACTTATTCAAATTTTTACGTCAAGTTGCCTAACTCTGATTTTTCTGATTTTTTTGCCACTTAAGGGCCTATTTTTTCCATGATGATCCTGCACATACCCAGACGCCAGTGTGTCATGCTATCATCCTAGAACCACACTTTTTTCTTTGGGTAGAGAGATACCTGAGGTACAGTTTTGAACCCGAAAACTAGCTCACCTAGCCCCATTCTAGATCTCAAGTTTGTAGAGTGATTGAAGGACTTTATAGTACTCATTATTCTCGTCCCTCATTTAGAAACACCCCTTTAGAGTGAGGTAAATTAGGGAAACCTTCCACTCTTGGCTCTCCATGACCTGGGGCCTTGAATGTGGTTGGTCCCCCTCTCTTACATTTTTGGTGAACTTGATGTGAACCAACATTTTCTCATTCATTGGTGTTGAGGATTTTTCCTTATAACTTGCGATTGTTGTGCCCCTAAGTGTTGTGAAGGTTTATGAGCATCACAACCCAATCCATGAACTCTGGGTATATTTTCAGGAGAAGTGTACAACACCTTCCAATGGAGAGGACGAAGGTCACTACTGGTTTCTCTATAGGCCTTTTTGCTAGATCCGCTGTTGGTCTCATTGCACAAGAGCAGTTGTCAAGAGGTGAGGTAGGATTCTATGATGAGACTAACCACATCTCCACTCCTCTTGCATCTCCCACACCATCATCCGTGGATGAGCATGAGGTTGTTCACATTCCTTCAGAATATGTCTCCACCCTCAGTAAAGGGTTGGGTTACTTGGAACATCACTTGGAAAGAGACCTAAAGTTGACTAGGGCCACCTGAGTTATTAGCAAACTAAAGTATATGGTGGGAAAAGACCGAACATGCATAGAAATCTTGGCTACTATCTCTAGTCTGAATGATACATGTGCTCCTCCAAAAAATCCTCACATTGTACGAGGAGTCACTTTTGAAGACCATGAGAGATAGCTAGGAATGTCAATGCCTCCTACATTTGTGTACATGGACGATACCATACCCTCGCTCAACATCCCCTCTACCTTTGATGGATTCAAAGCTATCAAAGTGAATAAGATACCCTTGGGTTTTAGCCTCACCTCTCTTGTCACCTCTAGCGGTGGAGGCTTTGGTGGGATGAGCGGTGGGGGCTTTGGTAGTGGCAGTGGCTTTGGTAGCAGGGGTGGTGAAGTGGAGGTGGCTCTGGCGGAGGTCCTACTGGCGGTGATGGCTCTAGTAGTGGTTCTAGCAGTGGCCACACCAGTGGTTCTAGTAGTGGCTCTGGTTGTAGTTCTAGAGGAGGTTCCTCTAGCCCTATATATTCTAATGACCCTATTCTAAATACTCTTCTTCAAAATATGGGTAAGATGCAGAGCTAGTTGGCGAGTCTCTCCCAAGCCTCTACCTAGCCTATCTTCCAACCCTTCTTCTGGCATAGCTTGTTGTCAGTTGCAATCTTGAACAATCCTTTCCCTCAAGGAATGGCAATTCCTAAATTCAAAAAATATGGTAGCAAAGGGAACCCACAAATGCATGTGTCTGCCTTTAACTCTCTATGCACAAATTTCTTCCATCATGACGTGTTGATGGAAAAACCATTCCCTTGATCTCTCAAGGATACAACACTCAAGTGGTACTATTCCTTGCCTAATAATTCCATTTTCTCATTTGAACAACTTGTAAACCAATTCCTATGATAGTTCCCAGCTAACATTGGGCCGAAGATGACCTTTTTGGATCTCGTTTGATGCAAACAGGGTGATAATGAAAAGATTACTGATTTCATAGTGTGGTATCAGGAGCTCTTCTCACAAATCTCATATTCATTCCTGATTCTGATGTACAAAAGGTATTCATAGGGAACTTGCAAAGGCCTTGGCAGGATAAGCTTTCCCTTATGAAGTACCCTACGAGAGTATCAACATATGGTAGTTCAATTCATGGGACCCTCCTCATGCTTTTATTCTAAAGGAAAGTCCATTATATCAATATTTGGGAAAGGAAAGGCTGTTGCGAATGTAGTAGCCACTGCAAATGAAAATGGCCTCAAATGCAACCAAAAGTTCACAAGCAAAATCTTATTCTTCCATCTTGCAAAAGTTAGTGAAGGATAAGATCATGACCTTTCCGAACCCTAAACCTCTTAAGGAACCTTACCCTAGTTGGTATGATGCAAGTACCTATTGTTAGTACCATCGAGTTAATGAACATGATATCGAACGTTGTATGTGCCTGTGTCATGAGATATTGGACCGCATCAAGGACGGTACTATTCATCTCGATGGAAGTAAGAAAAATACAAATAAATTAGTGGCAAAATAAAATAGTGAATTGCAAATATACACGTACCCGTTTTTGTTGCATTCTGCTAACATGATTTTTGATCCCACTAATTTTATCACTTAGCCTGAGGCCTATATTAACATGGTCATAGTTGCTTCTACCACACAACCTGTGCCTAGATCCTCGGACATGACATTCACTTCATAGGACTTACCCTTAAATAACAAGCCCTCTCCCCTCTATATTCCCGCTCGCCTCAATGGAAATATTGGGAAAATAATCTTAGTAGACCCCGTGAGTTGAGTGCATATTATTATAGAAGAGACGTTGTGGCTTAACTCACTACATGGAAAAGAGTATTAAGAAGCAAAATCAACCATCCGTACACATGATGGTATTTTTCTGAAGCCATATGGGTCAATAAATTTTCCCATCCTAGTTGGACCTAGGGCTATTGACATGGTTTTCGATGTCATTCTGGAGTCATATTTGTTCAAGATGAAGCTAGGCATACCTTGGCTAGCTTCCATGAATGGAATCACCTCTGTTATTCGCAAATGCCTAAAATTCTCCTCATGAATGTGTTATGCATGTAGTGCATGACATTGGGTACTAGCCTTTGGTGTCCCACGGGGGATATTCATTATACCATTTTTTACTCACCTCGGTTGGTTCGCTTCCTCCAAGAATGGACCTACTTTACAAAAAATATGTGAAGTATAAGACTGGGGACAAGGGACAACCAAAATTGGATCTTCCTATAGCACAACAACTAGCTACCTCCTCTTCCTGAAAAGGTAAGGAGAAGCTTGCCACATCTCAGGCTGACTCATTTGCTCCCCTTTCCTGGGAGGAGTATTGGATGAGAAAACCTAGCTTCTACCCATTAACCCCAATGATTCCTCCTTGGCACATAACCAAAATTAGGATATTGGACCTCCCTACTAAACTGCCTAGACCTTGGTACTATTTGTATGGTAGAGGAAAAGGCCCCTGTGTGGAATCCTCTATGTCTCAACCTCCACAGCCTCCTACTATTTTTCCCACTGCCGAGGAACTTGAGTTGACTCCCCCTACTACTTATCAACCTGTTCCTCCTAATTCTATTCAAGATTATATTCCTCTATTGAAAAAGGTTGTAGTGGACACTCCCATGGCTAATTAGGAGCCTTCTATTCCTTTGTAGCCTTCAACCTCTAATTCAAAGAGTCACAGAAACTACCTTGCACACAAGCACAAGCATTGGAAAAAAGATCTCATGGCTAAGCAAACTGCCTACAAAAGAAGGAAGAGGAGATGATCATCCCTATATTAGGCCCCCTACATCATCCTCCTCTCTCCTCCCTTCTGCTTCTATTCAATCTAGCTCCACATCGCTTCCGGCTTCCATTGTGAGTATGAATGTGCCTAACCCTAAAAAGGTGTAGGTGTTCATCACTCCTTCAGTGGAGCTACCTTTGTTGATGTCCCTTCTGGATTTCCCACCTTTCCTGAAACCCATAGATATAACAAACACTTCGGTGGTGTCTACTACGGTTTTGTCTTCCTCCTCTTCCTCCACACCTCTTGCCTCGTCTATGGGGAGTTCACATCCTCTGATGAAGTAGAAGGTAGAGAGTGGTCCTTCCAGTAATGGAGGACATAAGAGGAGTCCACCTTCCCCGAAAGGTGGTCCCACACTAACTTGTTCTTTCCTAGTGATATAACTAGTCTCAACTTCCCCCAAGTTTGTCACCACTCCCAAGTTGCTCGGTGAGCCTAGCAGTGAGCCTTGAGCATAACCTTCTTTGTCTATTGAGGAAAAACATGGCACTCCTATAAGGTGCATGTTTAACTCTTTAGATGAGGTTCTGGCCTTGTCAGCGATCTTTGCAAAATCGTTGACCTTAGCTCCATAAGATATTGGTGGAGAGGACCTTTTGGGGCCCTCTTCGTTATCCCTTATTGTGGGAGGGTTGGATGCTTCTCCTCTTAACATTCCACCACTGCATGATCATCCTCCTTCCCCCTACAATGATCTAGAGTGGGAAGTAGACGATCTCTTGGTTGATTAGTGTTAGGGGAGGCCCCTTCTTTATCTTTAGAATAGATGTGTGTGTGTTGTGATGTGTTCCCCAATGATCATGCTATGTGTTCCTGGATGACCCTTGTCACCCTTGTTGGTGCTTGGATATAGGCGTGGTTTTTGTGTCATAAAATTTCTATTTGTATTATCATTCTTCCATGTTTGTGATTGATTTTCGGTAAATTGGGGATGATGCAAAGCGTTGGGGGAATTTATGCTTCCATTCCATGTTGACCCAATTTTTATTTTTACTTTGTCTTCTCGTGCATTCTTCACATGGTTCGATATAATAAGGGGTTGATGATAGTTCATTTTATATACTATTACTATACTTATATATGTTTATGAGCAGTTCTGACCCCAAAATATTTGGCTACCCCTATGCCCTTTGTGTTATTTCCTTTTTGCTCTTTTCTTATCTTTCTCTCTTTTTTGCTTGAGTTTTCCCTCTCATGTGTGACAATGCCACTTCTATAACATTTTGATTTTCAAAAAATGCATTTTTGGCCAATGAATCTTTTCTCGAGAATATTCACAAACTTCTTCCCAAGAATCACGTTCTTGACTTGAAACCCTAACGGAACATGTTTCCTTCATCATAGGTTCGTAAAGAAAGACCTTGAGAACCTTCCTCTGAGGTGGGAGCAGCTTCGACCTTACCCTCGTATGGGGGCATCTTCTTCCTTTCAAATTACTTGATGATGAATTGATTTGAGAAAGAAACATCTTTTTCACACTTTCAAACAATGTGTCCCTTGAGTGGACCCCTTCTTCACGTTGGGTTCCCAAGGGACCCCTTTGAAAGATTTCTAGCTTGTTGACGTTCTACATGACTGTCTGCTTACTTTCCTGCATGGCTGCTTTATGAAATTTTCTATTTGTGGGTAAACATGTCACTTTATAGGTGCTCTTGTGAAGCTATTTTTTGACTTTGTAGAGTCCTCTTCCTTGGGTTTCTTCCATGTGTGAGATCTTGGGGGATACCTCCATATAGGTCTGTGGTCCTATAGGGAACTTCTTCTGAGCTTTCTCCATGTGAGAGATCTTGGGGGTGGCTCCCCTGCAGGTCTACAAGTCTGTAGGGAATTTTCTTTAGGTTCCTCCATGTGAGAGATCTTGGGGGATACCTCCCTACATGTCTGTGGGTCTAGAGGGTGCTTTCCTAGGTTTCCTTCATGTGATATATCTTGAAGGATACCTTCCCTATAGGTCTACGGGTTTGTAGGGTGCTTGCTCAGCTTCCTCCATGTGAGAGATCTTGGGGGATGCTTCCTTGCAGGTCTGTGGGTCTATAAGGTGCTTTCTAGGTATCCTTCATGTGAGAGATCTTGGAGGACACCTTCCTTGCAGGTTTGTAGGCTTGTGAGGTGCTTTCTTCTTGGGGCTTCCTTCATGTAAGAGATCTTGGGGGTCGCCTCCTTGTAGGTCTACGAGCCTATAAGACGCTTTCATTCTTCAACTTTATAGTTCTGTAGGGCTATGAAGTCCTTTACTTGTCCTACACTCTCGAGTTCACCAGATTACGATATGCTTCCTTGATGGTTAGGTATACATTTCTAACCCTATTCACTTCTCTGATATACTTTACTGAAGTACTCATTAGTATTCATGCTCACTAAAGTGGGGGAAAAATGTATAGGCGCAAATTTGCACCCCTTAGGAAAATTCCCTTTTTACACTTCCTCACCTTAGAAAACCAAATTTGAAGGCAAAATTCTACATCAGCCCACTGCCTTCATTCCACTTGGCTTCTATTTTGTGTGTCAATAGAAGAATAACTATTGGGGATGCCTGCATAGCATGTAGACGTCCATACAGTGCACTTACATCCCTGATGGATTCCTATGTCTGAAGCATGCAAAGGTTTTACACTTCCCATTGGAGTCAGTTTGTAATGCTCCTCTTCAACCAACCAACCCGAATATGGTCATTTTTCTCATCTCACCTTCAAAACCACTCTTCATTCCTTTATTTCATCCCTCTAAACATTCAATTCAGCTCTCTCCACAATCTTTGTAGCATTCTCTTAGCATCCATCACTCTCAAGCAACACTTTGGCACTCCATAGCAACAACAACAATAGTCCATCAACTTCATAGAGAAAGTGTGGAACAACACCAATGCAGTAGGGGCTTGAGTCCTCTCACTTTCTGTTCCATTAGCTAGTGAGCTCTTGGTGGAGGTGATAAGCATTTTCACTCCTCTCCTCTATGATTTAGTTGAGTAGCACATTACTATTTTGTAGTGTTTATTGTGTTCTTTAATTTCATTCCTCCTTTATCATAATTTTCTCTATCGTTGCAATCTTGGCTATTTGTGGAGGTGGAAACAGCAAAACGGGGGTCTAATTGAGGCAAACCCCTATACAACCCCCCAAAATTTTTCCTCCTTGTGTGTAGGTGGACACACATTTGGGGCTAGCTGGCGAACAAGCTATTTTGTGAGATCATATTTTTCACCCTAGATTTAGTATACTTGCTTTATCATATGCGATTGTATATCTCTTATTTTATAGTGTTGTTTTGTTCCCTTAGAAACCACTAGGTACGCTATCAGCTCATTTTCTATGAATTCCCGTTGTACTTTCGGTCCTCTAGTCATACGGATTCCAGCGCACTTGAGAGATGCTGGCACGCCATGCTGTCATCCCAAAACCACACTTTCATCCTTAGGTAGAGAGCTACCAGAGGTATAGTGTTGAACTCGAAAATTGGCTCGCTTAGCCCCATTCTAGATCTCGGGTCTGCAGAGTGATCAAAGGAATTTATAGTCCTCATCATTCTTGTCCTTCATTTTGAAACACCCCTTTAGAGTGAGGTAAGTTAGGACAACCTTCCACTCTTGGATCTCCATAACCTAGGGCTTTGAACGTGGTTAGTTTCCCTCTCTTATAGGTTAGTCCCCTGAAAATAACAAAAAAAACATCATAAAACTCAGAAAATAAAAAAGACCCAACCCTGTCATCAAAATCCACAATAAAATTTTCACCCATAATAAAAAAATTGTCGCACTCACCCTTTGACAAAACAAACAAATAGAGAAAAAAAAAACAAGTTAGAACTTTCAAGAAAACAATCACAAATATTTGAACACAAAACAGACAAAAACAATGCCAAAGTACTACCTAGCTATCTTTTTAACAATTCACCAACAACGTCCTGAGATATGCCTTAACAGATCCGTTCCTAAAATGGACATGATCAACAACAGATAATAGCCTGAAACCTCAAAACATATATGGCAAGTGATACTGCAACTTTGTTTTTATCTTTTCATAGTCTTACTTTTATGATTTATTTTATTGAATCATTCCTAGGATCTCTCGAGGACATCCTTAAGGATTTAGAGAAGAAGTAATGGGGGCAATTGAGCGTTATTTCGGTTTGTTGTTTGTAAGATATTTTTTTTTAATACTAACATGGTGAATACTTTCTTTATTGAGTGTATGGAAATTGTGTTGAACCAATTCATGAAGTAGTTGCATGTTAGGTATTCTATACCTCTCTATGTAAATGGTTCAGTTGTTTTTACACAAACCAACTATATACTTTAAACAAAGTTTTCGTATGTCTAGTATGAACATGAATATTCTTTGTATGTTGAGTCAAAGTCCACGCAATGGATACAAAGTCACCTTGGTCATTAATACCTTAGTGAATCATATTTGTTTTCTACATCAAACAGGATTGTTCAAAATGTGAAGCTTCCAAGCAAAGCGAAAGCATACTCATCAATACTAAGAACATCAAATTTCTATCCATCATCAAATATTTCTTCTAACAAACATCCATCCTACATCACATTATCATTAGTACCATATCCATCTTGTATCCACAATGTCATCAATACATATCATGATGACAACAAAGCAATCAAAACATCATATATCATGTATAAGGAATATATCAATCATATATTAGGGTGATCCCACAATACTGGTTTACAATTTTTGGCCAAACTGGACACTGAACTGATTTTTTCTAACTAAATATTCACTTTTGGGCACCTATAGTGGCTAAACCATGAGGAATTTGAAGATGATGCAAACTAGTGATTTGTGAAATTTTCTCTATAGATTCTAAATATTATTTTTTCAAATTTTTTGGAATCGTATTTCACTTCTTTTTCCATCTCCTTCAAAAAATAGTTTTTTTTTTTTTTTAGTAAACACCATTTTAAAGAAGTGACACTCACCGTATAACACAAATTTTTTTCCATGAAGGATAAAATTCTATTTTTTTTGAATCTAGATT